>OY728126.1:108407967-109657967 GCA_963277665.1 Viscum album | reverse complement strand
CTATCATCTATGCCTTGGTTGGGTGTGGCTATTCTTCCATGGAGGGGATATTGAGGTCGGTTATCTCCAATATATGGTTAGGTCTGAGGATTGTTTTTTTTTTGACAAGTTGAGTTCTAGGATTGATCTTTGTTTCATGGCTAGCTTGAGGGGGTTTGTTATATTGGTTTCCAGGACTATTTTCATTTCTAGTTGTGCCTTGGGTAGTGTTGTTAGAGCGTGGTTGGATTCTTATGGATTTGGATTGACACCTGAGCTGATGGATGTCATTTGGTTTATTTTGGAATGAGGGAGATAGCAAGATTTTCTATAAGGTGATTAGGAAACTCTAATATAATGGAAATGATGTATTTGATGATCATGGTTAGTTGTTTTAGGTTCATTTTCCTTACATTGTTTTGACTTGACCAACATGAGGATTAATCCTCATGCTAATTTTGGATTGTTTTAAGGAAATTATTATGGTGGGGAGTCAACCTTAGGCTATTTGAGGTCCTAAACCCTGATTTAAGTGGATTATTGAGTGCATAGGTTTCCATTCCTGGTGATCTGGGAATGAGTGTGTGTTGTTGTTGTTTTAGTGACGAAGCTCTTTTGTGAGGGGGTTTTCGAGTCTATCCATCATGATTAGTGATAGACTTAATGTGGTACTTTTGTTTTCCTTCTTGGGATGTGGGGAGATGATAAATATCCTCATCTAGTAGAGATAATCATATTGGTCGTTGTTTACTAACTCTCATATTGTGAGAGAGTTGGGGACACCAAAATACGAGTCCATGAATGGTTGAGATATCATCTGCTACACCAATTCTTCAGTGGCGATCATGGCATCTGATTGACCATTGAGGCTTATCAAGGGAAATATGCATTTTTTGTGGGGAGTTTTTGATTCATTTGGAACTAAAAACAGGTCTCCCACCCTCAATGGATAGTTTTACAAAACAAATATGAATCCCACCCTAAAGAAAAAATTTGGGGCTAAGAAGCAGGTTGAATGAAACTATGGGGTGGTTCACAAAACAATTTGGATCCATGTGTAAAGGAATTGTGCAATAGAGGGGATGCAGAAAAAAAAAATTTCTACATGTATGCCTGAATCATAAATTATGTCCAAGGAATGTACATGTAAAGGGATATATTTGAGTTCAAAATCTTCACATGAGATTCATGTTGCATAATAAAGTGGAAATTCAACCCCATATTTTCTATGCTTAAGCCCAATTAGAAAATGAATGGGAAGAATGCAACCATGTTATGTGAATCGTTATAATTTCATGACATTGACAACAAATTTTAACTATAAATTGAACCTCCCCAAATAAATTGGGTACAAATATAGGGAATATGAAGCAAAACTCTCATCCACGCAAATCTTTCTTCCACACCATCGTGCAACACCAGAATCCCATAGACTCTAAAAGGTACGGAACTAAAATATCGACCTATTATAGGCCATGATGTGTCTTGGCCTATAGTTGAGAGTTCCTTATGAAACACCTCTTAAGGATATTCGAGTTTATGCATGAAAATTAGCCTTCCCACAACCCTAATATCTTCACAACACCAAATTTTTCAGGAACCTACACATCCTGAATCAATGATTTTTCCTTTTTATATATCACATATCTCACACAACCCTATCTATATGAAATATGATGATGTTTCACGAAACAAATTATTTATAACTATCCCAACACCTCTTATACTTAAATAAAAACCATTGACCTATCTTTCCATTCAATTAATAGGTACCATAATGTTTTTTTTCTCAACATAAAAGTTGACCAAATTTCGGGACCCGTGATTACATCTCATTTAAAGCCATATTTATTCCTTTCCCAACCTAGAGGAACCAGAGTAGTGTACATTTAATCCATAAGGGTGGAATCATAAATGGAATCATATTACATATCTTTATAGAGATTCCCTTATCTGGATCTTCCTTACACATTTACATCATCCCCCTTATGGTGTAACACCATCCATGATTGCACTACATGACTTATGATTTCCAAGCTCCACATCCTAGTCATGTGATGTTAAATTTCATGAAAACATCCATAGAACATTATGTTAAACTATAGCCTTTCCTTATGGGATGATCATAGGATGCTCCGTAAATGATCGACATGGGATTCTACTCCTCCCCTTCCATGGGATTTTACCCTTCTTCCATAACCCATGGGCAGCTTTCATTCCTAATCCCCACACCATCCCTTATTAACGATCCTTTCACTATATGGGAATTATTAACACATGATGTTAAACTGAACAGACTGATCCCATCATATTCACATAAGTTGTGGAATCTCACTGTGTCGGTTTTGTTACCTATTTACCAATAGTACATATATGATGCCCTTATGAGGTTCAATCATGATAACCCCAAGTGTGAAATATTCCCCATGGGGACACACTTCATCACTAAATGCAAAATGTAAATCCCCCCCCCATAGGGACACACTAAATCAGACCCCTAGGTGTGAAATCATCCCTCTTGGGGACACACTCAAACACCTTCTAAGTGTAAAATCTTCCATTGCAAACACACTCCATTATATGCAAAGTGTGAAATATCCCCCCCCCATGGACACACTCCACCAAACCTCCAATTATGAAATATTCCCCCATGGGGACACACTCAATAAAATCCCATTTGTTAAATATCCCCCTACACCTGGTTACACACTTAACCACCTAACTATCCCCATAAGATGTAAAATCTATGATGAAACATTCTCTACAAGACATTAAACATATGACCTAATACAAAATCCCTACCTCATGTAATAGACATGGGATTCCTAAAGTAAAAATACTCATAAGATATATTCTTCTATTTTTAACTACCTCATGGATAACATAAGATGTCCTAGGTTCTATACCTAATATTCTGCACACATAAGATGCCTTAACCGTCAAAAGGAGATGAATTTACAAGTTCCCAAACTACCCA
The DNA here is from genome assembly GCA_963277665.1 of Viscum album. Taxonomy (NCBI): domain Eukaryota; kingdom Viridiplantae; phylum Streptophyta; class Magnoliopsida; order Santalales; family Viscaceae; genus Viscum; species Viscum album. The sequence continues at coordinate 109,655,011 of OY728126.1, read as the reverse complement.
ATGTCCAGAAATTCCCATATATACCAAGAATTACTACCACCTATAATATAATGTTGTTACCCTATAAATATAGAGGAAGTATAAATTACTAGTTTCAAACATGAGATATCTTTGGGAATGAGATTCACAAACACAACATCAATATATAAGGGAGACCTCGACTAGGCGACGAGCTCCAAGGAGGAATCCATGGAAAAAGGAACTAACATCCCATAATCCTATTTAGAGCATGGAGCTAACATCCCAGATTAAAGTTAAAGAAGGAAACCTCTTCTAGAATGCTTGATTTTGAGGAAATAATTAGTGTGTCACTAAAATATATAGAGACCGTGAGAATCCCTAGTGGAAAGAGTCAGAAACAAAAATTGTGAACCCGACGTGAAACTCATCTCCTTCAACTATGCGGACTAGTTGAATTGGGGAACTATTTGATTTTATAGTCACTGAATCTAGATATTCCACACCAAGTCCCACCATGAATGTGGTGGTTCCAACATGAAACACTCATGTGACTTGGCCCCGATATCATTAGGAATCCTCAGTCTCCAAGATCATCGGTGTAGATCCCTCCACTATCTATGGAAGAATGGATGATGATGGGGAATTGGGCATTACTTTCACTATATCTATACTGATGGGTGATTCTATATGCCTTATAAGAATAAGGATACATGAAACTAGAAACTAGAAACCAAATTCTAAAAGGAATAGGGGAAGTAGGATTATTTGTATGACAATCTCGTTTGACTATACTTCTACAATGAAATCCATGGTGCTTTCATCTACTAGGTTCCCACACACCATTTCTCCATCCAAGATCATTCATAAAAGTGTTATTGATTCCCTTTTTCACTGATATGAGTAGGAGTGGGTAAATATGACTTGGGATATACCCCCCAGGATCTTGAGGCGTCTTTGCCCCACTCACACCACTTCCCCCGAGAGACACGTAGGGGGAAACCACCCCACTTCTATTGGATAACTGCACCAATAGAATCTCCCTAGATCTCTGTAAAAGATATATTGCATATGTCTAGTAGGGAAGGGATCTTTGAGATATATATATTTCATCTATCTATTGAGAGATTCCCGGAAGGGATCTCACCATGCCACATCAGACCAACACTGACTAGTCCCACTAGTTTATGACAAGATTAACTCCATCCCTACTCCAAAGAACCCAGTCCAAAATACCTAATGTTGATTATAGGGGTATACCCTAAACATTATCCAACAAGGGGAATCATTTGTATCTTCAGAAACCCTTTCCACTACTGACATATCCCATCAATTCCCTGTGACTACTCAACGGGGATCCATCTTCCCCCACATAGGATCAAGACCCCTTCTACCTCACAGGTAGGTTGGGTTGACTCTCTCAGTCCCTTGCTCCATCAGTATCTATTATGATCCATCTCATGATGAGGAATTCTAGTAAGAATTTCCTCCCCATACCACCACCACAAACTAGTGCCAAGGTCCTCCCTGCACCACCAACAACCAAAGTGGTGGTTCTACCACACTACAACCAACCAATGTGGAGGTCCTCCCTACACCACCATCAAACAGTGAATATTTCTTCCTTATAATGCCACTAACCATTGTGGATGAACTCATAGTTCTAAAGAAATTTCATGCTCTAAAGAACCATCACAAGGTAGGAGGGTGAACACCCATCATGGGGGCTGCATCCGCGACAGAGGATGCAACCCACATGGGGGAAACACGAGTGAATCTCAATAGCACACACTTTAAGATGTCCCACACCCCTATAGGTGATACCCTAGGAATTTTCATTCCGTCATAAACATCTCAAACTCTAATGTGATAGATTTCACAATGAGGGAACCTTAACTCCATATGCCAATGTCTAGGGAAGAATCCCATTGACTAAGACTCATGGTCCCAGAATTCGATGACCATAGGGTCACAAAATCCCTCAAAATATAATTGTAGGTTAAGGAAGTTCTGGCATCTATATATGGACTCATATTAAAATTGCTTCTATCACCATCAATTTCTCTCTACTTTAACTCCATGCATGAAGTTGGCGAGATGTCAGGGTCCAGTTTGATGCCGACAGATGATGGTGAGTACTCTACTGATCCAAAAATGGATTATTCCACCATCACACAAGAGGAAGTGTTTAACACTCCATCATATATGTATATGATATTAAATATTGATCCACATTCAAAATAAATCACAACATGTATTGAATATTTAACCTGGGTGATTCCCCCACTTCTAGTAGAACAACCACAAAGAAGGACTGTGTTAGTGTCTTCACCCCATCCCAACTTCTTCCAATTGTTTATTAGGTTGAACAGAAGTAGGACAATACACCTGGAAGAGAAAAAGTGGACTCGTGGAATATTCTTGACACTGAACACCTATCATTCATGTTTTGGTTACATGTAGATCTAGATTTTTTCATCCTGTAAACCCTCACTGAGGACCAGGTAGTTTTTGTCATATTATCAAGTTGAAATTCCAACGAATTTGGGACCATCAGCTAACCTACCAAGAGAGGCATGAGAACCTTGACTTCATTCAACAGTAGTTCAATAGGTTTGAGATCGAAGTGCTCCCAACTGATCAACATCACGAGTAATGTGTATATCTCTAGGCACTCTAGTAAACATGTGTTATAATCCTTTTCATGCTCTATTAGGTCATCAAAGAGGCATCTCCACATGTGAAGATTTTAGGATGAGGGTATTATCTTATCCTATATTTCATCATTCTACTAAGGTAGTGATAAGACCATCAATCCAGTCCGTTTATCGATGGTGGAGGTTCCTCTCTAAATACCACCATGGTGACTGTGGTCACCAATGACCTGCCAATGAATTAGGGAAATAGGTCCACCGATGTGGGGCATGACAGGAAATGCCAACCTCAAGGGGTGTCACTATGCTAATAATAACTCTAATAGTCATATTTATTTATCATTAGAGACTAAAACTAGGCCTCAGGTGTCCCCCCGATGACTTATTCCTATATTCTCAATAATATGTTAACAGTGTTAAGGGGGATTCCATGATCACAGACCCATTTGAAGTTGCATTGAAATTTGAGTCGGGCCCCAAGATAGCCATGTTTCTCTAAGATATTGAATAATATAAAAGGGTAATTTATAATCTCCATTCCATGGAGTGATTTGAACCTAGGAATTTTATAAGTGACCTCATATCTCTTTTAGTGGGGTACCCAATCCGCATTGGTCACACACCATAATTTGAACTTGATGGACCAGTGCACTCGATTAGGTTAGAATTCTGGAGGTATGACAAAGGTCTATGATATGAGTCCCCCACACCACATGATGAGTATGATTAGCTACCTCATAATCAACGCTATACTACTTCCAAAGTTGTTGATCTCGTCAACACATTGGTATCCACAAACCCTCACCAAGAGGATGTGATAGATGTTGTCATTTCATGTCTTGAGGCTATGGAAACCAAATAGGTGGAAATTAATTGTAAAGTAAAGTCCTACCTACCATGGGTAGACCATTTTCGAGCCCCTGCCCCCCCCCCCCCCAAGTTTAGTTTTCCTAGATTTTCCCCATCTAATATGATGGGTGACCCACTATAGCATCTGGCTGACATCAACCCAATGTTCATTCCAGTGTTGGAGACTCCATAATTATAAGAGGACTCTATGCTCTGATGATTTATCCAAACATTGGAAGTACATGTGTTTGTTTTGTATAGTCAAATGGCCACGTGAATCATTGATGGTTTGGAGGAGCTATATAGATAGTTACTCTACCAGTTCAGCTCTACCATGCATAAGATGAGAATAAATGACTTATTAAAATGCAATAAGAGGATCTATGAGCAATTTTCTATATTTTTTTCCAAATAGAATGGAATCACATGATCTATTGACATGCCACTATCCCAGAAACAAATGCTTATGATATGCATCTATAACTTCAGGAATGAGTTGGTCCCTATCACCATCTCCCGAAACTACCAAAAATGATTTTGGGAGTTCTTCAAAAAGGATATGCGTCTAGAAGAAACCTTTTAGTGAACTAAACAATAGTTTCACCCATTTCACCTTCCATCTCCCATGATAAGTCATGTAAAAAATATACATCCACTACTGTGCATGAAGAGGTTCATGATATGGTACAAATACTCTCCCCTTTGTTAAATGATCATTTCCCTACACAACCCTGAAAAATATATTTGTGCCAAACGTTGGTTCCATAATGAGAGAATATGGCCTAGATCCCCAATCATGTTCAGGATCCCAGGATTCCTTTTTCAAAAAATAAATAACAAAACCTATTACATAAATCATACACAGGCCCCAAGATATTTAACATGCACTCTAGAAAATGGAATTATAGAGTTTTTCTAATGAAAGATGCCCTAGGATTCCATATTGACTGGTGGTGAAGATCATTTTCCATATCAAAGGATCCTTAGACACACCATAAAAGAATGATTAATATTCAAATAATGGCTCCAGGACCAAGTGGATCATGTCTTAGTAAAATTGTGTGATGTTCTGGTTCAGGTGGAACATGTTTCTGTAGACCTCAATATTTATAGTTAAGACTCTAATGGATGGGAATAGGTCCCTATCCATAGGATATAGATGTATGATGACTGATCGACTTGAAATATAGTCATTGTCACCCATGGTATCATTTTTTCCATCATAGGAAAACCTAAACCTCCTATGGGTTCAAACCTCATATAATATTTCCCTTTATATCTATGTTTTGACCTATGTCTTGGAAGAACATACATTGGTAGTTCTAGGGAAATTTGAGACCTCTTCTAGATCTGAATCTAGCTCAAACCCTTGGAGACTTTATTTGTCCTGAATTGGTATATGACTCTAGGGTACAAAAATCCCTAAACACATTCACAAATGATGTGTAAGAGTACACCTCTATAATTTATATTACACTATAAGATCACTTCACAACTCCCAACAACATGGCATTTCTTGCGAACCCCCTAGGCTCCTCAATCCAAGATTGTCAAAGTAAAGGTATAGGATGCACTGAAATAAAAAAAACTCATGTAAATGCTCTAAAAATGGGTGTACATGATACTAAAACTATGTAGTAATCATTTCATAGAGCTAAGAAAGCACATTCCCCCTAGTCAACTCTATCATGGTCACCGTCGTAGATGACTATATTGGTTGACCGTGTAGCTTATCCAGAAGAATGCCATAATCAACTGCATCCATCCATGGTCTAACCTTATTCAACTAGAACTCAAACATCTGTTGCTCAGAGTGGGGTAGAAATCCAATAAGAGAATACCTCCAATACTATACCATCCCTATCGATTCATCAAAAAACATATGTTGGGCCCCCATCTAAGGAATGACCCTCCATAAGTAAAAATATCCCCTTAGCGTGGAAGTATGGCGCGATAAATCACATCACTGGTGTACCTTCAAGGATTTTGATTCTCGAGGCACTCCACCCATCAAAGGAAATGTACTAGGCCCTTTCAGAAGCCTAAAAAATAGCACCTTCTGTTGAGGTGGGGGTCATTGGCATTGAGGAATACTATAAAGAGGAGTCTAAGAGAGATTAATGTTGTGAAATAATCTATTTTTATCAGGATGAAAAGGGTGTAACCTCTATGGGAAACATATTCTCATCTTATATCACATGTTAATACAATGATGTGGAAATATCCACATCCTTGGGTATACAGTCTACGAGATCAACACCATTCTGATGAAAACTATACATAATATGGTATTTATAGAATAATAGTTTATTCCCTCCAACATGATAGTTCAAGGGTATGAAAAAAGTGAGAATAAGTTGGATGGAAATAATCATCTGAAGACTCTGTTCAATAGTCTGATATAAATACTATATTTGTGGTAGTCATTAATGATAATACATACAACGTGCTATTGGGATGACCCTATTATCATTTTCATTTAGTGGTTCCCTCTTTATATCAAAAATTCCTCAAATACTCCCTTAGATGTTGATTTGGGGTACTCCAAGGTGTTGTTTCCCCCTTTGACTCATATGAGGCCTACTCTATAGATGCAGGATACTACATGTGGGAAGCAAAGTAGGTCCAGACCAATAATTTCGAGTGCATCAATTCATCTAATGATCTAATGGAAAATGTAATAGATCTATATGTAGAATTGAAAGTCATTTTTATTCTCTCATTTCATCAATTTGAGTCCATAATTCTAGAAATACTGGGTTGTTTCATTTTCTCCATGAAAAAAGGCGTGTTGTCAGATTAACTCAGACTCCTATAACAGACGGGATCAAATTATACTAGAAAACCCTACTCCTATGAATTACCTATAATTTCACCTCATGGACCATGATCCATGAAATTTTTAGATGTTACAAAATGAATGGATGACTTGATGAAGGTTAAATCATCACCATTTAATTGATATTAATATTAGAATTCACAGCTACAAGCCAAATGTAATTTTTGTGACAACTTCTATTTCCACAGTCTCTACAGAATAGGAACTCCTCGATTTGGATTTTTTAACCACTAGACCAAACAAAAGTTCTCCCCCAATGTCCAGCTAGCCCAAAAATTTTTCATGTAAATCTAATCACTATATCATAGAAGATAAAGTGGATTTGGTAGACAACCCTCTTTTATTTGAAGAGGGTGTACCCACCACTATAGATGAGTTAACCTAGGTGGACCTTAGTACTAAGGAAGATCTGATTCCAACACTGATTAGTGAATCCAAGTCCCTGATGGAGTATAAATAGTATGTGGAATTCTAGAAATAGATGCCCTGAAATATTCTCCAAGAGCTATGAAAAGATCCCAAGGCGAGAACCTTAGGTTTATGTTCCTCACCATGGCCTCCCTATAAGTCATCACAAGTTTAAATAGCCTCCTAGAAATATACCTAACTCTCATAGTTCTGTGGTTGAGGATAATGTTTAAAATATTATTAAATCCATCTTTTCAGGGAGTTCTAGTACCCATGGTGACTAGTCCACATTTTTTCAGTCAAAAAGAAGAATTTGAATATTAGATACTATATTGACTTTCAAGACCAGAACCAACATTATCTAAAGGATGATTTAACCTTTCCATTGACAGAAAAGTTGATTATTCTTATAGATGTGTTCCAAGACCTCTCTTTCATGGATAGATACTCTAGGTAAAATCAGACCCAGATGGACCTATAGGATGATGAGTCCACCATATTTTTTGGAATATCAAGGTACATTTTTCTATCATGTGATGCATTTTGAATTGAAGAATTATAGATCCACTTACCTATTTTCCATGCACTATATCTTTTATCCAATTATTTAGATGTTGGTGAAATGTTGCATAGATGATCTAGTGGTAAAACCCTTCCAGTATTAGGACTATATCAGGGATCTTGAGAAATTATTCAGCTTCTTCTACTCGAGACACATGAAGATGAACCCCCTAAAGTGCATATTTGCGGTTACCTCTTAAAAATTTTTCAGCATTACTATAATATGAAAAGGCATCAATATTGACCTATAAGAAATAATGGCTACCAATTAAATTCCCCCCCCCCTTAGTAATATCTAAGAGTTGTGAAAAATCTAAGTCCACTTACCCTACATATATTTATTTATTGAAAATATGGCTGGGAAGTGTAATCTCTTCTCAATTCTCATGAAAAAATTTGTTAATTATAAGTGGGATAAGGAGTGAGAAAATTCCTTGGAGGATATCAAGAAATACATTATACATCCCACGGTTCTAATGTTGTCCATCTCATGAAATCTATTGGTCCTTTATGTGACCACTCATGAAAGGTCCATCGTTTCCCTTATATACCAAAAAACTATTGAGGGAAGGGGGAAAATAATACTATCTCAACAGTATGATCCTTTAAATAGAGACCAAATACTTCTCCATAAAAAAGTGTTTCCTCATTCTGCTTTTTCAGTGTAGAAATTGTAAAATTGTTTGCAGCATCAGGAGATACAACAGATGTCCCGAGTAGACCCAATAAAGATTAACCTCAATCTCCCTATATGGATGGGTTTATTTTTTACTGGGAGATAATCCTTCATAATATCTACATCGATTTAATTATATAGAAGTCCATTAAAGGCTAGGAACTAGAAGATTTTTTGTCCACACATCTATCCCAGGAAGAAATTACCTTGGATACTAATTTTCTAGATGAATCTATTCTCTATATGGATCAAGGTTCATAGTGTTGGTAGATTCATTTTGATGGTGCCTCATAAAGATGGACTGGTAGAAGGTTCAATGAACCAAATCATAATAGCTTGGGGATCATTTTCATCACACCAACATAAGACTTATTTTCGTACTCTTTCATATTTTCATAAGGATTCACAAACAATGATTTAGAGTATCGGCCCATTATTACTAGTATCGAGTTAGACCAATAGATTGATGAAACATGTTAACCTATGAAGAGAGACTTTGAGTTATTCATCAAGTAGACCATGGATGACAATGTCATTAGAATGCAAGAGCAAGTGCCCCTGCTAGAATGTACCCATTAGGGGATTTCCCAGTTCTCTTCTAGGCTAAAGGTGACCCATATTTCATGGTCACAGAATGGTCAAGACAATGTTTTAGTATCTCTAGATATGTATCTTGTAAAAACCATCTAGAATGACCTTGTTATTCGTGTGGTATACCTCATGGCCATCACCCTCGCCACTTCAGAAAATGGTAACCAAAATTAATATTTGTTGGATTTTAGTACTTCTATTATAAAACCCGTTTATCTCCCCAAAGGTGAGAAAATGATTGATTGGATGGATCCAATTTTTATGTATCTCTAGTGTTCCACACACCCACCATATTGAGCTGAGTGTGAGCGAATCCACTAGCATGTACCACTGTTCACCCTCTAGAGTGAGCACAACCTTTAGAAACCCATGCATAGGCATGGGAATAATGGAATTATCTTCCATTTAATCTAAGGTGAATAGATACATCATGTCATGTAAGAGGTCGATGCCGGATACTATCAACCCAACAACTAGGATTAAACCTCATCGACAAAATTTAGGGATTGGGAGACTTCTATCTTACCACGGATAATGACTACAATGATTTATCCAAGAGGTTTCATGTGTATCAAATACACGCAAACATTGTAGACAAATTTATAGATCTCATCCACACTACCTTGTATTATAGGTCATATTCAGTATGGGGACTCAATGTCGTGGGGACATACCCAAAATATTTAACTCACCGGATCAGGTTCTTTTTGAATGAAAAAAAAACTTATCTTTCAAACGGATAGAATTGGTCCACCTCAAAGAATTCATAACCCGATCCATGATTGACTTTGTGAGATCTCACATAATCCATAATTTTGGGGTGCATAATGCCAATTTGATAAAAAATGGTACTAACTTCCACGATTCCAAACTAATGAAATTTTATGTCAATTAAAAAATCCATTCCAACCATAATTATCACTACCATATAAAGAAAAATGGTTAGATTGTGGTAATTAACAAGACCCTCTCTAACATATTGTAGGAAATGGTTGGACATAAAAAATAGTGTTTTCCCAACAAGATCCATAAATTCCTTTGGTCCAATAACATTACAACTCAAAATTCCACCAAGCAGACCACATCCTCCCTGCTCTATGGAACAAAGGCAGTCTTACACGTTGAGGTTCAATTTCCACTGCTACAAATTCCTATTTATGGTAATAAGACTCCAGATATATTGGAATAATTTCATCTAGAAGATTTGGAAACCCCAGATGAAAACATACTTCAATCCTTGATTAATATAGAGAGGAACCCAAACATAATATCGTGATAATTCAACAAGAAGGTTTTCCTCCACTCTTTCATCTAGGGTGATAGGGGACTGGATCTCATAATGCCGATGATAAAAAAAAATTTGTTTTGGTTAGACACAAAATGGAAAGGACCTTACATTATTCATAAGGTATTCCAATGGTGCAAACACTTTCATAGCCATGGATGAAAATTATATCACACCTCCCACAAATGTCAAGTTTCTTAATAAGTACTTCACAAGAAATCTTGTCCCAAACTCTATGACCTAAAACTAGGAGCCATGGTAAAAATTATGTGACCTTAAACTGTAATAATCATGGTCAAAGATATGTGAAATTAAACTGTGGAAACCACGGTCCAAACTATATGACCTTAATCTAGGATCTGTGGTCAAATATATTCAACCTTAAACTGAATAAATCATAGAAGAAGACATGTGACCTCAAATTGATGCAACAAGGGTCAGATCTCTATGACCTTAAACTAGAAAAAAAAACCCCATTGGTCTAAGAATTATAACCTTAAACTATTTTCATCCCTTTTGATCAAGGAATTATGACATTAAACTATTTTCATCCACATTGGTCCAAGCTCCCTAAACATAAACTAGTAGTAACCATACTGAAGGCTGTATGAAATTAAACTGAACATCCCAATATCCCTAGTGAACGATGTCAAAATGCAATCTTACACAATGAAATAAACATATGATGCCTTGCATACTGAGTGTGAGATGAGAAAACCAACATCCTTAGAACATGATGATTAACTATAGATTTATCCATTAAATAAATGTGGTTTGACCCATGGTAACTATGGGATTCCCCAATTCCCTCACCAAAGGTGACACCACCCCACTTCTGGCATCAATCTCCTACCACAACATGTTTCAGAACTATATGTTGCTGGATTCCTAATCCCATAGGATAGGTAGTGGCACCTAGAACCCCTATCATCAAAACCATCCACCAATTCATCATGAAACCATTCTCACTTGGGGAGTAAATTACGTTCTTCAAACATTTTGCACTATATCACCATTTATGGTCCAAACATTATGACCTTAAACTATGTGTAGTTGGTTTCAAGGTATTTATGTGGCACATGGGCTTTCATCACACTCCTGACTAACTGAAAGCTATTTTTTATTACTATTTAAAAGTGAGAAAGTAAAATTGAGAACAACCCTTCAATGAGGATGAAAGTAATGATGTCCAAGGGAATACCCTTGCACCACAGTAAAACTCTCAAGTGTAAGAGAATGCAGGATATCATAGATCATAAGTGACTCCTCTTGCCTGCCCAACCAATCAAGTCCAAGGGCATCCCCTTAAAAATCATGTTTTACATATTTCATTCCATCCCAATACCCTTAAATAAAAAATTATCCAGGTCTATGAATTATTACTTTAAACGGTTTTTAAAATTCCCTTAGTTGAATCCTTATGACCATACACCATACGTAGCATGATCCAAGATTGATTTGTGTGGTTTATGGGATTTTTTCCCGCATTATGTGAGGTTTCAACACATAAGACCCACCTAAACATACATTATGTACCTACCCCTAGTCAAGTATAAGAATTTTGAACATAAATTTTGGGCATCCTCTCCTCATTAACACGGTTTTCTTCATCCCTAATTTCTCATCATGCCAATTCCTTCACAATATTTACAGAACTATGAGGGGTTAGATTATTATTACCATGGGATATGTATTGACTACTTGACCTCTTTTCTTCAACCCCGGCCATGAATTTATCACCAAACCACACCTTATCAATAGATATATCTCTACTAAATTCTTTTGTGTGCCTCCTACTCTAGTTCTAGCCCCCAATTGTGTTCTTTGACCCATTAGTAGGCCAAGATTACCTCATTACGTGACACAATAAATAAAGGAATGGTAAAATTAATGTGTATGTCCTGAAAGTATCATTATAACAAGGAAATAAACTTTAAATTTACCTCATATAAATTTAGGATGCCTCATATAAAATGTAAGATATGAGTCAATATACAAACTCTAGAGGGAATCCCCTACCGTCATTGGTCTCATACCACACCATGTTCTATAATTACGTATGGATTGATTCACATTCCATTGGGATACTTAGGGATTCCTGGATCTCATATCCTAGGTCCATCCTCCACTATTTATTCATCATGGGGTCATTTTCCCCTCAGCATCATAACATCATCTTTGTTATGGTTTGTAAGGGTTTTTGTGGAAAATTGTCTCTTTGGACGACATTTAAGATTAATTTATCACTCGTTAGAGAAAAAAAGCCTCCCTAGGACACCCAAACTCTTTAGACCATGATTTTTGACTTAACACAAGAAGATACCCCTCTGGTATGACATCTAGGACCTTAACTGGTAGCAACCACAATCTATTTTATAATAATTTAAATTGTGAATCCAAACATCCCCAACACATGAGGTCAAACTATAGCCTTAACCCATATAATATTGGGATGCCTCATATGATAAATATGAGATAAATATAGCCAAAGTACTCAGTACAAGATGTTAAACCATATCCTTTCCTTGTATGAAACTGAGATGCCTCATATGACAAGTATGGGATGACAAAAAAAACTATCATCCTTAGAACATGATGTTAAATTGTAGCCTTAACCTGTATAAAAATAGGATTCCTCATATAAAATTATGGGATGATCTTACCAATGTGTATAATTTTTTATGTTAATCTGCAGTCTTACCCTATACAAAAACTATAAGATTCCCCATTTGACCAGAATGGGGATTATTCAGAGTCCTCATAAGAGAGTACATTACCCCTCCAGCATTAGTCTCCAACCTCACCTCATTCCCAAACTCTGTATTGATTTATTACCTTTCACATTGTATACATAGACATGCCAAAATACCATATCCTTGGTCCATCCCTTCGATCAACTCAATTTGGTGTCCCCCCTCTTGGACAAGCTTGATCCTAACCTACTGACATTTTCACCCAGTGTGTTCGAGCATGGGGCAGGATATCTTCAAGGGTATTCCCTATGGGACATTCCCCAATTCAATTTTCATGATTTGTTATTTCATAAATTTGGATATTTATCATCATTCTAACCAGAACGGCCTCCCTAACAGAAATTGTACCCTGCCACAATGGCGTGCCGATCGTCTCAACTCACGCCTTAAAGGATCCTCAGAACAGATGAAGGATCATGTGTTTCAAACATGGTCAATATTCGATCCCACATTTGTTCACCCCATCTTAAACCAACATTGTTGTATAGATTTTTCTATGAACATGGGAAAAATTAATTCCCCACCTGTTGGTCATTCCCCTCATACTATCTAGTTCTTGAGAGTAATGATATTACCTCATAGGACTTTCTTAAGATAGTCACTTTTACCCCTATTGTGTTCTCCCCTAAAAACAATAGGAACTTCATACTGGTCCTTCTTTCTCACATCAAACTTATCTCATGAGGGATTTGGAGTTAGGAGGAAGTTTTCCTCATTCAAGGTTGACACACCTGAGTTTACTTTTTTTTTTGAACTCTATAACATTAAAATAGAAGACTTAGTCTGGTCATCATGACTTTATACTATGTTCAAGTCATGCAAGGAATTATTCATTTGGCCTCGGAAAGTCTTAGACCTAAATTCAATTCAACTAAACCTCCCTTGCATTCCATGCACAATCTTTCAAGAAAAACACCCCATTGTACAATCATTATTAACAATAACTACTTTTAACCCATTATTCTGAATTATATGACCTTAAACTAGGACCTAAAGTACAAGAATAAAAACCATAAACATTGTGCAAGTTGTATTTGAGTTGATTAGTGTGGAACGGACTCCTAGTATCCTCATTCATATCAGGATACCACTGCCCAATTCCAGATGCGTTATTTTATGAAAAAAACCTATCCTCTAAGCATCATTACCTTAAACAATGTGTGACTAACCATAGAATATTTTATAAGGTAAAAGGCATCCTAGGCACACCATTTCTATAATTTTTGAACTCTTTAAAGTCATAAAAACATTTTTAGGTGTGAGCCCTTTATAACCAAACAATAAAATCAAAAAATATTTTCAACACCATGTTTAAATGTCTATGACCTTAAAATAGGATTCATGGTCTGATTATTATGAACATAAATAATTTGGAACCCTGTGGTCCAAGATTATGAAACTAAACTATTTGAAAATTCTTTTTCTAATAGTTATTAACATAAAATACTAATGGAAATGGTAAAAAGATTTGTTACGTTACAAACCAATAAGGGAAACATGGTCAAGAGTTAGACTCCCCCTTTAAAGTAACTCCCATGATGTGAACAAAATAAGGGGTAAAATAAAGAGATACAAATCCAGCAGGGACCCACTATGGACCCTAGTAAAAACCCAACTATTTTCGATGAACCCTTCAATTCAGGTAAAAGTTAGACCAAAATATTAAACTCTCTTTTATTTACGAGCCCCTTTGGGGAGTATCCCCATAAATTTAACCACTTAATCCCTCACCAACTTGTCTAGGTGGGTGTTATTCATGTTTATTATGATGTCCCAGTCACTAGATGTTATATAGTGTGATACATCATCTCAATCACATGATGTTAAATTTTGTGACACATCGTCCTCACCGTATAATGATAAATTGTGTGTCCAATATCCTCATTGTATGAAATAAAACTATGACTAATCATAAGCCCTCTCTGGGGAATCCTCTTCCCCCATCCATTATCAGTCACCTTTTTCATAATTCATATTCCATGACCATCACTCAACATCTGTGATGAAAATCCATTTATAAGATGATTCTACCCATTTTTCAGACTGATACCCCCAACACAATTTCCCCAAATCCTCATTGGTGTAATATTTACAGTTCTAGACTCAATTAAAACATCCCATAAGTTCATTCTAATGCTTAATGTCCTCTATTATTAGGATCCCCCTCATCATTCATTCTTGAACACCCCCCCCCCCCAATGGAAATGGTTTTGGGCCACAATATATCACCTACCATCCTGGGTATACAACCCTAAAAACTTATTATGACATGTTGAAATAGGTATCATGTTTTGAATATGGTCAATGGTAAAAACACATTTATTTCTACCTATACCTGAAAAAATGATAATGGATTTCGTATTTCCAACATGGTCAGTAGTTTTCCCCCATCATTATTCCACCCCCTTTTTGTTCCAGATCAAGGGTGTCTTAATTAATTCTATTCATCCCCTTTTTATGAAGAAATTAGTTCCCCTAACATTACCTCACTCATTCTGTAGCATGTGTTGATAATGAAAGATGAATGTGTATAGTTTCCCACTCTCATATAGATCTTACCTAAAATTACGGTGCGATTTGAATCTCCCTTGTTAGATATTCTTCATATCTTCATTCCCATATTGTTTCGGTGGTCATGGGGAGTTCTTACTCTTTTTTGTTTCAAGAGGTTGAAAATCAGAGGTAGAGCTTCATCCGTCTAGTCAATCATTTGTTTCTTTGTGTTAATAATTTAGTTTCTTCTATTTCTGATGCTCGATGGTTTTGTTCCAGCATGGGGATCTCATTTTTGGTGGCCATGGTGTGTGACACTGTAGTTATTTTTTTGTTCACTTGCATTGACCGTCAAAAGAAATGATGGGATTCCTATTCTAATAATGGCAGGACTTGGGTAGGTTATAGGTGGATTTCATAAATTTTTACATGCTACGTTCCCCTTTATTTTGATTGATTACATTAGGTGTCGTTAGTTTGGTAGAGGATTCTGTGAAGGGTGTCCTAGGGGAGTCGATGATATTCTTCTCTGTGGATAGATAATTTTACTATTTTCTACTTCAATTTTTTTTCATAGGGATGGATATTTGATGGGATAAATATTTCATTGCATGTTCGGGATTTTTTTATTACAATTTGAAGGATATATTACTCCTTGAATGTTTTTCAGGGTGGGATAGCTTGAATAGGGGATGGGTGTACTGACACCCATAATTTTTTCATATGTTTTCATTTTTGGATGGATGTATGGGAACCAAATCCTTTATTTTTATATGTATATTTCATTATGGTTTTTCATTTCATTAGTTATGATGTGTAGAGATATCCTCACTAGCACCATCAGGTGGATGCCATGAAAGGAAGAAAGTCCTACTTGAATTTTTCATCTTATCCTCTACTCTCATATCAGTTTGGAATGGAGGAGTGTTCTACCGTGTTGTGTGGACCAGCATCATTCAATTCTTGTCAGCGGGAATAGCATTTACTTTGGTAGTAATCACTATTTCATTATCTGATTGCATTTGATTTTAATCTTAGCTAGTAATTGCCATGACTCTTGTTTCCTAATTATAATTTGGGATCATGTTTGGACCTCTAGGTCACATTTCATTTAGAATTTTTCATCATATGGTTATTTTAATGGGTTCCCAATTTTCCATGTTCCAAAAGTAATATCATTATTTTTATGTTAAATTTATGGGTATTGACCCACACATTTTAAAAAACACCAAAAGATTCTATGGACCATCCAAACACAATAAAACCAATTTTTCAGTGTAAATAATGCTCGTTAGGGATTCACAATCAAAATTGAGCACTCCAACCTATCCATCATCGGATATGTGGCCCCCATAAAATATTTTAGCATAATGATACCAACCTCTTACTCCATGGCCATTAGGAAAAGCTCATCTTACCTAATTCTCACTCGAAAATACTTAGCTTAGCACTTAGCTATCCCAGATAACACCTCTTCTTCCCATGAACCTGCTACGACTAACTAGGATCATACAATTTTCTATTATATTTCATGGTTATTCTTTTTGTAGTCACATTTATCCTAGTTAAAGGTGACATCGAGCTCTTGATTCACTATACACACCAACTCGGTGAGATAACCACATACCATCATATATAGGGCATGTGTTTCAACCCCTTTAGTGCCCATGTTCCATATCCAATGGTGTAGAGACCCCATTTGAATTACGATATGTGGATCCATACTATGGGTAAAAAATTTCCACATGCTCCTCCATACCCTATACTGGATGATGTGATTCTATTTAGCAGTGTTAGACCTAAAATATACCAATTCCTTTCTTAGATTAAGTTAATAATCTAATAATTCCATTAGAAAAGCAATAGTATGGTCTTCCTCTTGGATCCTCTCAAATGTGTCGAGCTCCAGGTCGAGAGGGAATTTATCATCATCAAAATATTCACCGAAAACTGTATTTCATCCAACCATGAACTCTATCACTTTGGAGATATCACACATGTCGGTGGTAATCTTCCCTCCTAGGATTAATTGCAGATTATATTGAATGTATGAATAACCAAGATATGGCTCATACATTGGGAGAGGCACCTCCGGTTCCCCAACTATATCCATTTTCCAGGAATGAACCCTCTCGAGAACTAGTTTATTTAACAAATAATTTTTTTTGGACCAATGGTTAGAGATTGGAAAAAATGGGGGTCATGTATTGTTGAATTACATACAAAGGGAAAGATTGTGGGAGAAATCCTATCAATGAGTTTTGAAAGAGGGTTCCACCAATAATTCCCCCTCAACACTGATTTGAACCTCAACAACCAGTAAAAGACCCCTCAGTTCTAGTTGGGAGAAAATGAATAAAATAAAAAATGTTGATAAAATAACCTCAAATATCTCTAGTGAAGTTTTAATAGTACCAAGATGGTTGAATTTTAGTATTACCATGATGCATATATATCTCAATGATGAGTTTCCGTAGATGGTCTACTCTATTGGCAGTGGGTTCCATTATAAGAATTCCCAAGCATGGTCCCCCATTGATGAATGTGAAGACTGGGGGAAACAAACCACTCTTCCAATTTCTTATTTAGACCCACCCATTGTATACGTCACAAGCATGGAATTTGAGAAGTTCCCACTGGTAGCCATCGATGAACCCTCATCCCCTTCGATAGGGACCTCTTGATCCTCTTCATCAAGCTCCTGCATAAGAGAAAATCCCATTTCAGAACCGCTGAAAAAAGGGGAAGGCGTAGAAGAAATGATTTGGTAAAAAAACAACACTCACCTTTTTCAAATGTAATCTCGGTCATGTCATCACCCTTAGGTGGTTACCACTTCTCTATCATTTGGATTTTCTTAATAAGTGGCTGATCCCTAGGATTCCTCATCACTGGTTCCATGCATGTCGACATCGAGGGTAGAAACCTCCTAGGATTATACTTCACTATATGTTTCCCCCTTGGAATCACTTCCTAACTTCACATGTACCTACCCAATGTCAAGATATCTTCCCACATGATGGTACAAAAGGCATCAATATCCCTGAGGTACAAAAATATATCATCAAAATTCTCCCTATTGGTGATTCAGGATAGACAAACCTCTTGAGGCTAGATTACCTCCTAATTCAGTCCCCACTATAACACTTTATACATCCGTAGTCAACTAAAACATTACCAAGGATTTCTATAGAAAATAAAGGAATCATATGTAGCTGGATCTAATAGGTGCCACAAATTCTTTCATAGGTCCTCCCTTGTTCTACTGGTCTCATCCTGAGAGCTCTCCACCTACTCAAATGCTCATTTCTGACAGAGGCCATCACATTCAAGGAGTAGGGGTGTAATAGAACCTTGATCTAACCCCACTATAGCTCCGGTTGGAGCCCTCAATTATTGATTACCACTTCCAAAATCAGCCTTCTTATTTATTTTATTCCCTTGTGCCTCTCCTGATGATGAAATCTGGTTCACATGTTGACACATGATTGCACCAAGATACACTATTATCCAATTGTTCTAATATATATGGAAGATATTGGAATTGAAATTGGCATCTTGAACCATGATGATCTCCCATGTTCCTTATTTCATGAACATAGACCATAAATTAAAGAGGATACATGGATTACTTTCCTCATGGATCCCCATGTAGACTCTCTTTGTCATCTGTTGGATGCCTTTGAACTACTAAGTGAATTGAGATATAGTATATGGTTCACCATAAGTGGTATCATCAATTTTTGTGACTAGAACCACACTTCATAATATAATTATAATACTCCCACTCCTCCAACATCCCCTCCATATTATCATTCACCACACTTGAATGAGTCATGAATGGAAGAAAGATGATGTTTGTAGTGGTTATAATACTAAATATAACCCCATCATCATTAAGTGTTATTATTCAAACCCTGATGATCTTGAGTAGTGAGGGCCATAGTCTAGTGATTGGATGGATATGGTGTTTGGAAATTCATTTCCCCAAAAATGTGATTTAATCCACACGGTTTCATGAATCCCTATGTGACATAGATCATCCCCATACTCTAGATAATAAAATCATTACCATTTTTCCCACACACACTAATTAGTAATCTCCCCCCAACCTATAGGTACCAATCCTTATACAATTATTAACTATTGTTATTTATTCTGTTTTGGATGAAATTCACATAGAGGGATAAGAAATAATAATACTCTAGTAGCTTACTAGTGACCTCCATTTTCCATGCACTCAAAGTATAGATGTTGGGGTCTTCATGTCCCTTGGAAAGATGACCTAATATGGTGATGTTCTCGTGGTTATGTTCATCATGATGAGAAAACCAGATACTTGATGTATTCAATTTGATGGTTGGGATGGCCACATTTCCATTAGTTTGATGTTTTAGACGGGCATGAAATTTCATAGTAGGTATTCCCTTTGGGATACGGTCAATAGGCCAAGGGGTCCCCAGTTATCACAAAAAACTCATCTGGAATCAGTAATATCGAGATTCCATACCATTTAATCTGATTGGGTCATAGAGGAATATTCAATCCTATATTTATTGGTAGGGTTTTTCATTTCTCAAAGATCTATAAATTCACGTACAAGATAATGAAAGAATGGGCTTCGTTGGCAAAAAAATTGCCATGTCATGTAACTTTTGATGTGGCTGTGAATAATTTCTTCAAAATTTTGGAAACTGTTTCATAAAAATAAGAGGTTTCACATAGGTAATGATCAAAATCACAACATTTTTCATAAGATTATGTGTTCCATTCACGATAGAGGGATTATAATGAAAATAAGTCAGGTGACCATACAAAGGGCCCCTCTCCCAATTTATAGGGTCAGGGTCATCGGATTTCAGGAGAGTGAACCATAGTTGTGTGACCTAAAGTGTATGCTTAATGACCATGAGTATATTATCCATTTGATATATTATTCCCCTCAGAACCCTAACTCCAAGTTCACATTAGCTCTGATTATGATGGGGGAATTTATTGGTTATGAAAACATTCCTCACATCCTGAAATACCATTTTCTCACAAATCAAGTATGTAAAAAACCCTAATAGAACATTACAGGTCTTAGGATCATGTTTTATGAAATTATGGGGTGATTCACATAATTATTAGGATCTATGTGTAAAGTAATTTCATGCCAATGGTGTAATTGGAAATAAAAAATTCTATCAGAACTCCCAAGGTTGTAAATGATGTCCAAGGAAAGTACCTATAAAAAGAGATTTTTTTCACAAAACCATGATGTGGGCATCCATTTTCATTAGAAATATGACATCAAACCCTACATGTTGGGTGGTAAATCCTTATTAGAAAAGGGCTAGAAATCATGAAACCCTATTATGTGTAATATTGTATTTGAACAACATTGACGAATGATTTCAACTATAAATAGAACCCCCCCCCCCCAACACTTTGAGGATGGATCTAAAAAATACAATGAAATGACCTCACCCACACAAACCACTTTTTCTGACATCAAGGAACACAAGAATACCATTGAATCCCAATGGTAGAGAACTTGTGTGACTAACCACCCCTAGGTCCCAATGTGTCAAGCCCTTTGGTTGAGCATTCCTCACACGACACCTATTAAGTTTGATCGGGTTCACAAAAGATAATATTCCTTAATATATCCCTATGATGAATGAAATACCAAATTTTCTATGAACCTATTCCTCTTAAATCCTTTTATTATTATTATTCTTGAGCCCATAGTTTATTCAAAACTATATTCTTGTAATATAATGAAGTTGTGAACAAACAATTTCATGTCCACAGCCTGATACACCTTATACTTGAAGCATGACCATTTCCATAATTTTTTCTCCTAAAAAGAGGTACCCTATCACATTTTCATCTGAATAATCGGCACCCTAATGCCGAATCCCCCATGATTTCCACTACTCCACAAGAGTTTTCGCACCGTGCCCCACCTAGAGGCGCATGAGGAGTGAACTTGTAAGCCCTAAAGGTGGCATAAATGAGGGAAATGGATTACCTATATATATATAGAATACTCTTTATTAATATTCCTCACATCTTGACATTAACCCCCTTAGGGTGTAACCCCATCCATGTCTGAGTTATATGACTTAAAATTTCCTAACTCTCGATCCTAGTCGTAAGACATTAAACTGCAAGACAATGTCCTTAACACATGAAGATAAACTGTCGACTTTACCTATGTTATTATCATAAGATACCCCACGTATGATCATTATGGGATGCCACTTCTCCCCTTTCATGGTATTTTAAACTTCTAATGGAATCTCTCGGAATAATTCATGAGTAAGCCTCACACTATCCTTCATTGAAGCTCCTTATGTGACACGAGAATCCTTACCACATAGTGTTAAACTGTATGGACCTGTCCCATCACACAACCTTAGAATATGAAATTGAACTATATGGTTTTTATCCCTATTTAACAAAAAGGTATGTACGATGCCTCCATGAGGTTCAATAATGACAACCCTAGGTGTAAATTCTTCCCCCTATAGAAAAACTCCACCACCAAACCCCAAGTGTGAAATATTTCCACACAGGGGATGCACTTCATCAAACCATTGAATTTGAAATCATCCCAAATGGGGACAAACTCATGTACCTTTTGTGTTTGAAATATTCCCCTAAAGGACACACTCTATAAAATCTCCATTGTGAAATATTCCCAACTCAGGACAAACTCTACTAATCCTCTATGTGTAAATTCTTCCCCCTTGGGGACACAGTTAACCAAATCTGAAGTTTGAAATATCCCCCTCCCCCCCCCCTAGGACATACATGACCGTAAAAATATCCCCTTAAGTCATTCAATTAGTGAACAAGCTATCTCTATAGGATGTTAAACTTGTGAAATGATCCAAAATACCAACCACCTGGAATAAATTTGGGATGTAAACGGAGAAAATCTATAGAGGACTCATTCCTTTCGTGGTAACCACCTCATGGTTGACGCAATATGACTTGGGTTCCAGATATAAGATTTATCACATATGAGATTCGTCTGATTTCAAAATGATATGACTTTTAATGTTCTAAACCTACCCAAAATCCAGAAATGCTTAAAAATGACCAACATTACTACCTCCACTGACTAAAGGATACTAGCCTGTCAAGACAGAAGAAGTGTAATTAATTGGATTCCACCATGTTTTTTCATTTTGAATGATTTTCACAAACACGACATAAATATTTGAGGGAGACCCAAATTATTCAATGATATCTAAGGATGAATCAATGGAAAAAGTAACCAACATACCATCATCCTATTTTGATTAAGGAGAAAACATCCCTAATTAAAGTGATTTAAGATTCCAACCTTTGGAATGTGGGAGTGTGGGGAACAAATTAGCGTGTCATGTCTATATGTAGAGATTGTGTGCATCCCCAATAGAAATATTTTGAAACATACACCTCACATTGTCATGGGTTCTAAAAATCAAGGGAAGCATTGGATACTTAAATATCCAAAGTGTTTTATGAGGAAATGGTATTTTCCCATATAATATGATATCATAATTTTTTTACCACACTGTTGGTCCCAAAATAGGTTTCTTATCCTAGAATATGAGTTTGTGGAATTCAGAGGCATTCATAATTTCATTGAAAATAGTATTAAATTCATTAAATATTAATTTGTTAAAATGTGTTTTCTGAGTCATATATTTTTAAACATTCATTATAATGAGATTTCATATACATGGATAAGTTTTAAATGAGGAGTTTTTCATAGTTAAGTCTTAAACCTATCAGATTCAATGAGGTCAAGGTCGAGATGATTTTCTTTTCTTTTTCCTTTTCTTCTTATTCCAATCTATTTTTACCTTTTATTTTTCCTCTTTTATAATTAGATTATCAGTAATTCCCCTTGGGGTTTTTACATGTGGATGAGAGAGGTAAAAGGAGAGAAGAGAGAGAGGAGGATGATGAGGTTTCTCTGGGGATTCTTCTGAGGCCCAGATTGGAGTGCAGTAGCTACATGTGGCAGATTCAGCATGAAGAATTGGAAGTTTATTCTTAAAGGTAGAAAAATTTTATTTTTTTCAACATAAATACCCATATATTAGTTTTTTTAATATTTTTAAAGCCTTTTAGGGTTTTTGGTGACCCAGTGGGGTTGATCTAGGATTAATTAGGGAGAATATAGGTTTTAAGACATTTAGAGGGATTCTATTTAAGAAATCCCGTACACATGGTGTGGAGTTTATAGAATGCCCTACATTTTTCCTCTTATTCAAGAAATATGAGTATTTTGGAATACATTCTAAGTGGTGATTTAGTGTGTGATGGGGACACATACCTATGTTGTGTGTATGGACGGACACCATATGAGGTACAAGACCACTTGTTGTGTATTGTTCTTATTCAAAACCTGTGTGGGGGTACATGGTTAGGTACACAGTTAAAAACTCTATGTTGGGTAAGCTTCATGAATGAGATAATATATTACATGTAATTCAGTGATGGAAACACCATGTTTGGTTGACTTACATAGGAAAGTATCTGTGTGGGGTTACATGGAATGTGCTAATAGGCACACATTGTATGCTTTGGGATAGTACTAGCCAAGTGGCCTATGACACAAAACCAGGGAGGTCCTATAGGGTTACATGTCTTATAACCAAAGTACACTCCATGTAAGTTTCCCTTCACTGGGGTTTTTCCGAAATTTGTTTACCCTTGATTTAGATTTCAACATGTGAGTAGTCTATTATGAACATTTTTTCACATTGATCATAATGACGGATTCCATTCAGTGTTTATAAATTTTTAGATGGTGTTTAGGATGGAAAATAGTTTCGAGATAATTTCAATAAGGTTTAGATTCAAGATCCTCTTGAGGGTTGGGTTGTTATCTATGATTCCTAGGTGGGGGTTGTAATATTTTTAGTTAGCATGGATTATGGATGTGAAGCTGATGTTGGTCGAGCTTCTTTCAAACAGAACCAAGAAGGCTGGATCATGTGCTTTGTCTAAGGATATCTTCTTCAATGTTAGGACTGACTGCTTAAGGTTAGATTACATGATGTTTAGATCATAGATTTTAGGAGACAAAATATGTTTTAGACTTTAGTAAGGGTTGATTTTGGGGGAAAGTGGCTTGAACCGACGGTTGTTGAGATTATGTGGAGATGGGTTTGAGGGAATCTTATTGATGATCTAGTGGGATGGTTAATGATAAAGTGATAAATAGTTTCTGTAGTTATCTATTGATAATGTCCATGTGGTGTGGTTCTTATTATTTGGATGCCCGTAGGGGTGATTTGGTACCCATGGATGGGTTGTGTTCTAGGAAGTCCAACTTAGGTTTTCTTAAGTGGGATTTTCTTGATGGTTTTCTTGGTTGAGGTGCCATGTTGGGTATTTTATTGAGGTGATCATGAAGACTATTATAAAAATCCTTGTACGTGTGCATTATTTTTGGATACCATTGGTAGAGTTTTTGATTTAGGACTAGTTAGAGGACAATTAGGGGAATTTGTTATGTTTCCTCACAAGGTAAGTACCATGATTTTGGATGAGCTAGAGGAACCTATCAGAGGGTGTCCTTATCTTACTATAGTCCTTCGGTCAGTTATGGATCTATTGAAGGGTGTGGACTGAGATCTTCGGTTAAATAGGGGAGTCTCTATTTGAATACCACTTTGTGATATTCTCTAGGGATTGTGGGATCCCCATGTTTTGGTTTGGACCTATGGTATGTCTTAGAGGGCCCATGGTGGCATTTTATTGGATGATATGATCCATGGAAATGAGATAGACCCTATGCTTTATTGACCAATAGTGGATCAACTATGCTATTTTATCTATATGGATAAGGGTTTGAGATATGGATTATACCACGTTTTATTAGACTTTTTCCATGATTTTTTAGGCAGTTTTCACTCAGGACCTTGAATTAATGAGGATATTCATTGGATAACATGAAATGGGTGTTGGCCCCGAGTTTTGAAATAGTTCTATCTTCTGTGGTTTAGTAGTTTTTAGATAAAATTATTGAGATAGTGGGTGATATTTATTAGTGAAAACTCTCTGTAGATGAGTGAGAAACCATGCTAGAGTGGATTTTGACTCATGAGTGATGAGGCACTCACTGAGTGGGTTTTGTGTATCATGGGAGATGATTGCTTCTGGGATTGTGGATGTTGTTTTCTCCATAGTCTATATATAAAACTCAAAAATTGTCACCTATATATAATATGCTAGATTAATTCGGTAATACCTTCAGGACTAATCGGTTCCCTTGTTTTTTTGACCTAGATGTTCCTATCTCTAGTATATATCTTTCTATTATAGTCTTAGACCCTGAAATTTGCACTTTTTGTGTGGAAAACTTTTGTTATACCATAGGTTATGACATTTGTGCCTTTGTATTTAGATGACTTAGATCTCCTTTTTATTTCTATAATATTAGTCCAATTTCATGTTGTGGGGTGGTCCATGTTTTTTATATCCTATAGAGTTGACCATTTTGGGGGTATATTTACCTCATGTGTTAAGATAGAACATGTAGTTGGATACTTTCATTTTTTACCACTTCTTTTCTATTTAGTTTACTCTTTTATTTCAGATGCTATTAGATTTCATATATAATGGGCATATCATGTTTTCATAAAAATTTTACAATAGTAAATTATAGGTTCACCATTAGGATAGCTTACTGAGATTTATTTCTCACCCCATATAACTGCACTTTGTGTGGGCAAACCTTATTTATGATTTTGGGTTGCAGAAATAGTTTCACATTGGATAGGGATAAGGCCTAGTGTTTCATGATCGAGTAGAACTTCTTTTTTGGGGTATCAAGATAAGTATTTTTTATATTGAGATTTGTGGAGACTAGGTAAGTGTTTTAGTACGACGTTGTTTTAGAGCCTGGTGTACTTATTTTTAGATTCTTTAGTTTGTATATGTGGTTGACCTAGTAGGTGATAAAAAATTGCATATTTTGAATGATTGTGATTTTGTATGAAAATATTATGCCTTCAATTTATTATATCATGATTATATTTTAGTTATTTCTTAATTAAACCTTGATTCCAACCCCTATGTATGAGTTTTTTTAATTTTTACTGTAATTATACTCTGACTGGAGGGTATATTCATAACACTTCATATTTTTTAACCATGCCACCAATATAAAAACTCTAGTATTCAATATGGAATTATTGATTCATTTTAGTGATCCATATAATGTGACAAGTTAGGTATACCTAGGCCGATTCATTGTATAGTTCACCAATACTTGAAGATAAAACGTTACCACTCTTTTCCAAAAAAATGATTTGGAAGAGAAATTACATGTATGAATTCACATTGAAACAATATTATTAATTTATCAAAGGAGAGAAGAAATTTTTAATTTATGATGAAATTACACATGTGAAATACCCATGGAATAAAATAGGTGTTTGAAGGTGATTTATTTTTTAGCTAATTTTAGGAGCACACTATTCTTGAGAAAAAACTGGTTTTATGCATTTACTTGAAATTAGAGCTTAATGATCATCATTTTGCCTCTACATTATTACATTTAAAACCTGAAAACCCTTAGGCATATAAAAATCCATAAAAAATACCTCATCAGTGAAAAACATGTGACTTTATGAAGATTATAAAATAGGAGTATAGTAAGCCTATATAGATCACATGTTTTCCATAGAATGTCAAAAAAATACACATTAAAAAAATATTAAGTGAGAGATAAATATCTTTCCATGGGGTAGGTATGACACTAAAATGATATTGAATGTATTTTTAAGATTACTGATGAGTTAGTGAAATTTTATCAATGTAGGAAGCATACTATTTCAATAGAAGTGATAATTTAGTTGTGGTGTAATTTATGATTTGAGAAGTTAGTTTCGACCTTAGTATTCGATGGTTTCCTAAGAGTGCAATGGTTATGTTTGGGGAAATTGAAATAGCCAATATTCATAATATTTTTACTTTTAATTTCATTTTTTTAATATCAATAATTTAAAATATTAATGGAAAATTTCACATTTTTTTGTTTTAGATGTATTTTGAGCTTCATTGTGAAAATAACATTTTTTTAGAATTTTAATTATTTTAAATATTTTTTTTTATTTTTTCCATATCATTATTTAAACTTTTTTCAAATTTAATCATTATTTTTTAGGAATATATGTAATTTGGGATACATTTCATTCCATTGGAACATGTTTTGGATCAAAATGTTTTTGAGGCCCAAAATAAGCTAAGTAGCAAGGCCCAGGAATCTGTGACCCGATGAAGATAATATTGAATATAGGCCATTATCTCACAATGTAAAAGACAATTGAACTAAAATTTTACATAGGGATATATGAAATATATTGAAAATTTTCCATAACTATAAAACCAATGGATTTTATATATATCAGGGGCATAAATTCATGGGAATACAAATACGAGGAATATGAAGATTCATCCAAGAAAAAATAATTTTCCATAGTAAATTGAATTTAGACATTTCTAAATGCAATAAAATAAGATAAAATTTCATGGGTTGATAGGGAATATAAAAAAGTAATTTATTTAAAAATAATTATTTCACAAATTTTTTCATTAAATTGTTTTACAACATGAAGTATTTAAGTTTATATATTTCAAGACAGAATTTTTACCCCTATTAATTATAAAAATGTATCCCCTCGATAAAAAATTAATGTAGGACATATTTTTAGTTTTATATCTTGTATAGTATTGTAAGAGTATTATTAAGTTCTAATATATATTCTTCTTCTTATTCCTTTCATGTTATCATTTTTATATTTTCTGTTTCCACCCCGTTATTTTCCACTGTGATCTCTAATACTCATGAGTATGTGTAAATAACCCAAAGAATCTCATAGGGGAGAATCATTATTGAACCCAAGTATTATCGCATTCATTATTAATGTTTTTTATTTACTTAATATTATGTTGCGGTGGATATTAGTTGTTATGGAACCATTGTGTCTCTAAATTCCACTAGAGTCTTAGATTTTTCTTATGTATTATTTTCCCTTGATTGAGGAGGTGGATGTGTAGTGTAGTTGATTGAGTAATCTATATATCCACAACTATGGTAGAATAGTGTGTTCACACATATTATAGAGTGTGTTCATTAAGTAAATTTTAAACTAATAATGAGATGGTGAAGGTTCACTTTGTGTGTTCTATAGGTACGTTCAACTTTGTATCTATTATCATTTTGTCTTCCATTATAATATTTTCATAACTTATGCATTTTTAAATTCAAGTTTATCATTCAATGTAAAAAAACCAAAATATCATTTTTTTTATAAGTATATTTTCAAGATAATTTGAAGTATTGGGTTCTTGAACATGAAATCACCTCATTTGAGATAACCCTGTCTGGATACCTGCTATAGTAAGAGAAAAAAAAGTAAAAGCTTTTTCACCTCCCAATGATATGGGTGTCCACAAGTTTGTTCAAAATGTAAAAATATTTTAAAATAATTTCATTTATAAGTAACCATGAATGATATTTTTAAAATCAAATATTCAATTCATTTCTCTCAAACCATGATATCAAAAATATTTTTTCAACTTTGAGAACACATCAATAGAATGGAATTATTGAAGAATAAATAATAATATTCTAGAAATTGTAACAGATATATTGAATAAATATAGTTTATCTACCTATTTTTGTATAATCTTTTATTAAAACATTAAATATCACGGGTATACTTTTAATTAGGATTTTTCAAAAAAATACACTTTATGATTTATGGAATAAAAAAGAACCTAATGCTTTATACATTCATGTTTCGGGATTAAAGGTGTGTCTCTTGAATAGTAATGATAAATTTGGTTATATATATATAATGGGTGATAAAAGAATGTTTATTATGTAGTCAATTATTTCTAAATCTTATAAATTTTTCAATTAATATTCAAGGAAATTGAATAATCAATTCATGTGAAGTTTGATGAATGTGATTCATTTGATCAATCCAGTTCTAAAAAACATGGAATTTTGGAACCTAAAAGTGTCTTACCAAGATATCTGAGAGCTCTAACAGACCAATCTTTGTATACTACTATAATATACCTAGATTAATGCATTAAGAATAAAAGAAGTAAACTTAACTGAGTTTGATTTTTTCCTATTTTACTTTGAACATAATACTATAGATAAATCATTAGAATATTCGAATTGGATGATATATATGTATTAATTTTTAAACAATAAAAAATAAATAATTTTTGAGAATTATTTCATCGGCCCCCGAACCAACTATTAATTTGAACTAAATCGGTCTTTATGAATAAGTAGGATGATCAAGGTATAATTACTAAGAATAAAAGTAGGTTATTTACAAAGGGCTACAAAAATTACAAAGGAATATAATAAAAGAAACCCTTTTTAGGATGCAAATATAAATTTAGATTCCATATTACAAGAGGGAATGAATTTTAAGTTTCAAAACTATTGATTTTAACCTTATTTATAATCTATGTTAAACAAAGTTGAACAACGTAAATTCACACTCCCTCTTTGGTTCTTAAACAAATTGATAATTAGAAGGGCCCATTTCCAATTATAAGAATCCTAAACATAATAAAGTTAAACATAAGAAAACTTATTCATGTTTTTATTAGAGAAAGATTCTACCTTAAAGCATATATAATCTTATTTATCAGATTAAGTATAAGTACATGAATGAATAAGAGTGTTAAAAACTCTTTCTTTAAAAAAACAGAAGAAATAAAACATTTATAAAATAAAGTAAACATGTATGAAATTTTTCATCCCAAATAGTAGGGTATCCAACAGCCTTGGATAAAGGTATCTTTATTTATACTGTCACGAAATTCTAGCTTACCCACACCAGGGAAAGCCCTTAAGAACAATATTAGAATCTATCTTGTTATTCCAACAAGTCCTTGAACATTAAGGTAGTCGGTACGTCTATCCTCCTATACACTGATATCCTAAATCTTTTAGGTAGTCAACACCTCTATTTTGTATCCTTGGAAGCCATCGAATGAACACAATAACAATTTGAGTCTCACTAAGAAAATTTGTACAAGTTGATCATGGATTAAAAAGATGTTCATAGATCTCCTAGGGCACAAGCGCTTCTATCTCTTGAAATAAATTCCCAGTATCACATCAAGTAATCTCTTGATCAATACTGAAGTCATTCAAAAAAGCACTTATTTATAGGAATAAACTTCAACGGTCGTCTCCCTTCACTAATAAACATATTCTTCATTGAATTTAGGAGGGACCTATACATGTTTCACTCAACCAATGGTCAGTAAAAAATATATCGTACAATATTATTTAATGTAAATAAAAACTTGCGAAATATTATCATTCTTAAGAAACAATATTATTTAAGGAAAATCAATATCATGTTTAAGAAAATAGGATCCAATAAACATGAAAAAATATGTTAGTAATGTAAACTAACTTTAAAAAATATATATAATAACAATCTTTGAAATATAGAATTAGGATTCAAAAAATATGAACAATCAAATTCTAGAATAATGGATATTATATGTCTGAATTATAAGTAAATAAGAGTCATAATTATGAGGAATTAAGAGTCATAATTAAGATGTATTCAGGGTCTTCATTCAAAGGAATTAGTAATCTAAATTTAATGGAATCAAAAGTCTGAATTCTATGGTATTCAGCGTCTGAATTTATAAGAATTCAGAGTTTGAATTTCAGAGAATTTGGAGTCTGAATTTTGGTAAATTCTATATATGAATTTTATAGAATTGTATGTCTGAATTTCAGAGAATTCAATGTCTAGATTTTATAGAATTTTGATTCAAAATTCTAGAGAATTCAAAGTCTGAATTTCATAGAATTATGAGTCTGAAGTTCAGATAATTCAGATTCTATATTTTAGAGAATTTGGCATCACAGAATCTATAAGGGCTTTACAAAAGGTAATGATCCAATTATTTTATTTAATAAAAAAATTGTTTGACTTGTTTTGAAAAGGAATTAAACAAGTTATTGAAAACCAAGGATAAGGATAAAAAATTTCATAAAGAAAGAAAATTTTCCTTAAAACATTTTTAGAGAGGATAAAGTTTTAAAAAAATATGTCTATTATTTTCAAAACTATATGGGATTGAAAAGTCATAAGGGATATTATTGACTTAATAACCTTTTCACATGTTTCTTGGATTGAAGACATTAATATCCTTTTAGTCTATGTATCACATATGAAATTTTAATTATACCATATGGATATCGAGTCTATGTTTTTTAATGTGTATTTAGTGGAGGAATTTTATATTGAAGAACCTATAGTTTTGAAAACCCTCATCTGCCAAATTTTATTATTAAACATACTAAATTAATTTAAAACCTTACATAAGAACCATATGCTTGGTATGAATGATAGAGTTCTTTTAATTCAAAAATGGGTTTTCAATATGGTTATCTAAAACTACTCTTTTTATAAAAAAAATATTCATATGGTATTTTCTTAGTTAATGTTTATATAAATTTTGTTAAGATTAGTTCAACTAATCAAAATCTTGGTAATGATTTTTGAAAACATAGTAAAAAATAATATTAAATGATTATAATGGGATAATTGAATTTATTTTTTGGATTTCAAATTTATCATATGGATTTTGGAGAAGTTTTGAACCAAGGTAAATGAATAATTGATTTATTGATAAAATTTAGACATGGAAATGGAAATTCTTTTACAAATAACATATGTATTATTATAAAACATTTTTTGGATAATGGTGTAAAATATTTGAATTGAAGATATATAGTTGTCTGAGGTGTAGTTTTCTATATCTTAATGCCAGTAAACTAGGAATCGTGTTTTCTGTTTAATTTTTTTTAATATTTCATGAAAACCCAAAAGAATCCCATTTAATTACTATAAAAATTTTGGATAGAAATTTAAAACAAACTAAATTTATATATCTTTTTTATCCAAAAAATAGGTTTTTTAATGTCATATTCAAATGTTGATTTTATAGGGTTTATATTATATAAAAACACTATAAGTATTTAACAATTTTACGAAAGTACCTTGCTTCATAGTCTAGTAAAATGAAATAGGGAGTTTCATTGTTATCTACTGAGGAATAATTTATATCTACTGGTAGTTTCTATGAACCAATGTTGTGAAAAAAACACACCTCTTCACTTTGGGCTTAGTTTTGATAATATTCCTATTTTTTGTGATTATATAGGTGTTATTAATATTTCAAATGATTATATAATTCATTCTTGGGATAAAAATATTTATATAAGATATCATTTTCTAATATATAATTTATATAAGGGAGATATATATTTAGAATTTAATAAAAAAGTAACAACTTGCTAATATTCTCACTAAAACACTTTATATAGACGGTATTGATTTTATTATGGTAGAGTTGGGTTTATTAAATATTAATAAAAAATTTTAATTTTCGTTTTAATTTATTTTTATAATATTATTTTATCATTATTATTTTTATGTTTTTTTATTTATTGGTTTTATCAATTTATACATTTGTTTCATTTAATTTTCTTAATTTTTTATTTTTTTAATTTTTCTTTTAATTTAAAAAAAAAAGAAAAATGATTACACTGTAAAATTGGCTCAAGAATAAAAACTGTCGCCTAAAACCATCATAGTAAACAACTTATCTCTCTCTTACCTCCATGTGTGCACCCTTTCGATCTCCTGATATCTCAAAGTCTTATACTATAAAAATTATAAATCTTGAGCCTTCTGATTATTGTGATGGAAAATAAAGGAAGGGCAGGTGATGGAAGTCAGATTGGTATGAAGAGGTAGAGATATACCTGTGTAGAACAATATGTGTTGCAAAGTAAAATAATATATTTTTATTGGATGATTCAAATATATTTAATGATTAAGAAAGAACAGAGATTTCATGTTTTAGAATACATGTTTGATAGTAGTAATTCAATTTATATCTATGAAAAATATATAAAATAATTTTATGAGAATACTCAATAATATTTTGGTGATATAAATGATGTAATTTACTCAAACGTGAATCAAAAAGACTTTTAAATTTCAATTTTTTATATTTCATATATCATTAAATTGTTTCCTCAAGGAAATTTCCATTTAAATATTTTATATATTAGGTTAGTGTTCAAAAATCATTAAACATTATGTCTTTCCTTTTTTTGAATAACCCAAATCAATAATATGCTTGTGAAATATTTGGATAAAATAAAAAACAGTTTTAGTAAAATTTATTCATACTACAGTTGTGTCGAGGATTTCAAGATTGGATTAAATTCTCTTTCTAGACACATATATCATATTTATGATGTTTAGTGATATAAAGCTAAATATCATTAGGTACATGTAATGGTCTGTGAATAATTTCTATCAAAAGGATTCTATAATTATGTTCAATCCTAAGGGTAGGCTGATGGCTCTTATTATTTACAATATATTAATTATTGGTGACATCCAAATAGGTTAATGATTTCATCGTAGGGTTGTGCTATTTACTAGAACTCTAAATATGTTTAGATACATTTGGAGTGTTATTAGAGGTAAGATCAAAGGAAGAAGAAAAATTAGAATCTCATGTTGAGGGGGAGAACATATGATTGAAGTTAATTGGATATTTTAAACATAGTCTAGATAAGATTAGATAATCTTTAATTGAAAGAGATAGTTTTTCTCAAGTGGTTGGAAGTTTTGAAGACTCAACTCTTTGTCGTGAAATCATTCCTAGAAGAACTGGTAGAAATAAAATATTGTATAATTATATCCTTACAAGGATATTTTCGTAGATATTTTCAAGAACCATTTTTTGAAACTAACAGTGGTGTTGTGCATGTTCAAAGTCCATGAAAGAGAGAAGATCATATACCTCTTGAACATATAATTTAGGGGATTGGATTTGTTAATATACCATTTTTTGTTTCTGAAGAGAGAATTGAGGCATATTATGAGTTATCTACTCTATAAAGAGATGAGAAAGTTTCTCAATTTTATTAAAGAGTGAAGAAGGTTATTTAAGGTGCAAAACAACCATTACATGTGGCTTCTCATTCTCAATATTCTCGAAAAAACTAAAGAAATTAATGTTTAGGAAGATCATTATGATGAGAAAGTAATCTAGAAGATGCTAAAAAATAGTTGATAATAGATCAATCAGCATATTTTGTGGAAATATAGTCAGATGGGACTGTTCAAGAGGTTGATGATGTAACTCAAGTGTTTGGGGAAGTATATTCTCATTCTATTGAAGAGTTGTAAATTCAATCAGTTCAACTAGTTAAGGTTTTATAACTCTTTGGAAAACCCAAGAATGGTTTATTAGTTTTTATGATTCATATTTTGAGAATCATACTCAATAAATTTCATTATGTATGGTTTATAAGATTAATCAATTGAATGGTGAAGTAGTGAATTTTCAAGAAGTACTTGAGAGTTCTCAAAAATAATTCGAGGAATTAAAAAGTTAATCAGTTTCTAAAAAAACATTGATTATCTCTAAAATAAATATAAAAGTTTTAAGGAAAGATAAATATAAAGAAAACATTTTTATGATTTTAAAAGAGGTTTATTGAACAATTTTTATGGCTCATATCTTGTTTTATGTTTCATTTTAGTTATATGAAAAAGATATTATCAAATCAGTTTGAAAATATACATGCTAGATCAAGTTAAAGAAGGAATTTTATATCAAGTATAAGAGGATCTACATATTTTATGGTAAGAATATAGTTTCTTCCAGATGATCTATCTTCTGCGTCAAAATGAATTCAATGATTAAAGTGTGATATATTTCCTTACACACTTTTATAGAAAATCCAAAGGAGTTGGTTGAGAATTGGACTTCTGCTTAGCTAGGAGTTGGATTTTTGATCATCAAGTTGGGTTCAAAGAAGTAATAATGTGTTTGTTTTTATAAAAATATTCTTAATTTTATAAAAGTGAATCTGGATTAAGTATTGAAATTTTTTTAGGAATCAAGGTTTTTAATAAAAAAAATGGTATGGTCTAACGAACCATAATTTTAAAGGGTTGATGGATGCGGTAGAGGTTGGGCTTCAGACTGTGTAAGATTCCCTAACAATAGAATATTACTATGATGAGAATTAACATGAACCTTTCTATCACCCTAAACCATAGTATATTAAATATTTTCAAATACTCATTGAAATATGGGAAAATTTATAAAATATTTTTCTTTTATTAATTTTTTTATTATCCTTATATTCTGTTTTCTATAGATGTTTGTCTATGAACCTATTATTTTTTTGGAATAATTTATTTTTGACTTACATAACATTCACTAATAGGTTTATGATACATTAAATCTATTTAATACATTTCTATACATTATTTCTGATTCCACAAAAATGGGGAGAAATATAGATAAACAAAATATTCATATATTTTATTTAATAAATCTCAATTTGATTTCATAATAATTAAAACCTATATTTTTTGTTTTATATTTCAATGGGTATTTTGATCCTTAAAAAACGGGAAATTATTGGTCATATGAATGTTGATGAAACAATTTCATTAATTTCCCATTGATTTGGATTCCCAAAAACACACCTATTTTTTTAAAAAATAATGTCGATTTAAGTGGATTTCAGGATAATATTTATTCTAATATTTATATTTCCCCTAGTATTCTGGATGTACTTTAGTGATGATTTGACTGATGTTTTTTTCAATGTATTCTAGATATTGGGTCAAAATCTTACATTTTATGTGGTTTTTAGAATTTTGAACCTCAATTATGATAAGGATTATAAGTTTGGAGTTCCAAATGTTACTTTTGGAACCTTATATTTGAGATGAATGTTTGGTTTTGGAACATAACATTAGTGAAGATACCCTACATTTTAGTATCTCACATTTGGTAAATTTACCTAACATTTGGAATCGACCATACATTCTGAACCATACATTTGAAGTTATCTATACACAGTGAAACCCTCTTTGGAATTATTCTTTCACGAGATTTGAATTTTAGAAATATATTATATTTCTTCAATGATTTAATCATAGTAAATATCTCATAAAAATCTATTTAAAGATCATTTTACTTTCTACTCAACAACAGATTAAATCATTGTTATTTCTATGAAAATTTATAATTTTCAGTGGATGATTAAATTCAAATTTCAAATATGATGAGAATTTTTAAGATCTTGATTTATCTTGATATATTTATATATATTATTCTATTGAATCAGATTATATTTCATTTTTATTCTCAATGGACTTATCTATTTGAGTGAGATGATTTCATAGAATCAAATATTTTTAAAAAAATATCTACTTCTATGAAGTTCCTTAAGTTGATTCTTTTTAATTTTTTGGGAATTTATGAGATTATTACTATAGCTACTATTGTAATACCTTATTTTTATTCATAATATACATCTCATTGTTGTTATCCTTCTGGAAAACACTTTGATCAAACAAATTATAATCTACTCTTGTGTGTCCATATTACTATTGAGAAGTTTTTTTTCTACTACTATGTTATCTGAACATTATATACAAAAACCAATAGTTTCTTCGGAAGGACTATACTGGAAATTATTTCTTATATTCTTATCAAGATCTATTTTATTATTTTTATAGGAAAATGTGTTACAAACAAGTATTAAATTATTTATATCTCTAATTTTTTCTACATTTTCATATTTTAATACGGAGCTATGATTTTCTAGTTTCCATATAAATGAACCTAAAGGCCTTATAATATCTTTGATTAAAGATTTTAACTACTTTCACTTTGTTATTATTGCCCCCATATAAATGGACATTTATAGTTAAAATCAACAAGATCACAGAGAGAACATTAATAGAGTGGAATTAGGGATCTTTGTAGCCTGAACCACTATAGAATTGTTTGGTTCTTTTTGTTATTATTATTATGCATATTTTTTTGAATAAAAGAGTAATTCTATGATTTCAAAATCAAAATGAGGTATGAGTTTTAAATTATCCATGTTTTTTTAAAATAACATAATTCACCCCTATTGTGTCTTCATGTTTATTCTACCTAACAATTATTACATGTTTGAAATTTTAAAAGGGTGTTCGACACCAAATAATTTCTAATAAATATTTTTTAAGTATTCAAATGGGTTGTTTTATTAATATTATGTGTGTGGAACCATGTAAGTAGTATTTCAAATATTTTCAATAGATTTGATCATTTCGAATATGGTTTTAAATAAAATGATGATTTTTAAATGGATTTCATGGAATGAATTTGAAATTTTTATTTAAAGTTTTATTTAAAATTGATGTAATATTTTTTGAGATTTCATGGAATCCCAATCATATTTTCAAAAGTCCAATTTGTTACTTGATGAAAATGAGTTTTTATAAAAAAAAAACAAATATTAGACCCTCCTTATTCCCCTTTGTACTTATCTTTCCATTTTTTATTAGTGATTTTTCATGTATTTGAATATCAAGTTATGGATTTAAGGGAATGTTTAATGCGAGTGAATTATAGGTGAGACAATTTATTTCATGAAAATTTTATAATTTTGATTGATGCTCTATATTGATTTTAATTGTTTATATACCTCATTGTATAAAATCATAAAAACTCAAAGAATTAGTTGGTATCTGAGATGATTAATATCCCTTGTGTATATTGTTGAATAACTATGGATTTTTACCCAAAAAACATGAGTTGGCATGCTAGAATATGTAGTTTGATGTATAGTGTCCCATGATTGAGGAATTATCATAATAGTTTTAATTAAATGATAGTTTTATGGGACTACCATGGATGGGTACATGTACTTTATTGAGATATTAGGTTCCTCATCTCTAGTTAGGGTCTATTATTATAGTTATAGGGTGTCACCCATGACACTAGGATCATATTCACTATCGCAAAATGAATTCCTTCCTTTTCCTTGTTTTTTTCACTATTTAATTCAATATTTCTTATCA
The DNA here is from genome assembly GCA_963277665.1 of Viscum album. Lineage (NCBI taxonomy): Eukaryota > Viridiplantae > Streptophyta > Magnoliopsida > Santalales > Viscaceae > Viscum > Viscum album. The sequence goes on along the minus strand of OY728126.1, from coordinate 109,616,983 downwards.
CCTTTAAATAGATCATTTATTTCACTTTATCATGTAACCTTAATGTCATGGTTCCTAATTCTGTAGATTGATTCTTCCTCACATCATGGCTCATTTTTCAAGTGTTTCAAAAGAATATTTTAAGGAATGTTTTGAAAAGGATGATGGTGTGTTTTTTAAAGTGTGAAATTATTTTTTTCGAAAGATTTTTGGAATGTCATTATAACGATATAAAAGATTTTTTTTCCATTGAATTTAAAAAAATTATTATAAGATGATTTTAATTGAAAATATTTAGACTAATGTATGGCTTTTGAATCATTATTTTAGGATGTTAAGTCTTGTAATTTTTTAACTAGTTTTCAAAGACTATTTATTAATGATTGTTTTACTTAGGGAAGAATTTGACAGGGTAAAATAATTATTATGTGATTTTTTCATTTAATTGAAATATATAAAACATGTTTTTAACATACCAAATGTGATTATTATTTAATTTAGGTTTAGTTTTAAGAAAAAATATATCATATATTTTATTTCAAACTTCATTGATGGAATGTAATCTAAAATAGATTACATAAACATGACAGGTGATAACCTATGATATTTTAAATTTCATTCCTACATATTTTTTAGGTTACACATTTTGATTTGATTGACATTTTACCTTTTGGGCTATTGATGGGAGAGTTGGGATTGAGGATAATTGGTGGGTCACTCTTGGGTATTTTCAATCTATTTGGGTTCTTGTAGATTTATTCTACTTTGGTTATTATCTTTATCACTCTATAATGGTGTATTATTTTTCTTATTTGTATCTTTATCCACTATTACTTTATATTTATTTATTTATTTTTATTTATAGATTAAATTATTACTTATTATTATATGTTTTTTGTTTATTCATTTTTTATGATACATTATTATATCATTTCATGAGGTAATAATATTTCCCAAAGTGTGATTTATTTTTCATATTAACATATTTCTAGCCCATTGGGATCATTAATACCCTTCAGGATAGTGGAGGTTTGGGTTGGGTTTTGGTCCAATTGGAAGCCCAAGATGGTTCAATACAAATGGTATTGGAACCTATGTTCTCAATAGGGGCCTTGTTTCTTGAATCACTCTATTATTATTTGTGGATTTTGATTTTTAGAGACAAGTATGTAGGTATTTGATATGTATGATTAAGTTGAGTGGCATGATATCTTTCTTATGCTGATCTTTGAGTAACCACGGGAAATATGGATTTATTTTTGTATTGAATTGATGGATTGTTTTTTATATTCTATTATATTCATTCTCATTTTAATAGTTAAGTTTTCATGGGGGTCATACATGGTGGTTTGGGATGAGAATTTTAATGTTAATCCAGTTTTGAGGATTGATTTTAGGTTTACAAAAACTATATGGAATCCATGTGTTTGATTCATGATTTTTTCATGGACCACTACACAATTGGAACATATTCATCAACCATATAGACAAGATGATCTTTCTTGTACATGATATTTTGGTTTTGTTATATAGATATCACAGTTCTTTTATTACCTTGATTTAGTGATGATAAAGTAATAAAGAATGTATGGTAATATCTTGGTGATATTAATTGGATTTTGGTTTTATTTATTTATGTTCCATTTCCTGTGTGTTTTTAGTGAGATATAATTGTGTGTGTGAAAAGTGGATTTCATGAGAAAAGTGTTTTTGGTTTGAACTGATGTCTTGATGTTTTGTTTTAAAATTAGATTTTTCTTTATTAAATTGTTTGTAAATTGATGATTTAATTAAAACGTCAATGAATGAATTTTGTTTATCATAATATCTAGAGGGAATTAAAGTTTTATATTTGGTTTCTATTTTTTAAAAAATAATTTAAAACTATCTTGGAGTATTTAACAAGAGTGGTCAATTTCAAAGTGTAAAATTTGAAGGGATTTTATTTAATACATTTGAAGGTGTTTTGAAATAAAAATGGATTTTTATATGATGTTCTTTAGGGTAATTTATATTATATTAAATTTATCATGGGGTTTTAATGGTTTAAATTGTAATGTGTTTTTTAAATTAAAGGGGAAACCTAAAAGTGTGATTTAATATTGAAAAGGGAAAGTGATTTACTAAATTTGATTTTGGGTTTTGTTTTGTATTTCACCATTGGTGAGTGTTTTGAAGGTGGATGATTTGGAATTTTTCCAAAAAAATAAATGTTTGAAATAAAAAAATATATTTTTTAGTTTACATTTGAATGAGTTGTTTTGGAATTAGTTTCTGAATTCAATTTATTTAGTTTGTTTGATTCTTAATATTTTTTACACATTTTATATTGGGGGACCTTTTCTAAGAGGCATGTGATTTTAAGAGAGGAAAGTCTTGAAAATGTTTTCTTTCTTGGGTGAATTATGTAATTTAATATAAATGAATGAATTTAGTTCAGGTATTTTCTTTATTTTAATAATCCAAAAAATATCTTATTTAAGGGACTAGTGATTATCTTTTGGGGGTTATCCTCTTTTTTGGTTTTAACATTTATTGAACTCAAAATAAATTGGTAGGTGTTTTTTCTTCCACTCAGTGTTATGTATTGGAATTATAATTGGAAATATTTTTTAATTGCTCTATTTGGGAACTATATTGTTCAAGTGGCTTAGTCCTATGAGACTTTACTAGATATATGGATTAGCGGGGGTCTATTTTCGTGGAGAGATAGAAGTGATATTTGATATGGAGTGACCTTTTATGGATTATTATTTAAGAGAGATTGGATAAATTTAATATTGATAGTGTGACCATCATTTGATATATCCTTCACTTTTTATATTTTTTCCCATTCATGAATAGTAATTATTAAGTTGATGATCTATTTTGGATTCATGCATGGTGAGTTTGGAGTAGTTTTAACTTTAACGAAATTCATTCCTAGTTTTTTCTATGTGTCCCTTCTAGTTTCTCTTTATTATCGATTGTTTATTTAGGTAATGTTTGTGCCTCATTTTTTTGGTGGGGTTAAATTCTAATTGTGTATGGTGTATAAAATGGTTTGGTTTCTGTTAGTTTTTTTGAAAATTGGAAAACCAGGGGCACATTTATGGTTTATTTCTGGTTAGACCTTGGGTGCTTTTATATTGAGTTTTTCTACTGATATCCCCATGTGATATTTTTTTATGAACTTGAACAAGTGTTAACCATATATCCAGTTCAATAAAATAGGGGTAGAACCATGTCATTTCTTAATGAGTCAGGTTTTGTTTATTATGATCCTTGTTTTATTGAGAGTTTATTAATTTAACAATATTTCCTTATGGTGTTTTTCAGATGATTATTATAACAATTATTACTTGTGTAATTGAGCTGGATATTTCTGGTGGACTCTGGCTAGAGAAATTTTGTAATTTTCATTTTTGAGATTGTGGTTTTTAGGTTTTTTATGGTATTATCTCTCTATATAAAAGATTTTTTTTGTTAAACCATTTTAATCAATTCAAAATTGATGTGAGACTTATTCTATGCCTCATGTTTATTATAGATAATATTGGTTTCTTGTAGATTGGATTTTTATTAGAGTTTCATGATGTTTTTTTATCTATACTATTATTTGAGGAGAGTTCCTCTTTCTTTGGGAGTTTTTTATTAGTGGTCATTGTTATTTGGGATAATCCATAGTAATTTCTTATAAAATTCATAATTTTCATCATAAATTTATCTATACTTTGATCTAAGACATTCTAGGGGTACAATGTGTCCTGGTGAGGAGAATCATGTCACTTGCATGTCACTAATATGGTATAATTAATGTTATTTCATCTTGTTGATGGTTGTTTAATGTTTTAGTAATTTATGGGATTTTAATTACATAATTTTTAAGGTCTTAATTAGTTACACAGTTAACCCACATGCTTAGGGGAAACCATATGATTCTCGTGTGATGATTTTTTAATTTTGACAGTTTTTATTGGAATAGTTAATTCATGGTTTATAAAAGAATGTAATGTTTCTTAGAAATATATGAAACTTTGTTAGTGTCAGGGGGTGAGTCTCATGTTTATTTCATGGTCAAGATAAAAATTGTGTCCTGAATCATTAAAGGTTTCTTTTTATAAACCACATATCCCATACAATTAGCACATTATTTGAGAAACCATGGGGATAAACCATTTTTCATACCTAGTTGTTTAATTTTAGATATTTATAGTTTCATCCCACATAGTTTTAATCGTTCTTTCCTCTCTCTTTTCTCCTCCTCATTTGGACTGAATACGAACACCTAAGGGGAGTCCCTACCCCCTTACATTATTTTTGATCTCTTTTATAATAGATTCAAGTAGATTCTTTCTTGGTAAATACCTATAAACCCTTTCCTATATTTTATTCCTCCTATTAACTTTATTTTTTCACTCCCACAAACCCTATAGGTCATGTCGGATGATTTGGTGTAGGGGTTGGACCTAATCATGAATCTTTTTTCGTGTAAGTGTTATAGAATGAATTTTATGTCTCAATTTAGAAATATCTTTTAAAGGTGACACATTGAAATTAGATTCCACTTGGATAGAGGTATTTCATTGAATTTTGCTTCTTTATATTACATGATACAGGGTTCTTGAGTGTTCTAGTATGGTTTCCTTTTCAAATTATAAATATGTGTATGTCCCATGAGGGGCATAAGTAGATTTTAATGTAGTTAAAAAACTTATACAAGAATGGTATTCCATGCCATCTGTTTTCGAAAATTCATTTGTTCCCATCAAAGGTATTTTATTGTTTTAATGGGGATGTTAACTTGTGATTGAAATATTAAAAGGGTGTCTCACACTGAATGTTTTCTGAAAAATTTTGTTAAGTATTCAATTTTTTTTTAAATAGTGGTATATGGTACTATTTATATTATAATTCAAATATTTTTGATATCATTGAACATTTTAATGGTATTTTTATGAAAAGTTATTGTTTATAAATTGATTTCGTGGAATGTGTTTAAAATGTTGGTTTCAAAATTTATTTCAAAAAAAATGTGGAAAGCTGAGTGATCGATTTAAATACTAATATTATTTTAGAATATACCATTTAGAACCTTCGGATAATTAGTTTTTATTAAATTTGTGTGACCCTCATTGTACTTTTATTTCCATTATTTAAGGGATATTGCTTCATGTATGTAGAGACAGGATGATGGATCTATGTCGATGTTTCATGTGGGGGAGTTGATGATGATATGTGGAATTTCGTAATAATGTTTTTAATTTTATTGAAACTCTATCTTATATTAGTTTTTTTTCTCACATCATTATTTTATCTCGTTGGAATAATATGGATTAACAAGTTACATGTATGAGTGTTATCCCTATTATTGATTGCTCACTGACTTGGGAATGTTTCCTGACTAATCTAATTCAGTCAGGATGGAAGAGGTAATGATAAGTATAGTATCATGTGTTAGAAGTAAAAAATAATGAGGTTTTACCTTTGGATGGCCTGATGGGACTATAAGGGACATGGAAAAAAAATTTCTTTCCATACCAGGGTCCTCATCACTAGTACATGACTTTATAACTAAAGTATTTTAGTGTCGCCTAAGTAGTTGGGATCTTATTCCAGATCACTTAGGGTATTCCTTAAATTTCCTTTTTTATATTACATGTTTGTTGGATTATTTCTTTACACCATTCAATTGATTATTTATTTATCTTTATCATGAAAACATGATATCTTGGTCCCTATTTTGGTACCCTTATTCATCTACAAATTATGGGTAATTTCTAAATTTTTTAAAGGAGATTACAAAGATTGTTTTGAATAAGGATAATGGTATATTTCTTTAAATGTGAAATGATGTTCTCTAAATGTTCTTTTTAATATTTTGATATTGAATGAAAATATTGGGTTTTTAATTCAATATATGGAATCTATTTTATTTTGAGTGATTTTCAAATGAAAATCATTAAACTCATATTTTTATTTTAAAAATGAATTTAGGTTTTCATGCCTATTTATTTTTTATGTGGTTCAAAAAGTGGAATTTAAAAATTAGATGTTTTAATTAATGGAGGATTATATTAGGGAAAGATTTTTTCATGTGATTTTTTAAATTTAATGTATATATATAAAGTATTTTTTAACAAACCATAAAATGTTTTTATTTTTATTCACTTTAGTGTTTAATAAAAATTAGATCTTATAATGTATTTCTAACTATTATTTATGGAATGTAATATAAAAGCTTTTATATAGACTTTATAGGTGTCAGCACGCTATATTTTATATCCCCAACATATATATTTTTCAGGTTCTAGGTTTTATCTAGACTATGTTTTTACCTTTTGGGACGTATATGGTTGAGTTGGGATATATGATGATAGTGGGTCACTCAAGGGTATTTTGGAGATATTAGGATTCCATTTGATTTATTCTATTTTGATTAATATATTGGTCACTATTGCTTGATGTATTTTTTTCATAGTTGCACCTACATAGGTTGATCCATTGTATTTATGTATTAATTTCTATTTTTTGTATTATTTGTTTAATTATTGATTTATTATTTATTGGTTTATTGTTTTTTTATTTTACTCATTAATATTGTTTCCTGAGGCCAAAATTGTTCCTTAAGTGTGTTCGGTGATGCCCAAACACTCATTATCACCCTATTGGCATCAAGATTATCCTTTGAGTTAGTGGTGGGGTGATTCTATTGTCGATTCAAGAGGTGTCTTTGGGTGATTTTTTGTATGGAGAATAAATAGTTGAATGGAAAACATCAAAAAATAGAATAATGTTTAATACAAAAATACATTACCTTAAGTACTGACTCACTTTTTATATCTTTTACCCTCCAAAGTAATAAAAATATATTAATTATTTAATTTATTAAGATCTATATTCATGTTTATCCCAATTTTTTTATTCCATTTATTTCATTTATTATCATGTCTCATTTATTAACTAAATTGTTATAGTTTGTGTTGTGTGTTTTGGGGTCATTCCATATATAATATTGAAAAAATCATAATCCTAGTAGTAGTAAAAAATTATTTTCAAATTTTCATATATGATATATATATTTTACATTATATGATTCATATCATTCCAAAAGTAAATGAGTTCAATTGTTTATGAAATAGTGAATTTTTCATGAATCTTCTATGATAAGTTTGTTTGTGATGATTTAAAATATCAATGATTTTTCATTTTTAATTCTATTTTTATGATATATATTACAATATTCTATATGTTTCATAAATATTTAATAAGTTTTCTTTATAGTATACGGTCCAATGGTCATTTTATGAATCTTATGGTGATGATTCGGGTTGATCACTTGAAAATCACTATTTTTTATGTTTTGGATTTGTAAAAGGAATGGAATATATTAATAAATATAAATATGTCTATATAAAATGAAAACGTTTTACATTTATCATTATCATATAATATTTCTCTAATTTATGTTTTCATAATCATTCGTCACATGGAGAATATAAAATTGTTCATGTTGTTTGTATAACTAACCCAAACAAGAACATGTTATAATGATTGAATGGGTAAGAATATATTATTATATATTAATAATATAACATTTATAGATGATTAATGATTTATTTTTTTAAAATTTATTTTTTGGATCAATTATATGTTTATGAAGAAGATATGTGAAATAAAATGGTAAAAAGTTTTTACTTACAAAGTGTCTCAGAATGCTTGATTTTGGTTGTAAAATTTTATGATGACCATTTATTGCTAATATTTTTAATTGAATGGAAATTTTATCTTTCTAGGACCAAATTCATATTATAAATACCATATTAATTTAATAAATTATTATTTTTAACCATCCATATAATGTGGTATGAAAAATAAAATACATAATTCATAGAGGTGGTAGTTCACACCAACACAGTTGATGCATTCATTTTCTAATGGATGGTAGGATGGTAAACAATGATTATTAAATTAACATAAAAATATTTATATATTCTAATTATTCTTATTTTATTATATTATGATGATTATAATATATTTTTTTGAGGTTTATGATGAATGAAACTTGAATGTACTCATTTAAGATAATTACCTATTCCTTGAATATCCACTTTTGGGTTCTCCTTAAGCCTTTTTATAATTCTATTTTGATGATATCAGAACCTATAAGAAAAGACAATGATATATGGGGAATTATTATTTATTTTAAATTTCAATATAAGGTGATAAATTTTTGGGGAGATGATTAAACTATCTTAGATATGTGCGAATGGGGTTCATGCATTTGCTGACCCATTTTTGAAAATACCCCCAAACTTATCTCATTTTTTAAAATGAATTAAAACCCCAGATTAAAAATGTGCTTATATTTACCCACTCACATTATCTCTCCTATATTATATTCACTATCCCTACTCTTATATGTGGATGATGAGTCACCCTGGTTAGAGATAATTTGTGGGGTTGAGTGATAGGTGAATGACAAACGAGGGAGGAAAATGATGGCATGTGTATGGTTGTTCGACGCATCTGGGGTTTTCGGAAGGAATTATAGGTTTTGGATATGTGAGGGTGGAGGTGATTTAGCATGGAATATGATAAATGATAAGGGATTTATATGGTTTCACATACTCAAGGTATTCAGTGCTAGCAGTTTTAAAGGTGTGATGGGTGGTCGAGATGTGTGGCATACAGTGAAAATGGAAAGAAGAATAACATAAGGAAAAAATATATCTAATATAGGATTCCACATAATTGGGGGAAGGAAGAATATTTTGAGGTAGAACAGAATATTTCTCCCCAGGTGTTTATCATTATATATTAATAAAGAAAAAATTATTAAGAAAATTGGAATGTTGTGATTAGAGAGAGACATTGGGGAGGCGTGATTAGCACTACTACACATGCGGAATTTCATAGCATGCAAAAAGGCCATTAAAAATGATAAAAAAATTAATCATAGGGATGATAAATTGGGTTCCCATTATCAATGATAAAAAATTACTGATATAGACCTAACCGCATACGATGTGTTGTTTATATAACAGCACAGTCAGGCACACTTACAATTTGAACACAACAAACCCAGAAGAAATGAAATTTAAAAATAACCACAGAAGAAAACCTAATATATACATTTAACTGACATAATGAATAAAAAAATTCCCACTGATGGTATATATAAAAATAATCACTACTATTTGCATTTCAATCAAAATGATTTATACAGTTACATTTATAATTATCCAACAAATATCCTAAAACATTATCATGTCATCTTTCGACACCTGTGATCCCCTCTCAAAACTCACATCCCATGGTATGAATTTCCAAACAAATCATCTCAATCTAATCAAAATATACCATCCATATAAGAAAAAAATATTTTGTTAGTAATACGATAAAAATTAATTAAACATTAATATGAAATAACACATTAATAAAATATCAATATTTAATAAACATGAAACATTTTGAGTTATAAAAATTAACATGTGAGTCCTATTGAGGTGGTATTAATTAATACATGTTAAAAAATGAGTTATGGATAATTTCACTAAAATATAAAAACAATTCGAATTTGTTTTCATGGTTTTGAGTTCGTCAATTGTTCTTTTAATAAAATTAATTTTAATTTTAAATAATTACACATTTAGAGTTATAATAGACACACAATTTGTTGTATTGAGGTTTTTATAATCCTTAAACATCAAAAATTACATATAAATCATTTTCCTAGATTATTAAATCAATATAAACATGTTTTATCAGTTTTCAGTATAATAGTTGTGTTTTTTAACTAAAATGTAATTTCAAACTTGAAAGATGCAATATGATTCATAACGATCGAATCATGCATCAGTTTGATGTGAACTACTTAATACAAATAAAAAATAAATTATGAATCATTGGGATAAATTATCAAGATAATCAGAGTGTGTTTTCTTGGTTTTCGTTGAGTGACATGTTTTGAACTAAAATGTCAATTTTAAACTGAAAATAGACACTTGTAGTTATACCAGTCACATCGTGCATCAGATTGAGGTCTAGTTGACTCCTACACAACTAAAATTACTCATGGATCATTTTCCTAATTTATTATAAAAAACCGAATGTTTTTTCATGGTTTTCAGTATTTCACTTGTTTTTACTTCAATTAATGTTAGTTTTAAATAAAAGAAGTTTGAGTTTGAGTTATACCGGCCATTCCGTGAAATTAATTGAGGTGCGGTTGATCTCTAGACATCACAAATAACAAATATATCATTTTTTAATATGAGAAAAATAATATTTTTTTCTCGATTTTGAGTATGTAAATTTTTGTTTTTATTTAATTTATTGAAAATTTTAAATAAAAAGAGACAATTTTAGTCATACTGGTCACACCGTGTGTCAGATTGAGGTTTGATTGATTACTAAACCGAAAAAATAACCCATATATAATTTTTCAAAAGTATATAAACAATACAAATGAATTTCTTTAGCATTCAATATGTCACGTTTTGTTTTTAGTAAAATTCATGTCAATTTAAAAAAAGTGTCACTTTTAGTTTTATTTGCCACATCGTGCATCGTATTGAGGTGTGGTTGAGTCCTAAATGTCACAAATCACTCCACTATCATTTTATTAAAGTATAAAAACAATAATAATGTGTTTTATTAGTTTTCAGTATGTCACTTTTTCTTTTTACACAAATTAATATCTATTTTAAATTAAAGACACACTCTTAGAGTCATAGCGGTCACACTGTGCATTTTAGTGAGGTGTGGTTGACTTTTACATGTCAAAAATGACTCCTGGAACAATTTCCAAAAATAGGAAAACAATCGAAATGAGTTTTCTCAGTTCCAAGTATGTAACATGTTTTTTTACTTAATTTGAGGTCAATTTTAAATAAAAAGAGACACTTTCAGTTATACTAGCCACAAAATGAATTTTATTAAAATTCAGATGATTCTTAACAGTCACAACTAACTTTTAAATCATTTCAATAGATTAAAAAAAACAATCCAAATATTTTTCTTTGATTTCGATATTCCAGTTGTGTTTTTTTACTACAATTCCATTTCCAACTAGAAACAAAAATTATGAGTTATACCAATCAAAACGTTCTTCTGGTTTACATGATACTTATTCATACACATCATAAATTACTTATGAATCACTATGCTAAATTATCAAGGAAATTGGATAACATCTTCTTGGGTTTCAGTGTGTGGCATGTTTTTAACTGAAATGTCAATTTAAAACTAATAACTGACACTTTTAGTCATATCGGTCACAATGTGCATCAGATTGAGGTTTTGTGGACTCCTAAATGTAAAAAATTACTAATGGATCATTGTTGTAAATTGTTCAAAATTATGAAAATACTTTTTCTCAGTTTTTAGTATGTTACTTGTTTATTTTTCTCAATTTAATGTCAATTTAATATAAAAATTCAGACTTAAATTCATACCATCCCCACCATTGATAACATTGAGGATAAGTTTATTATTACATGTCACAAATGACTCAAGGTTCATCGTACTAAAATATCAAACCAATATAAATTCATTTGATTTGTTTTTAGTATCTCACTTTTTCTTTTTACTAAAACTAATGACCATTTTAAATGAATTGAAACATTTAGTGACACTAGTCACTTATTATTTTTTATTCAATATATTCTCTCTTTTCTGGATTGTTATAGATAGTGGAAAGGAAAATATGACATATAAAATATATTTTAAAAAATAAATATTAGATAAAAATGATATAGAAATTAACATTCAAATAGTAGATAAAATAATGACAAAATTAATTAATTAAATAAGTAGTAGGATTTCACCTTTATACATTCTTGACCCATTTTATTATTTTCATTATCTTATATGCAAAATTAAAGTCCTATATTTCATGATAATATGTATCTAGGCACATTCCACCCTGACTCGAACAAAGGAATCCAAATATATAGGAAAAAAATTCATAGGTGAGTAATATTAAAAATTAGTAACTGAAGCATAAATATGAAACAATTCACTACTTTTATATAGTCACATATTCATGCTATTTTTTAACATTATTTCATCAGGTATGTTTCCCAATCATTTCCAAGCACATCTCGATAATCTTGTGATTATGAATTTTTCTGAAAGTTACGATAGTACTGAAAAAATATAAATATACAACGACTTAATAAATATTTTTAAATTAAATAGTAATTGTATACAAAAATACCTCTTCATGGATGCTGGTTTGTTCATGGAATATGATATCTCTCATAAATTTACAAACATAATAACCACAATCTTTTCCATTTGTTTGTTTTGGACACTGCAGAAACATTTAGGAGAATAAGTAATTTTTTATATGTTTTTGGGTAGTGAAATATTATTATATATACCCAAATACTTATCATGTTGTAGTAATTTTCTTCTTCCTCGTCCTTATCCCTTGGGCTCATTCCTTGTTTTTCATGATATCAATACACTACCCTATCATAACAGAATCCCTATTAAAAGACAACATCCATTATATAACATGATGTTTAGTTCTAAAACATTGGATGTAGTGTGTTAAAAATTGAAAAATGTCATCATGTGTGGATGGTTTATTGGATATCCATGTATCAAATACAAAAATAAATCATTGGAGTATCCAAATTTACCAAAATGAGTATCCAATACTTCTTAAAAGCACACAAAAGAATATGTAATGAAATAAATGAAAATGTATTCTACATGATTAAATTATAGAGTTTTACCCATGAATCATAGGTATTAGTTAGAGTTTTCAATCTAATTTATTTTTCAAATGACTTCATCGGACATTTCATTATTTTATCCTTATTTTTGGAATTTATTTTCATTAGATCCATAGAGGATATTTGAGGACAAATTGGTACGAATTTTATTTCATGGGAAAATCCCTACAATATTTTTAATATATATTCCTATAAAAATATGAAATGTATTTAGTCATAATTAACACAATATCTCAGCTTTTCAAATAAAATCTTGAAAACATACCTCATGTATACATTTCTACCTAAGGTGCCTAGCCAATCATAGTCGAGGATTTTAGTTTCACTCTCCTCACCCATTAAGTCTTGATCATTCTTTTCATACATATTTTCTTCAAATAAAACTATTTGGTTGTGAAAATATTTTAACATTGTATCCAAATGATCCTTGAATGATAGTAAATGTAAATATATAATGTTTGGGGTAATGGTGCTTTTAGTATATATTTTTTATTGGTAGGTCGACCCTTTATATTTTTTTGAGATGGCCATTCATTTCAAACCCTTCTATTTTTTAATTTGTAATTACATTCCTCGGTTTAGACATTTTTCATTATTTGATAAAGGTTTAGCTTGAAAAGTAAATAAGAAATGAATACCTCTTTGTCGACATTTTTTTTATAAGATTTGATTGTCATGCGATGAATGTTCTAATAGCTATTTTGACAATAATAATATTGTCCTCATAAATTGGAATAGGTAGCCTGGTGCTTGGCTAATGGGCTACATTGATTGACACTCACACATGTCCTAATGGAAGTGGTCTATTGTGTATAATGTCGTTTTGAATATTGAACATTGTTTCCCTCACCACAATGCGATGAGTGGATGTTTCTAGATAAAAATCACAGTAATTATCACCCTATAAAATATTAGTACTGGAAAGGTATCAGTGTATATAAAATTCACATTTCATAGAAACATTTATCAGAACACTGATTACTTCTTCTAAGATATCTCTTATAAAGGAATGCATATCTTCATAGATGGTGGTGGGTGGGGTACGATATTTACACGGTGGTTTTTCTTGAGTTTCTTCTTCTCTTCACCTCTCCTTAATTAAAGTTTACATCATCTCATTTAGCCATTTGAATCGTACATCATGTTTATATATTCTTTCTCTCAGTTGTATTATTAATTCACTTTGATTATCATCCGGTTTATTTTCAAAATATGTTCTGGGTGTTACCCCAATACCCACACCTCTGACATGACCATAATGTTCTGGCTAGTTTAAGGCCACTGATAGTATGTGTTCATCTCGTATATGTGTTTTTGATTTATGTGACTTTTTCAGATTTAAAATATAGAAAAATAAGTTATCATTGGTAAGTAATATAGATTTAAATAAAAACAAAATTTTATTATGTAATACTTTAACATGTTTCCAACACTTTTGTTTGTTTTCATCTATTAGTATCCCACATTTATTTACAAGAACCTCATTCCATTGAAAATGGAATGGGATGGAAGTGGATTTTGATTTCCAGTCATCAATATGCATATATATAGATTAACATAATTATGATATTGTCTCACATAACATAAAACTATTATGATCTATTTCAAATACATACCAATTTTTTTAAGGGAAGAATACTCCATCCTTACTTTACGGTAGGGGTATGCTGGTTTCTCTGTTCATTTATTATTTCCATCACTCTAATGTTTTTTACTAAATAAAATATTGTCAATCAAGGTGATGAATATAGGTTTCTTCAAATAATTTATTACTACACATAATAGAAATGAAAAGAAACATCCACACACAATCCAGTAAATGAATATCATGCTTCTTAGGTTATTAGGGGTGCATTGATAACCTGTGGATGTAGGATTATTTTATCTTTAATATATTTAAGATGATTTCTTATTATAATTGTGCGAAATCATCATTAAATCCTTCTGGAAAGTATTAATACAAACTTTTTGTGGGATTCATCTACTATAAATTCACTCTGTAATGAATGAGGAAGAGTTATTCAATGTTTCATTATTTTATTTATTAGTAAAATAAATAAATCATATCCTAATGTTACTATAATCCCTTCACACGTCAATTTCTTTATCCAAATCACATCATGGTTCCATGAATCTACATCAATCAGCACACATTGTCGAGTGAACATTTAATATAACAGTTGAATATGCACTTATGGGGTTCAACATGTTGACCCTACACATTCCATACCACCACAAATTTGAAGCCTTTGACTTTAATCTTAGCAATTTTTTCTAACACCATCAAAATATTGTGCTATTATTTTTTATTGTGATGCCAGTCCTTCGTCGCTTACCATTTTACTAAAATCAGCATCGTTAATATGTTCTTCCATAGAAGAAGCATCAACATGTGCATATGGTCATTGTACCTCTGCACTAGAAGCTGGAATAGGTTGACAAACCTATTGTTCCTTAGGAATGGGAGCACTAGTTGATGTAGAAGGTTGTTACTCTGCACTGCGAGTAGCAGCAGGTTGAGAGACCAACATGTTCCTTAGGATTGGGAGAACCAATACATACAGAAGATCTCTCTTATACACTATGATCAGTAGACAGTTGAGAGACCTTTTTTTCCTTGGTATTTAGATCACCATCACGTGTAGATGGTCTCCTCTCTATACTGAGAGAAATAGTAGGTTGAAAGAACTGATGTTCCTTGTGATTTAGAGCACCATCACATGTCGACGGTCTCTCCTCTCCACTACAAGTAGAAGCTGGTTGAGAGAGCAGTTGTTCCTCGGGATTAGGACCACCATCATGGGCATAATTCATTATTTTTAGTTTTTATTTAACAATAAATTTATAGTACCTAAATAAAGTATAAAATGGATAATAACTTAGGTAACAAGTTGTATATTAAAAAAATGTAACTTGGTTATGGAACTATCTTTTTTATTTTTTGAAGGCTAAATGGATTTTACCCCTCTAATGAATATCTGGATACATTCATGTCTCCTATAACATGAAAAATTTCATCTACATTGGGACCACAAAGAAATTGTTGTGACGTCCCAAAAAAAGGGTCATCCTCTGTTTAAGTTTCATTTTACCCTTTAGTGGTTTTGGTTGATAAAAAAATAATTGACCAATTTTTGTTTGCAGGGTCTAGAACATAAAATACTTATACTACCTATAATTTAACTATAAACGGTTTATCTTTATACCCTTCCTTTCTAAAATCAACTTTAAAGATTCATAATTCATCTATTTTAGCAACACTTTTGTTATCAACCCACTAGTATTGAAAAATCATCACTTGGAATGTTATATAATCCAACTCCCATATTTTTTTTATGATGCCAAAGTATGACATATTCATGTAAATTGGATTTATGTCCTTAATACCAAATACATTTCTCTCTTCATCCATGATTGTAACTATACTATTTTTCTTGGCATTGTCCTCATCAAGCCCAGTTTTATAGAACATATAACCATTTAAAGATAATACATACACACTAGGTCCTTCAGCTATCCATTGAATCCATTTTAAGACTAAAACTAGATTTTCATCTGACTCCTTTAAAATAAGGTTTCGAAACCATCCGATAAAATGTGGATTATTTTTTATTTGATGTCCATCTTTCATCGCTCGATGGATTCAAATGCCTAATAATTTCTTTATGCATTTCAATATATGGGGAAACCTCCAAAATATTATGTAATCTGTAAAGGTGGGCCCAATCCAAATTGATAATATTTATTTTGACAACATCTCTTCTAGAAAATCCTTCACCAACATGCTACCCACTGTGACGAGATTTCATTAGACTAATGCTTTCCACAATTTAGGGTATTGAGTTAAGAATTTAAGAGCTCCCTCAACTATATATCACTATGCAATACAATCCTCTGGATGAATTCAATTTTTGTCATACCCATTATTCATATACGATTTAATGGGGTACATCCATCTATAGTGTACATGACCATATATTCAAATCTTCCTCCTCAAGTGAATAATCAAATGAACCATCATATAATATAATTTTGGCAAGAAGAACATTTCCAATTAACATAATTTGACAGAAATGTATCTTTCCATAATCTAAAATCTCACAGAGTCTATAACATTGCTTTATATAGCATTGAAGAATAAAAACAGATTGGTTAATGCATGACAGATATTCTTGGGTAAAATGAAATGTAAAGCTATAGGCATCAGATATGCATCAAAACATTGAAGTTATTTGATTTTAGAAACATTAAAATTAAATTTTTCATTAGAATGATGTTCTTGATATTCGATGAAAACCCCTCTGAAAACGTTACATCATTAAATAACTTACAAAACTAATATCTCTATTTCCTATAATGAGTGTAAGCAGCTAGAGGAAGAAAATTCCATTTTCACCCATCACTGAAACTACATCTTCTCATATTCCCATGTCAACCATGTCCATCCTAGCCTTAATTCCATCCTTGATTTTGTTGCTGCATTTAGAAATGTGTCATTGATACTATCACAATCATTTTTTCAACATACATAACATCAAGAAAGTGACTGATGTATAGACAATTACAGTATGGTAATTAAAAAACTAATCTCTTTTTCCAACAATTTTTTTTATGGTTTGTAAAAAATGGTTTACCAAAAGCATTTTCCATGTTTTCTTGCATTCCAAAATAGTTGATCACCTATTGGTGATTATAGTGTTGTAAGTTCTTTTAAACTTTCATATAATTATGTCGTCTAATATCGTCACTTATGTCGTCAAGGTAGAAATCTATTATGTCCTAGAAATATGGGTTTTATGAATTTTTATTCCTAATTGAATATGTACCTTGTTCGCAGATGGAAAACCCTTGAGTTCCTTTAATTCTATATCCTGACAATTTTCCATATGTAGGAATGTCATTTATCATACCGTACAACATGGATCTAAATGTGAAATCATCATTTCTCTAATCATCCAAAAATTTAACTCATGAATCACAGAATAATTTAAAATAATCAATCAATGGATCCAAATAAACATCAATATCATTACCCATTAGTTTTTGTATTGATATAATCATAGATTACATGATGTATTTTTGTTTCATGCATAACGATGGTGGAAATTTATAAGTTACAAACATAAACTTCCATGTACTGTGAGTGATTCTTTAAAAACCTAAATGATTCACTCTATCTGTAGATAATTTAAGACGAAGGATTATTTGATTTTTTACAAGTTGAGGATACTCATGATCAGTTCTCCACTAATGAGGGGAGTCTTTCTGGTTGTGTAGTCTGCCATATTTATTTCATGTGTCTACATGACATGTTAATTTTCCTACTATCTCCTCATATCCATATAGGTTCCCAAACCTTGGAACGATTGGAAAGTTCCATTAAACTTCCATAGGAAATGAATCATTTTTATTATATAGAGAAGCACCATAGTTTTTGTATTCACTAAGTGTTTTTTGGTCCTTGTGAAATAGTATAAATTCATTTGGGAAGGGGCGTATTTTTTCAGGGAACGTACCCATCGAGCGTAGCATTATCTTGGCATCGTATTTTCGGATTTGGAGATCATTATCTTCTGGGATCATGTCATACAAGAGAGAAATTAATTCTGTAAAACTGGAGTCACTCCATCCATTTCCTTAATTTAAATTATATAGCTTCAGTATGGGTGAAAATGTTTTATATTTAGTGCAACCACTATATAATGGAATCTTTGTATGACTCTTTAACTACACATACTATTTTGTGCTATCAAAAAGATCATCTTCAACTATCCTTGTCAATTCCTCAATATGATCTTTATAATCATTAACATTTGTAATCACATCTTCAACGCAGTCTTCTTCATTTTCGACACTTTTAATCATATCAGATGGTCCATAAAATTAAGTGTTATCTAATCAACTAGATACATTCTCATTTCCCCGTGTTTATTCCAACATTTATAACGTTGATCTATTCTGTGAAATATCATGTGTTCTTCCAACTACTAAGGACAAACATTTCTTGAATAATAATAGAATTAACATGTACAAAGGATTTGAGAAGGTTCATATGAATTATCTTTTTCTAACATGATGAAATCATTCACTCCATCATCATAATATTTTTTAAAACAATTAGAATCAATCAATTCTTTATTCATATCCATCTTATTTTATTCTGTGATATTAATATTTCACAAAATAAACACAAAAAATATACATAAAAAAAATTATCCATGGCTAAATGAATTATAGAAGTTATGTATCCTTTGAAAACTATTTATAAAATCATAGTTGAAATCCCATTAAAACCCCAACCATTAAAAAAAATTCTCTTTAAAACAACATGCCCTTTTTAAAATAAACCAATTAGTTTGAAACACTCTTTCTCAAAAACCCTAATTATTATTTTAAATCATTCATGGAATCTTCATGACCTAACAATTTTAATCCTTTAAAATTAATGACCACCTTATATATTTTAAAATTTTTCATTTCAAACATTACAAACCCATTATTAATATTAAATTTTCATTTTATATGCTTTCAAAACATTCACATCCCTTTTTTAATGCCAATCAGGTGAGTTAACAAACACTTGGCATGAATACTACGTCCATGACAGCTGTTTACATCATTTAAATTATATTTAAAACTAAAAAAATGTATGATGAACACATATATATTTTTAATAAACATTTAAAAACAACTAAATAATTTTATTAAATCTACTTATGAATTTTTCACGAAGACAAAAATCCCAAGGATGGCACTTTATAAAGGTTAAATAAATTAAAAATAAGTAAACTTTTATTAAATATAATGTTATCAAATGTTTATCATGCCTCTCATAAATAAATATCTTGAGTCCAATAGTTTACTATAGTAATACTATTGAGGAGTAAATATGTGATTTATAAAGACATATGTATTAGTTGGCCATTATACTTATTAAAAAAAAGTCACTTTTCTTCAAAGTGGGCAACCACATGAAAATCCCGGGCTGGAACCATTTAAATCATGAATCCTGATACATCACAATATAATACATACTCCTTACACAAGTCATTTATGGTTAAGATTGGTGTTTTTAAAAACATCTCATTAATATCTAAGAAGGATCTCTCATGAACATCTATGAAAAGAAACCACGCCACATTCTTGTTTAAGGCCTTCTTAGTTCTTCCAATCAAGAAGAATCTTGATTGACCATCTAGATATAAAAATGAACCCCTAACCAAATCACCATAATTAAATTATCATTTCATATTATAATGATTATTGGGAAATGAATTTTCTCCTCCATGATTATTCCAAAAAAATCCCTTATGAAATATTTCTAGTGAATGGTATCCTATTTTCTTATAGTAAGTATCAATTGTTCATCGAGTTTCATCGAAATACAAAATTTCATTGAAGTCTCCCCACTAAACATGTGGACTATCAAAACACTTTTTTCATGTCCAAATAGAACCTTTCACTTTCGATAAATATAAAATGTCACTATTACTTTTAAATGAAGGAATATTACATTACAAAAACAATTTCTCAATACAATGAGGAGAATTCCATAACATATCACAATTAAAAACCCCATATTTATAAAACCAAAACTTCTATTCATAATGTCTATACTACTTACCATTACACCATCCACTTATTAATATCCTATATTTCAAAATTACCACATCTATAGGATATTTTGGTAACTACTTCATATATAATAAAACTGAGGAAATGTTCAAGAGCATCTCCTTTTGGTTGAATTAATCAAAAAATGTGTAAGGATTCATATTCAAAATATTTTTCATGATTGAAGACAACTTCATGGATACTAAAATATCGTATAACTCTTCAACATAAGATTAAAATGCTATCCATAAAACACATCGTGTTTTACAACTATATTTTAGAACTCATGTACTCAGTTCTCAAACAATCTCTGGATGACATTGTATTACAGGATGATATTCTTCATCCATGTGGGAATCATAAATTTCTAGTGCAAAGGGATTGAATTATAATTATCAAAAACATCACTCTTCTTCCTTGAATCAATTTAATATCTCTAAAATAAGGAATCATGCAACCAATTATTTTCTAGCATGCATTGTATTTATTTACTAAATCTTAATGGAAGATATTTTAACTACTAGATAGAAACATAATATATATTTAACTGTTATTACCCTGTAGGTGAGGAAAAAACCAATGGTACTCTTTGGGGTGTTCATGTCTCCAAAAAAATAATCATCAATGATAAATTTCATAAATTTTTTAATATTAAGTAAATATTAAAATCAATAAAACCTTTATGTTACTACATAAAGAAGATCATACCTTTCTAGTGTTCTTTCATCAAACAATTCATGCTTCATTTCACAAATCATCCATGTTTCTAGACCATCCTACAATATCTCATCTACATAAAAGGGAATGGGGATGAATCCCCTATAAAAACACAATCATAATTACTATTCCCAAGACAAACTATAATAACTCCCCTTCAAGTATTTTTGTGGTAGATAGACCCATCATGCGGAAAAAATGGATTACAAATGCAATTTACAACATTCAATACCCATTCCATTCAACTCTTCAACATAGAGCCCAAAAAATATGTACATAGGGAGATTTAAAAAATTAACCAAACTTTGCATGGTGACAGAGGAGAACTTCATGGTAGTAGGGAGGAGGAGGGCTCACATGGAGGTAGGGCAATAGAGGGCTCACAGAGCGGTGGAGTAGGGCTTGACGAAATCAGTGGATGATGGTTTCATGGTGGCAGAGTAGGAGGAGCAGTCTGTAGAAGCGTAGGAGGAGGAGAAGGAGGATTCAGGACAACAACAGAGGAGGATGAGATGCAGGAGGAGGCAGCAATGTAAGGCTTTCACGAGAGCTAGAGGCATGCGAAGAAAGGAGGAGATTGTTAGGGTTTATCTATAAAACCGAGGGAATCATTTACCAGTGCTAGATAAAATGTGTGGATAAAGATATGTTTTATCAACACTAAAATAGAAAGTGCTTAAAAAATATAAATTTATGAGCATTTTTTCTACCGCTGATAAAGGCCCATCCTTATCAATGCTAAAAGGCACTGATACTATTATTATAATATATTTTTTATTTTTTTATATATTTACAAAATTAAATATATAATAAATATAAATATAAATATTTTTATAATAATAACTATAAAAAAATATATACATCTATATATTTATATACATAATAAATATATATTTCTTTATAAATATATATTTATTTATAATTATCACTATATAACAAAAAAATATTTATTATATTTATAATTATATATAATTAATATATTTATTAAAAATTAATAATTATTTAAATATATCTGTATTATTTAGAATTATAATTATAAATATTTGTGTATATTTATAAATGTATTTATTTAGTTATATATTTATTTAATAAAAATATATTTATTACATATATATTTTAATTATAACCGTAAATATAAATAAATTTATTATCATTATAAGTTTTTTTATATTTAAATTATTGTAAAAGTATAATTAATATATTTATTAAATAATTATTTATAATTTAATAAATATATTTATAAATATATACAAATATTTATAAATTAATATATTAATTATATATAGTCATATATATATATTTAAATACTTATGAAATAATAATAAATATAATAAAAATATATATTTTTTATAATATCATGATTATTTAAATAAATAAATATTTATATTTAAAAAAATATAAAATTATATTATATATATTTATAATAAATATAATTTATTATATTTCCAATTTTAATTATAAATAAATATTTATTGATTTATAGTCATAAATATAAATAAATAAATATTTACTAATATATATATATATATATTTAAATAATAATGATATTAAAACAAATATATTAATTGTAATTTTATAATTATTTAAATCTAAATATATATTAATTGTAATTATATAATTATTTAAATATAAATATATATTTATTTAAATAATTATCAAATTATAAAAAATATATATAATTAATATGTTCATTTTAATTTCATAAGTATTTAAATACATACATATATATATAGATATATTTTTTTATAATTATACTTATAAATAAAATAAATATATTTATAATAATTTTATAATTATTTTCATATATATTATTGATACTTATAAATATAAATATTTGTATATATCGGTAAATATTTTTATATATGTGTGTATATATAAATATATTCATTAAATACATATATTTATTTTTAATTATAATTATAAATAATTATATTTAAAAGCCATTCAGATATAATTATAAATATAAATAAATATATTAATCATTTAAAAAAACTATTGTGATTATAATCATTTACTATTTATATATATACTTATATATAGCTATAACTATAATTATATTGTAAAAAGTATTTATATATAACTAAATATTTATAATTATAGATATAATAAATAAATTTATTATTTAAATATATTTATCTTTATTTAAAGAATTTATGAAAACATAATTGCTTCCTCAAAAGATGAATGAATCATATATACCGGGTAAAGTACATATCATTAAAAAATGGGCCAACAGGAATAGTAATGAGGGTATAATGTATAAATGAACATTAATGATGAATACATGACCTATATATGAATATCAATTATATTCAGGCATCAATTTGCCAAATTCATTTGAAACATTTATTTGTGTATATATATTTATTTATTTCATAATTATAATTATAAATTTACATATATAAAAAGTATATATATCTTTTTAAAATTTATTTTTTTATAACTATAGACACACACACACACATATATAAATTAAATATATTTATTATTTAGTGAAATTTATTATATATATATATCTATTTGAATTATTAAAAAATATATATTAATTATAAATTTTCACTTTTTATTTAATGTATACAAATACTAAAATTTGATTATAAATATAATAATTTTTAATAAATTAATACTATTTTTTATTAAAAACCTTTACCAACACACTTTTTAGTACTGATAAAAGGTAGATTTTTCAGAGCATTTCTATAGTGCTGATAAAAGTCCCCCTTTTTCAATGCTTTCTACTTAGCATTGATAAATCCCAACGCATTCCTTGCTTGGATCTGTGGTAGTATAGGTAGAATGGGGATGTTTCTAGTGTGAGTATTTCCCATATATATATATAAATGATGAAATAATAATAATAATGGTAATGATAATAATTATATTATTATTATTATCAGATTGTTATCTCAATCTTAACTCCTTATAATGTGGTCAGATTGATGAATCATCTACACCATCAAAAACTAATTATTGAGACAAATAATTCAAGGATAACGTTGGAAATCTAAATCAAACATGTGGTATGATCCTCAGGTCCTATCATGTAAAGTTTTACATGTTTGATATAATAAAATGCATATTTTCATTTTTTTCACTTTTGATAAGTGAATATACTATTCTAAGTATTTTTATATGTAGACCACAATGTTGTTGTCTATTCGGCCGTCCAAGGATATTTTTGTGGAAATATACTTAGATTTATGATTTGGTTTAGTGGGATCGATGATGAGGTTTGAGCATGGAATTCAAAGTGTTCTCAGGGTTAGAAACCCTCCCAAGTAATTTAGATGTGCCATGGTATATGTTACACCCGCCATCCTTAATTAGGGTGGGAAATACGCACCCCCCCCCCCCCATTTTCAATACAATGATCAGGGTGTCAGATCCTCTACACATTGGTCAGATATATTATGTATTCCCCCCCCCCCCACATACCTAGAGAATTAGATTCTTTATCTTTAATTTCAATATTCCCTAAATCTAAAGAGATTAAACAGGGAATGAGATACTACATTGGATTTGATAATGACAATGATTGTGATGTCTTCTAGTGTAGCGCCAGATCCTCTACATCATTTCTTATTAGATCACTTGGGTTAACAGGCATGAATAGTTCAAAGGATTGATAACATTGTCTGGTGTTGATAGACAAGAGTATTTGGTGCTCTGTCATCTAATAACATGATTTAGTGATGAGAGGCATCCTCCTCTTGAATTTTGGTGATAGTGTGACAATCAGAAGTTTATAGGATAAGAAATTGTGTGGGACTAGTTACTTTATTATACCCTTGGTGTTTCCTTCAATATGTTATACACAATTGTGATTACCTTCAGGATTTGTTGTCTATTTAGTATTCTAAACTTAATTTGTTTCATGTGGTTTGACTATCGAGGGTTGAAGCAGTGATGATTTAGGCCTTTCTTGAATCCTTTAGAAATCTTACTATACAATATATTTGGATTTTCTTTATTCATCACTCTTCTGGACACTATTTATTATTGGGATCTCTGAGTTAACTTGGTGTTTGGCTTTTTTCCTTTGTGTCTTCCTCCTAGTCCCCTCATATACCGAGAGTTGAGATGACTTATTTCTCATTGTTTCCTTTGTAATTTAGGGGGACCTACTAGGTATGTTTATACTTGCCACAGTATGGACCATGTGCCCACATGTGTTTTTTCTATGAAAACAACACACATGTTCCAAGACAAGTTAGTTAGACACGGTGTTGGCATGGCTAGTTTAGTGTTAATGCATAGTGATTCTTTGTGATGCTTTGTGGAGCATTGTGATTCATGATGGTGGAGGAGACCTTGTTTATAGAGTGTGATCCATGAGTACATGAAGCATGAAAGAGATTCTATGTGCCTTTTATTTCAAAGACTCATGAGATTTTCTATTTTCTATGTTTCTTTTTTCTTTTTAGTGTTCCATTTGTACCTAATTTATCATTAATATATTGTGTGTAGTTTAGTTGATTATATATATTCAACTTTAAAATAATTTTACATATTTTATTGATTTTATATTTATCAATTTTAGGTTTTTATGGGATAAGGGATCCCATATTTTGAGATATTCTTATTTGATATTAGTCACTAGCCCTAGCTTATTAGAGGAAATCCTGGGTTAGAAAAACCGACTAGCCTCTAGATCAGACCAGGACTCGATGGGTTGATTCATTTCATTCATAGAACAACATAAATGAAAATTAAATTCTTGAAACTTTATTTGAGGAATCATGAAAATATTTAAACAACAGTTCTTCCAATTTACCCCTCCATTACCCTTCAGAAGTCCTCAAATATAGAGAGAGTATTCACTGTGCATGAAGAGGTTCCCGAGTCGGAGCACCTCCTGGCCCATTTTTTGAAAGAGCCTCACCAGGCGCAGCATCACCTAATTCAGCCCTACCAGGAACAACCTCTCCAAATGCAACCTTCTCTAAGAGAGAATGTGACACCATCCCCCATCAAATCTATGCTCTTATGATGCATCTCATAAAAATAAGTAACAAGACATATTCGTTTAGGGATTCATGGGTCCTGGGATATTTCATCTGTAACCTAAAAATTGGAATCCTAATGTTTTAAGAGTGCAAGAGGCCATAGGAGGATAGACTTACTATTCACATCGACCATTTCACATACAAGTTTCATGCACACACCATCAAATAATTATTTGTATTCAATGATTATACCCAGTACCAAGTAGATAATGTCTTGGTCAAATTGGGTTATATTCCGGCATAGGTGACACATGTCTCTGCTGGCCCCAATAGTGACAATGAATACTTTGGTGATTGAAAAGAGGTTCATATCCATGGTATTCATAAGTAAGACGACTGGTCGAATCATGGGACAATTACTCATTCCTATTGAATTATTCATGCTTGTTTGATCAATCCAGAATTTAATATTGCATTCACACCTCCAATGCCTAATTCATACACATCTGCATTATATATTTATAAATCTGACAATAGTAGGCATCAATGGTGAAATGTAAATCATATTTTTCTACTTGTTTCAAAGCTAGATCTCACTCTTAGTGACTTCATGCATATTGAATCGGGTGATGCACCCAGGGTACACCAAACGTAGGAATATTCCACTAAGGAGAAGCAAGAGTACACCACCCTTAATGTTTGTTTAAATAGTGGACCTATTCAGAATGACCGATGGTAAGTAATTTTATATGAACCCATTGGGTTCCTATAGCTAATTTCATCAAAGGAAATGTAGAGAAACCACTAAAAAAGGTAATTCTCATTCCAATTCTTCAAACCAAGATATTCATGCTATAGAGACTAGGTAAAAATCCTTACACGGGGATCAGTAAAAATATCCCTCTCAGTTCACTCCATCAAGTATACCCCAATATATGACTACATTATTTTACCATGAAGCTCTGCCATGAGTGCATCATAATTAGCTTCATATATCTAGGGCTCGACCTTATCCAACCAAAACGTAGCTAGTAATTTTTTAGATTAGACCACCTAGCCAACAACAATATTTTTTCTGTAATATCCAGGCTTCATCACCTCAACAAACACATCCGCTACTTCCCATGCCAATGAATGAACCTCTATAGGAAAAGTTATGCATCTATCATGGAAGTATGATGTGTTAAAGAACCTCACCAACATACCCATGAGGCACTCAATTCTTTAGGAACTCAAACTATCAATGTAATTTCGAGAGGTCCTTGCCAAATCCTTAAAAAAACCCTTCAGTTCAAGTTTGAGGTATCTATCCCTGAGGTCTACTACGAAAAGGAGGTCTTGCAAGAGGAATGTCAAGAAGCTATCTTATTTCATGGAGAAGATTAGGGTATCAAAATTTAGGGTAACATACGCCCATTGTATATCAAAGGGCATTTCAATGGAATAGAAATATGTCTAGTTCTAATGGATACCAATTCTAGGATCAACCTCATCGACCCAGACACTCCACAGGATGGAATTAATAGATGAAGATCGAACTCCCTCCAACCTAATGATTTAGAGGTTTGATAAGAGTGAGCATAAGAAAAATGGAAAGTTTGGTTGAATTCTCAGTTTGGTGGTATGATTTCAAGCACATAATTTATGGTAGTTTGGGAGTATACTACCTACAACACACTTCTAGAAAGGCCCTGGATTCATTTTTATACATCACTCCCCTATTCGTATGAACATCGCCTCAAATAATCACTTGATGGTTGAGTAGGGTTAATCCAGAGTGACGTGTCACCCTTTGAATCCTATGAGGCCCACAATTTGGATGATAGAAACTATAAAGGGAGGTGAAATAGTTTAATACCAATGGGGATGAGTACACCAATGTCCCTAATGATCTAACAAACATTGTATCCAGTATATGGATAGACCTGAAGGAAAAAATTGTTCCCCAAATTAATTGGTTAGATCCCATGACACCAGACCTGGGATTCATTTTGTTTTCTCTAAGAAAAAAGATCACTAACATTTTACCTCAAACTTCTATAGAAGATATGCCCGACTGATACAAGAATACCCTACTCTTGTGAAGTACTAATAAGTTCACCCACTTTCCATCGATCTCTGAAATTCCTACATGTTCCATGATGAAGGGTTGACTCACTGTAGGATGGCTTGTCATTATTGTTTTGTTATCAAGAGTAGACATCAATAATAGAAACCAAACAAAATTGGATCACTAGCTTATGTTTTCACAATCATAGAAAAGAAAGAACCCTTTTAAGTGGATTATCTTTCAACAAGAGAAGACAACAGTTCTTCCCCTAGGTTGATCAGCCTATAAGATATTCCTACTCTCTCTGATTCCCCTATATTAGATGATGATGAGGATTTGGAAGACCCCCCTCTAGCATTGGAAGAAGATGTATTCACCACTATTGAGGAGTTAGACTAGGAGAACGATGGTACTGAGGAAGATTTGAAGTAATTACTAATTAGCATATCCATGTCCCCAGAGAAGCAAAATATCTATGCAGAATTCATAAAATAGAATTGTGACATATTCTACTAGAGCTATGATGAGAGTCCAAGGCTATACCCTTAGATTTGTTTTCATCGCCTTGGCCTCCCAGTGGGACATAATAAGTTCAAATAACCTTCCAAAAAGATGAACCTATATCATGGTACTATGGTAGAAGATGACATTGAAAATTTTATAAAATCCAGCATTTTTTGGGAGGTCTAGTACCCTAGGTGGCTATCTAGCATTGTCCTAGTTAGGAAGAAGAATTCGAAGACCAGAGTCTATATCGACTTTTGGGACCTCAACCACCATTGTTTGAAGGAAAATTTTCTATTCTAGTGATAGAGATATTGATTGATGTTATGACTATGTTCTAGAGCCTCTTATTAATGTATGGATACTTTGGATATAACCATGTTTGGATATCACATAAGGATGAGGATTCCACTACCTTTGGGGAACCGTAAGAAACTTTTTTTTATCAGGTGATTCTTTTCATCTTTAAAATGTCTAGAGGAACTTAGAAGTGAGTCATGAAACACATATTTAATCCAATTATCAGGATATTCTTTGAATGTTACCTTGATTTTCTTGTGGTCAAATCCCTCCAACATCAATCCATCCCAAGTATTTTGAGAATGTGTCCCACTTCTTTCACACCCAAAAATAGAATATAGACACCCTGATGTTAAAATTCAGGGTCACCACTAGGAAATGTATCATCAATTTCATAATATATTAAGGAATCAAGGTTGTCCTAGATTAAATAAAGGCAATTAGTCAAATTCTTCCCCCTATGAAATCTTACAGAAATGTTGGGCCTCTAAGGCAATAAAGCTTACATTTGTTGATTTATTGCAAAAGTGTCTAGAATGTGTAAGACCTTATATATATTTATGATGAAATGAACCATTTAGTATTGGGATGAGGAGTACCAAACTACCTTTTTGGATATTAAGAATTACCTGCTGCATCGTACGATTTTGATTCTACCTGTCATAAGAAAGAATTTGGTCCTTTACATGACCTCCCTAGAAAGATCCCTCAGTTCCCTTATATCCTATAAATAATAATTAGGGTAGGAAAACATCATATACTCTCTTAGAATCCTGATCCTCAACATAGAGACTAGATACTCCCTTATTAGAAAGATCTTCCTTGCATTGGTTTTTCGGTGATGATGTTTTTATATTACTTGTAGTATCATAAGATATGACTAGTTTCTAGAGTAGACTTGCTAAATTATGTCCTCTATTTCCCCTAGTGGAAATAATGATTGGCATAAAAGGCAGTGACCCTCCAACAGTCTGATTTTCTTTTATTTTCCAACAAAGGATGTCAAAGGCTAGACATTAGTAGGTTTCTTGATGTCACATACACCTCATGAAGAACTACCCCTAGATGTTGATTTTCCATATGAATCCATTCACTTATTGGATAAGCTTTTACCATTTAGGAAGATCCATTACGATGGAACCTCCTGAATGCCAACTGGTAGAATTGTCAATAAACCCAAGATTAATAGGGTAGGCATGGGGATCATCTTCATCACTTTAGTATGTGTCTTCTTTCCATGGTCTTTGATGTATTAAAATTTATGCTCCAACAATTTGGAATAGTATTAGACCCTTATTACTAGTCTCAAGTTGGAATTCAAGATTTATGTCCCCAATTTACATCTAAAGGATGAATTTGAGACAGTCATCAAACAGATAATGGTTGACTACATCAATACAATTAAATAGATTGTGTCCCTTATAGAATGAACTCATAAACTGATCGAATAATTACATTCCCATAGAAAGGTGACCAACATTCATTGATCGTGAAATGGTAGAGATGATTTATTTGTAGGTATGGGAACATATATTGAAAAACCCAACTAGGATGATCAGGTTATTTTTGTGGTAGACTACAAGGTCATCGACTCCACCACCTCCAATGATGGAAACCCACAATAAATCAGTTAGCTGCCAGAACACCAGTGCCAGGAACCTCAGGTACCCCCAGAACTGAGGAGATTCTCGGTTGGAAAACTCTTTTTATCGAGTATCTCTAGTGTGGAATTATCCTACCAGACTAAGTCTTCTGTCAGATAATATTCCTTCATGTAGCGCAATTGAACCGCTAGAGTGGGATTAACATTGAGAAACCCCTCTAAAAAAAAGGTTCGATGGAATTTTCCTCCTTTTCATACAAGGAAATCAGATACGCCAGATCATGTAGTAGGTCCATGTCAGATCCTTTGGTTCCCATAAATTCAAATTAACCTTATTCTACTATATTCGGGTATAGGGCTACTTCTGTCCTTCAATGGTTTATAACTACCTTGAGTTCACCAAGAGGTTTCATGTGTGGTATAAACACACAAAATTTATACCTAAACCACTAGATATTCTCCACACTAACAACTACTCCCATCCATTTTAAGTATGGGGACTCGATGTTTTGGGATCATACCCACATGCAACAGCTCAACAGTGCCAATTTATTTTGACCTCAATAGACTTAATTTTCAAATGGGAAGAAGAGGATCCCCACAATGAAGTAAAATTATGGTCCATAATCAAGTTCATGTGTTCCCACATAAATTTATGATTTTGGGTTCCTCATGATATTCTTACAAACAATGGAACCAAATTCCATTTAACAAAGATGAAGAAACTATATGCCAAGTACAAAAACTATTCTTACTATACTTCTCACAACCATGAATAGAAAAAATGTGAATATTGAGGTATTCAACATGTCCCTCACTAGAATATTATAGAAAATGGTGGGCCAGAACAAAAAAAAATTGGCATGATAGGCCCCCTATTTCCCTTTGGGACAATTGGAAGATAACTCATATTTCCACCTAAGTGACCCCATACATCCCGGTGTGAGGAATAGAGGTTGATTTTCTCATTGAGGTTCAGTTTGTGTTTCTATAAATAGTTTTTTACTACCAAAATATGCCAGATAGAATGATAAAATTCTATCTAGATGAGTTGGAATACCTTGAGGAAAATAGGATTTAGGCATTGAAAAACATAGATAGGAACCCAAATAGGATAGAAAGAGTGTTCCACAAAAATGTTCACCTCTGATCCTTCCTACAAGATGACATGATATAGTATCTCAGTACACTTATGATACCTGAAAAAAATCCACCATAGTTGGAGGCCAAATGGGATGAAATTTACATTGTCAATAAGTTCTATTATAATAGAGAATAATCTATGATCACTGTGGATGGAGAACATAACACACCTCCCAACACCATCATGTTTCTCATGAAGTACATTTCAACAAATCATTGTCCAAAATCATTTACCTTAAACCAAGGTCCATGGTCAAAGCTGTGTGGATACAAATTATAGCAACCAAGGTCCATGCTCTATGACTCTAAACTAACATTATTTCCATATAGTACAATTATTATTACTATCCTAAACTATTTTAATCCCTTACAGTCTGATCTTTATGACCTTAAACTAGTAGTATCCATAGTCTAGGTTTTAGGACATTAAAATACAATGCCTAAAATCCCCAGTGCATGATAATAAATTGTTGTCTTACCCTGTGTACTAATCAAATAATGACTCACATACCAAGTGTGGGATGAATAAAAAATGAACTTCCTCAACCCATATTGATAAATTATATCCTTAACCAATTTTATAAATAATGGATTCTACATTGAAGTCTTAATATGTTTCACTGTACTCACCTGAGGGGATATACCCCCCCCCCCCTAACACCACACTTCTAACATCGATCTCCTATAGCTCCATGTGTTAGCACTACATGTGTATTGATTACCATTTCATTGGTATATGAAGTGACTCATAGACATCTTTTATTCAGACCCACCTTCCAATTCATCATAAAACATTCCCTTGGGTGGAGTTACATTCTCCAATAATTTGTCTGTTGGTCCCACTTATGGTTTAAGCATTACTAACTTAATATATTTTAAATTTGTTTCAAGGTATTTATTTGTTACATGGTTAAGAACTTATATCCTTTCATGTCAGGTTTTACCTCTTTAATTCCATGAAAATACCCTTAAAACAAATGGTCCCCCAATCCAATCATCATGACATTATTTTTTTTCCAAATTTTCCTAGTCCAAACCTTAGGACCTTAAAATATACATAATTGTTTCCAAGATTGCTTTATGTGGTGTAGGAACTTTTCTATCCCCTAATTAACATTGGTTTTTAACTGTTAGGAACCACCAGAACATACTCAAAGTTCCAACTCTTGGTCCATTAATTAGGAACTTCAATTATGTGAATTTTCCCCTCATTCACATTGTTTATTTATACTTAGTGTTTCAGTAAGACAATGCCTCCACCTATTTCAAGAAGTATGTGTAGAATGATTACCATTCCCATGGGATATTTAGTGATTCCTAGACCTCCTATCTTCAGGGATAGCCATAGAATCATTAGAAAACTAGCTATTAATCAGGGTTTATCACCCTGGTATACCCTTATGGGCCTCCTCTTTATGTATAAGCCACCATTCTTTTACTCGACCCATTAGTGGGCGAAGACACCCTCATGAACCAACATAATGAATAAAGGGATGATCATTTCAATGAAAAATCCCCACAAACATCCTCAATATAAGGATTTAAACAACATACTTACCTTATATAAATTCAGGATACCTCGCATCACAAATATGAGATGATTTAGTGTCCTCGCTCAAGAGGATATCCCTTACCAGAATTAGTATCCTACCACGCCACATCCCAAAACTAAATGTGGATTTACTCCCATTCCCAAGGGATATGTAGGGACACCTAGATCTCATTTCATGGATATAGTCCCTTCATTGAATCATTATTGGGTCTTTCCTCCCCCACCATCGTGATGTCGACTTGGGTATGATTTTTTGACCTTTTTGTGGAAGAAAGTATCTTTTTCCCTCTTTTCACAAGTATCTATCACTCTTTCATGACAAAAATTCCTTCTTAAGACACCCACAACAAATAGTTCAAGATTTATAACCTTCAACCTATAGCTACCCCTATGGACCAAGCTCTATGACCTTAAAATAGCATCTACCCCTCTAGTCTGTGTTCTATGACCATAAACTAGTAGAAGCCAAATCCCAAGTTATATGACTTTAAAATGAAAATCCCAACATCCTAATCACATAGGATTGAAATTTAACATTATCTCATATAAAATGATGATGCCTCGTATGATAAATATGAGATGAAAAAAAATATCCTCATCACATGATGTTAAACTATATCATTACCCCATATAATTTTTCTATGCCAAAAATGATAAATATGGGATTACCAAAAGCCAAAATCATCAAAACATGATGTTAAAATTTATCCAAAACCTATATAACACATATATGAATCATAATATAATATTATTTGATATCCCCTTTAGAAAGGATTTCACCCCTCCGGTGTTAGTCTCCAAACACACTGCATTCTAGAACTATGTGTGGGTTGATTCCCATTCTCATGGGGTATGTAGTGATTCCAAGATATCCCACCTAGAACAAATCTGACCATCAACTTATTTCATGGTATAATCCCTCCATGATAGTTTTTATTCTCACCAATCAGCACTTTCATACAACACATTTGATTTTATGCTGGAATAACTCTTAGGGAACTCAATATTTCCTCCATGACATTCCCCACATCCACATACACACTTTTTTTCTTTCATCGATTTGTATAATCATCATAATATCAATTGAAATGAGCTTCATAATGAAAATAGTTCCTAGCCACACTAGCTCACCTACCAACCTAGGATCATGCCTTTAAGGGTACTCAGTAATAGATTGGGTCTCCCATGTTTCAAACTCAGTCAACAGTTGATCACACATTTGTTCACCCCATCCTAGACTCACATGACTATAGAACATGTGCTTTCAACATGTAAAATAGACTTTCTCCACTCATAGGTCATTCCCCTTTTTCTATCCATGTTTTGAAAGTCACAGTCTACCCTCGTGGGATAGTTTAGTAATTTTTCCCTTGTTGTTTTCTCCCCTAAAAATAGTAGGGACTCTACACTACTAATCTTTTCTCACATAAAACATGGATTATGTAGGATTATGAGTTGGGATGGATTTTTCCTCATGAAAGGTTGAGATTCATGGGTGACCCATTATTGGTTCGAACTCTATGACCTTAAACTGGGATCCCAGGTCCAATCATCACAACTTTAAACTATATACAGTTCATCTCAAGGATGTTTCATGTTGAAAAAGGACTCCATATACCTCTATTAATGTTTGACCACTTCCCTTCCATGCCATGAACACTCATTTGAGACATGCTCCCATATAGTCTAAGAATTATTCCCTTCAACTATTTTAAATTGTTATGAACTCAACAAACATAAATTAAGATCCTAGGTCCAATAATAATTACCTTAAAATTTTATGCATGGTGTCTCCGATATGTTCTGTTTGGTAGGCCCACTTATGATATAAACTAACATCAATTTACCTCTTCCCTTTTCAAAAAAACCTCACTTTGAGACACACAAACCTATGGTCTAAGCATCACGAACTTTAACTATGTGTAACTCACCCTGGATTCTCTTTCTTGGTGAGTGCCTCTAAAGAACACCATTTCAATTTTTTTTTAAACATCTAGTTTTGTAAGAATCCTTTTTGTGGGGAATCCCCTTTGGCACTTCCTCTATGACCTTGAATGAGGAATCATGGTCCCAGCATTATGAACTTCAACTATTTTAAACATCATGGTCTTAATAGTATAACCATAATCTACTAAAGTTAAGAGAAAAAACTATAGTTTAAATCACATTGGGTAATCCTAAGAAAGAGTTAGACTCCCCCTACTAGGTTTATCCCGTGACTTGGGAAAAATAATGGGATAAAAATAAAGAGGTACAAATCCAATAGGAACCTATATTGCACCCTAGAAAAAGCAAGCCTATGCTCATGAAACACATTTGTTAAGGAAAGAGTTAGTGGAAAATCTTAATATTCCTATTCTTATTGATCCCCTCCAGGGGGAACCACCTTTTGTTACCCTCTCACACATCTTCCACCTTGGTTTGGTTGGTTTTATTCACATCGGTTCACAAATAATTGCCACAAGAAGTTAAATTGTACTATGAAAATCCTAATCGCATGGCATTAAATTGTATGACTAAACATCCCAATCACATAACATTAAACCATGTGATACATATTCCTCGCTATATAATATTAAACTAATTGTACACAATCCACCTCGTATTATATTAGACTGCATTTCTATTGTCCTCATTAGATGAAATAAAACTGAGAAGAACCTTAGAACCCCACCTGATAAGCCTCTTTTACCCTTAAATTTTGGTCACCTATCACATAATTCATGTTCATAAACATTCTCTCATCATCTGAAATGACTCACCCCTTGGTAGATGATTCTGACTTTTTTTCCTATTGATATTCCCACCCAATGTTCTCAAATCCATAATGGAATAATTCCAATAGTGTTGAACTCCATTCGAACACTGTACCAATTATTCCCCATGATTTTTGTCCTCCTTTATTTGTATACCCATGAATCTCCATCTCAAAATAGGCCACCTTGACGAAAATGTTGATTGGACACAATGTCTCACATACCATCTTGTACACACACCCAAAATACTTATAACAATATTTTAAGATAGATCATGTGTTTCAAAAATTGTTAGTATTCAACTCTCATTTTTCCCTATCCTCATAAAATTGATAATATATTATGTGTTTCAAACATGTTCAATGATTATTCTCTATCATCACACCACCCCCATTTTCCTTTAGATCATGGGAATCTCGATACATTCTCCTTATTCAAACTTTTTTTGGTAGAATTGAAGGCCCATAGAATTACC
This sequence comes from Viscum album, assembly GCA_963277665.1. Lineage (NCBI taxonomy): Eukaryota > Viridiplantae > Streptophyta > Magnoliopsida > Santalales > Viscaceae > Viscum > Viscum album. Next base: position 109,580,616 of record OY728126.1, on the reverse strand, counting down.
CCATTTTGTTCACAAACATGCAATGATAAATCAAGTCAGTTATACAGAGATTCCACTCTCCAAAAAGAAATTTCTCAGTCAGGAAACTCTTGATGGCTAATAAAAATGTCCAAAACCGATGTGTTCAGATATTTTCTAACACTCTCATGTGAGTGAATAATCACATGTTTGTCTTTTTTTCTCATAATGATCATGAATTAAGTGGTCTTATGGATTGATAGATGGTTGTCTCTATAATTTGATTGAAGAGTGGAAGTGATGTGATGAAAAAAGATACATTTTCATGCATACAATGTGTTTAAAACAAAAAAAAATGTTGGGAAAAAGTTATATGGAGAAGAAAACAAGAAGATTTTTCTTTTAAAATGTGTTGTCTTTTATTATTCAAAAGGATAAATCATTTCACTTTATAAAGGACTTGAAAAATATTAAGATTATTTTCTGATTTGTATTTCCAAATTATCCTAATTGTTTTTATAGAACTTGTTATGTAATATTTATGATGAAAATTGGGATTAAAGGTGTTTCCAATAATATTCATGTTTGATTTTAAGGAAATATGGTTCTTGAAGATAGGTAAGTTACAATGCTTTCCTTGGAAAATCTGAAAATGATAAAGGTGATTGATCCCAGGATAAATATAATGATAGAAGTAGTTTGTGATGAAAGAAGATGCATATGAATCATTATGATTAATGTTTCCGAAGAAAATTTTTAAGGTGGATCCATTTTAAAGTGTGTCAGATTTTTGGGTTTAAAAATTAGAGAATGGAGAAAAGTGTTTTTGGTAAAGGAAATTTACTGCAAGTGTCAGGGAGGATAGGAAAGTTGCCTGAAAGGTATTTTTCAAGATCAAATCATCAAAATATGGAAATGGAAATAAGGATGATCATATTATAGAGTTATAACACAATGTTATTTTGGGTTAAAGAGACTTGTGTGGATGGACATGCATGCTCGGGGAAATGTTGTGAGATCTACACCAGGGTCTTCCAAATTCATATTAATAGGAAGCTACCCTCATCATTCAATGTTTCTCAAATCATATTGGAATTAAATTCTCTAGATCACAAAAGTAGTGGGTTATGTGCATGTAGTGAGTTCCTGCTCATGTAGGGTGTTCCGTGCAAGAAGGAATTTGAGCACAAGCAGTGAGTAACACACAAGAAGTAAGTTTCACAAAAGTATTGAGTTATGCGCATGTATTGAGTTGTGTGTAAGAGGTTTGTGCAAGTAGAAAGTTGTGTGTAAGTAGTGAGTGGTGAGAAATTTGTGAGTTAAAAGTAAGTAGGAAGTTCCAAAAAATAAGAATATATTACCATATTTGGGTAGGAAAGTGAATAATTATTATGAGATATCAAATTTTTTAAAGATCATCAAGAATAACTAAAACATTGTTTTACTCTATTTTTGCTAAGAGGGAGAATAGACACTATTGGATTGTTTGCATAATGTCACATAATTGTAAGGGTATATCCTACCCATTGTATTCAACATCATAGGATTGTTTTCCAGTGGATTGTGTGGTATGGGATTGATTCCAAACCATACCAAGTATGTAGCTACTCTTTTTGAGTAGTGAATCTTATAAATAATTGTGTTCTTGTGGATGTGTGATTTATTTGTGTTTAGTAAGGAAGTAAATTTAAGCATGAGATGAAGGTTGTTTTAAAATTAAGGAAACATAAAATAAAAAGATATCACTAATTCACTCCTCCCCTATCAGTGATACTTGACTCCTGAGTACCTAACTTCATAAACATCAAAATTTTGTGAGGGTTGTCCACACAAAGAAGCCTATACTTTGTTTCTGAAAAATGAATACTCCCTAGAAAACCGTATTGTAAATTTTTCATTCTATACCATCCATCGTTTGGTGTGTGGACAACAAAACCTAATACATCCTAATGATATCTACCTCTTACTTTTCATAAATGGGGAAAATCTCATCAGACTTGATTCGCACTCAGCCCTAGTCAGCTTGGCTCATAGTTATCTAAGATACTGCCTCTTCTAATCCAAGTATGGCCACTTCCATTTGATCCCTAAACTAGCTGATGATCTACTCATGGGAATTAATGGTTGTTACGTGCTCATTCACTTTATTTTAAAATCATTAATATTCTTTATCGGCCACCTAGAGCTTATCGGTGCCATCAAATTTCTCTCAAATCCAGGAAATGTAAAATTCTTAACATTTCAAACACACCCACTCAGAAAGATAGTCATTTACCATAATATATAGAGTGAAATATTCAACCCGTCTGGTGCCTATGTTTCACAACCGATGGAAGAGAGACCTCATATGACTCAAAGTTGTGGCTTTAGAGGGTGGGAAATAATGTTTTTCATTCTCCTCTATGCCTAGTATTGAAAGATACGATTATCCTCAATGGTGTCAGACCCAGAATCTTCCAATTATTGAGGATGAATAGGATCAAACTCCGGAAAGACCCTAAGGACAGTGGAGGTAGGGACTTCATCCAGGATCCTCTCAAGTTTGATATGTTCTAGGTTATGAGGGGGTCATCTTCATCTGAATCTTCAATGGCTATCGAATTTCCAATGAACTTGAGATCCACCTCTTAGGAGGTATCACCCACATTTGTGGAAGGATTCCATCAGGGGATTAAGTCCAAATCATCTTGAATGTCCGACTACCTACGTTTTATCACATTCAATGGTGGAGGTTCCCTAGGTTCCCCAACTATAGTTGCTTATTGGGAATGTACACTCTTGATCGCTATTTAAAACAAATACATACCATTTAGTTTAACCAGTGAATTTGGATTGGGAAATTGTGTCCCACATAATGCAGAAAACTTATAGAGGGAAATATTTTTGGAGAAATACAGCCCTAGAGTTTTGAAAAGGAATTCCACCACTACAGACACCTCAACACTAGTTTGGCGGGAGAAGAAAATCAAACAAACTAAAACACCCCACGTCTTTACGAATAAATTTATTATAGAATGCATGGAGCACTGAATCTCTACAAACACCACCTTGTTATAACCTTTCCAATTAAATATATGTTTTTCACTTCTATGATGTGAATTTCTAAAATCTGACATACATGGTTGAAATTAGTCAGTTATTTGCAGTTTGATAAAAATATAATTTTGGGGAATAGTAACCTACCCTTATGAATAGTAACATAACCATATGAATAGTGATATTACCTAATGAATAGTAACCTTACATATGATAGTATATAAATAATATTCAAGTTTGAGTATTATATACCTTTGTTTTGGAAAATGTATATAAATGTTTTGAAACTATTTTTTTTATAAATTATGATTTTAATTAAATATTAAATTAATCATATTTAGAATTTTTTTTAAACATGGACTTCATTTTTGGATTCTATACATTGAAAAAAAATTGGGGATATTTTTTTTTAATTTTTTTGAAATACTTGAATTTTTTATGAATAGTGTAATACCATTATTTACAAAATAAGCTAAATACACTAATTATAAAGTCATGTGTGATTTTCTACTAATGTAAGACCAATTGATTTGGATTAACATGATAAAATTACTATTCTTGGTCATGGAAGACTCTCTGTTCCTTGTCTTTTAGGGAAATAATAAATCCATGGATATAAAATTGAGAAATCCCCTCTCCCATCCATTATAACCCCCCTCCCCATCACTACCTCTTCTCTTCACTCATCTAAATCCTTTTTCCTTCTCCATATTTTTTCCAAATATCCTCCCAACCTCCTCTACCACGTCTATCAACCTTGGTCTCATAAAAATACCAAAACCTATCCATTAAAAAGGCTCACAAGGAAGTTTGGTTCAAGGGGTAATTTCTTCTATTCAATTATTTGTCTTTCCATTCAAGTTCATTTGATTTCCTTTTCTATTATTACCTCTACTTATCCAAATGTTGTGATTACTCAAGTACCTTACATGTACTGGAATGTTTTCATTATAGTAGAATAATTTATCATCATCTCTCCCTTTTACCTTCTTTTCTGCTATTAGCAAGAACACCATCTGAGATGTGTCAATTTTCCATATTAAAGGACGATGGGTTTCGATTTCTATTATCACTATCAATTATAGTCATAAAAACATTCTTGTTATGGTGGAACAATATTATTATATATGTAATATACCCTATGTATTTTTCTATAAACCATTTGTATAAATGGTATTAAGATATAAAGAAAAATGAGTTCGTTGTAATCAAAACCCATAAATTAACCGAAACAGTTGTCATTAAAGTTCTGTACAATAATTCATCGACATGCCATGTAAAAAAGTTATATAAATGATAATTATCAAATATGGATGTCCATAAATAATATTTAATTCAATTCTGTAGATTTACATCCATTACACATGAACTCCGTTACTTTAGAACAAGTGAACTGTTTATGAAAGTCAAGAAAATAAACACTCCAGAGCAATGGAATTCAATATTAGAACTTATCTATAAGGACATAAATGGACTAAAAATAATTATGATAAAATAAATAAGTGTCTAATAGGTTCTTAATTATGTTATTAATGGGTATAATTTCATATTCCAGGTCCATAATTTTAAGAGGGGAACACATTCAGATTTAAGGTAAGGGATATCATAACTCAATTTACATTCATTGATTTAAAATCAATGTCAATGGATTTGTATTTTTCCAGAATATTTGTGAATGAAATATTATTTTTTTATTCTATATATCCAATTTTATTTTGTTGTTTTATGTTTTACACACATAATTATTTCATTTATTTTTCCACAATTTAATGATATGTTCTTGGTAAGGGGTTTCTTCATATCACTTCCATTTTTGTGAGATTTTCTGTGTTTACTACTATTACTTGTGTATGTTATATGTATAAACAAAATTGATTCTTCATATCTTGATTCTATTTTTTATAATGTTATTAAATGTATCATTTTATTATTCTTAATTTAGGGGCATTTGAATCAATTGATTACAAAGTGATGGAGGTTTTCCACCCAAACATTCATTCTTCATTCGGGTTTCTCTTTTTATATATTCACCTAAATTAAAATATTATTTATTCTGATGTAATCCTCATTAATTTTCTGTGAATTTTTTATATTTTTGTACCAATCATAACCTTTCTTATTTTGAGGTATGTTACTAGCTTAAAATAATCTTTCCAAAATTCTTATGAAATGGAAGCATGATTCAAGGAACTTCTAAAATTTTTACCTACTTTGATGTTCACTGTATAATCTGTTTTAATCCTTGTTTAACTTTTTAAAACACACATTTTATATTATATTTTGATTCATCTATGGTTTTATGAAATAAAACATTCCTTTTCACTTTAAAATATTTAAAATGAAATCTTTAAACCGCCCTAAAATATTTTAATTCTAAAGCTTCTTTAAATTACGTTTTACATGATTTCACTTAAGTGGGAAATCATTTAGGCCTAAAATATAAGTTCTATGTCATAGTATTTTATTTTGTGGGATATTCATTTTTACAAACTGATTTAATGAAAAATAAAAAGTATTTTCCAAAAGAACTATTCTTTCAAAAGTTAAAAAAGGATTTTTATCATCTCACATTAACTTTTATGAGATATATTCATTGTTCACCACTTATTTCATTATTGTGGTGTTTGTAATTCCATTTTTTCTATCATATGAAGAGTCTCTTTATTCTCATGATATTCTAAGGTATTATGATTATAATTTTTCAAGGTCATATGGGACACTTTGGAATGTTTAAGGAATATTTCCTCATGCATTTTTCAATGGCCTCATTTAAAAGTATCCTTATTTATGTCAAATTCCATTGATGAATCTGTGTCCTCATATATATATGGATATTTAGAAGTCATAATGTAATTTTTTTAATATATTTATAATGAATGATTTGGACATGCAGCGGTGGGTGGGCCCGCTGTATCCCCTCGATGCCTTGACAGGTCTCATGAGACAAATCAGATGGCGACAAACCCTTCGAGTTTGTTTCCCAAAATCAGAAGGGTTTATACCCATAGACATAAACCATTTCGATGGTATTGAGGTATCATGTTCCAGATACATGATGTCCAATTAATAAGAATTATTTTTATTTATTTTCACTTATTATTATCCATGAGGTTTTCACCATGACAAAACCTATGGATGTAGTTTCAGTGTTAGTTTATTAAAGGCACTGGTTCTTCATTTATTCACCATGCCATATTGACTGTGCCTAATGTTTTATGATTCACTTATTATTGATTCATGCTTCTTCTATTTGTAACCCTTACAGATAATTTGATCTCACCCCTTTCATTTGTTTACCTTCAACAGGTTATGAAGAGGAGACCATTTATTGAGTTCTCATGGATGCAGTCTTTTAGTTTTTGTTATGTGTTTTTTTTTTGTTACCTTTACCAATGTAATATGAGTTACATCTATGTATCATGTTTCTTGAGGAGAAATAAACTACTCGGTCATTTTGGAATTGATTCCCTATAATCATGCCAATGTAAATAGTAATGCACTGACTCCGTTCTAGAGGGTTCGGGGCATTACACAAACAAATACATAGATTAAATAGAATCAATTGTGTGTGAAAATGTTTGAATATGTATAGTCTAATTGAGGTTCAATCAAACAATATGATTGGGTATCTCAATGAAGAGTCACCCTAGATGGTCTGCCTCACTTATAGAAGGATTCGTCATTGGAATGATAAGACCCAATCCCCCATATATGAATGTAAGGATTAAGTGCTTTAAAACCTCACTTCCAATGAACATCCAACATAACTGATGAAGGATACATGGATTTATTTCCTCTTGAATCCCCTTGTAGACTCTCTTCATTAACTGAATGATGGATTTAAACTACCAAGTGAACATAAATGTAGTATAAAGTTCATAATGAGTGTTAATATCTATTCTGGTGACCCATACTCCTCCCAAAAAGGTCAAATGATACTCCTGCTACACTAGCATCCCCTTCATATTATCAAATATATGACTGGATGGATTCTAGAATGGGTGAAATCTAATGTTCATAGTGACTTCAATACTAAATGTAATGCTGACTTCATTATGATTCAATAGTAAAAACCCAGTTATGTGTAGGAGAGAGAGACATAGGCTAGTGTTTGGAGGAGTAATGAAATTTTGAAATTCATAGACCTGAAAATGCATAGCTATCCTCCCATGTTGAAACAAGAATAGACCGTAGATATTCCTAAAAAATTACAATATTAAATTTCCCATGTATATGTAGAGTTAGGATAGCACTGGTACCCTTAGATTCACCAAGTTTACATATTCCATAATATCATCCATTAAAAGAATCCAAGGACACAATCCCATGCATGTCTCCCTCACTATATATAGACAATTTTTGAGGAAGGTGGCCAGAAATATAGTATAATGCACCACTAGATTCCAGCCTTCTTTAATGTTGTGTCCCCACTCAAGGTAGCACCCCATCCTCTATAATTAACCAATAAGATCTTGTTTTCTGCCTATTTTTCATCACTAGACATGGTTTCAAGTACCCTAGTATCTTTTCTATTTGATCCTTTAAGAACATCCCCATAAATGTCTTGAATGAAATTTCTTGGTGAAAGGGATGATGGTGATTCGATACTTGGGATCAAAAAATCCATAAGAATCTATGATCTAATGAGTTTATATTACCCTTTCCCCAAGAATTATATTCTAGAAGTAATTCATCATATTGGAATCTAGTTAGTAGGATTCCTCTAATGGAGTAGAGGTTCCATAGGCAGATTCCCATATCCCCATGATGGAGGTTGAAGGTGGTGGTATCTGGGGACCACCATCTAAGAAGCTATAGCAGTATCTCTTATTGGTGATAGATGTGGAACTGGTACTTCCACATTTCATCATACATCTTGATATGATTCAGCTTTTCCCCATACTCTTAATAAGTAATGCATGCCTATTATTCCTATGACCAATCGTATGTAATGCCCCTGACCTGTAGGTCCTAATCCTTTTATCATCCCATTATATTATACTGAATGTTGGTCTAAAAGATGATAATATAATGGGATGGGAACTCGTCATTATCTTTAATTTCCCAGGTAATCATCCTTGTCCATCCTCTTATAGTTTACATGGAAAGGTCATCATATACCCTATAAGGATGACCCAAAGCAGTAATCGTCCAGCTTGTAAGAATGTCATGATAAGTGACCTAGAATAGTGATGTGTTCACTATAATTAATGGGATAACCACCTCATCCTTCATCCCAATGTTTTATAGAGGTAGATGATTTATTATTGAGTGTTCCCTCTAGGATTCAGTCAATAGGACTTGGAGTTCTGTCTTATCAAAAACAATTATTCTAGCATAGGTAATTTTCATATTCCCGAAAATTTGAACCCTTCAGGTCACAAAGAAAATTTCAATCATATATTGATCACTTGGGTTTTCCTTTTATCAAGGATATATGGATTCAAAAACTCATTCAAAGAGTTTTGGGATTATTTTTTGCAGAGTTACTATGTCTCACAACTTGTCATGAAGTCATGAAAAAGTAAAACTAAATCATGGAAAATCTTTCATGAAAAAAATTGTTTCTATGAAATTCACCTCCAAATGGTTAGGATTTCATATAATGGTGATGGGTTTCATGAATGAAAGATATCATATCATGAAAATAGGTCAAAATACGATACAAAGGGCCCCACTTCCTATTTATAGGTATAATTTCTCTGGCTTGCTCGAGAATGAAAAAACAATTCAAACCTAGTTGGTAATTTCGTGATCATGCGGAGATCATCCATCAACTGTTGCACTTATGTTTGGACATAAACCTTCCAACGCCATGTTAGTTCCTATTATCAAGGGGAATATGTTGGTTCTAAAAAAATTTGTTGCACCCTGAAAGTCTAATTTTTCAAAAACTAAGCATGCATCCCACCCCAATGGAACAATCCAGAGCAAAGGAGCAGGTTTTGCAAAAATTTGGAGTGTTGTGTTCAATGATGTGATTATGAATGCAAAATATTTAGGATCCCAAGGTTATTTGAGAGATAAATTTTTAAGGGTTAGTCCTCAATCCCAAAGTTATGTCTATGTAATGTTCGTGGAAATGATATTTTTTCATTAAAAATCGTCGCACAACTATCCATTTGAATGAGAAAAGTGACGTCAAGCCCCACATGTTTTGTGGTCAAGCCCCCATCAACAAAGTGACGGGAAGCACGCAACAATATTCCTCACTACAGTGGAGTTTGGTGATATTGAACATCGATTTTGGATATAAATAAAACCACCAACATTAATTTTAGGAAGGATCTCTTGAGGATGAAGTGATGCTCTCACTCATTAAAAACTCTCTTTTGTAGCATCGTGCAACATCCTAATATCATGGACCCTCAATGGTAAATAACTTCCATGAGTTACCTCCCATGGGCCCAAAGTGTATTGGGATGAAGTTGAGAGTTCCTCACACAATAAATCTTAAATAAAATTGGATTTTCAGAAGATATGTAGCCTTCACGCAACTATAATCTATGAAAAACACCAAATAAAATTTTCACCCATACCTCTCGAATCCATGTGTTGGACTTGTGCTAGAGCCCATGGCTTGCACAAATCTATTTACATGAAATATAATAAAGTTTAATATAAAAAAAATTTAGTCCCTGACATGATGCCCCTATTTTTTAAATATATCATAGAACATTACCCTTCCTTTTTCTCCTAATCGTTGTTACCCTAATGCCTTTAGCTCCTAATAATAGGCACCCTAACATTGGGCATCCTAATTTCAACTCCTCCATGGATATGTCTATTTCATGCCCCCTATAGGAGCATGATCAGGGGAAACATAATACCTAAAGGTGGAATCATTGAAGGAAATGAATTACCAATTTTTTTAGAGAGCCCTTTTCCTATATATTCCTCTCACCTTCATATGGTCCCCCTTAGGTTGTTATCCTTATAAACATATGAATTGTCTGATGTAAAACCACATAACTCTAAATCCTAGTAATATGATGTTAAATTGCAATACAACATCCTCATAAAATGACATAAAATTGTAGAGTTACCATATTTCAAGAACATAGGATTCCCGATGTATGATCATCATGGGATTCCATCTCCTCCCCCACCATGGTATAAAAATCCTACACCACATAGCTTTCACGAATAAACCCCACATCATCCTCCTTCACTGTGGGACAAAACTCCTACACTATGATGATATCATGTGTAATCCCCACACCATACCTTGTTGACACTTCGTCCATGACATGGGTTTCCTTACCACATGACCTTAAACTGCATGAATCAGTTCTATCACATGAATAAAAACAACACCATCATACTATGTGGGTTTTGATCCCTTATTACTGACAAGGTGTGTATAATTCTTCCATGATGTTCGATCCTAAAAACATACAAGAGTAAAATCTTCCCACCATGGTGGCCACACTCCATCATATCCAAGTGTGGAATATTCCCCCTTGGGTGACACACCCCATCAAATCCAAGAGTAAAATCATTCCCCTAAGGGGATGTAAAGACCGGTAATTTCCATTTAATTTTTTTTAATATATGGAAATTTTACGAGTCTGTGAAAATTGATGGTGCGTGATTCCGAGGCCCGGTGTGCCTGGAATCAATTTCTGAAGTTTTTTTCAGGTACTTTCAATAAACCTATGAGGGGGTTTTTAAAACAATTGAACCAGTGCTCGGAATTGAAATCCTAGGGCACCGTTGAACTCACAGCACTGATATTCACTTAAGAAGACTTTCACATCGACGACAGTTGGTCGATGGTGGAATATAGTTTTTGGGTTTTTCATGGAATTAATAAAATAAAATAAACGCATGTTTTATTTTATTTTATCTATTATAATCACCCATGTATAAGTTGGAGGTGCGGACCACCACACCTTATCCTCCCATGAGAGGTTATGGTGGTGGGGCCCACCCAAACCTAACCTCCCACGATAGGTTACGATGTGGGGACCACCCAGGACTAAACCCCCCTAATAATGGTGGGAGAGTAAAACCTCTCAACTCCCCTCATCAATGAGGGAGTGTCTCTTGACCTCCCTTAACTTAATAGTGCCACAACCCCCATCTTTTAATGGTGTCAACCCTACCCCTTTAATTATTTGGTCCATCTCATTTAATTAAATGCTACAATTTGAATTTTAAACCCATCAAACTAAATAATTTATAATATATTATTTGGGGGGGGTCTATCTATTCATTTTTTGGAAAAAGGTTGGAAAAAGAGGATTAGATCTCTTGGGAGAAAACTCTCAAACGAGGAACGCTTTCTCCCAACAAAGAACGCAGATAAGGAACACCTTCGGCTATGAAGAATGACCTCCTTATACCTTCTTCCATAGACTCCTTCTGACATGGGGCATCCTCATCCATGGACAATCTACGCCCATCCTTTTCCCAATAGTTCGTCTTCTTCCCTGCGAATCTGTCGACAAACAACGAACAAGGTAGGGATTTATTTTGAATATGATATTATTCCCTTGTTTCTTCCCTTCTAAAACAAAGAATAATTGCAGATGTTTTCCTTGCAAGATGGAAATAATTTGTTGCGGGAAAGGCTTGATGTTGTTCATTCTTACCTTCTGTTGAGCCACTTGCTACCACTCTAAATGCGGAGGGTGCAGGCCAAACTAACATGGCCAGAACCGTCCGCTGATCTCCTTTGGTGTTCTTCGCAACGGAGAAGGACAAAAACCTACGTGGAAAAGCATAGGAATGGCGGTTGGCACTACTGCCGGCCGAGACAAAGGCAACGGTGCACAAACCTGCTCTGTGGCACCGCCGCCCTGCCTCGGCCTCACGGTAGCACCGACCGAGCCATCGCGCCCTCGCAATATCCCCTGGCCACGCCACTAGCGGCCTCTACGTGCCCCGCGGATCTGCCGTCTGTGCACCCCGCACATCCCATGTGTGGGCACCGCCGTTGGCCGAACCGGCCCGCCTGCATTCCACACCCCTCGTGGCACCCCAGCCGATCCGGCCTTCCACACCCCTCGTGGCGTCCCGGCCGAGCCGGCCTCCCGGCCCCGACCGTGCCACCTCGGCCCCAGGTCGAGCCGCCCCGAGCCGGCCCCTCGCGTTGGCCTCCGGGCTGAGCCACGACCTTGTGGTGCCCTCCGAGCCGAACTTCCCATGTGGTGCCCTCCGGGCCGAGCCTTCCTCAAACCAACCCACGGCCAGTCCGCGCCCTCGTGACCGGTCTGCACTCTCGCGGCCTGCTGGGCTAGGCCTAGTGGGTCGGGCCAGACCTAACAGGTTGGCCCATCCAATAGTCTAGGCCAGACCCAACGGGTCAGGCCGGATCGACCCAGACTGGGTCGGCCCAGACTAGGTCAGGCCGGCTCAGTCCGACCGAGTCAGACCGGACCGGGGCCCACTATGGCCCTTTAGTTTCCTTTGGCCATATCATTGGCATCGGATGTCTGTTTGACGAACTGTCAATGGAACTGGTAATCATGGAGCATGAAGTTCCCTTTGAATATAATCCACTGGAGTTTTGTATATAATTGAGATACGGTCAGGTTGGATAGTGCATGAATCCAACCAGGCCCCCGAGACTAAAAGACTAATAACTCACAGGCCGGGCGTCTGATTGACATGTCATCTGCTGCATTGAGACCCCTATGACATGGAGAACTTTTTAGATACTTCTTCATGGGAGTTCTTGATAGTTATAGTATCGAACAGTAGCTCATGGAGTGAATCCTTCTAGGGACAAGCGAGTAGAGTGACGATACCTTGTAGATGGATGAGTCCAGATGACTGTTGACTGATTGACTCGGAGTGACTCGACTAGACTAGTGTGGAGCACCTGGTTGGGGCGGCGACCCAGGGCGGGGAAGTGGCTGGTTGTTGTGGCAGACCCGCGGTACTCGACTGGAGGAGTACCTCTGTAGGCTATGAGGGGGAGCGCCTGGTTGTGGCGGAAAACCCACCGTGGGGAGCTCCTCTGTGTGATGAAACAGACCCATGATACTCAATAGGAGGAGTACCTCAGTAGTGCAAGGTTAGTGGGAAGTGCGCTTCGTGTCACGGTAGGCCCATTGTACTTGACAGAGGAGGAGTTCTCCAGCAGTCGTGGTTTCGATATTTTAAATAAAATCTTGGTTGATCTGAGTCAGTACTTTTGTGTTTTCCTCGTTATTAAGATGGATCACTAGATAACATAGGTATATGTAAGGTCATATACCCAAGTAAGGTTATATTTTGATTTCATACCTTGTGGTTTATCATTGTTGGATTTTGTGAGACCTTGAGGGTATCGGGGTCCCTTCTGTGTATCCTTATACTCACCCCTGCACAGGCTACACCTTCACCTTGTTGTGTTGCTTGCAGATGACAGACATCACTGACTGAGGCTGAGAGTACCAGGACTGGACTGTATCGGGAGGTGTACCTTACGAAGAGTCGGTACACGGAGGATATTAACAGACGTGGGGTGATGAGGAGGCTATATGTACGTGACCTTCATGTAGAAATCCCATAGGAAGACCCAGTAGTTGCTTTTCTTTCCTTTATTCAGTTGTACTTGTACTTCCAGTTCCTTGTACTTTACAGTTGGGCTTGTATTTACGGCCCCTTTTTCTTTTTATCACTCTTTGGTATACAGTTTACTTAGTGTTTTGTATCCGTCTGTGTGCTCTGTTGTGTAAATTTAATGGTTATAAAGGAAATGACTTCCTATTTTAGGTAATTATGCCTTTGGTGCTAGTCTCCAACCCCTGGCATATGGAATGACATCTTGGGGTAGTCACAGCATGGGCCCCAGGGGACAGGTCATGACAAATTAGTATCAGAGGCGTCAGTTCTACCGTAGAACATAGGACTCTGATCTTTCATTTCTGTGAAGAAATAGTGCTAAGTGTAGTAAGTTTAGTTCTAGGTTTAGGGAGTCCAGTGTTGGTGTGGCTGCCAATGTATCCATACACCAGGACCCTGACTTTTGATTTCTGACTCAGTGCACGAAAACATTGATTGTGTGTGTGTTTTCAAATGTTTCCTTTTAAGTCAGCTCAACCAGGTCAGCTCACTTGGTATAACCTTGTGACTGTGTTGCATCTGTTACTTTCAGGATTCCTCCCCGCAGACATCCGGTTAGAGTTCCAGGAGTTGTATGCTCAGATATTCCACCGAGCGATGAGGCCTCAGTGGAGGGCCCTTTTCCAGTGGAGGCACCTGCGTTACCACTTCCCATTGGTCCACCGATGTCACCAGCCCCAGTAGCAGACGGTTCACACCACTTGAGATCATTTCACGAGTTCCAATTCTAGTGGCCACCCAGGTTCAAGGAAGAGACAGACCCACGGGTGGCTAAGGATTCGCTGGAGGTTTTGGTGAGAGTTTTCTGAATGGTAGGGACACCAGCAGACCTCATGGTGATTCTTGTTCCAGCCATCTATAGGAAGCACCAGGTAGATGGTGAAGCTTTATGATCTAGGTTCAGGATGAGGTGACTCTTCTCTGGACAGACTTCGAGAGCCTTTTTCAGGTAGATTTTGTCCCTATGACTCTTTGTGCAGTGTGCATATAGGAGCTACTTCATCTGCAGGAGGGCATCGTGACTATATCCTTGTACTCAGCAAGGTTCACAGACCTCTCACGCTTCTCCACTGGTATTGTGCGGGACCCATTATTTAGGTCCTGGACCTTCTAGAAGGGACTTAGGATGGAGATTAGGGATTTGGGGATCTCACTTAGCATCCCGAAACAGGCGGTGGTGTAAGAGAGATCCCTCCTAGTGAAGAGTTTCCTTGCTGAGCAGTCTCCAGTAGTAAGATCCAACACGAGTAGACACATAGCGGAGTCTTCTTTATCTGGTAGAAAACAGATTTCATAGAGGTACAAGAGGATCATACCTACAGGTGGATGATGGCATGACTCGGGATTGGTTTTGTGGGGCACCTGGAGTGGAGACCGACCTGCGAGGATCGGGCGATGTTACTCATGCGACGGGTAGGGTCACATGGCTCGTGACTATCTGACCTACCATTCGGATGATCAGTAGACAGTCGAAGGACCGCCCAGGTAGAGACAGAGATTCAACCGAGGTGGTCTGCTGGGAGCAGGCAGATCTGGCAGAGGAGTTGGTCGTGCAGTTGGGGGTGGATTATGTTTCGAGATATTATCACCACCACCACCAAGAGGTCCACCCCAACCGCATGGAGTAGGTGGACATGGGAGAGCTCAGCTCCAGGTAGTTGAGGCTTAAGATCATGGTTCTCCAGAGATGATATGAGGTATGATCTGTGTCTACTCTACCATAGCTTCAGTTCTTATAGACATAGGTTCCAGTCACTCTTTCATTACCACTTCCCTCATTTGGATCTCGGAGATTCTAACAGAGCTGTTGGCTCCGTCATTACAGCTAGAGACTCCTACGGGAGCAGACCCAATGATTACGCACTAGTGTCGGCAGTGTGAGGTTACTCTAGGAGAAGAGATCTTCGCCTGGGATCTCTTAGTAGGAGCATCGAGGCCTTATGACGTCATCATGGGTATGGACTGGTTATCTACATTCCTTGCTCAGATTGACTGTATTAGGCGCAAAGTGCAGTGTGTCCGAACGGATGGGACCAGGTTTACCATCACCAGTGAGAAGGGATCCTTTGTAGCATAGGATGAACTTTCTCAGTGGAGAGTCCATCCAATCACTCATCAGTTGGCTTTCCATACCCTCGGAGCAGTTGATGTGGAGAGTATGTGATATCTTTTAGTGGTGGACCAATATGCGGATGTTTTCTCTAATGATTTTCCAGGCCTACCTCCTCATAGAGAGGGAGAATTTTACATTGAATTATACACCGAGATGACACTGATAACTACTCCAGTGTATCGGATGGCTCCTGTGGAGCTTCATGAGCTGCAGGTACAGTTAGAGGACTTTCAGGGGAAGGGATTCATCTGGCCTAGTGTTTCTCCCTAAGCAGTCCTGATTCTGGTCACCAAGAAGGCAGATGGGAACTTGGCGATTTGTTTTGACTATCGTCGCCTGAACATGGTGACTGTGAATAACAAGTACCCACTCCCGAGGATTGTGGACCTCTTTGATCAGTTGAAGGGATAATAGTGGTTCTCGAAGATAGGCCTCAGATCAGGATATCACTAGCTCAGAGTTCGAGTCAAATATGTGAAGAAGACGACCGTCAGATTTCAGTATGTCTACTATGAGTTCTTGGTTATGCCATTCGGTGTAACCAATGCTCCAGAAGTGTTTATGGGACTCATGAATAGGATCATTCAGCCAAACTTTAATCTCTTTGTCGTACTCTTCATCGATGACATTCTGATCTACTTGACTACTGAGGATGAGAATGCCTATCATTTGTGGGTAGTACTGGACACACTCCGAGAGCACCAGCTTTATGGTAAGCTCTCGAAGTGCCAGTGCTAGATCCTATAGGTTCATGTTTTGGTACATGTCATATCGGAGGCTTGATTTGCAGTAGATCCAGTGAATATTGAGGCGGTACTTTCTTGGGAGCCACCCAAGAGAGTGACGGAGGTATGAAGTTTCTTGGGTTTGGCTGGATACTACCGGAGGTCTGTTCCAGACTTCTCCAGAGTTTCCATGCCACTATTAGCCTTGAAGAAGAAGGGGAAACACTTTTTGTGGTCGGATTGACGCCAGAAGAGCTTTTAGGAGCTAAGGCAGACGCTTACTAGTACCGCCATCTTGAGGCTTCCAGAGGAAGGTGTAGGGTACGTGGTCTACTGCGACGCATCAGGGACCAGACTCGGATGTGTCCTGATTTAATAGGGAGTAGTGATTGCATATGTTTCACGACAGCTGAGACAACATTAGCAGAACTATACTACCCGTGAACTGGAGTTAGCAGCAGTGGTCTTCACCTTGAAGATGTGGCGGCACTATCTGATGGAGGAATGTTTTACCATGTACTCTGATCACAATAGTCTCAGGTATATCTTCTCTTAGAAGGACCTGAATCTGAGACGTCGATGTTGGCTTGAGTTCAACTAGGACTATGACTTCGAGATAGTCTATACTCCTGGGAAGGGGAAATTTTTTGCAAATGCACTCAGTAGGACATCTTTTATACATCTTCTAGGTGAGATGACAGAGTATCTGGCTACTTTACAGATATCCTTTGTGGATAGAGATGGATCAACCTTTTTCAGACTCTTACAGTCACTCCCCCATTTCTTCAGCGAGTCAGGGAGGCACAACATGGGGACGCTGACTGTGAGACACTATGTGCTCAGATATCTACAGGGTAGGCCCCTGATAGATTTTCTGAAGGTGGGGATCACATCATCCTCTTCAGATGATGTTTTAGGGTACTAGTGTAACTTTAGGAGGAATCATTGAGGGAGTTCCACACATCCCGTCTAGCAGAATATCCAGGATCAGAAAATATGTATGAGGATCTCTGATGATAGCACTGGTGGTTGGGAATGAAGAAGTCAGTTTCAGAGTTTGTCTCTCGGTGCCTCACATGTCAGCAAGTGAAGGCACAGAACCAGGTACTATCAAGATTCGTTCATCCTTTAGATGTCCTAGAGTGGAATTGGGATGGGATATCCATGGACTTTGTGATAGGAATTCCACATGCATCTAGGGGACATGACTTGATTTGGGTTATCGTTGACCGACTCACCATGTCTACCCACTTCCTACCGATCCGAGAGTAGGGTTCAGTAAAGAGATTGGGGAGCCTCTATATGCAGGACATTATTCGGCTACAAGGAGTATATTTGACGATTATATCCTATCGTGATGCATGATTTTCTTCCCAGATATGGAAGGGGTTGGAGGCGGCCTTCGGGACACAGCTTCATTTGAGCACCGCCTTCTATCCTCAGATGGATGGCCAAACTAAGCGGACCATTCCGACCCTCGAGGACATGCTACGTTCTTGTGTACTCAACTTCGGTCGTAGCTGGGAGAATCACTTAACTTTGGTGTATTCTTCATACAACAACCGATATCACACCACTATTGGGATGGCACCTTTAGAGGTGTTATATAAGCGACCTTACAGATCACCTTTGTGCTGGACAGACCCAGGGGAGTCAGCACTAGTGGGACCAGAGATGGTACAGGCTACCACATAGAAGGTTCAGATCATCCAACAGCAGATAACGACTGCACAAAGTAGGCAGAATTCATATGCTGATAGGGGATGGAGGCCTCTGGAGTTCAAAGACAGCGACCAGATCTTTCTATGGGTCTCGCCCCGATAATTTCTTCGGAGATTTGGCCGAGGCGGAAAGTTATCATTGAGATTCATCAGACCTTTTCAGGTCCTCAGCAGATTTGGTGAGGTGGATTACTACTTAGCTCTTCCACCTCAGTTGCACTGGGATCATGACGTCTTCCACATGTCCCAACTGAGGAGATACGAGAACGACCATTACCACATCATCGACCATGGTGAGCATGATGTCGATGATGGGGAAACATTTACGGAGGTTCCAGTAGAGATTGAGGATCAACAAGATCAGGTCCTTCATGGATGGTCGATACCTCGAGTGCGTGTTTTCTACCAGCACAGGAACCTCCAGGATAGCACATTGAGAGGGAGGCTCAGATGCGTGCTCATAACCCCCACTTGTTCCATTAGTTTGAGTTGTGTCTTATAGGGACGTAGAGCCCAAAGTTGGGGAGAATGTAAAGACCCAGAATTTCCATGTAATTTTTTTTTGATTTATGGGAATTTTACGAGTCCACGAAAATTGACGTCGCTTGATTTCGAGGCCTTGTGTGACTGAAATCAATTTCTGAAGTTTTGTTTGGGTACATTCAGTAAACGTACAAGCAGGTTTTTCTAACTTTTGAACCGGTACTCGGAATTGAAATATGACGGCACCGTTGAACTCGCAGCGCTGGTATTTTCTTAAGAAGACTTTCACCTCGACGTCAGTTGGTCGAGGGTGGAAGATAGTTTTTGGGATTTTCGTGGAAATAATAAAATAAATTAAATGCATGTTGTATTTTCTTTTACCTATTATAACCACCCGTGTGGAAGTTAATGGTGGGGACCACGACACCATAACCACCCAAGAAAGGTTATGGTGGTGGGGCCCACCTGAACCTAACCTCCCACGTGAGGTTATGATGTGGGGACCACCCGGGACTAAACCCCCCTAATAATGGTGGGAGAGGAAAACCTCTCTACTCCCCTCATTAATTAAGAAGAGTCTCTTGACCTCCCTTAACTTAATGGTGCCACCAAACCTCTCTTTTAATGGTGTCAACCCTTCCCCTTTAATTAATTGAGCCATATCATTTAATTAAATGCTACAATTTGAATTTTTTACCCATCATACTAAATAATAGATAATCTATTATTTGGAGGGGATATCTATTCATTTTTTGGAAAAAGGTTGGCAAAAGAGGATTAGAGCTCTTGGGAGAAAACTCTCTAACGAAGAACACTTTCTCCCAATGAATAACGCTGATGAGGAATGCCTTAGACTATGAAAAATGACCTCCTTCGACCTTCTTCCATAGACTACTTGCGATGTGGGACATACTCATCCACAGATAATCAACGCCAGTCTTTTTCCCAACAGTTCGTCTTCTTTCTCATGACTCTGTCGATGAACAATGAAAAAGGGAGCGATTTATTTTGAATATGGTATTATTCCCTTGTTTCTTCCCTTCTAAAACAAAGAACCATTGTAGATGTTTTCCCTGTGGGATGTGAATAATTTTTTGCGGGAAAGGTTTGATGTTCTTCATTCTTACCTTCTATTGAGATGCTTGCTACCACTATAAACGTGGAGGGTGCGAGCCAAACTAAAATGGCCTGACCCCTCTTTTGAACTCCTTTGGATTTCATCGCGATGGAGAAGGACCATAAAATACGTGGAGGAGCACAGGAACAGGGACCGACACCACCGTCGGCAGTGACAAAGGTAACGGTGTCCGACCCCACTCTGCGACACCACCGCCCCGCTGCGCCCTCGCGGCAGCCCCGGCCGAGCCGCCACACCCTTGTGGCAGCCCCTGGCTTGGCCACCCACGGCCTCTATGCACCCCGTGTCGTCGCTGGCCGAACCGGCCCACCAGCCTCCGTGCACCCCTCACGACCTGTGGCTCCACCATCCGCGCACCCAGTGTGCCCCGTGTGCCCTGTGTCGTCACCGGTCGAACCATCCTGCCGACCTCCCATGCCCCTCGTAGAACCTCGGCCAAGCCGACCTTCCGCGCTCCTCATGGCGCCCAAACCACCCCACCCCGGCCCCGGGTCAAGCCGACCCCTCGCAGCACTCTTCGGGCCGACTCGGACTCTCGACGCACCCTCGGGGCTAAACCGCCCATGCGGCACCCTTCGGGCCGAGCCGCCCTCGCGCCAACCCATGTCCGGTCTGTGCCCTCACGACCGGTCCACGCTATCGCGGCCCTCTGTGACCTCTCACGGCCTACTGGGTTGGGCCCAGTGGGCCAGGCCGAACCTAACAGGCTGGCCCGCTAAATGGGTTGGGCCATACCCAATAGGTCAGGCCGGGTCGGGCCAGACTGGGTTGGGCTGGGTCGGTCCAACCAGGTCAGACCCGACCCAGGCCCACTACGGCCCTTTACATTCCTTTTGCCATATCTTTGGCACCGGATGTCCGTTTGACGAACAATCAGTAGCGCTGGTAATCTTGGATCATGAAGGTCCCTTTGAGTATACTTCACTGGAGTTTTGGATATAATTGAGATACGGTCAGGTTGGATCGTGCACGAATCCAACCAGGCCCCTGAGACTAAAAGGATAATAACTCACAGACCGGGCGTCTGATTGACACGCCATCTATTGTGTTGAGACCCTTATGACATGGCAGACCTTTGAGATACTTCTTAGTGGGGCTTCGTGAAAGATGGAGTGTCGACCAGTAGCTCATGGAGCGAATGATTTCTGTGATGAGATGGAAGAGTGTAGTGACCTATTAGCTAGCTGAGACTTGCTGACTGATTGACTCGGAGTGACCGACTAGCCCAGTGGGGATCGCCTGGCTGTGGCGACAGACCCACGACATAGGAGAGCCTTTCTGTGGCAGCAGACCTGTGGTACTCGATAGGAAAAGTACCTCTACAGGCTATAAGGGGGAGCACCTGGTTGTGGCAGTAGACCCACGGTCGGGAGCACCTCTGTGTGGTGCATCAAACCCATGGTACTCTACAAGAGGTGTACCTAAACAGTCCAAGGTTAGTGGGAAGCGCGCTTGGTGTCACTGCAAGCCCACAATACTCGATAGAGGAGGAGTTCTCCAGCAGTTGTGGTTTCGATAATGTGAATAAAATATTGGTTGAGCTTAGTCAGTACTTTTTTGTTTTCCTCATGATTGAGATGGATCACTTGATAACTTAGGTATATGTATGGAAATATACCTAAGTAAGGTTATTTGTTAATTTCATACCTTTGGTTTATAATTGTTGAATTTTGTGAGACCTTGAGGCTCGTAGGGTCCCTACTGAGTATTGTTATACTCACCCCTGCATGGGCTATGCCTGCACCTTTTTGTGTTGGTTTTAGATGACGGACATCGTCGACTGAGGCTAAGAGTGCCAGGACTGGACGGTACCCGGAGGTGGACCTCACAACGATTCGGTACACGGAGGAGACTGACGGATGTGGAGTGATGAGGAGGCTATATGAACCTACCCATCAGGTTGGAATCCCGAAGGACGACACATTATCTACTTTTCTATCCTTTTTTCAGTTGAACTTGTACTTATAGTTCCGTATACTTTATAGTTGGGCTTGTATTTCTAGCCCCTTGTTCATTTCCGCACTTTTTTGTATACAGTTGACTTAGTGTTTTGTATCTGGTTGTGTGCTCTATTGTGTGCATTTACAGGTTACAAAGGCAATCCCTTCCTAGTTTATGAAATTACACATTTGTTGTTAGTCGCCAGCCCCTGGCCTATGGAAGGTGGGCTTGGGGTAGTCACAGAATGGGCCCTGGGGGACAGTCCGTGACCGGGGAATACACTCTATCAAATCTGTGTTTGAAATCTCTCGCTTGAGAGGATACACTCCATCACATCCAAGTGTGAAATATTACACCTTAGGGGAACAAACTCTATTAAAAGAAAGTGTAAAATCATCCCACTTGTGGGTGGAACACTCCATCAAATCCATGTATGAGGTCTTCCCTATTGGGGGGTTCACTCAATAAAATTCTATTGTGAAAGCTTCCCCCATGGGGGGACAGAAAAAACCACCCAACCGTATCCAACAGACATTAAAACTATGACCATATTGAAAAATATGTTAAACTTGTAACCTAATATAGAATCCATACACTATACAGTAAATAAGGGATTCCTAAGGTAAAAATCCTCAGAAGACTTATGCCTCTATTATCGACTACCTCATGACTGAAACATTATTCCTTAGGTTCCACACCTAATATGCCTCACAAATGACATACCCTACCAAAATGGGACGAATTTACAAGTTTCCATCCTACCCAACATTTATACATTCCTATCATGGCCAGGTTTATTACATCCTCTAACCATAGGCTTCAATACTATCGATATTGAATATGTGTAATTATCCAGCGACCACCTCAAGATGGAACTAGGAATGAGTTTCATGAACATTAATTCAATATATAAGGGAGACTCGATTTAAAATATGATATCTATGGAGGAATCCATGGAAGGAGGAACTAAAATTCCATAATCATGTTTTGATCAAGGATCAGACATCACCAATTAATGGGATGGAAGCCACCAACCATTGGAAAATGGGAATGTATGGAAAGAAAGTGGTGGGATGTATTGGCCACAGAGGATAGCATCAGAAACATATATTGTTTTAAGATAAATTTTAATTGAAAAGTAATGGTATGGACTTTTAAAATTGTTTGAATGAAAAATGGAGTTGGTTATTGGATTTATTTTCAATATGTCCCCTTCTGAATTTATTTTAATGTGTGTTCTAAAAGTGTATTTCTAAATGATGAAAATAGATCAAAACAACAATATTATTTGTTAAAATATCTTTTACTACTTTAAATAGTTTTTTATGGTGTGTGAGACCTGTAATTGCGCCCCTGATATTGATATACCCATTGTGGGTTATGACCCCATAATGAGTAATTATATTTTTGTATCTATATTGATGTTTATAAAAAATTATTAAATTATTTGTTTCCTATGAGATTGTATTAGGTGATATGTGGGATTAATAAATTATACTATATCATTATAATTTTGATATTTCATTGTAATTCCTATTTGATTATATCAATTTGACATGTCATAGTCATCCTAAGAAGATAGTATATGACCTTGATGAGTTCTCCCTCATAGTTTAGATTATGACCTTTCTCTGAGATTATGAATCATGGTTGTTGAGAACTCTTGAAAAGTATTTCATCTTTGGGGTACTATGTGATTATTTGATACATTATATATAATAACAAGTTATAATGAAGGACTAGGATGTTGATTGGTTCTTTTTGGTGGCCAAGATCTCATATTTCTAGTTTAGGGTTTGTATTACATGAGTCATGGGGAGTTTCTCATGATATATATCTTGTATAGAAGATTACTTATGTGATTTGTTTCATTTTCCTTGTTGTGATCCCCTATATTGAGTTTATTTTTTGACACAATTATTTTGGTTTTTTTATTATTGTGTCCCTATCATATCTTGGTTCTTGTGTGTGTTTAATTTTCTTTCCAATGATTAATATTGTCAAATTTCAAATCAATTTATTAAATAATTTATATTATGTATTGAAAAAGTAAAATAGTATTCCTATATAAATACATTTCTTTGAAAAACAATTTTTGAAAGTTTATAGGGTTTTAAGTCAATTTTAATGAATCCATTAGAGTATTCTTTTTTCCATGGGTTAAAAGTGTTTTGATAAAAAGATTATATTTCTGGCCATTATTATACTCTGTTGAGTGATGTATTATAAAACTAACTTATGGCATGACAATTAACCTTATTAAACATAAATGAGAAAAACCAATATTCTATTTATATATCAAACAATAATTAATGAGATGGTTTTTGAAAAGAAATGTCACAAACTCTTTGGATAAATACTTTTATTCTTTTTTTTCCTCAAGAACTACATATACCACTACTTATATATAGATCATGGGTTTTATTTCAAGTTACAAACATACAATATTTCTGGTCTCTGGATTCCCATATTCTTGATTTACATTTGGTTTGTCCAGTGATGAATGAGTTTACATTATAGTGAATGCTTATGGGTCACATAGGGATAGTTTGTATCTGTTTGAGTTTGTTTTTTGTGGTTCCGGAGACCAAATTGGACATAAGTTTTTTTAATTTTTTTATCGAGGTGTTATGTGCATATTTATTATTTTTATTTATTGAAATTTTTATTTTTACTTTTTTTACCATTGCATTTTACTCTATTTGGATGTTCACTTATTATTCATTTTGTTTAATTTTGATGGAATGGACATCCAATATATAGATGAGCCATGCCATATTTCTAAGTTTGGTCCTTGTCGGGATTATTTTTTATGTGAGATTGAAAAAATTACATTGTGTAATTTATTGATACATGGGAACTATTTTACAACCTGTGGGAACTGGGAATGCCCTTCAGGACTTATGGTGAACCGAGTAGGCTAATGGGTTAGTTAAAACCATGCCGATTTGATACACTTGTTTTTAATAATTCAAATTTTTGTTAAATAATAATTATTAATTGTTTTTATTTTTCCAAACATAGTAGGACCATTCTTGATACTCGAATTCAAAATTTAGTGGGTATCAGGTACACCATAAACAACATCTGTGAGTCATTTTCTATAGACATTTATTTTTTTTTTATTGGTTGATATTATTATAATCATTAAATTATATTAAATACTGAATAACATAATGGATACTATATTGGTTTTGAGGTGTTAATTGGTTTCAATTTTTTTCTTCACATTTGGTTTTTTTATTTCTCTAATATGGTGGTAATGTTGAGGGCTTTATTTTTTTCTTGTGGTTTATTAAAATTACATGTTTTTTTCATTTTTCTATTTTCATTCTCATTGTAACTATTTATTTTTTTCTAATTTTATTACTTATAAATTTCCAAAACATTTTACTACAATTTTTTATTTTATTCAATTCTACTTATATAATATCAATTAGAATAAATTTATACAAATATATAATTTTTCAATATATTTAATACGATTTATAAATTTCTATTCTATATATATTTGTTTCTATAATTTAATATCTATACATGTTCTTAATCCTCATTATATATATATATTTTAATTCCAAAATTATATCATATATAGTATATATATTTTGGAAAAATATATATACCAGATTCCATATATTTTTATTATTTTGTATATTTATATATTCAATACTATATCAAATTTAAGTATATATATATATATATTTCTTTATTTATAAATAATCAATCACATTCCATGATGGACTAGATAAATACCAATTTTTAAATAAAATCAAATATTGGAAATTTATCCACCCTAAAAAAATTATTCCCATTCTATATTCATTTATATTTTACTCCATTTTATTTCACTCCTATCACACACTAATCATCCATGATAATGAAAAAACCCAAGATTTTCATCTTCAATCTTAAGGAATCTTATCTCCTCCTCACAAAAAAACTAAACATTGATAGATCCTTCAAAAGAAATCATAGATCCATCGATGTGAGAATCATATAAAGGGATAATTATTGAAATTGGATTCTTATTTACTCTAATAATATTGGTTTTGGTACTTATTTCATGGTCATGTGAGGTGATTTAAAGGTGGTTAATAGATTAGTGTGAAAACAAGAGATCAAAATGCTTATTTTTGAGACTAGTACACAATGAATCATCAAGAATATTACCACTATCGATGTCCATATTTCATAGTCTTTATATATGGTTTCTAATGAAAATTTTAACCATGTCATTGAAGTGTTTGAGATATTGTTAATTTTTTGACCCTTTTTTGAACTTAATTATATAATCATAGAAACTTCAGAAAAAATCGAGAATTCCTCAACTCCAGTGGTTTTGTAAGTAAGATCAAGTATTTTCATAACCATCATTATTCCTTTCATAACTATCATGTTGGTCTATGTAAACATGCCTCCACTATATAATCAATAAATAATGAAGCTTATAAAGATGAGGTACATCATAAAGATCATATAGCTTCTACATAGACATTGATATAGGCTTTATAAACATTATTTTTTTTATATGAATGCTAACTGTAAGGGTTATTTTTTAATATGTTCAATCATTATTGGATCATTATAAACATTGTTATAGTGTGTAAGCGTCAAAACATGAAAATTTTGAGAATTTTATAGACCAAAATATCAAATTTTCCTATTTAATATATAATGGAGAAAACAAAACTTGATAATGACAAAGATATTCCTCAATGATCATAACATCACATTAAAAATGGGATTCAATCAATATAAAGAATCTATATTCCCCATAACATGAAAACCAAAAATATAAAATCGAATAACTAAATGTGGTGGTTCCTAATGAAGCATAAATGAATTAATTCTATTATCAAGAATAATATAGATATTAATTGGGATGATACATTTCAATTATTCAGAAAATAAATCACTTGCTATTCATTTTTTGTTTCAAGGTAATATTTTTATTATCTGAGATAATTTATTTATCTGGTTTCTGAGGTGTATTGAGCCATGGAAAAATGGTTTATACAATGAATAGTTTGTAGAAACTGAGAATTTAGATTGGTCCTATTAAATCAAAATAGAATTTATGTTGGGTGTTTTTGAACCACACAAATAAATTTGTGTTGAGTTTTTTCTACGAGATGTGGAAGCTCCAAAGACAAGTTTGGTTTGGTTATTAGTTGAAGATGAAAAGGGAAGATATGAAAATTCTATTTAAAAATAAATTATGGGACAATCACCCAAATTAATATCCTAAGTTAATGTTCCTCCATAAAAAGTTCATTATCAAGGAAATATATTATTACAACATATAAATATCAAATTAGTTGTGATTTTTTTGATAAAATGAATAATAGAATAATATAATTAATATATATTGGTTTTTATAAAAGACTTTGTTTATAAAAATAATATGAAATGTTCCTGAAGTTGGGGTTGAGTGAGATATGAAAAAACTATTGACCCTATATTTTAGAGTTGAAAAGAGAATATAATAATAATGTAGAAATGAGGTTTTGGATCAATTAAGATTTATTTTACAAACCATTTAGTGATGAGTTTGAGATAATAAGAAAAAGAAAATATATAATGGGTATTACATGGTGTGAGTTGACCAGAACAAAATATTTAGTGTTTTTTTAATAGGGAAATTATAAAGTGTCTATTCTAGAATTGAGTGTTCTATATTTCATGGATATTAAATTTTTGGATGAAAAGATAGGATCAAACTTATTTTAAGAAACTTGTATTAAAAATAATCTATCTCTCATCTAGTGGTGATGTATTTCATTGTAGGTAGAAAAAGACATCATAACCTACAATTAGATGTGTATATGTTGGGAAACATGGGTTCAAGATAATAAATGACCCAACCAATTGTATTAATAAAATTATATTAATGATCAATATGTATAATAGGATAATTACCAGTTGAATCAAAGAGTAGGATCACAAATTCTGGACAAAACTTTTAAAAACATATGTGTGTATTTACCTTTTTTACTTTCAAATCATTTATATGATACTATGTTTAATCGGAGTAAGAGGTAGAGTTACTAAACAACTACATAGTTTTATTTTAAATAAGGAAATTATAAATGTAGAGGTACAATAATTATCCTATACCCAATAACTTTTGCAATTTGGTCCATGGGGACTTACAAGATCTATCATAGCCTAGTTCACTCTATCAGATTCTTTATTTATAAATCCTGGATAGCATCAACTTTCTAAATATTATAAGTGTGCCTATACTTGATGGAATGAATTTCCATGTGTGGAAAAATTTAACTCTATTGGGTTTTATGTCTTTAGGACTTGTTTTTATTGATATATACACAATGATATTTCTATAAATTCAAGGTTCTAATGAAATGGAATTTGTTAATAAAAAGGACCTTGAGGTTTGGGGATTAGATAAGAATTTAATTTTGGTTTCTATATCTGAGAAGGTGATTTACAAAGTGATTAAATCATAAATTTTAAAATATATTTGGGTTAAAATACAATATTGTTATAAATAAAATGTAAAATTGAAAGATATAAAGATAAAAATTTATAAAAACATGTT
Organism: Viscum album; assembly: GCA_963277665.1. Lineage (NCBI taxonomy): Eukaryota > Viridiplantae > Streptophyta > Magnoliopsida > Santalales > Viscaceae > Viscum > Viscum album. The sequence goes on along the minus strand of OY728126.1, from coordinate 109,552,382 downwards.
TTATGGTATAAATATGATCAAGGAGGCATCCATTAATGATTACATCACTAGAGTAAATGAGACAATAAGTGATATTTGAGGGTTTTTTCAGAAATCAAATGACTATATTATTGTGAAAAAACTCATGAGTAACTTTATTGACTAATTTTATCCAAAAAATCACTCTTGAAAAAATTAAGATCACTCATTTTTTGAGGTGAACAATATCCTCATTACTTATTAAATGATAAAGAAACCTTTTATTAAGAAAAAAATTGAAATATTGGATGGATTTTGAATCCATGAGGAAAATTAAACTAAAATAAGAATATCCTAATCCTTCTATTGAGTCTAATGGTGATGATGATATAGATAGTGAAAAAAAGTGAACCACGTATCTTATCTCCAAAAATTTCTGAAAAGGAAAGGGAAAATACAAGGGGAAATAGACATTGGAATGCTTCAAATATGATGAAATTGGAAACTTTTTTGTTAACTATCCAAAAGATACTAAATATGATTTTGATAGTAATGAACAAGAATAAAAAAATAAAAAAATAAAGAGGAAAAAATTTCAAAGTCAGTGAATAACACATGTGAAAAAAAGAGACAATTTCAATGAAAAAAATGAGAATAGTGATGAGAAGAAAAGATGCTGATGACTCTTATATAATTCATTCTGAATATGATAAGAATATAATGTTTGAAAAATTATTTATCATATGGGATACCACCAAACATTTTTAATCGGTTATTTGGAAGTTATATAAGAGGATAACATATATTATATGCTTATATATGATTTAGTGTCTTATCTTGAAAAAATAAAATGTTCATTAAGGAAGTTAAAACCATAAATAGAAATAATGTTGAATAAAAGAAATAATCCCTCAAAAGAGAAACTAGACTCATTGAAGATCTCATAAATTCATGTTGGAGGTTTTTGAGCATGAAAAGGTCAAGAAGGATCTTAAAGAGAACCTAAATTTTAAAGAAGAACAAATAGAAAAGTTGGAATAAAAATTTATTACTGTTAAACATGAGTCTAAAAGTGTAAACTATGAAATCCAAAGATCTACTGATGTTCAGGATCCATCATATAACATCTGATATTTATAGTACATCAATATTAGTTAAATTGGTACCCAAATATATTAAAACAATTGAATATGTTTTTCTTAACAGTTTAGGTCCTTTTAAAAAATGTATACAAGTATAGTGTTGAAAATGTGGCAATAATCTCTATTGTACACCTATTAAAGAAATAATAATGCAATGAAAATAAAACACCATGATGAACTAGAAATGTAATTCCAAATCATGATAGAAAATTAAAAAATTTGGAATTCAAATTTCTAGACAACATTATAGATTTAACCGAAGATTTAGATTTCGTGGTTATTGTTGGTGTTATGGTATTTTCAGCCATAAAGTCTTACACACGTTGTTATAAAATTTACTTACCTAAAAAATAATTGAATCAGGGCGGAGTATATATGATGTTTTAAATAATGTGAATCCAAAAAAATGGTTTTGAAAAAAATATCTAAAAGTCTTCCTACCCAAAATAGGTTTGAAAGTCTAAAGGTAGTATTTGGAAGATATTATAGAATTGGGCATTGAACTGAGAAGTTCAATCAAAATATTCCTTACATTTCTTTTATAAATAAAAGGGGAAATTTTTTTGGAATGAAAATCAAGAAGATAAATCATTCATGGCCAAGTATCACTAGAAAAATAAAGAAATGAAGGCCATATAACATTGATAGTGTGTTTTCTTCACAAATTACACCAAAATCAAAAAGTATTTTTAATATCACGATGTAAGAGTAGATACTTTTCGAAAATATAGATCCCTAATAATAAAAGGTGTTTAAATTACTGATATTGATCCAAAATGACTCAATTCCAATAATATGTTATTTACGGAATGATTAAAACACAATTTACTTACTTTTTTCCAATTGTGTGATGAATAAAATAAGGTTTTTTTTAAAATAACTCTTGCATTATCAAGAGTTAAAAATGTGGAAGATTAATCACAATAATTGAAATAACAAATGGAAACTTGTTTAAAATTTTTGACCAATCCAATACAAGTTATATAGTTCCAAAGAAATGAATAATTATTTCATTTAAGACTTGGTAATCTTGTTAACAAAAACAATGCGTAAGATTTCCATAAATGAGATAAAAAAGAGAACTATATATGATAATAAGCTATATGGAATCAGTTTTTGACACATTCTTAAAAGGAATTATGGTGCACGGGACTCACAATAAAGTGGATATTCAATCCACTAGAATAGTTGAAATCATCTATTCATATGTGTGTAGTCCCATGTTGAACAATTTAAACAAGGATTATATTTATTTCATTAAATAAGTTGATGAATATACCTAAATGAATAATGTTCTCTTTATGATGAAAAAATTATAGGCTCTTCAAATTTTAAAACTTATTATAAGAACAGACGAGAATGATATCGGTGTCTATATCATGAATGTGAGTACTTATAATGAAAATAATTACACATATAATTTTTTTGAGGGATATCTATAAAATCATGGAATAAATAATCAATATATCAATAATTTGCACTCTATAGAAAAATAGTGTGGTTGAGAGGTAAAAGATGAAAATTATATACATGGGTATAACTTTTTTAGATGAAAACAAACAACCATATTTGTTTTTTAGAGAATCTATGTGAACTATTATTCACATTTAAAATAGATTCCTTTTAAAACGTAAGACATGCACAAGTCCATATAAGATGTGGTTCCAAAAAAATAAAACTATCAAATACATCAATGTTTTGGTAATTCCTTATTATGTATCTAATTAAAATAAATACCCAAACAATTTTGAAGAAATATATGAAATAATGAACCTTTTTAAGCTATTTTCGTAATGAGAGTGGGTAAAAGTTCCGTAGAAAAAAACCAACAAAAATAATGTTGAGTGTTCAGATGTCAAATTTTTTTAACATCATAATAAATTTGATAAATTTATTGAGGCTAAATCTGAACCTTTTAATGTTCAAAATATGTATATATTAGGAAAACATGTTGTGGAATGGGATGGAAATGAGTATGTTATAGTTTAAATTTACTCATATAGAAAATGCGCTGAATAATTGGCCAGATATCAGAGATAGAGGCATAAAATTATAAGGAAATATGTTCATTCTGAGAATATTAGTTGCCAAAGAAAATAACATATACAAACTATTATGATATTGAGGTTATAAAACCAAACTTCTCTTATTTCAAAAGTAGATCCTCAAACTATTTTTGAGGTAATTGATCATTAATAATTTATTATTACTATGAATGAGTAAATTTTTAAAATAAAAAATTAAATCCACTTGGTATATGGTATCAAGACATGATAGTAACACAATTATTGTCACCATGTGAGATTTCAGAAAAAACATTTAACGAGAAAGGTAATGTCATAAGGAATAATGAAATTCTTGTTTATAGGGGGTTTTCTTTGATAGTATGAGTTGAATTTGAAGAGATATTTTCACTAGTGTAAATACTTAATACCATTAGTATGTTCTTGGTAGTATCATCTCACAATTATTACTAGATTTATCAAATGGATGTGAAATTATTTTTTATAAATAGAAATATTGATGAAGAGGTTTCATTGAAACCATAAGGTTTTCTTCTTGATAAATATGTGGTTATGGTATGTAATATTAAGAATTACCTATATGGTTTAAATAAATATCTAAGATCCTGGTATGTCACACTAGATCGATTATTGGGAATCATAAATTTTTTTAAATGAAATGTTGATAGTAATGTCTATGTGAATGAGCTACCCACATATACTCTCATTGTTATTATATATGTGGAAGGAAAAAATTATTATGGTTAAAAATATCAACTTTGTGAGGAGTTTACTAAGTAAGTGAAAAAGAATTTTGATATCTCTATGTTGGGGGAGATTTCATAATTTTTGGGTTTGAAAACATTTTAAGGGGATGATAATATATTTATATCCCAGTAAAAATAATCAGGGAAATCACTAAAGTGGTTTGGAATGTAAGAATATAAGGTAGTTTATACTCTTATAGCTATTGGCACTATGTAAATAAAACATGAGTCTAAAACTAGTGTTAATCAAAGGTATTATTGAATATTGATTGTTGAACTTCTCTTCCCAATAAAATTCAATCATAACTTTATTTTTGGAAATATAATTTATTTATATCTATGTGATCCAAAGGAATCAAACATGATGGAAGAAAATATTATTCTAAGATATAATGAAAGTACACTTAGTTTCGTCATTCTATACAAATATAATTCAGACTTGATCATGATGGGGTTTACATATGTTGATTGGGCTTATGAGTATTTTGACATAAAGTCCACATCAGATGGAATATTCCTTCATGATAAGAGTTTTTAGTGCCCCTATTAAGATTGACCATTAAGAGGGGAGGGGTAAATTGGTGTTTTCATTTTATAAATTCTTTTTATTTTGAATTAAACCTCTTCTACTTGTTATGGTTCATAATCCATATAGTGATATTTATAAATCTCAATTCATGTGTAGTGTTAGTAATAGAGATAAAAACACACAATATTTTTACGGTTTAGAAATAGACAACTACTTACTAAAATTTATATTTCCCCTCAGTTACAGATTATTAACTATCAAACAAGTGATAATAATGTTATGGATCCAACTGGGAGACTCTATTTTTTTCTGACTCCAACCGAAATACTTCCACTTATTTAAGCTCCAACTGAAAGACTTACTCTTCTCTAGAACAAATGAATAGAATCATTTTTCTCCATAATCTGACAAGAAGACATTAACTAATCCCAACACCAATATGAAGACTTCAGATTTTCTGATGGATTTATCCACTTCAATACAATCTACTGGTATTTCTCTATGATATCAATAAATCACACTTTCCCATTTTCCCTTCAATTAATCTCAACCACAACAAAATGAGTCTGTTGGTCTTTCTCAATAATTATGATCATCTGTAATGATCAGATGCCTCAGTTTAACAATTGAAAAAGATATAATTCCTTTTGAATAAATTTCAATACTAAATCAATGTCTTCAAGTTGTTCACACAATTTCTTCTATAATATTATATGCATGAAATATATTTCACAATTTCATCTCAGTCATCCCTATTTAATTATAAACTCGATCTCAAAAAATAACTTCATACATGAATGATTGTAACGCCCTGACCCCAGAATCCTGGAGTCGGTGCATTATTTTAATACATTGGCATAATTACAAGGAATCAATTCCAGAAGGACCGATCGGTTTAGCTATCATGGAAAATAGATTACATACATGAATATTACATTAAACATTTTAAAATACAACACATCATAAATAATCCTTTGAGAACTCCATTATTAACTTAGCTTAACCCTGCATATCAATCATAATACACTTCCTAGAATCCTGGGAAATTAAAACATAAGAAAGAGTGGAGCTCAGATGCTCAGTAAGGGTAAATAATTTAGCAGAAGCTATAAAATTCTAATGAAATATGTGTAATAAAAAAACCTTTTAAACATAAACATGAACATAATATGCAAAAAATAAATCAAACATCACCATATAAACATTCACATGGATATTCTACTAGTCGAATAATCACATGTAATAACTTATTTCATATTGAGGTAATGTCTAACGTCGTACATCATTACGGTATAGTCAAGGCCTCGTGCCAAGACTAAAAATAATTTTTTTTTTCAAGGCCTTGTTCCAAGACACTAGTTTATCTCATGAGACCTACCTATGAATTGAGGAGCTATAGCGAGATCCCCCATCACATTCAAAGTCCACTGCATTCCCCATGAAAAATGGTGAAACATAATATAAACATTCTTATTAAAACTAGCATACGAAATGTAAATACTTCAACCATTAACCATGAATGGTATTAAAATAGCACATTCACAGTCAAAAATATCATAACACATTCAATAAAATATTTACTATTATATTTATAATAAATAAACCTCAATCAAGAATAATATCAAAAAATGATGTTCACATAGTTGAAAATAATCATTAGAACCCTTTGAGAGAAATATTTTTTATTCATGAAATCATTTAAAAGTCTCAAAATTTAAAAAGGAAGAAGTTTAAAAGATATTTTTTAATCAAAGTATCCCATACCACTTTGAATCTTTTTAAAGGAATTAACATTTTAAAACATTAATGTTCATATAAATAAATCCTTAAAACCATTTTGAAAACATGGACATTAATGAGAAATATTTAGAAGAATAAATAATTAAAACATTTAAAATGAAGTTTTAGTTAAAGAGTACCTTAAAAGAATCATTTTGAAAAGACTTTTATGAAACATGGACATGTATAAAAAATATTTCCCAAAAAATACATACACATAAACAATCTCGAATAATAATTAGATTAAGGAATTAACCATTACCTTGCACTTTCCTTTCGTCGAGGGTACGTTTAACCTTCTATATAATGGACATATTATGTTATTAAAATATAACAGAACCATGTTCATATTTATTATATAATAAATGATTCATTTATGACTTTATACTTCCCATTTATTAATGATTTCTATGTTAAATTAATATTTCAGGTAATAATCGCTTTCTTTATCGTACGTGTTTTAACTTGTTATTCTTGATCATATCATTTAGATAATAATTTAAGTAATTCAAAAATATAAAACATGAATTATATATAATATATATTTAGAATATAAGTATGTATAATATATAGATATATGAAATTAAAAACATCATTTATGGAGACCATAGGTCATACATTCGCATAAATATTGTTTCCATTTTCATATCATATTGAACGGAAGTAAGTGAATAAGATATATGTAAGTAAGTATATATATATATATATCCATTTGAGTTACAATTTTATATGTTACATAATAATTAATAATATATATATTTATAATCGTCGTTTAATGGTGAACCTGTAAGTGAATCTCATCGCATCGTGGAGACGGTAAGTCGTACGTACACACGAGCGACGATATCAATACCTTAATGATTAAAAGTTGTGGAATTGGATGGTATATTAATTATACAGGGAAATTATAATTTTATGTTCATTAAATATATATATATATATATTACTCATCATTATATCTATCCAAATAATATAGTGTTGAATAGAAAATTACACCACTGCCTGGAGACGGTAAGTTGTACGTATGCACGCATGGTGACGTTATCATTCATAGGATGGATAGAATAATGTGTATGCTTGTACCATATTTAATATAACATCACAGTATTTAGAATTTATGGGAGTTATAATTTTGGTATGGAAATAACAAATAAGTTGAAGGTGGAAGATGAAAATAACTTTGAAAGATGTGATAAAATAATTATCTCTTCTTTGGGTGTTTCCTTTTGATTTGAATAAAGGGCTCATTATGATGGATTTATGGTTAATGTAAGGCCTCTAGGTTGATGTTAGGGAATTTGGGAGGATATTTTTGAAGGTTTTGACCGATCCAAATGGATTTGGAGGTGTGATTTGGAGATAAGGGGAATTGCCCTTTTATAAGGGAGGTGAGGGTCACATTAGGCAAATCTTAAAATGTTATTTAATAATAAAATCATTTTCAATTTTAAATGGCTCAAAATGGATTTATTTCGAGGAGAAGGTGGGTATGGGTCAAAATATTATCAAAAAATAGATTTTATACAATTTTAGGTCACTATATTAACCATATCTTTTAGATTTAATTCTTAGTTAAATAGTTTATCATTTACCAGGTCTCCTTGTTTTTTATAATAAATGTTTAATAAACATAATATAAACTACCAAGAGAACCAAAAGAGGATAATTAGTGAAATATATATCATTATATAAGTCCTTTGGCCAAACCATAGGTTTTTAGGAATATTATATCATTTAATAATATAGTATCATTTTTAAAAACTCATTTATGTCAATTTTGAAACTATTTAGTGTTTGGTTTTTTTAAAAGTCATAACAGTATGATTTTTTCGAAAAAAATTCATTGAATCAACCATAAAATGTCATATCAATCTTGAAAATTCGTGGATGGAATCAAAATCCTCAATTTACTTTTATTTATATATATACAATATCAATAATTTTAATCATTCAATAATAATGTAATTATTGCATCATCATTGTGTCATAAATAAATTTACATATTCAATATCTAAAAATTATAAATAAAATACTATTATATAGGAAATTGTTTTATTTATCTATTTAATTTTTATAATCTGGCGTATCTTATGTATAACCATATATTAAAAATGTTTTATTTATTAATCTTTGAATTTAACATTTTTAACTCTTCTTTAAATAAAATAATAATAAATATCCTAATCTAATCGAAGTGGACCAAAATGATCATATTTTATTCCTAAGGTTGGTTTTCATAAAAATAAACTTATCCAATAGAATTAGTACATCTGTTAGGGTAATTATAATATAATTTTTAACTTTAATTGCCCTATTTACTTTTATCCTTTGTAATAAATGACAAAAGTTACTATTCACCAAAAAATATTTTCATCTTATTGAACAACACTTAACTTAATTATTTTTACCATTTCTATTCTTTTTAAATTCAATTCACAGAAGCGATAAGATTACATTTTATGAAAATTTGCAAATGTGCCTAGAAGGTGGGTAAAAGAGGTTAAAAAGTTTAATAAAATTTTATACATCTAATTTTATTATAAAATGACTATAATGAATTAAATTGAACTTATATAGGTATTATATATATATATTTACTTAAAATAAATTTATATAAATTAATAATTATTTAAATAAAAAGTCGGTTTTAAACAATAAAGCAGTCTTTTTCACTATTCATAAAAAATTGGAAGATTTCAGAAAAATACCAAAAAATCACCCTAAGATAGTTTTTATATTCATTATTAAAAAATGAATTCTATTTTACAAAATTAAAAACATATAATTTGTATTAATTAATTTAAAATTAATTCTCATTGTCAAAACCAAAAAACAGGGTTCTAAAAAGTAAAAACTATCAAAAGATTGACATGTGTTTATGTCAAATTTAAATTTGAAATTACTTATAATGAACTAAATTTTATTAAATGATAAAAATATAATAAAATTATACTTCTAATCCCATAAAATTCATAATTTATCACTATAAATTATTTTCATTAGAATAGTTGTTTTCAATTAAAATTTAGTATTTTTTCACTATTCATCAAAATATCAAAGTTATCAGAAAAGTACCAAAAAATTATCCAAACTATATTTTTATGTCTCGCTTATATAAAAGAATTTTATTTCATTAAATTTAAAATATAAAAGTTTCGAATATTTTTTTTTAAAAAATTTCACCATTAAAAGACGGTAAAATTACATTTTTTGAAAAAAACTTGTTTTATCTGATAAAAATGAATTTGTTATTATATTATGTCTATGAAACATATAATATGGATTCTAAATTTATATGGAGTATATAAAATTCAAAATTCAGTTCATACTATTCATAACCTCTTTTTGAACAGCTGGTTTGGTATGTTGTGGTGCGCTCGAAATCAGTGTTGCGTGTATCAAATATTATTGATTTACTTTGAAAAGATAACATACTATGAAATATTGGGGTGTTAAATTCTCCACTCTATTAATAAATTGTTTCCTCGCAATATGAACATTTTCTTCTTAAACCAAAGGTTAAAATATAAAAAATACTTTTGTGGAAAACTGACATTAGGAATTGGGTTAATAAAATTTATTCTTAATAAGAGGAAAGAAAAATGAAAAAATCACCACCAAAGTATGATTTCAATTAAGAGAACATTGGTGGAAATTATAGACACATAATTGGAGGAAAAATGTAAATATTTATAGGGAGTGATTGAGGTAATCAATCACAACCAAGTGAAAAATTGATGGGCCTCAAAGTCACAAATCTATGATGATTTATAATATCATCAGTGCAACAAAACATATGGTATTAGGATAACAAATTTTCGGTTTTAAGATTCCTTACCTAATGTTTAAGAAATAATTTATTCATAGAATAAGAAGAAAAAATATACTTCACATGTAGAGTTTTATCCTTCAACTAATTCCTACCACAAAATCATCTTTCAATCAAAAAGATAGTAGAATTCAAAAATATTATATTTATCCTAACCATATAGGGTTCCAAAAATATTGAATTTATAATCAATTTGTATTAATATTTAAAACAATAACATTATACAAACTAGGACAAAACATAGTTCAGTGGTAGTGGATGCACTATTGTCTCCCTTCTATTGTTGGTTCATGTCTCGCGGATTTTCCGGACGTGACGGGTTGTCGCCCGACCTCCTAGTTGTACTTTTTTTTACAATCCAAAAAAATAATTGTGAGAAATTATTTAACCTTAATAATATTATCCAATGCGAAACATAATCCATTCCAACCTTTAGACTTATCCAAAATGCTTCGGTCCAATCTCACAGTCCATAATTTATAAGGATGGTAAACACAATGAAGATCTTTTTTCCACGTAATAACATGTGAATACCTTCATCATGTATTAATTTAAAACACGATAACAACCTGAATTTCCATAAAACCATATTGATTACATTCATGATCCTGTATTCCTTATAGAATACTGGATATACTCTTTATATCCAAAAAATGTTATAAAATCCAACAATAATGGAATAAACAAATAATTAATTAGATTCAATGTAGTTAAGAATATCGAATATAATTTATCCAAATCAATTATCTCTTATTTAAAAATCACTAACTCAGAATCAGAACAATATTAAGGTTTAACTTTCCTTAAACAATTAATTTTCCAAAAAAAATCAGTTTCTGTTGAGTTACTTTTCTCAGAATCATATAATCTCAAATCACCAATGAAATAGTATTGCAGTATAATCCTTATTAATTTCCATAATTTATATAACAAGTACATCATTGATACAACACTCAAATGAAATAATTCTGTAACAACAACATAAGAAAATTATTCATTCCTATTCATCAATGGTAGTATCATAACTTGATTATTGTTAAATAGAATCATTTGGGTCATAGTCTGATGATTTAGACATTGATTCGCGTAATATCCCAACTCCTTGCAGATGGATCATTGTACATTTGAAACCTTTTTCTTACCATTGAAATCATGTACATGGGGTCCTTTTTCTCCACACTAATAAAAAACTCATATTCCCTTCAAGCATTTATCATGGTGATTATTTCCATAGTTATCACATATGGGAAAATTCTTCTTTCCTTTCTTCACTTTATCCATATTTCTCTCTACCATCCTTTTCTTCTCTTACTTCTCTTCAATTCCATAGGGCTCCTATAATTCTCTACTTATCTTATTAACACGTGATAATATTTATTCATATGATGAGAATATGTGGGAGCATATTTCCCTTCAAAATAATTTCTTAATACCACGAAAGATATTATCTTTCTTACTCTTGGGATCATGCATATTACGGGAGTTATCATTCCTTCTACTGGGCACCATTTTATAACAATGGCATACACAAAGTTAATTTATGAAATTAAATGCATAAATCCAAAAATGTAAAATACCTAACATAAATTGTAAAGATTATGCATATAATCTATAATAAAAAATGTTATTTTGAGGAAGCATTTACTCTTAAATCCTTTATAATGGCTTGTAAATAAAATGTGAATTATCCTAAGCATATCCCCTAGAAGTGTCGTAACCAAGAGTTCACCAAGGCCCGTTTTCATGTACTAGGATACCTGGGGTCAAGCCCAAAACTCTTTGTTAGAGTTTTCACTCCTAGATACATCTGTGCTAGAGCTGCCTCTAGAAGATCGTATCCATACTGGGATGTATTGGTTGGAAAATACTCAAAATCTCTATATTACCAATATTCTAGGAAGTTATTCTATACTAATCCTCAATTTCTATCTTAGGGTAATGTTCTCTAATCATAGTTTTTCTAAATCTAATTTCAATGGTTTGTACTAAACTTCCTCTAATACCAACTGTAATGCCCCGACCCTAGAAGCCTGGAGTCGGTGCATTATTTTAATACATTAGAATGATTATAAGGAATCAAGTCTCGAAGGACTGATCAGTTTACCTATCTAGGAAAATAGATTTCATATATTAATGTTACATTACACTTTATAACATTCAACACATCATAAATAATCCTTTGATAACACCATTATTCCTTTAGATTAACCCTACATATCAATCATAATAAACTTCTTGGAATCTTGGGAAAATAAAACATATGAAAGGGGTGAGCTCAGATGCTCAGCAAGGGTAAATAATTTAGTGAAAGTTATAAAATTTTAATGAAATATTTGTAATAAAAAAACATCAACCTTTTAATCATAAAAATTAACATAATATGGAAAAAATAAATCAAACACCGCCATATAAAAAAGCACATGGATATTCTACTAGTTGAATAATCACATGTAATCACTAATTTCCTATTGAGGGAATACCTAACGCTAGACATCATTACCATATAGTCAAGGCCTCAAGCCAAGACTAAAAATAATTTTATTGTCAAGGCCTTTTTCCAAGACATTATTTTGTCTCATGAGACCTACCGATGCATTGAGGAGCTATAGCGGGATTCACCCGTCATTTAATAAGTCCAGTGCATTCCTCATATGAAAAATGATGAAACATAACATAAACATTCGTATTAAAACTAGCATACGAAATATCAATAATTCAAACATAAACCAATAATGCTATAAAAATAGTCCATTCACAGTCAAACATATCATAAATCATTCAATACAATAATTAATATTGTATTTATAATAAATCAACCTCAATCATGAATAATATCCCAAAAGGATGTTGATATAGTTTAAAATAATCAGTAAAACCCCTGAGAGAAATATCTTTTTTTCATGGAATCATTTAAAAGTATCAAAATTTATAAAGTAAGATGTTTAAAATGTATTTTTGAATCATAGTGTCCCATACCACATTGAATCTTTTTTAATGAATTAACATTTTAAAACATTCTTGTCCATATAAATAAATCTTTAAAACCATTTTGAAAACATGGACATTAATGAGAATGATTTGGAAGAATATATATTTAAAACATTTAAAATGATGTTTCATTTAACGAGTACCTTAAAAGAATCATTTTGGAAATTATTTTATGAAAAATGTACATGGATAATAAATATTTCCTAGATAATAATTACACATAAATAATCTCAGATAATAATGAGATTGTAGAATTAACCCTCACCTTGCACTTTCCTTTGGTCGAGGGTGCATTTAACTTCCTGTATAATGACCATAGTATGTTATTAAAATATACCAGAAACATATTAATATTTATTATATCATACATGATTCATTTTTGACTTTATACTACCCATTTAATAATGATTTCAATGTTAAATTAACATTTCATGTAATGATCGCTTTCTTTATTGTACGTGTTTTATCATGATATTAATGATCATATAATTTAAATCATTTTTTAAATACTTATATAATTTAAAACACGACTTATATATAATATATATTTAGAATATAAATGTGTATAATATATATATATGAAATTGAAAACAATGTTTATGGATACGGTTGACTGTACGTATGTATAAACAATGTTTCTGTTTTCATATCGTATTGAATGGAAGGGAATAATATATATTTAAGTACATATATATATATATATATCCCGTAGAATTATTATGTCATATATTACATAATTATTAGTAATATTTTTTTTAATCATCGTTGAATGGTGAACCTGGAAATTAATCCCATCGTGTTGTGGAGACGGTAAGTCGTACGTACACACAAGCGACGATATCATTTCCTTAATGATTAAAAGGTGTGGAATTGGATGGTATATTAATTTTACAGAGAAATTATAATGTTATTTTCATTATTTATATACATATTACTCATCATTATATCCCTACAGATAATATAGTGTTGAATAAAAAATTACACCATGACGTGGAGACGGTAAGTTGTGCGTACGCACGCATGGTGAAATTATCATTCATAGGATGGTTAAAATAATGACTATAGTTGTAACATATTTATAATAACATAATAGTATGTAGAAGGTACTAGAGTTATTATTTTGATATGGAAATAACAAATAAATAGAAATTGGAAGAAGAAAAGAACATTGAAAGAGGTGATATAATAATTACCTCTTCTTTGGGTGTTTCCTTTTGATTTGAACGAAATGGATCCCTATGATGTATTTTTTAAAAAGGGAAGTCATTCTGGATTATGTTAGGTAATTTGGGAGGATATTGAGAAGGGTTTTTCTTAGACAAATGGATTTGTAGGTGTGACATTGAGAGTATGGGAATTACCCTTTTATAAGAGTGGTGAGAGTCACTTTTGGAAAAGCTAGAAATATTATTTTATTATAAATAGATTTTCGGTTTATAATGTATTAAAATGGATTTATTTATAGGATAAGGTGGGTATGGGTTGAAATATTCTCAACCAGTATCTTTTAGACAAGTTTAGTTCACTGTATTAACCATATCTTTTATATTTTACTCTTACTTAAATATTTTAACATTTACCATCTCTACTTGTATTTTTATATTATATAGTTAATAAACATACTATAAAATACCAAATGAACCAACAGTGTTTCTATAATGAAATATATATCATTATATATTTCCTTTGTCTAAACCATATATTTTTAAAAATATTATATCATTTAATAATATATTTTTTGTTTTAAAAACTCATTTATGTCAATTTTGACACTATTTAGTATTTGGTTTTTTTGAAAGCCATAATATAATTATTACTTTGAAAAACATTCATTAAATAAACCCTAAAATGTCATGTAAATCTATAAAATTTGTGTATGGAATCAGAAACCTCAATTTACAATTATTTTTATATGTATAATATCAATTATTTTAATAATTCATTGATAATGTAATCACTGCATCATCATTGTGTCATAAATAAATTTAATTTTTTAATCTCTAAAATTAGAAATAAAATAAAATTATGTAGGAATTAGTTTTAAATTTCAAATCAATATTTATAGTCTAACTTATCCCTATATTAAAAATGGTATAGTTATTAAACATTAAATTTAACACTTTTAACTCTTCTTTAAATAAAATAATAATAAATGTATTAATCTAATACCAGTGGACCAAAACGATAATATTTTATTCCTAAGGTCAGTTTTGGTATAAATACTCATATCCAATAGAATTATGCCACGTATTAGGGTAATTATAATATATTTTTACTCTTTAATTACCCTATTTACTTTTAACTGTGGTAAATAAAAGTCAAAAGATACTATTCACCAAAAATTATTTTCTTCTTATCGAACAAAATTTTACATACTGATTTCCACTGTGTATCTTGGATTTTGGAAATTCAATTCAAATAAGTGGTAAAATTACGTTTTATGAAAATTTGCAAATGTGCCTAGAAGGTGGGTAAAAGAGGTTTAAAATTTCAATAAAATTTTATACATCTAATTTTTTATAAAATTACTCCAATGAATTACATTTAACTTATAAGGTTATTATATATCTATTTGGATTTGAAATAAATTTATATATATTAAATAATTACTTAAATAAAAAGTCGGTTTTAAACTATAACGTTGTGTTTTCACTATTCATCAAAAATTGAACGTTTTTAGAAAAATACCAAAAAACCACCTGTAGCTAATTTTGATATTCCATATTCAAAAATGAAATCTATTTTACCAAATTTAAAACATATAAGTTTCATTTATTAATTTAAAATTAATTCCCATGGTCAAAACAAAAAAGAGAGTTTTCAATTAATTCCCATTGTCAAAACAAAAAAGAGAGTCTTTAAATGATGTGTACACATCCAGCCATTTCATCATCATTATAACATGAAAGCACCAATACATTCACAGCTTACCATATTCGTGGGTATTAAAAAGAAGAACTGGTCATTTTCAAATGATCCTCCTTGGTTGGGTTCCTTCTAAAAATAAGGACACATGTTACCATAATTGATAAGACACTAACCTCTTTAAGAGTGTCCTTATCATCATATTTACTGAAAAAGGGAACTCATTCCATGAAACATGCCTCATTTTCCACTAAATGGGAGTCATATAGGTGACTGACATGATTTTAACCAGAGTTAAACCAAATAAAAGGAAAACTAGAAGCTAAAAAGTAAACTAGATTTGATTTAAATTTAGGAGTAATTGTGACACTCCCCCTAAGTTATGTCCATGCACACCATAACATTAGGTCTAAAATCCAAAATGAATTTACAGTGCATCAAAACACGCAATCCTCTTTTATAACGGTATCTCAATCATTGGGAAGAGTTATAACTCCTTTAATTTCTAGGACACTCTACTCTGAAACTAATCTATGATCGAAGAATAACAAATCAGTATTTAAATTATTATCACCAAACTCAATCGGTTTTCTACACTATTTTTAGAACTCAACAGATATTGCATGTATCAATGCATACGACCCCAATATTTTAATGGTAAAATAGAACATCTATGATATAATCCACAGTTTTATCAGACCAATGAATTCAATTATCAGTTGGCCCACACAAAATAACTAGCTCAGAGTCATATTACCCCATATGACATTAAAAAATTCTGATATCCTCCCTAGTCATCCAACACTGATGGGGAAGAATAAAAAGGGTCACACGAACTACTTAGTTACTGACCACTTCATAATAATTCTAACCCACTGAAACCAATCATTACACGACGTTCACACTCATAATAAGGTTCGAAGTACTAAATAACAGCCATTAAAAATGAAAATGATCAATTTTAAAACATTGATTCCTACACAAGACTATAGAACCCGAATAGTACCACACTCCAAAAAATGGTTCACAATCATTAATGAAGTTTTAAAGATATGAGTGTTCTATCAACTTAGAGAGATCCCCGTAATAAAGAATAAAGCTTAGAACATACCAAGAGACAATTCCTAGAATGGTCACTAAGCTTAAGGTCTTATCATCTAGGTTCGAGCCATAAATGAAGGGTCCTACACGTAACACTCACATTCTCGTTTCAATAAAACTACTCAAGGAAACATCTAAACTACCCATACATGAGGGTTAAAATAACGAAACCTCTTAAGGTTTTATTTTAAGGAAGTAAACCAATTCTCCTTGGATTATTTAATAATCCAAGTTTCATCTTTTAAAGAGTGAAAAGCATCAATCATGAGGTAAAATTTCTTGTTTATTTATTTAACTAATCACCATAATCCAATATAGGAATGTTATTAAACTTATATTAAAACATTCATATTTATCTAACATCCATCCACATTTAGAAAATTTATTATATAAATCTCATTTAAAATCATTGACTACTAATTCATATGGTTATCATAATTTGGATTAGTTAATTAGAATTTCAACTCCAATCTATAAAATAAGACAACCTTTAGGTTGGAACTATAATTTTAATTATCTAACGCCTTATAAAATAATAAATATCAAAAGAATAAAATGACTTTTCATTAATAAAATAGGGGAATGGTCAATTAAGATTCCATCATATGTCAATATGTGAACCCATATAGGATATTGTGGGAACTTTAAAGAATCATCCCTATATAATGTGAACATACCCCCATGGAGTTAATTATTCATTCATAAAGGATAAACCAAAGGCAATATATAAGGGTCCTGTTAAACTGTTTTGGGTTCAATTAAATGAAAAACCATTTTATTTGAAACATTAAAATAAATTAATCACACTTAATGGGTTTGTCTCATAAACATAGGCACTAATAAAATGATACTTTGGTTGATTCAAGTCTATCTCATAGCTATAATAGGTCAATATTGGCCTACTGTGGTTGAGTCAACTAGATGGTCCATAGACTACCAATTTTATGTTAGAGTTAAAGATTACTAGCTTTTACATTTATAAAAAAATCACACACACATGCATATATATTATGCTCATAAATGTTTTTTTCATTATATGGGTCACCATTTTCCAATTTATAAAGTTCTCATATAATTTATATATTACCAATTAGGTATCATTTAATTACAACTCATATGTTTCATCCCATGAAACCTATGGTTCATGTATCAACATTTCATGATTGGTTTATTAAGGTTTCACCATCAATATATGTGGGAAGAATATTTTTAGGTTTATTATGAATCTTTAATAAAAAATATTATATTATAATTATAACAATACATTTTATTTCAAGAAGTATATACATGGAAGCACTCAAAGTAATCATAGAAGCATGAAAATAAGATATCATATCCCACTAAATAAGGTTGGAAAACACCCAAGAATGGTATATAGTAAACATAATAAATAAACCATTAAACATTTTATCCAACCAAAAATGTTACTAAAACACCTTTCATAGTATATAAAATCCATTATAATAAACAGAAAAGGCACATCTATTAGTGAAACTGCATGGCATGATATAGGCATAACATGTGATTATCGATGCACCAAGAATTATGCATGTAAGGCTAATTAATTTTTATAATGAGCCAAGGGAAAATATATTAAATATTATAAATCAATAAGAAGTGGAAGATACAATAGTAACCAAATGTGAAATCAAAATAAACTGTAACAACGAACAACATGAACAATAATACCATCATTGGCCCTTTATGATTTTTCCCGTTCATGGGATGAGGACTCTCATATACATTTATTAACCAAGAATAATCACATTCCTAGTCTCATATCTAAAATCACAAAATAGTATGATAAAAGAAAAAGAGGCATTGATACCACTTTGTAATGCCCCAACTTGATTGACTACTAAAGCAATAGCTGGATCAGTCACCACAATACATCAATTGTGTCTCCCCATATGATAGAGGATTCCAAATGGTAGTGATGGTATGATGATGGTAGGGTGGGGATAATAAAACCTTATTATCCAAGTATCATAGAAGAATAATAATAATAATCAGTATAAAACAATTTAATTAATAATAAATAAATGAAAATTAGTGGAAATATAAATATAATAACTGAATAACATGGAAAAAGATGATATCTATCTATGAATGCATATCCAGATGATGATACAATGAAAGAATAAAACAAAATTAGGCAATAAAGAACCATTCATGAACTGGGATAATGATTAAAAATCATTGACCTTAGCTAATCAAGAATCAAAAGTACCATCTTAGACCTATTCTCCTAACTCCCATGTACAATTCTCATCCCAAGCAATAATACCTAGACCTATGAACATGAGATCTTCTTAGGTTCCATAGTTAAATGGAAACCTTATAAGGGTGTGAGATATACTTAGTAGGCTACCACCAGTGGTTTCCAAAGCTAAAACTATCCTATGAGTATAAAACACAGTATTGTGCATGAAAAATGGAAATATAGGAAAGTAATAAATAAATAAAAGTAAATAATTTTGTCTTGGGTTCTTAAGGGACATGGGATAGACCATACCTGATTTGACATAATCCAAAACACCTATGAACATAAATTATCTGGTATAAATATAATTTGGGCCATCATGAAATTAGTAGCAAGAAAAGGACCAAGCCCAATCATGTGATTTTTCCTAGAGGACGCATCCTTCGATAACAACTATGCGACCTTAGACCTTTATATTTAGGACATTATTAGAATTTAATAAGATGCACCTTGTTCCCCACTAAGGAGATCTGAAAAATACCATTTATCTATCCTGAGGGACTATGGATACTAAATTCCAAAAGAGTTCATCCAAGGTGATCCATAAGTGGAATCCCAAGTACCACTCTCAGCAAGGGGTGATGTTAGCAACCTCTATGTTCCCCCATAGTATCTCACATAGGTATCCAAGAATAACTCATGGCATGGTGTAACCATATTTCCACCGATACCAATCAGGACTTCTCCCTTAGAAAACCAGTATCACTCAAGGATGTAAGAATCTACATGATGAGATCGTCCCTATCATACTACGTATCCCACACGGTATATGTACAAATCAAGTAAACCACAAGCCAATCCATGGTATCCCATAAATAGAGACCCAAGTATCACCCAAAGTACATGTAATATCTAATATATTATATGCTTTTCCAACACATTCCATAAAAATGATCTCGAGTATCAATCTAAGTGTATCACAATTTTTTTAATCCTTTAAATTGATTAGTAAGAAGGGACATATCCTTAAACATGCCTCATCAGCATTCATGTACTATAAGTGGGCCACTCCTATAAGCTATTTCAATTACAAATAAATAGGGACATTAACTAATCATTCTATAACTCTTAATATGAAATTTACATAACCAGGTATTCCACTTCATTATTAAGGAATTCCATGAATTTAATATATATATTATGGGTATGTGGACTTCCGATGGAAGATAAAACAATACATGAATGAAGTATTAAAATGGTCAAGCTAACAAGCATGCCATACAAATTCATCGAGCTCATTAAATAATAATTTTTCCATAACCACATAGGATATGATTTTATCACCAAGGGATATCAAAGAGAGTTATTACATCCATCTAAATTATAATTAATCATCCCTTTAAATTTTAGTAGACAATGCACCTCATTGAGGGGTTTTTAGAAAACAATTAATTAATTAAAGGTAATTTAGGTTCACAACATTAAGTATGGTTATAAAATTGAGGTTCAAGGCCATAAAATGCATATTTAATTAATAAGGGATACTAGATTTAATTCATTGAGATAAACAGTTTAAAAATATCATTAATGATTGGTTCCCTGGAAATACAAGCTTGCGACACAGAAATGTAATTTATAAATGGTGAGAAATTAAGGTAAAAAGTTATAGAATTACTACCTCATGATTAGGACCACCCATAAATCAAACATTAAGGCATGATTTGGTATGGTTCAAGATAAATTTAAGAAATGTACTTCCAAGGGAAAATTGGGTGAATTAGCTCAAATGGAGGTAGAACAAAATGTGAGAAATGGAAAGAAGAAAAGAAGATGGAGTATTATATTTACCGGAAAAAATTCAATTATACCAATGGAGGTTGATTCCATCAATGGATAAAGGATAGGCATCCATGCCCGGGAGAGATAAAAATATCCTCGGGAGAGCTGTTGTGAGTGAATAAGAGGAAAAGAAGAGGAGGGAGGAATAAATTAGAATGTAGGGTAATTCTAGTAATTTCCACAAGATTTAATGAGGTTCCTGATTTTTCCACACGATTGGACAAACAGTGGGTCAAAAGTTTACATGACACTACCCAAGGAGGTGTTCACACAGTTCATGTGAACAGTTTGGAAAACTGTGTGCCAAATATGAATTTTCCCTCAATCAAGGGACCTGCAAGAGGTTTATGGCCATGAATCCTGGTGTTAATGTTTTGAAAAGACCATGTGACACACTCAAATATTCTTAAAAATACACATGGTTTCCTCTGGTGGGTCTTATGGTTTTAGGAAAACCATCTTCAATGAGAAGCTCTTCCCGATTTTGAGTTTTCAAATCCTGGAGCTCCCGAAACATTATGAACCACATATAGGACCTCTTGGCCTTTAACCTAGTATAGAAAACAAAATTTTAAGTGTTAAAACTATTTGAGTTTCATTCTAATTCCTGTTTTTCCTTTCACCCCATCCACCAAACTAAAAATTCAAGTTCCTTTAGAAATTTTCATCCGATCAAAAAATAGGGGTTTCTACAAAACAATTTCTGGGTTATGAGATACCTTCTTCTTGAAATATGTTTATATTTGATTAATGTATGATATTTTGTTTTATATGAAATCATTATCCTAAATTCAAAATTGAGTGGCATCATCTCCTCTTTCAATTATTTGGTAAGTTCCACCTTGTTTTGATTTTTTATTTTTTATATATCACCTCAAACTCTAAACATTTCATGTTGTGAGAGTTCTCCTCTTCCTCAACATATCTTTGCTTTCCTTACCAATTCTCATTCAACGTATTCATTTCTTATTCCTTAATTCATCTTGATTGTTGTAATTAATTTTCATGATATTATATCTTATTGTCTTAATCCTCCAATCGAGAAACATTTACAAACACAGAAACATTTTGAAAATTTTAAAATTTATGGAAAATTATATAAATAAAATTTCAATTAATTGTTTCTCAAAAAAACCTTCCTTGAAATTATTAAAAATCATTATAAATCTTTCATTATAGAAAGAATTTTTTTCTTCCTTTCCTTTCACAAGTTTTGTGATATTGTTGGTTATCCCAACCCTTTGGCCAATGACTCTTCCATATAATTAGCCACTTCTTCTAGAAATAATTATTCATCATAAATACCCTTTATTCATACAATAATAGATTTTAACACTTATATAGTGATATTATTTAGAAGTTATATGAAAATATATTTAATGTCACAAAATTATACATTATCATCATAGTTTGACTTGGATTTATCCGAATAATCATAATAAAAATAATAATTCCAATATATGCCATTTTTATTACCTTCAATTCATGGTGTCTTATCCTTTACAGTATGTTTGTTTTTCGTATTCATTATTTGTCTCTTCTTTGTATTCTTATAATTCTTGGATGAAATCTCTATTTGAGGTAGATAACTAATTTCTAGTCATATTCACTTCATAATGATTCATTTTTATCTTTAGAGAGATCCAACCATTTGGTACCCCTTGTAGTTCCCCAGTCTGGTTTGACCATTAAGAGGGGAGGGGTGAATTAATGGTTTATTTTTATGAGTTATTTTTATTTTGAATTCAACCACTTGAAATTTTTATGGTACTAAATCCACTCAATGGTATATCTCAATAACAATTTGTGTGTAGTGGTGTTAATATCGATAAAAGCACACAATATTTACAAAGTTCAGCTAAATCATACTCCTTACTGCAACTGGTTATTCACACAATTATAGATTCTTTACATTAAAAAATTTATTTTAATCCTACGGATCCAACTAAGATACACAGTTTTATTCTATATATAACCAAAATACATTCATTTCTTTCATATCCAAATGAACGACTTCTTTTTCTCTTGCTCCAACCAAGTGAAAAATTCTGCTCATAGATCCAACCAAAAGACTTCAACTTCTCCCAACACCAGCTGAAATACTTCAACATTAATGAAGGAATAATCCACTTTAGGATGATCTGTTGATATTCCTCCATCAACTCACTAAATCAAAATTTATTTTATTCCCTTAAAGTATCTTTAATAGCCATTGAATGATTTTTTTGTCTTTCACAAAAAAATGATCACATGTACCGACCAGTTTTCATAGTGCATAAAATGATTGGTCTATGCTTCATTTTGAAAAAATTACTATCCTCAATCAATGTGTGCAAGTGGTTCACACGACTTCTTCAGTAATATTATATGTAATAAATTTATTTCACAATGTAATCCCATTATTCCTTCTTGAATTTTCAACTCTGTCAATAGAAATGCACTTTATGCCTGAATGATGTATTTCACAGTGCATATTGTAAACCATGGAACATATTATATATATTTCCTTGCAATTTTATGTGATATCTTAATGTTTTGGGTTATCGAAATTTATTCAAAGAACCACATTTAATCTTCCACATTACTTTTACTATAAACCACTTTATGTTTATCAAAAGAGGTATGTAGGGTGTATGACCAGAATGGGTTGCTTGCAAGGTTTTTCTACTCCACTTGTTTTTTGTGAAGCGCATGGCTTGTCCAAGGTTATGCAGTCATATGGTAAAAAATTGGTTTTGAAAAGCACATTACCTATCAAAAAACAAGATATTTTGTGTGTATATTACATGTATTGTGATAAGGGATCTCATGATGTATCACTACCTCCTTCATGTGACCAGGGGGATTCATGTGGATGTCACCTCGAGTGTCTTCATGTATGAAATAAGACGATTCAAAAAATATAAAATATATTAGTATAAGGGTTTTATGTGAAAAAGGATTGACCTTTGTTTTTGATCAAGTACCTTACCATTATCCAATACTTGTATACAAGTTGTTTTTTATGACAAGAGTTTATCCACAATGTCTCCTTTGTGAGACAATGATCTTTATGTGGGTTCCTTGTCAACATAATGATCCTTGGATAGCTCGAGGATACGCTAAATTGAAGAGGATCATATCTGCACGTATCCTTTATAGGAATGAATCATGAAGGCTCCTCTATATTGAGAGCTTCTCTCAATTTCTCAACAATGTAGCAGCATCTTCCCTTATCCCTATCACTATTTATATGGGCATTATTTCTCTATATATCATCTAATAAATGTTTTAATCTAATGACTTATTAATTTCCCTAGGATCTCCTCATACATCATGTATTACGAATGTCTGAAAGTATCATCCACATCATGTGATGCTAAGGGATCATGTGAATGCATGATCACTTCCTTTGATCATGTAGAACCTCATTTCTTCATGTGATCACCATTTCTCCATGTAAAAGCTCTCCGAACAGTCAATGGACAAAAAGATAATAACCCTAAATATTTCTTCTAAAAATATATGAATATTTTGGATCTTATTACAAACTATGATTCATTATTTTTCATGTGATGGTATATTGCGATCACATGATTACTTTATGAAATCCAAAGAAGATCATACGATTAAATTGATGATTGTAATTAATTCATGTGATTCCATTGATGATTTTCATTTATTCATGTGATGAACTCATGAGACATCAATAGTTCGTATGATGTTTTCATGTCAATACTTCATGGAAATCACATGCATGGGTTGCATTGACTGCATGCATGTGCTCAATATGATCGAGAAAGTCTCGTTCACTTTAGATGATCACTCGAGCTGGTCCTCGTCATTGTTTATTCATGTAAAATCCTCATAAACAGGTTTATGGAAATGCAAATAAATTTATACATAAATAATTGGAAATAGAATGGAGTAGATATACACTAATTAATAGTTCTTGTTATTTATGTCTTTTTAATAGATAGGTGAATGGTAGCTATGATAAATCATCTCACTTCAAAAAAACCCATATAACATTTTTCTGATTTATTAGAGATTTGGTGTCCACTGTTTGGTCTTTCCAGATATGAGTTATGGAACCTATTACATTGTCACCACTACTTCATGAGGTGCATCGTGCTTATACTGGCCCACCAGAACCTCTAGGCCCCATGTGGCTTATCCAAGAACTCCTTATAAATGGTTATGCCTATGAGATTATAAACTAACTAATGGGATATGAGCCCACCTCTACCACCATGGGAGTACTTAGGTAGGTTCTCCCAAAATGTTGTACATGAGTCCCTCATGTTTGGTTGATGGTTGTCCCTTAGGGGCTTGGGGTTGGATCCTATTTTTTATGTGAGTCAGACTAAAAATACTTGAATAATTCCAAGTATATAATAGAGAAAACAAATCCTTTCTCAAATAATATTCCAAGAAAACTCTTTATATTCTTCATATAAATTTTAAATATAATGTTAATCACCTCCTTTAACTCCACTTCATAAAATTACCATTACATTTCATGGAAAAAATCTTCTTCATCTTGTATTAAACCAAGTTATATTAATGAAACAAGTCTTTGTAATTGAAGATTAGTTAAAAATCATTACAGTTATAACATGGATAATTTCTCAAGAATTAAATACAATATAATTAAATAAATACATAATAATTATACAAGGATAACCACTTTATCCATCAATACATATTGATTTATTTACCAAAAATTCAACCTAGGCTCAATAGAGTTGTGTTGCATAGAATAAAAAGAAAAAAGTTATTGTCATTGAGTTTAACAAAATCAGGGTACACAAGAGCCACACATAATTGTACTAAAAGGATATGGATCTAGTTTGAACCTGTATAATTTATATAATGTTGAGAAGACAATATTTATTACCCATTATAATCAAAGTGTTATAGATATTTCAAATAATTTGGTTTGAAACACTAGATTCGAGCACATTGATATTAAATATCATTTTATTAATGAGAGGGTGGTTGAAGGTGATGTGAAACTTGATTTTATTGGCACCAAGGAAGCCTTGAATATTTTTTCACCAAATAATTTCCAAAGAAAAAATTCATTGATTTCAAAGATAAAATTTCATGATTACCCATCCCACCTTACTTAACAAATGTGTTGAAGGATCCCCACAAGGATTTGGATTTTTTTTCAAAGGGCGGGAAAAAATTAACACAAATATTAAATAGTCACATTAGTAGGGGGAGAATACTATTAAAGGTGATTGTGTATATATTTTTTATCCATTTATTTGTTTAATTTAAAAAAGGAGAGAGTTTTGAGATTGGTTGGAGGAGAAATTCATTTGAATCACTTGGGAAAATGTTTCTTATCACTAAGGAATGATGTTCTCTAAAGAAAAGCTACATTATCTTATGGTGTGGTGATATGATACATTACACATGAGATATTATATTATTTAATGATTCTTGGATGAGTTTATTATAATTAAAAATTATTTTTTAAGTATCATGAGAAAGGCTTGACAATAAATATAAAGAGGTAGATTGAAGAACCCCGTAGATTGGAGGAATTTATGAAGACCTATTATTTGTTTTATTTTTTAGCTAATTCATTGATTTTTTAAGATATTTTTGAAGTGTATTATTTTTTTAACTTAAATAAATAATATTTTAATCTTTTGAAAATTTTAAAATTCCTCTTCGTGTAAATATGAATACAATGGCAGCATAAGGATATGATCTTGTGCTAGTGTAACCATCATTCATCCTTCGTTAACAATCATATTGATCTATGTAAATATAATATCCACTATGTGATAAATAAATACTAAATTTTTTAAAGAGTAGGTACTCAGTAAGGATCATCAAGAAACTATGAAAACATTATTCAAGGTTTCATAATCATAAATCCATATACAAAGTCATGAGAATTGTATGAATCAATTGTGAATATGTGTAAGAATCCTTGGATCTATAAAAACATCAATTTTCAGAATAATCATCAGTAAATGAAATTTTTAAGAATATAGTAGACAAAAATATAGAGTTTTTAGATTTATTTCCCAATGTAGAAAATGAATCCAAATAATGCCAAATTTTATATTCAATGATCATGATATCACATTTAAAATAAGATTAAATCAACATGAATAATCTTTGATCATCACATCATTAATACCCGAATTGTATACCAATAAAAATGAATGAAGAAGATATCAATGAAATTAAAATGAATTTATTCAATTTACAAGAATAATTTAGTTGTTAATTTGAGGATTCTTTATTGTTATTACAATCAAAAATCACATGATAGTTAATATATGATGTAAGATAAGTGTTTTGATTATCTAAGTTGTTTTCTTAATCTATTTTTTGAGGTCTTTTTCTCCACAAAAAAACTAAATTAAACCATGATAAATTGGAAGAAAATGAGAATCAAGATCATCCTATTAAATACAAAATAGATTTATTGTTGTCTATTTTTAAACCTCACAAACCAATATTTATTGAGTTTTTATTACTGGAGCTCAGAGCATGGAATAATCAATTGGTTTGATTTTCAATTGAAGAATAATAGGAAAATTTGGGAAATTTTATTTAATAATAAATTATGGGAGACTCACCCAAGTGATGATATGGGTGAAAAGTGCATGAAATTGTGTAAGTATAGGAAATAGGCATTTGATAATTGTTATCTTTGATGGAAGCCTCATGACATATTTTAATATTCCAATTCAGGTATGTGGAAAATTAAATGAGGGGTTAATGTGCCACTAATAAATGTTATTTTTTTTTAAGAGAGATATTATTAATAAATGGAATTGTCAAATATTTTTATATTTTAAGAAATTGATAAGAATAAAAAAAATATCACTATTATAAATAGGTGTTTGTGAGATATTAAATATAAAAAAGAAGATTAAAAGTGATTGATTCCAAGGATGAGTGAGATATAATATATATATATATATATATATACCTACGATTATAGAGTTTATAGGGAAAGATAATGAGACCATAGAAATGGGGTTGTTGACTTTTGAGGATATGTTTTTCTTGATCTTACACTGTAGAGTCTGATAGAAGAAGAAGAAGTAGGAGATCTGTATAGGGTACGATATGATGAGAGTTGAACTAACGAACATCATTAGTGTTTATTCGACATATAAATTTTGAAGTTTATATTCATGAAGAGTTTGGTTTATGATTCCACTATAACATATTATTGGATCAAAGGAGAGGATATAACATCTTTTTCTAAAGAAACCTTCACTCAAAAATAAGACCTCTGTCATCTAGTGGTGTCAGATTTCATTATAATTGTTGGGAGATAGAAGAACCTACCATAGGATTTTTATATACTTAGAATCATGGGATCAAGATAACAAAATAACCCAAAAAAATGTATTGAAAAAAATAATAATATGAAATCTATATCTTGAGATAACAAATGGATGCAATAGGGAGTATGCTCACACATTATTGTCAAAGTCTGTAAAAACTATTTTTTCCATTAATCTTATTTATTTTCATATCATTTAGTTGATTCTATGTTCTATCTACTAGAGGTGGTCAATTCCTAACCGTCCATAGGGTTTTATTTAAAATAAATAAATAGTAAAAATTTATCTACACTAATTCACCCTTCCCCTCTCAGTACAAAAATTTGGTCTAATGGGAATTATGATTTTAATTCCATAAAAATGAAATTAATTAAAATTTTATGCATGATTAACATGTTTTTTTAATGTTAAATAATGGATTTTATTTTATATACTAGTATTCTTTATTTTTATGAAAGGCATTAAAATGATTAGGAATAATCTACCTGGGACTACTCCATTGGTTTTTCTTCTTAACCATTGCTTCTAATGATATGTTTCCCTTATTTTTATATTCATTATCCATTGATAAACCATCATCCAACAGTTTTATTTATTCAATTTTTTTATTTCGTGGTTTTATTTATGGTTGTATTATCATCCCTTCCAACTTGAATGTGTTGTCATGTTGAGTGTCCACTCTGTTCATTAGTTGAATTTCATCTAGATTATTCTGAAGGAGATCAACCATCCATATAATCTTAGAGATGTTTATAAATTTGATGTTATAGATCCTAGGTACCATGATTTATTGGTGTCTCATCAATTATGGTTTCTAATAACATTTCTCTCCTTAGAGACGTATCCTTGGTTTGGATTATGATTCTATGAATTGGGAAAGTAGATATAAATTTACACATGGTTTACTTACCACTCCTTAGTAAAGGATACGTAGAAATGTATAGGGTTATTTTAAATCCCTTATAGGTGATATTGGGGAATTATTTAAGATACAATGGTATTTGTGATTCCTCAGAGTGCAAAAGCCAACAATTGGTTATAATTCATGAACTCAGTGGATGAAAAACATAGAGAATGAATTTTGATGGAATTTTATTTATTTTAGTTCCTTACATTGAGATTCATCACTAATTAAGGTTTCTTCAAGCTCTTGTAAGGGGTTCTTGTTCTTGTAAATATTTTTATTGACTTTTTTTCCAAAAACTTGTTTGTGCTAATAGTTTTCTCAACATGTGCATCATGTATGTGTTTCTTTGGTCAAAATTTTTAAGTGTCTTGAATTTATTATACATTTATTTAACTTTTATGGTGAAACCATGTATTTTTACTACTCCATGTATGTATCAAATTAGAATTTACTAAAAATACAATATTGTATTGGCCTTTTTTGAATTAATACAACTCTATTATGATTTTTTGTTGATTTTAAATTTATATATTCTTTTTTATGCTTGAATTTAATCATATAATATTTTCTATTTTCTATTGTATTCTCTAATTCGTTATTTATTCTCCACAAGTCACTATTTCCTTTTCCTACGTGTGCATATGTGAATTTGGACATTATATTATCATGTTTTGGTTAATTTTTAGTTGAAATAATTATTTATAAGTTTTTATTTATATTATATGAGAATTATGTTTTCTTGGGTTTCACTATTTTCCATTTTTGTGTGTTTTTTCTCTTATTTAGTCATTTTTATCCCATGAATTTAATATTATATAATTATAATGTTGTTCCTATTTTTTAATTTTATTTTTCATGAAATTGGAAATCTAAAAATAAATTTACATTTGAATTTTTTAGATATATAAACCAAATTTATACACAATGGATCATGTCCATTGAACATGGATATCCTAGAAATGTTGCAACAACATAAATATTTCCATAAATTATGGTTGATTGTGGAGATTTAGTGTTGAATCATACAGACTACTACATCATCTATACTCAATGGGAGGGTAATGCTTGTGAAAATCCCTATCAAATATTTCACTATACTTTTAATCATTAACTATTCTGATTTTTTAAACCAATATTCAACAAGTGGTATTTTATAGATATAATTTTGATGGATTTAGTGTCAATTGGGGTTCTATATGGCTTTAAATGAAACATCTTCCCTCGAGCATTCCATTCATGCATTTTTCTGATGCCGCATTTTCATGATTTTCTTGATTATGATTTCAAGGATTCTTATATGCATTGTATAATAGTGAATATTTAATTTTTAATGGATTATGAAAATATCCATGATGTATTCATAAAATTTCATTTATTATTTCATGAAATTTATTATGTGGGTATGGTTAGTCGCCGTGGATACCCCAACTATGTTTGACATGGTTACACTCCCTTTCATAGTGGTTCTAGATATTATTTAATAAAATACATTATATTTCATATTTTTTTATTACAATAAAACATGAAACAATAAGGAATGTGATAACTATTTTCATTCATTGAAAATGAAAAGAATATATTTCCAGTGAATATATTCAATATATATGATAACGATGATTAAAGTAGTTAAACAAAAAAATAGTGTGCATACATCATATAATTAATTATTGGAAGACAAATATGGATTTATATATCTACAATACATCAACATAAAATTATAATGAATTGGAATAAAACAAAAGTAAACTTTAAGAATTCATAGGTTGGTAAAGTAGTAAAATAGGTATTCAATGGCTCCCCACTCGACGGATCTCCCGATTCTCCTCGTTCTAGGGTTCCTTCCCAGTACCACCGCTCCCTTACTTTCTTGGTCACCCTTGTGATGACTGGTTCATGTCTGACGTGATCCTCCTTTCTCATGCTCATCACCTTTTTTTCAACTTCATTCGGTTCATCTACTTCTTTGTCTTCTTCACTCGTCATGATATGAAATGATGTGTTTTGTATCTAATTCACGAGCCTCGACCACTATTTACATTTCTCTTTTTCCTAGAACCATTGTGAATAAACCCTATATTGGTTTAAATTGATGTAACTCTGAGAATTTTTCATTATTAGTGGAATATATAAGTGTTTTCATCTGATTTCCCTTCCTTTTGGTCTTTTGTGACCAGCCTCTTAACTTTACTTACCGGATTCACATTTTTTCAGGTTCTATTCAGATGGATATCGAGACTCCTATACAAGTCTCCCAATAAGTATTTAATCAAATTCCTATCTAGTTTAATCTACCATCTCTTTTTTTAATATATGGTTCATGTTCCCCATTCTTGGTTGAATAATTATTTTCCTTCACATGGTGTCAGCTATGTTAGTAGGGCTCGGTGGTCATAGAAGTTCATGTATCTCTCCCTTTTTGATATTTTTTACTCAAAACTCTACTCTTCCTACTAATTTCCTACAATATTATCCATGTTGGATTCGAACGGTGGTTCTCAAGTGTTTTGGTATGTTATTTTCGAATATTCTTATGTGTTTTAGGAGGTGGTTTCCATGTGGTGGCTTCAACTCTGACCATGGATTATCAGATGGATTGATTTCCGTGGTGGTTTATGGTGCAGTTTCTACCATTTTAGTGCTTCATTGGTTTTTGGTGGTATGTTTTTTTATTTCAATGTTGACGACAGTGGATTCTTGTGGATGGTCACTCTGGTGGACTATTGTGAAAAATGGTAACGTATGGTGGTAGGGTTTGTGATGCGAGATAGTTATGTGATGATGATAGTGTAAATTGTATCAGTGGTAGTATACTATAGTGTTTTATTCTATTGTATTTTTATTGGAATTGATGGATTCTATTGTGCTGGTGTTTTCATGAGGTTCAGCTTATGTCTGGATGCATATTGCAAGGTGGTACTTAGTCTGATGTGGTGATGATGATATGTGCTTGTTTTTTTGAAGGGTTCATGACAGTTAAAGAAACAAAATATGGCCTTAATTCCTGTTAAGGGCCTTCATTATTTTATACTAAAGTAAAATATCGTTTCAATTTAAAATTCATAATTTTTTTGGTCCTTCGTTGGAGTTTTTCATGTTTTATCACCAAAACTGACATTAATTTATTATTTTGGTCCTAAATTTCCATTATCACTTTTTTGGAATGTTTTCAATCTTGTAATTCGAAATTTGAAATCATGTTGTTAATTTTTTGGTAAGGTTCCCACTTTTCATTAAAGTGACTCTTTCAAAAAAATTAAAAATGTATTGGTGGTTAAAGTAGTAAATTCACTCAACAATATCATAGAAGGATTTACTTGTTTTATTCAATTAACTAATGTACCTGGGGTATGATAATTAAATTTTTTAGTTATATAAACATATTAGTGTACACGATATACAAGGTAAAGGAGAAGACTTGAGAGTTCACAAAAACATCCAAATACAGAGATATTGTCACTCTAGGAGCTCGTGATCAAACCTGTCATGAGGATTGTAACTTCTGATCCTGAACATGAAAAAAACACAAGATATCCCTAAACATTATTAATTATTAAACAATGATATAATAAATCTAAAATAAAATAGAATAATGAACTGAAATTACCAATGATCGGTATTACATCTGGTAAAAGATGTATAATCCTCATTATTTGGATGTATCCTGATATAATAATTATTTCTTCTCACTATTATCTTCTAGGAACATGTAGCAATAAGTATAAGATTAATTAAAATATAGGGAAAGAAAAATACATTGTGTGTTATAGTTTAAATACCCTAAGAACTTGACAAAGCTCCTCTCCTAGAACTATGGAAATCAAATAACCAATATTATATAATACCTCTCTTCTATTATAACTGATGAATATGAGGGCCATATATGAGTACCTATTACATTACTCTCCCTCTCTATGAAATAATATATATCTCTCACTAAACTAAAAACACAATTGAATCTGAAGAAGAAGCAACAAAGATCTAGTGGGGTAAATGAGGATTCATATGACACATCATGAAATTATGGTGATATCAGATGCATGCATAGAGAGGGATTCATGTATAGAAAGAATCAAAAAAAAACAATTAATAAAGTAATGGTAGAATATATGGGCAATAAATTTAACACAACAGGTATGGTTAGTAAGAAAATAATGCTAACCCAAGATAATCAATCGCAATAAATAATAACCAAACAAATGTGCCATTGAAATTGGATTATTTTACTCAATTAATTAGACAAAATGTGGGGAAAGTTCCATATCAAACCCGCAGACAACCCAATGTGTAACCTAAGAATCATTTATGGACTAGGTATTTGGGTGAGGTAATTGGAGTTATGTTTTTCCTATGTCAAGTATAATCAGTTGTTTTTTAGGTGTGAGTGGGTCAGCGAAGGCCTAGGGTTTGTTTGAAAATTTTGTCTTAATAAATAAAATATTTATTTAAATAAAGATATCATGTCATGCCTAATGGACCTAATTGAATAGGGAAGACATTATGAGGTCTATCAGCCACCTTGTGGACATGGAGTAGGTACCCATGGTGTATTGAGTATCTAGTGGTAGTGGGGCGGGTATTAGGTTCCTTTTTTCCTTGTTTTTTATGATTTTTTAAAATTAATTAATTAATTTGTTGGTATTAAATTATAAGATATCTCATTTACTACCAACTACAAGGGAACTCATCCTATTTCATTCCTCACATTATTCTATCTTCCCAGTGGAGTAATCTCACTCATTTCTTAACTGTTCTTTGAGTCATTTTTTCACATGGAGTAATTAAAAATAAGGATTGATATCCTTAATTATATATCTATAGTTTTTCACTATTTTGGTGAGTTTCAACTAAAATATCCAGTTCATCGATACATATATAGTTTTTTATTTCATCTCATCAGAGAAAAATTATGCAATCATATTCAATGTTTATGCCTATAATACTACTAGGTTATTGGTTCCTATATAATATTGTTATTATATATGTGTTTATGAATCATTGTTTTTGTTTGTGTTTTTAGGGTCTTATACAAAACTATGAATGAAAATACTTATGTTTTCAATTTACCATGGGAGATTCTTAATGGTAGTCTCATTTGGTTAATGATGGGTTATGTCATTTTTTGGTCAGGCTTGGTTAATGGATTCTAGGATTTCTTTTAAAATTATTAAACATCACAAGGTGATGATTCTTGGGATGCTAATTGGTTCTCAGTGATATACTACCTTAGAAACCACTGTTAGTGAAAAAGGAGTGCAGGGATGTGGTTCCTCAAGTAATGAGCTAGTTAATCCACATAATTATAGTGATAAGAGTGATCAATATATATATTAATGTGACAATCATAGAATTTGGTTGTGTTGGGGTAGGTTTTTAATTATTATATGATGGATGTTATGATATGGGTCATTTAGATCATTGATTGGGTTGTTCAGGGGGTTAGTTAGCCATGGAATATCTGAGGATGGTGTTTCGATCTCTATCTAATCACTTATTTTAGGGAGAGGGAGGACCAAATATAACTGATTAAAGAAAATGTTTTATACTAAATTGGACCCTATTTAGATGGATCTATAGTGGAGGGTGATGTTGGTGATGTACATGTTCAAGGGACTAAAGAAAGTTTGTGGGACGTGAAAGTAAGAGCAAGTACACGTGAGGGGATGTCAAGGAAAGATGTTGATGAGTAGTACTTTGAGAAAAATTTTCCCAATACATCAAGAATAGATTGGGACCATGGATTCATAGACATGGTGTAGGTGGATACATGAAACATGGACTATATTGATATTCTCATAGACCTATTCCAATTTCTAATGACACTAGTGAGAGATGAGATCAACAAGTGTGATTATTTGAGGATATTTTTTGACTTTATATCAGTGTACTAGTGAATATATTTAGGTTAAAATAATTTTCAAGGTGGTGATCTGGGAATTTATTTTGGATAAATTCTTCATGTTCAAAAAACCATGTGAATTCAAATTTTCTAACTTCATATTCTAGTTGTTCCATGTGTATTCACACATTATTTTTCCTTGTCTTTCATGATGGTAATATTTAATCTTATCCATCCACATGTCCATCTTGATGCATGCCTATGACATTGATGTAACCACATGACATGTCATGTGGATCCTCAGTAACCTATCCATCCTCTTTGTTGGTTCTTCCAATGATTCATATGGGTTTATAATTCATTGAGAGCTCTCTATTCACTTAGTCAGTGGGAGTGGAAAGGTATAAATCTCCAAATACAATTATCTTATTCTCCATTGATAATGGAAGAGATGGATGTAATAAGAGAGATTATTTGACATTCATGATTCGTAGAAATGATATATTTATGTTCCTAGTGTATTTAAACTATATCACATGATGGAGTTTTCTTTCCCTCAATTGTAAGGTAGTTTCTACTTGATTGTGCCTATAGATGGATGTGGATGGTGATTAGGATAAATTTTGACATTATTCTATATATAAAGTTAGAGGAACTGTAATATTTCCAATGTAATAATCATGATCCGAATTAATTTTAGGTCTGTAATTTTTTTCGTTTTAATTTCTTTTATCACTATATCATGGTCTTCAATGTTTGAGTTTGTAACATGATTCATTTAAGTTCATGGGTAGCTATTACCTTCTTTAAGATCAATTTTATCTTGATTTCCTATTGTGATAGGAAATTCATACCTAGATTGATTATATAGTTTTCAAAATCTACTCACATCTCTTGAATTTGTTACACTCTCATTCATTTATATAGTTAAACTGCTATATGATTATACCCCATGCACATAGGTCAATTGACCAAAATATGTAAATCATAGTGTCATCATATTACTTTCATAACTTCTTTATTTATATATGAATGTTGAATATTCATTAATGTTTAATTATTTATTATTTCAATCTTTTCATGCATTTGAGATATGGATATAAATCATTTTTTCTTCAATAATTTTTTATATGTTGGATACATGTTGTTTTTTAATTTATCTACTATAATAATTCTTCAAATATATTGTGAATATTCTTGTTATAAATATGTTGTTATCATTAAATATGGTTGTAATTTTTTATCACATTGATGATTGGTTCATGTTTTCTTGTATTAAATAATATAATAGAATATAATATACATAATTATTTTATAATATGATATATCAAATCATTATGAAATGGAGTGGTACCTAGTCTAATGTAGGTGGGGTCCACTATGACAAACATTACCCTTGTAATAAATTTCATGAAATAATGATTGAATTTTTGTGAATATACCAAATATATAATCATAATCTATTACAAATTTCAGATTCATAGTTCTATAACATATCTACCAATCCTTAAAACATAATTGAAAATGTATTTAAAAATAGTGTAAAGAAATATTCTTGCATTACATTTCTAGGGGAAGACATGCCCTTTAAATTCAAGTGGAACTCCAATAGTTATATAATACCTCATCAACACATCCATCAACTACAAATTACCAAAAAATGGAAACCAAAAAACCTATGTAGTGAATGGTGGAAAGTACAATGAGATGTTTGACAAATAATTTTCACAATTATTTCACTCTTTGTTGATTATTTATGACATAGCTATACCTATGGTTCAAATCCAACTGTCTGCACTCTCCCATAATTTCCAAAAATAATTCTATTGTGGGTTTCATTATGAGGTAGTCAACATTCCAAAAACAGGATCCATTGTGTATAAATTATGATTGTAAAACATATAAAATGAAATATAAATCTCTATTTACAGTTTGAATTTCACGATAAATAAATTATTAAAAAGAAACTATATCTGAATTATAGAATTCTAAACTTTAGGAATAAAAATAATTAAAGTAGAAAAAAACAGTGTAAATTATTTCAATCCAGGACAACATTATTATCATAACATAGAAATAAAAATCTATACATGATGATTCCTACTAAACTGAAAGAAAAAAAAGATGGAATAATTTCTAAATTCACCTATACACCGAGAAAAAAAGACAAAGTAGCATATGGTGCATAAATAGTCGATTACAGTATGAAAATAACATTAATATTAGAAATTAATGGCAAATAGATTTGAGTTAATTTAATAAAAATTGATAAAAAATTAACA
This sequence comes from Viscum album, assembly GCA_963277665.1. Lineage (NCBI taxonomy): Eukaryota > Viridiplantae > Streptophyta > Magnoliopsida > Santalales > Viscaceae > Viscum > Viscum album. The sequence goes on along the minus strand of OY728126.1, from coordinate 109,515,044 downwards.
TTCAATTAATTATATATCAATGAAGAGAAAACAGGAAAGTAGTAAAGATGACAAAGTGATTTACATGCTTTGAATTTGTGACCTTTGTGCACCACGTAGAACCAGTATAAGCTATCACATAAAAAATAAATATGATTATATTAATCATGACAGACATAAATAAAGTAGGGGTAATTAAGAATATACAAAATTTACATGATGAAAAAAAATAAGATTCGCTTATAAGGATTTATAAAAAAATCAATAATGACAACATTTAAATGATTGAGACCTCCTTACCAAGGTTCAAACAAACCATTTTCAATAATGAAGCTCAATGTTAGGTGTTGGAATCATTAACTCCTCCCAATAAATCATTCATGTTTATCATACATTGGTTTCTAGAACCAAAACCATTTTTTTAACTCATGGACTCTTAGGAATCACCTTGGATATATTAGCTTAAATTGATCTTCAAGATCTTCGACTAGGGATGAGAACAAACACTCTACCTATATAATTCTTTTCCTTCAGAAATTAATAAGAATAAAACACCAATAAAATAATTGTACATTATCATGTCTTAGTGAATTAAGGGATGAACTAGGGATATATCTCTATGGAGAGCTGAGTTGAAGAGGAACATAATCGAGGACACGCCCAAAAATCATAGCACATGGTATATGTAGTATCAAACAAAGATAAACACAAACATCAAAGGTGAAATGGATGGTTAATATCCAATGAAACAATCTAGATGTTAGTTGGCTAATGTCCCATGTGGACACTCAGTATCAAAAATCTTTATAATATTAAGGGGTGGATATCCAACCATAAATTTATCCCTAAAAGAAACAAAAATTGAAGAAAGAAAACTATATGCTGGTGACTAATCAATGTCACATAATAAATACAAAAATTGGAACCATATCAAAAAAAACAATTTCCTTGGGAAATAGATGATTTAATAGGCCCAGTTGAAGTTGGACTATCCAAAAATAATAAATACCTACATATAAAAACAAATCATTGGTTTAAATTAAAAAAAATTAAAAAATAAAGATTAATAATCATGAATGGAAAACACTTAATTTTTTTTATAGAATTATAATGAAGGAATATTAAATATATATTTAATTAAGTACCAAATAATAATTCCAGATTAACACCTTCCTTCAAACCATCAATATAATAAGTTTGAATAGGTCCATTGATAATGGTGATATCCTTGATGATGTACGAATTTCCCATCTTCCAAATAAGCTTTTAGATTTCATGTTTGTGTTGATTTTTTGGAACTAGGTATGTTATAATTTAATATTTATTTATTTTGTTAAATCCATGTTATATTTCAATGTAGCATGGCAATGAATTTCATTTTATGATTATTATTATCATTGTTTTATTAGGTTTTTTTCTCCTTGGAATATGTTGTAGAAATGAAAACAACCCTTGCATATTCAGGATGAGAACCCAATTGCCCTTTATTATTGTGTTGGTTTAGTGACGTTACCCTTATGTAAAACCATTTTTCATGGAATAACCCATACATATTTATTTTGGTTGTGAGTGGCCAATATATATGGATATGTTCCAATATATTACCCTTATATGTGTATTTATACGAAGGGTGACCCATAAATATAGATTTATGTCATGGGTTGAACCATAAATATGCCTTTATTCCAGGGGTGAACCCTACGCATCCCTCTATGATTTTGATGATACTCTTATGATCATCTCATGACCCTTAAATAGTTTTCATGTTTCTATTAGCACAATGCAGTGTTAATTCATACATGAAGTTAGTTGACTTTAATCTATTACAAGGGTTGTTTCATCATCAACCCCCATGTATGACCATTGTCCCCTCTATGTTTATAGATGATTTATGAATCTATTTTAGGATTTTTTATTATTCTCATGTTTATTGGGATAGAATATACCATGAATTTTGGAAATTATTTCATAGATAAATTGAGAGAGGAAAGTGTTGGTTCTAGAGAGGGGAGAGCTACTTTATGGATTTATTGGAGCTGATGCTCATGCCTAATTCTTGGTGGTTTTTTATGGAAGTGATATCATGGATTATGATTATATAGTAGGACTCAACAGTGACACCAATGAGTGTATATGTTTCAAAATTTGAGAATAATCCATGGGAAATGGGTCTCAATCATGTTTTCTTCTTTCCTATTGATTATTTGAGTTTTTTATATTGTGGTTTCTTGGTTGTTGTTTTTGTGTGCGTCTTTGGGAAAATTCTATGGTTTGTTATATTTGGGTAACTTCATTTTCGTTTTTTTATTATAATCTTCCATTTTTTTATTATGTAAATTTTTTTGGGATATTTGGTTCTTATCATGTACATAGAACCAATGTGTTCTAAAGCACATTAATTTTCTATGTCTTATCTTAATGTAGTTTTATTTTTGGTATTTTTATTTTCGGTTTTCTATTAATTTTTTTTCTTGATTATATATTTTCTATATACAATTTTCCTTTTTTAAATTCCATCATAAAATTATTTTTTTGATACCCATATATTGAGGTTATGGATGGTGTTTTTCAAACTCCCCCGAGTAATTGTTATCCTAGCATTGATATTGAGATTAGTAATGTTTTGGATTAGTTTAAAATTGATATGTTTGATAGTGTGAATGAATTTAATATTTATAGAATAAATATTCATGTTATTATTGTATACAATAGACATGAATATGTTTTAGAGTGGAATAATGAAAAATATCCCTGCTAACTCTACCACTGGGTAGACATCGAAAAAAATTTAGATGTTGTCCCTAAGGATTTTAAGGAATACTACTCCCCATTATAACTGAACATAATTAAAAATTTCATAAAATAATTGTTCTATGATAACTTATCTAGTACTATCTATTTGAGGATTTAACGTCATTGTATGACTAATTATCTTCCAAGTGGGTTCCAAAAAAAATTAATCATTATACTTTTTAAATAGTCAATGAAACTCTTTTCTTGATCCATTTAGTTGATTCTAATATGATATTTGTATACTTAGTAAATATATATTTAAAGATATAAAATGAAGATCAAGTCTACTGTTATTTAATTCATTAGATTATTTAGTTAGAACTATTAATTATTTGATGATGTATGATAGGTATTCTATTAATTAAGAGGAAGTACACTCTATGTTCTTGTCAAAGGATGTTAGATGTATAGTCTAAAGATAAAGGTTATTGGGGTGAATTCTAAGACTGAGTTTCTCATTGATAAGGGTCAATAAAATAAAAGGTTAAAATAAAAGGAGAATTATTGTGGGTTTAGAAATTTTGGGTGTTATCACTATGGAAAAACATACTATAATAGGTTATACTAACCTAAGAATACATAAATGGATTGTACAAACAAGAAAAATATAGTATAACCTAGATATGCTAATACTGATATTCTATAAGTTTTTTTATAATACTTTATAGTGGATTTTCATATTCATCTATATTTACATTATTATATAATCTTAGTACTATATCTATATGTGATTTTCTAAGGCCTCAAGTTAGAAGGGTGTGTGTTAGGATCATTTTCTGATATTTTTATATACATGTAGATGATTTAACTCCTATAAACAGATTATAATTTCCTGTTATGTGTTTTTTATACTTTACTTGATTTTGATATTTAATATATCTATTATTTATTTTTAATTTTATTTTATACCAAGGAAATTTATAATCCTTCCAGTTTTAGTTTTTTTTTTTTGTTGGTCATCTGAACTATTGGGTAGGAATGGCACCACTGTTCAGTAAAGAATCACATAAAGGCCAAATATTTGGGTGAAAATAATTATATAGTTGGCATAAGCTCTGTTAAATGTTATTTCATAGATTAAACCATCCCTTGGGAATACTTTAGTATTTTGTTACAATAGATGTGGTGGTATAGGAAGATATATCCCACTATGTTATGTTCTAAAGAGATGGCCAAACTGTGATAATTATAATAGATATTAGGGTGTTAATTTGTGAAAACATCCCAAACCAGCTAATATTATATAATAGTTTTCATGATCACCACATTTTTATTTCACATTTAAATTTATAAGGTATATATTTTTTATTTTTTGGATTTTTTTTATATTAATATTTAACTTTTTTCATTATTTTGTTTTTTCCTTATTATATTTCTAGGTTTGACACCCATTTGTTTCAATTTTTTCATTATTTATATCTCATTATTATTATTTTTTTGGAATCACACAGTGGCCAAGGGACCAATTTTGAAATATTTAGGATGATTATTTGGTGACCCTTATGTATAATATTTGATCAACAATGTATCCCTTAAAAATGCCTTTGTGTCGTGGAATGAACCTTATATATGCCTTTTCATTTTGGGTCTTTCTTAGGCATCCCTCAATGATTTGGATTACACTCTTATATATCATCTCATGACCCATAATTTTTTTGGGAGTTTCATTTTTTCATTGTGTAGGGTTGATTCATATGTGAGGCAAGCTATCTATAGTCCATTATTACAACTATTTCTTCCATGTTTCCCTTATCTGAACACTTATCCCAGTTATAGATAGAAGTGATTTATTCGTTACCTTTATCATTTATCAATGATAACCATTATTCTGAGGGACTATATCTGGAGTTTTAGACAATATAGTGGAGGTAAATGTAGAGGGAAAAGATATGGTTCTCGATATGGGATATATAGTTGACATATCTATTTAAAGAATCCTTAATTCCTAATTCCATGAGGGTTTTCTGGTTAGAGATCTCATGGATTGTGATCACGTATGAGGACATGGTAATGAATGTGAATTGTATAGGGGTCTCAATCTAGTTAAATTATTTATTATCAATTTTGTATACTTTGTTTATATTGTTTCTTCATGGTTATTATATGTCTATGTTTCTTATATAATACTCTCTAGTTTATTTTATTTAGTTATTTTATATGTCATTTTCTGAGTGAAACATAACATTTTTTTCTTTTCATAATAATTTTTTTTGAGTTGGTGTTGTTTGCATGAACATAGGAAAAATGTTGACTTATGAACATTAAATTAAAATGCTAATTATTTCCATAATATTTTTCATAGTTTTTGGATTATTTTTTAATTGATATCATTATATCTTACAATTGGGTTTTCTTCTTTCACTTTTCCATTTTTTATTTTCATTATAAAATAAATCTATAGTAAGCCTATATTGAGAGTTTGGATTTTGTTTTATGGTCTTACTCTCTATAATAGTTTTCAATGCATGTCTAGGCCCACCTTCAGGGCTAACAACTACACCATTGAAGTAGTACAAGAATCCATATTACGACAGTATCCATAAGGAGTTCATGGGGTAAGATATGTTGACTTTACTTTACATAAATCCAAACATTATAATCCAAACACATTTGTTAGGAAAATGGATCCTAAGTAATAAATTGATTATCTCACACTAGTGAGGGTCAGTGGTCACTTTTCCTCACGAAATCACTTAATTTTCAATATATTGAACTATAATAAACTAAAGTTGTGTTACTACCAATCAATGAAATGAAATCCATTATCTCATGAAAAATTAATGATGTAATGAAAAATCACAAATCAAATATGGGTTCAGAAATCAAAAAAAAATTGTATTTTCCACTATTTCATCATCATGATAAACTACCACCATAATTGCAAAAATTTTCCAACCAACTATATTTCCAAAACAATTTCCAACCACCACCCATTCATTATAATAATTCATATTGAAAAACATATATAAGTGAATAGAAATAAATGAAAATCCAACCAAATTTATAAATTAAGTAGTTATAATGTGATATAAAAGATTTAAATTATGGATGTCTTGTAAAATAATGAAAAAAAAATTATAGTAACTTTATAGAACAAACTATTCTAAATCTAATGATTAATGTGGTAATGGTAATAATAAAGAGTGGGATAAAAAATAATTCTAATGAATAAAATTAGAACAAAAAATATTATCCCTGAACAATTAAGAGATAACTAAAGAAAAATGATAAAATATAATTGATGGAAAAAAGATTCCATGGAATGTTTCCTTGATGAGAAAATAAATCAATATTCATGATTAAAAATCCCAAAAAAATGTACAGATACCCTTCAAAAGGATGGAATTTATATATCTATTCTTTAATACCTCAATCATGTCCTCAAATATGGTATGTTATTCAAGGAATTATGTCCAATTAAATAGATAATTAAATGGAACAAAAGGGAATATTTATCAAGGAATTTTTTCACATTGATCATACCATACCAACCTCCCAAATTTAAATATCCAACAATATTTTCCATTCCTTATTCAATATGGATACATTATTTTTAAAAATGTAATATGTGATCTATGAAATTTTATTAATGTTATTTTTATATATATTTTTCCTTTTTTATATAGAAGATCCCAAAACAATAATTGTGGTTTTCTATATAGCCTAAAGATCCACTGTATTCCCAACTAGAATTATTATTGTTTTATTATTGAGAGTGAACATTTTCATCTTCCCAATTTACTTTCAGATTCACATCATGGAGGAAGATAGGACATCAACTTAGTCATCCATTATATTGGGAAGACAATTCATAAAAACCAAAACAAAAATATCATCAATGTCCATGAAGGTACATTGATAATTGAAATTGGGGATAACATATATCACATTAATATATTTTATTCCATTTAATCACTTTAGTAGGAAAGATCAATTTTTGAAATAACACATTCCCATGATCTAATTCAATATGAGGAAAATCTCTAACTAAAAGAAACTATAATTTTTTGAAATCAATAGATATTTGAGAAAACATATGAAAAAAAACAATAATTTACCCAATATCATAATATAACCACCACAACATGAGGTAACTTCTGATTTCTTTGATATATTTGATTATTTATTCAATAATAAAGTTTCCAATATTTCACGTTTTTTGTATGAAATTAATTCCATTGAGTTTTTAAAACATAAGATGAAGTATTCTTTAATTAGGCCCCAAAATTTAGAACCAAATCCACTGCCATAAGATTTGAAGTATGTGTTTCAAATGAAATAAAACAAGATAACAATAATTATTTCTAGAAACATATCATCTAATCATGAATATAAAATGATCAAATTTTTAAAAGAAAATGTGAAATATTTGGTCTAATTTTTAAGAGACATCATAATGATTAGTTATAAAATAATTATGTGAATAATTATGCATGTTCATGATGAAAAACATTTTTGGTAACATCTATAGGGTTTTAATCAATAAATGATAGAATTTTATAAAAAAATGAAAAAGTTGTTAGAGGTTGGAATCATATACAAATTTTTTTTATTCATAGTGGGTAAGTAAAATTCATATAGTTCCCAAAAAATATTTCCTTGAAATTGTAATGGATGGATAAAATGAGTAAATTTCTATGGTAATACAAACTCACTTAAAATTTTTCATTGACTGTAAAAACTGAGTTAGGTGATCTAAAAAGATCATTTTCCCACTATATTTATTCAACAAATGCTGGAGAGAATGTCATGAAAAACCCACTAATACTTTTTAAATGGATTATCAAGATACTATGAAGTTAACATCACATAATAAGACCATGAAAATAAAATATTCACCCTCTTTTATGTGAATTGTTCCTATAAAATCATGTTATTTGGATTATTCGAGTAATCGGTAAAATACAAAGATTCATGGTAGACATTTTTTCCAATTTAATTGATTATTTTTATGAATTTTTTAATATTTATTTCATTATATTTGGAAATTTATTTGATCATTGAATATCAAAACAAGATAATTTCATGAAATCATTCATTGAATAGATCTTGTATTAATATTTACAAAAATCATTTCACAATTTAGATTTTCACTGTTTTTGGACATGTGATTTCAAAAAATAGATTGAAGTGGGTGAATAAAAAATTTAAATCATCATTTCTTTGTCTTACTCAATTTGTGTGAAACATGATAAATACATTTTAGGACATGTGGTATTATATGGAATATTCCTTACAACTTTAGTAATATTGTTTCTCACATTTTAGATTACTTTTAAAATATTCAAAATAAATTTTTGATTACCCTTGTGGGAAATAATTTTATGATATAATGTGTAAACTTACCACACCACCTGTCATACAACCACATAATTAATTTTTTCCATTAATTTTGTTGTGTGATGATTCAAAACATCATTTAAGATTAGTTTTTTCTTAGAATTTTGAATGATGAAATCATGACATTTCTTATGCTTCTTAAATATTATATGTATTGAAAATCCAGTACTCCACCCATAAAAAAGTGTACTTGGTAGTTGTTTATGCCTTATAAGAATTCAGATCGTATCATTCTAGAAATAATGTAATTTTTTATCAAATCATGTAGAACCTAGGAACTTAATAAAGAAGGAAGATGAAAAGTAAAGGTTGGAGAGATTGATGTTTTTAATGTGGATGTTTGTTTTAAAGATAAATCACAACAAAGGAGTTAGATATAAAGTGATGTATGACATGATTAAGATTCCTTACATGGTTGAGGTATAAATTCTATGAAAAAATCCACCTAATGACTTAATTCCATGTGAAAATATTTATTTGGTTAAATTAGAGATAAAATAGTAAACTTATATGGTAATCATTTTAGTATCTTCTCAAGTTCCATTAAATATAAAACAATAAATTGTGTTTAGACTCAAAGATGAATGAAAATTTTGGGATTTGGATGATCTATATATTTAAAAAATTTACAGTGATCAAATTATTAGAAGATGACTTCTTGAAAATGATGTAAAATTTGTACGAAACATTTATATCACCTTTAATTTTAGAGGACACATTGGACCTCAATGAACTACTAGAAAAATATTTTAATCTAGAAAACATTGTCCAATATTATTTAATTATTCCCATCTGTTTCATTAAAAAATGTGTGCAATTTTAATTCATGGGAAACATAAAAAAATTAATAAAATTCCTCAAAAACCTATAAATTTAATATAAAATAATTAATGTATTTAATATATATTTTATAGGAACCTTTCTCATATACTTTTCATATTATTAAATCTTTATAGCTATATATTATTTTTCAAAATAGATTGAAACCAAGGTTTTAGAAATTAATTATTCAATTGTTTTTGGTGCTTTGGTTAGGGATAATATATTTTATAGTTTTATAATACAAAGATATATTTAAAGGGAATAATGGAATCACTTTTCAAATAAAATCCTGGAAGGATTGATATGAATATTTACTCACAAAATATTGACACCTTACCATAAATAGAAAAATGAACATGATAAAGTTTCCAAAAGTGATATTAAAGAAAATATGTAAAAGATTTTTATTCCAAATTGGAATTATTAAAGCCAATTTTTATTGGAAACGTTGTTGGGGATTGTATAAAATCTAGAAAAACTCTAATTAGAATGATCACTCATTAGTTGATCAGTGATAAATGTTTTCATGTACTTATGAAGATAGAACACACAAAAAATTTGGAATTCCAAGTGAAGAATATCGATCTACATAAAGTTATATATAAAAGTATATTTAAAATTCAATAACTAATACAAATAGAGAGATAATATTTTGAAAATTCCAAAATTTTAAAGGAAATTAATATAGAGTTTTATGTCCAACATATTCATCAAATATAATTTCACCAAGGATAATAAGTGATGCTCTAAAACTATATACTGAATATGATTCTAGCTAAACCTCATTCCATATGTGATGTATTATTTATTATAAAAAATTATTATCCATTATGTGTTGGGAAGATAACTAATTAACATGATAAAAAATAATTCAATTTGAATAGAAAACATGTGAAGCGATATTTTATAAATCTATTAGCCACACCATTTGGGATGTTAGACTCCTCTATCTATTCTATCAATTAAAACTATTAAGATTTACCTTTATCAAATAAATTATTTATTTTCCTTCATTTATATCTATAAAATTTTTCCATACATGTTAGAATAACTTTATTACACGACATTATTCAATTGTGAAAGGGGGCCTTGATGTTCTTTTGGATTTGTTTTTTGTTTTTAGGTTTCAATTTTTTATATTTTTATTGAATTTTTTGTGTTTTTTAAACCTATTGAGCTAATACTTTATACCATTGTGAGTTTGAAACCTATTACAGTTATATGTAATTGATTTAAATTCAAGAAACTCATCATATATGAATACTATAATGAACATAGTTATAGATTAAATCATTAGAAAATTCATGAAATACCACATATTGTTTAATCCCATGCTATGACATACTTCCCACTTTTAATATCATCCAACTAAGAGGATGATAAACCATTTTGTAATATTATTTACAATTCCCTCAGTTCAAGAGAGAACCATTCCGTTCTTGAATATCCAAAATTTACTATGAATTAGAGTTTAAACTATGGATCATTAATAAACATTCCATTAAAACAATTAAGTCATTATTTTGGTTTGAAAACTACCATTATATAAAAAATCCTTTTTTGAAAGCCGCCCTCACCCACCCAAAATATACAAATTATATCCATGAAAAGAGTTATTAGAAATCCACATTATAGACCAGAAATTCCTAACCTTCCAACTATATAAGTAAATGAATGACCATATTTGAAGTCAAGTATAAGGGATAACTATTTTTGAGTAAATCTGGGAAGAAAAATAAATTTTTTGGAATATGTAAGGGAAAATATAAACATCATAAATCCATTGTGTATGTGATTAGATAGGACTATATCATATAAGGTGATATAGGAATATTGTATAGAATTTTATAAGATAACATGCTACTTCAATCATATATTGATAAGGAATGATATGGATATATTGTATGGAATCACTTGGGGACATTGTATTTCATGGATCATTGTGTATAATTAATTTGATGAAATATAATTTTTTAGTGGTTAAATGTTCAAATCACTTCCACTGACTATCATTAATCAAGTCATCTCATCATATGAATAATATGGGAGATTCTAAATGTCCCACCATAACCCCAATTTTTTTTTATTTCAATTAATTTAATTCATTTCTTGGTGATTGATATTTTTTTGATATTTTGGTTCAGTTCCTGGTGAGAAGTATTTAGCTTTGGAGGTTTTGTGTTGTTTTTTTCTCTATGTAAGGTTAGTGTGCACGGTTTGGGGGTGGAATTGTGTGGATGGTGACGTTAGAAGGTGTTTTAAGAAAATTATTTTTCTTGAATTTTTTATCTGTCATAGTTTGAGAACATTTTGGTCTAAACTATGAAATACAAATGAGAAATTTTGTGGCCTTTTGGTGGTGTTTTCTTCATGGGACATGGCTTGTAAACGGTTAGTAGAAACCAAGTGAAAAGCATGTAAGGAGGATCTATCATTTAAAAGATAAATTTTCCATAGTTGGAACATGATTTCCAACACCATGTGCCCAGCCCATCTAGGGTTCATTTATCTTCAGTACGATGTGTACTATTGGTTGATGGTTTAGGAAACTGTGTGACCTACCGTGAATCTTAAAATCTTATGTTTCCAAATCTTCCCCTTCCTCATTTGAACCAAAATTCAAGATTCTTCACCCCTACTCAACCTAGGTGGATTATGGGAACCCTCAATACATTATCCTATGCATCTACTTGGATCATTGATTACCCTCTTTCAAATATAGGTGAGTGTATTTGGAATTTCAGACATTGTAATTCTATTATCTTATCCCTCCTTCATTTTTTGGGTCTCTCTTGGTTGGGTTCTATCCTGAACAAACCCTAGATAGAGGGTTGGATTATGTGGGTTGGTTTTTTTCATTGTAGGTTGTGCAGTTTACTATTTGGGGAGCCTCCTTCCTTCTCCTCGAGTTTCATTACATTTTCAAATCATTTATTTAGTTTTTTCCATCCAATTCGTTTCTAAAACATTCCACTAAAATTTGGGTATTTTTATTAATTTATAATTGTCCCACTCAGGATTTTGAGGTGTTTCTGTGATTTATTTTGGATTTTCCATGTTGGAATTTGATGGAAAATGGTTCTCAAATTATTTAAATATATATTTATATATATATACACATAATGTGTCTGATAAAATTACAATTAGTTTACTTGTTAATTGATCCTTCTGTGTTGTTTTTGGTTCCCTTTTTTGGTTTGGTGTTTATATGTGTATCCTTGTGGTTGATCATGATGTGACATATGATTTGTAAATTAGACGTTTGGGTATTTTTTCGATTTATTTTTATATTCTTTTAGATGTGGTCTTATCCATGTGTGCACGGGGTGTAAATATGGATAGGAATAGCTACACATAAATGGAATTTCATAAATATAAGGTCCAACATAAACCCATGTTTTCAAAATACTCTTCTCCCATTTCTCATTCTAATCCCATCCCCATCACTCTAATGGTTTTCAAAAAAACATCCAATGTTACCAATGTAGAATTTGGGTCTCTAAATGGATTTAATGGTTGTTTTCAAATGAATTTTCTAAATCTTGGCTCATTTGTCTCATTGAAGTAATATTGGGAAACCAATTGAAAAAAGGACCATTTGGAATCATCCAATCACAAGTATTCGTTTCACCTTGGTTTTTTAAAAAAAATTGGATTTTTAAATTTTAAGGACCATTTTTTACTTTGAAACATTTCGAAAGTGGTTTTAAATTCTTATGATGTATACGACTAGTTGTAAAATTTGAATGGTTCTGTGTATTATGGGAACCTCTATGGTCATCCTTTTTAATGAGAGGGCCCTCACATTAATGTTGTTGGGGATTAGAAAATGCATGCATAGTGGAATATTTGAGTTAGGTTTTTTAGGTGTGTATTGAATCAATAATACTCTATGAATACTATTGATTTTGATGCTCACAAATACTCATGTTTTTTTTACAAATAATGTTAATTTATGTATTTTTTTAAGAATATATTTCTTCAGACGTATATATTATTTATGGCTTAATATTGTGTTTGAAATTATTCTAGAAACATTGTTCTAAAACTATGTTTGTATGAATAAGATATGGTTTTGGATCCCTATGTTTGGAATGAAACCTATAGACCATATACAAAACATAGTTGGAAAAGTATTGTTCAACAACCCTATGTTTGTAAGAAACCCACTGTTTGAAGGGATATACATATGGTTCATCTGCCTTACTTTTGTAAAAAAAAATTATGTTTTCTGCCATACTTTTGGAGTTGGAGTTTATTTCTACGTGAAGGAACCCTATATTTGACTGGTTGATGTTGGATATTTATATTAAAGTAATTACACACATTTTCTACCAACAGTATTTCAAAAATTAAATATATCTTCAAATCTATATTATGAGTAATTTAAAAAGTTATATTCTACTAATTAAGTCATTATTATTTCTATATAAATTTATAACTCTCTTGAAGGGTTTAAATTAAAATGATTTCGGTTTTTTAGGAAATATTCTTGGATCTATTATGACGAAAAGGAAGACAATATTTATTATAAGATAGAAAGAATATTTTTGTTTTAGATACATAGTTTGATATATTTTTTATACATATTTAAGTAAAATGAAGAAATATCGAACCTCTATGTTGTTCTGATGAAGCTACATTTTGGAGACATACGTGTTTAAATCATTTTCCATATAAAAATATTCTTGTTTTTACTATAGTTATTTTTTGTTTATTTGTTTAGTGGTGATTATTTTTAAACAAGATCTCTTCAGAAAATATCATTCTTGAAGACTTTTATCTTTGAAGGATAAGATCCATTTTCTGTCATTTTATACTATAACTATGAATAAGACACTATTTATTCAAAAAAACAAACTCTATTGATTTATTTGAGTTTCAGATGCTTAAAATTAGATGTGTTGGTGGAGTATCAACTTCTTGGACTAAGCTAGGGAAAATTGGTTTCATGTAAAAGAACAAAAAGTCTCAGTAAAATCCTTATTATAAAGGGGTCACCTTCATGTACTTAGCTGTTAAGGTCATGCATTAAGAGGACCTAATTTTTGAAAATCTACATGGTTTTAGAGCGAGTATTGGTGGAGTGGACTAGGTGATTTTTATTCCTAGAGGAACTATAAAATTTATTTTTTTATTCTTCTATGTTTATCCACAACTAAATTACTTAAAGAAGAAAATATTTTATTTATTCTTAAAATCATGAAGAAGGATAAAATATTGAATATATATATTTTTAAAAATACACAATTAACATACCCCCATATTTTGTATATTTGTGTAATTTCTATCTAATAATTGGTATTAGTGGAGTTATTTTTTATGTAAGAGGATAATATCTAGCAAGGTAAAAGTAAAAGGTCTGTATAATGATAGATTTCAATAACTAATCATTGAGAAGCTATGTCAATGATTCATGCTTCTTACTTCAATGGTGATGATTATGGATGTTTGAAATCTCAAATGATTATATATCTTAATAATATTTGATTCAAAGTAGATATAACAATTTTCCCTCTATATGTAATCCCTAAAAAACTAGATATATGGGATGCATCCAAAAAAAATAAATATGAAATCAATTCAAATGAAATGAATTCTATTATATATGGACCTGGTCCAGATGAATTCAGTCGAGTATCTTAATGACCTGTTACTTATTGAATGTAGTAAATTATTTTTGTTTCTTATAAAGTAAGTGAAAATTTCAGACAATTACAGTACACTACTACAAAGATGAAATTTGATACCTTCAAAATATATGGCGGTGAATGAACCACCCTGATGAATGAATGATTGATAGAGATAGTCAATGTTTTTTCTACCTTTGGAACTTTAATTACACATTCAGTTCAGGAACTAAATGTACTCAGAGTACTACTCTCTAAATAGAATGGAATATCTGATGTGATAGAATAATCAACACCGATCAAATATTTGACAATGAAAGAATTGATTAGAAACCTGATGGGGTATAAAGCAGAAATGAAAGAAAATGATAAATAACATAAAATGATAAAAATGGGGAAAAATCTGGTGAAGTTATTACTCGGAAGCATGTAAATAAAACAAAATAAGATGTAAATGATTCAGAATGATCAGACTCTGAAATGGATCTTTCTAAATTATCCAAAATATGAAGAAAAATTTTATAAGAAATAAAGGTTTCAAGAAGTCCTTCAAGAAATATGAAAAGGGATATGAAGAAGTATGATTCTATGAATGTAATTAGATGGTAGATATCAGACCTCAATTCCCATAGCTAACAAAAGAAAATAGAAATATGTTGAATAAAGGAAAAAATATAAGATGATAACTGATTATGATTTAAAGGGAAATAAAGTTATAAATCCTACATGGAGTGTATCAAAATACTCCATCATCTCTTCCATATCAAAATTAGAAAAAATATCCAAAAAATATAAAGGAAAATATGTTCTTTTTGTATATGAAAGAAAATGAGGTACAATCTAATTATTCATCTACTTTTGACTCAGAATGATTTTTTAATTGAAAATTATCTTCTTATTTCACAATTATTGAATAAAGATATCAGTCTTTAGTAAAAAAATTAAGTCACTAAAGAATATTCAAAATTATATTTTAAGTGAAAAAATTATATTCTAAATCAATATAAATAATCGAAAGAGTTATTTAGAAAACCACTTAAAATTTTATTGATCCTGATAATAGAATAAAATAATTACAATATTAAGTAAAAGAATTCAATAGTATTGAATGAATATTAACTAGAGGAGAATAATCTCTAAATTATAGTCATGGAATGATAGATACCAAAAAGGAAAAATATGTAATATAAAGCAAGGGTGAAAAATAGATATTATATAGAAATTATTTATACCTAATTATAGAAACTATAAAATATATTGAGTTACTTGTTTTTATTATGGAATTAAGATAAATTAATCTAATTAATTCTATTTAACAAAATCCTCATATTAGAGGAATTAAAAATGATTTTATTTCTCAAAAAAAAATTCTAAATCTTATATTCTAAATTTTAGTAAAATAAAGAAAATATGGCTGCCCTGATCTTTTTTGATGACATAGCTAGACCTAAGAAAAAATGGGTACAAGAAAACTCTTTTTTAAATGAATTTGTATGTAAAAGGTCATTGTAACATAAAATTTATATTTTATATATATAGTGTCTTCTCAAGAAACATTAGTGGGACTCTTCAAATTTTCATACACTATAAAAACTGAATATAGGACTAGTTACCTTTGGAGATAATGCTTATTGGAAAATAGTTGGAGTTGGATGACTTGGAGATCCATAATAAATTTAAATCAATAAAGTTCTATATATTCAAGGGATAAATCACAACCTGATAAGTATCTCTTAACTATGTAATGATGGATTTTATGTTCATTTCTCTAATAATTATTGCTCAGATTACAATGATAAATTTCTTAAATTTAGAGCACCTAGAACAAAAAATTATTATACCTTGGATGTAAATTCAATGTGTAAATAAAAAGTTAATTTTTTAACTACTAAAACAAATTAATCTTAGATCTGTTAAAATGTTCTTGGATACTTTAATGTATTTAATTTATATAAATTTTTAAAGAAAAAATTAGTTTATGATTTTCCTAGTCTTAAATTTAATAAAGATTGTATTATTTGACACATTCAAAATTAGCGAAGAACACATGTCATCCTTCAAATATATTAAAAATGTTTCTACATACAAACCAATTGAAATTATCCACATGGATTTTTTTGGACCATTAAGAATAGAATGTTTTTATGGAAGATCATTTTTATGTATTATTTGATTACTTTTCATGATTTAAATGGGTTTATTTTCTAAATCTTAAAATCTTAGAAATATCTTTGTTTGAAATCTTTTGCAAAATTGTTCTAAATAAAAAATATTTTATGATGATTTCATTAAGAATTTATCATGGTGGAGAATTCGAGATTCAATATTTTAACTCTTTTTTCACAAAATTAGGTAATAAACACACCTTCTCTACACTGAGAAAACCTCAATGGAATGGAATTGTAGATATAATAAACATAATTATTTAAGAAATATCATGATGTTAAATGAATATACTCTTCCTATAGATTTTTAGGAAGAAGCTGTAAACATAGCTTCTCATATCCTGAATAAACTTTTAATAAGACTTATACTTGAAAAGAGACCCAATGAAATATGTAATAGTAGATAACCTAAAGTAAGTTTTTTTAATGAGTTTGGATGTAAGTTGTATATATTGAATAAATAAACAATCTTAGTAAATTTGATCCAAAGGATAATGAAGGAATATTTTTAGGATATTATTCTACCTCTAAAGATTATCGAGTATATAATAAATATTCAAGTATTATTTAAGAATTTTTTCATGTGAAATTTGATGAATGTGATCCTTTTGATAAAACAAAATATGTAACAGATGAAATTTTTGACTCTTTTGACAACATGAGACTTTAAAGATATATGGATTATTTTAAAAATAAAATAATTGAATTTTATTCTAGTTTAGAAGAATATGAAACTGATGAACTGTAATGATTCCTACCTAGAAAATCTAGAACCAGATAGGATCACCCTCTAGAAATTGTAAAGTAAAATTTTAAAACAGGTGTGAAACCTAGATGGAACATTGGTAACTTATTAATTTTCATCATTTCTATCATAATTAAAAACTAATACTATAAAAGAAGCTTTAAAATATGAAATCATTCTAATGGATATGTAAGAAGAACTCAACTATTTAGAAGATTAAATGTTCTGGAATTAGATGATAGACCAACCAATCATCCAATAATAGGAACAAAATGAGTGTTTAGAAATAAACAAGATAACCAAGGGATAATCAAAAAAAAGCTATATTAGTATCCAAAGGATACAATCATGAATACGGAATATATTATGATTAAACCTTTGAATCTATTTCTATATTATAATATATTTAAATAATTTTAAATTATGGGTCTCCAAAAAAATTTAAATTATATTAAATGGATGTAAAATCATATTTTTAAATATATATTTAATGGAAGAAGTTTATATTTAACAACCACTATGTTTTAAAAATCTGCATATACAAAATACAATTCTCAAACATACAAAATTTCTTTTTAGCCTTAAACAAGTACCTTGATCTTGGTATGAAAGATTAAGATATTTTTTACTATAAAATATGTTTTTTTAGGGTTATTAAATCCTAACCTATTTAATAAAATGGATTTTTTAATTTTTTCTTATTAGTTATTTATGTAGATAATTTTATTTTTTGTTCAATAAATAAAATGTTTTATAATTATTTTTTTAATAATATTAAAAAAAATATTTTTAAATGACCATTATGGGAGATTTACATTTTTTTTGGATTTCAAATCTCTCAAAAAGGTTATATAAATATTTAAAATCAAAGTAAATATATAATTTATTATTTTAAATATTTTGGAGTAAAAAATAATAATTATACAAATCCCATGTTTACTAATGTAAACCATGATTTGGATGTATTTGGAAAACCAGTTAACAAAAAGTAAAATAGAGGTATGATTGGTAGGTTACTATATCTTACAGCTAGAAGTCCTATTTTTTCCTATTTATCTATGTGATAGAATTTAATAAAAACCAAAATAATCTATTCGTAGTTCTATTAACAGAATTTTTAGATATTTAAAAGGAAAAAAATTTCAATATCTACTTTATCCAAAAAAATATGATTTTAATTTCATTTCATTTTTAGATTCAGATTTTGGAGGATGTAGATTTGATTGTAAAATTAAATCAAGAACCAATAACATTTTAAGAAAATTTATAGTTTCACGGTCATGTGAGAAATAATATTCAGTTTCTTTGTCAATTGATGAGGTAGAATATATTTTTTCTAGTAGTTATTGCACACACATGTTGAAGAAAAAACACACCTTACAAGACTTTCAATTAATTTCAATAACATTACTATTTTATGTGATAATAAAAGTGAAATAAATATTTCCAAAAAAAAATTTAAGTCATTCAAGAACCGTGAATATTGATATAATACATCATTTTCAAAGAGATCATATTTTGAAAAATGATATATTTTTAGAATATGTAAATATTGAATATCAACATGATGATATTTTTATTAAACCACTTCCACTTCTAGTTTTTAAGTTTTCTAAGGCGGGGTTAGGAATATTTAATTTCAAATAATGATTTATTAATTTTTTTCTCTAATTTTTTATTAATTATTTTATTTTATTTTATTTGGATATTATTCACTAATTATTTAAAAATGAAAATTTATTATTATTTTTGATAGAGAATCTTTTCAAAAAATAAAATCAAGATAACACTGAGTAGTTGGCTCGAGAAACCAGAACCAGTATCACAAAAATAATAAAAAATCCCTCTCTCTCTATTTCACTCATACTCTCAGTGTTCATACCCTTTCAACTTCTGTATCTCCCAAATTCCCTTTGAAACCATATAATCTGATCCTTCAATCTAGATATTCTTATAAAGGTAAATAATAAAGAATAATGGTGATGGAAAACCCAGCGTCTTGAAGCATCAACATTTAAACTATAGAAAAGTTACTCAAGGAAAGGTCATTGATTTTTTAATTTCTCTCTCTAGCAAATTTTCTATTAAAATAAGCTATATCCTTTCAGGGTTTACAATTACAGTTTAAAAATGAAAATACAAATTTTTTGTTTTACATATAAGAAAAATACTTTTATATAAATATTTGGTTCATCTTTGGTGACATAAAGAATGTTATAATTTAAAAGGAAAATGATAAAGATTCTCATGTTTCTTTAATATAAATTGAAAATGTTTTTTAATAACCCCATGAAAGGGTTTTTTATTTCTATCTTTGATCAATTGGTAACAAAGAAAAAAAATTAAAGATACTATGTATTTTATCTTTGGATCAATCTTGATTCGAAAAATGTTTGTAAAGAATCTTGAGGCTGACAAAAAGGTTCTAGTAAAATTCATCATGTCAGAAATACTTCTGAGATTTTCTGCAATAGAAAATATTCTTTAACCCGAAATTTATAGAATGTTTTATGATGAGTAATATAAAATTTAATTTCCAAATATATATTTTATGATACATGATTAACCATT
The DNA here is from genome assembly GCA_963277665.1 of Viscum album. Lineage (NCBI taxonomy): Eukaryota > Viridiplantae > Streptophyta > Magnoliopsida > Santalales > Viscaceae > Viscum > Viscum album. The sequence goes on along the minus strand of OY728126.1, from coordinate 109,494,999 downwards.
TTTAAATAGATGCAAGAACTTTATTTTATCCATATGGAAGGATTATATCTCTTCTTTTGTATAAAAAAGAGTAGATTTGAGAAGTACAGATGCACATTATGTTTCATTAGAGTAAAATTATAAATAATGGAACATAAATAAAGATAGTTTTGTTATAGAGTAAAATTAGAGAAAAGTTATTAATTTTTGGTGAAAAATCCAAACAATAATATAGTCTTATTTTTTAGGTGGAAGTAAATTTAAAGTCAGCTGGTTTAGATTGTATTTGCGAAGAATAATTCACAAAATAGAGAATGGTAAATTTTGATGAAATAATGATTTGTAGAATAATATATGATGTATCTAATAAATATATTTCAAGATAATTCCATCAATCTATTGAATATAATTTGGAAGAAGAAAAAATGGTCTTATGTTCACCGAGCCTAGAAAAAGGGATGAACCTACAGTTCATACACTGGAAGATGTGGTTATTGAAAATAATGAAGTAAATTAACCTGTCATCTTAGGAGTCTCAATCAATCCTAGGGAAACATTACCTTATAATAAACCACACAATAGTGTATAATAAGAGTTTATTTCTAAAATTCAAAAATAAAATCAAGATGATTATTCCTATGAATAAAATTGGATGTAAAAACTCACTAAGGACATATCAAAAAATATATCACAAAAATCCCCAATTATACTCCACCAATTCTCAGACTAAGATTTGGATAAATTAGTTTCATGTAAAATAACCATATATATTTCTAAAAACCTTATTATAAAGTTTTTAAATTCATGTACTCAATTATTAAGGTTTCATGATAAAGGGACCTATTTAGTAAAAAACACCAAGCTTATAGAGATCGAATTGGTGGAGTGGAATTGGGGATTTTTGTACCCGAAACCACTATAAAAAATTGTTTATTTCTTCTTCAATATTTATCCAATTCTCAAAAAACTCAAAGAATATAATTATGCATATATTCTTAAAATCATGAAGAAGGATGAAAGTTTGAATCTGTATTGATTTAGAAAATAAACAATTCACACATCCCTTGTCTGTCATTGTATGAATCCTATATAAAAATGTTTAATGTTAAGAAGGTTGTGACCTTATAATTCACCTTTATAGTATTATCATGGGATTTCTAGAATACATCTAGAGGATCAAGTGACAATTTATTTCTAGTCCCAATTAGATGGATTATTACTCCATGGATAGAGGAGAGTCTATGTGGGATTTTCCACTTGTGAGGCTAGTTTGGAGTAGCCACAATGGTTATAAACTATGTAGGTGCACCATATACTGAAAGGTGGGTCAAAACCAAGTGAATAAATGGATTTTTTCTAGGGGTATTTAGGAAATTCCAATGATTAAATATTCTTATGCTCTTCTTTTATTTCTGAAATTTTTTTATTTTTTTTTCTCTACTAGTATATGTTTAATTTAACTTGTATTATTTTCATTTACTTTTGGATTTATTTGATTTAACCTTATGGATATATTTAGTTTGGTTTTCCTTTTACATTGTGCTTTATTAGGTTTTTTTCACTTAGAAACTGGTTTTCAAACTATTTTTTTAAAAAGGAAATATGTGTTTTTTAATATTATGGGTTTTCCTTTGAGGTGTGTATTTTTTTCAGTTTACATTTCTATTTATGGCCTAATGTGAGTGCCTGACGTTGTAAGGGGAGTATCATGGGGTCTTTGAGGATTCTTCATATCCTGGATCCAAAAATTTTAAGTATCATAGATGGGCCACATTGTTAGGATAAAACATGTGACCCAAGCCCATGGTTTGAGAAACTGTTTGAGGGTTGGATAGTGGGTTGAAGGATGCTGAATAGTTTAATGAAACCATGAAGACAGTGGTTCATGCATGTGTGGGAGAACCAAATGTTTTTACCAAATCCCTTAGAATGGTTTTCCAAACAGTGTGCATTAAACGTTGTGGGGTATCCCATATCATAGATAAGGGCCCATGGTTAGCACACAGTTTAGCTAACCTTGTGGCCAAAATTATACAACCCAATAATGTTGGATGAATTCATCATTTATCCCTTAATGGTTTATATTTTTAATCAAACTCCTTATATTTTTATTCCATTTGATAGGGGATAAGTTTTTCCTCTATTTTGTTCTTTTTTTAAATTAAAATTTAGTCTTAGAAACTATTTCTTGATCTAAAATTGGATTAAATAATTGTCAGTCTCCTTGGATTTGTGCTGGTTTGTTCTATGATCATCTTGTGTAGTTCATAATTTTTCATTTTATTGAAATAGTTAGTTTTGTGAAATATAATATTCCATATTTTCAATATTTTCATTTGTTCTTCATTTTTCTTCCAATCTCAACAAAATCAAATCTCAATACTGGATGAGTAATCTATTACACACCTATGGAAGGTTGTCTATACCTTTTACCATATGGTATGTCTATTTTATAGCATATAGAAGTTGTGTACCACGCATTCCTTTTAGGTGGTTCCCCTTTAATTGATTAAATTGTTGAATTGAATGAATTGGAACACAAATAGATTCCCCCCTAATACCATTGATATTATTTAAGGTTGTTTCCCCAACCAAGGCCACCCATAGGGTGATTCTTTATATATATCCCTATAATAAAACCCATGGGGTGTGTGTAAGCATTATAAGTTAGAGGGATACCTTTATTAAACTGAATAAGAATTGAATTGAGATTATTGGAAGTATTTGACGCCTCCATTTCATGTGTTGAAATGTTGCTTAATTAATTGAAAGTTTATTTTTTTAAAGATAATATATTGAAATTAGTTTACAAAATCATGGAATTTGATTGATCATAAAATGATGAATGTAATGATTGAAGAATTAAATTGGAAGTGGATTCCTTGGATTGGATCCTTGGATCTTGATTTCGTTAGATTCCATGGTTGTTTCTCCCATGGGTCTTATTTGTGGAAGTGGGTGACTTGGACCTATTTATTACATTGGTATTGATTCGATAGGATTCCCTGGGAATTTCTACCCATTGGATATAGCTTGATTAGCCTCATAGTAGGCATGGTCTATTGACATGATCCTTGGACCCCACCAAGGTATTTACTGAGTTTCCATAGATATACTCCTCAAAATCAATGTGGATGTTTTTTTCTTCTATACCATAGATCTGGCCCTTTGTAGTAAGACACTTTTGATTACATAGAAATGCCATTGTGGATGAATTTGATTATACAATATGTCCATGGGGATGTTATGTACTGGATTATACAAAATGTTCATGATGGATATTATATGCATTTGGCTATATAGTTTTGATGCAGTGGTGTATTTTTTCTAATAACAAATAGCCCAGGTATAGGTATTTGAATCTAGTGATTAGACTTGATAGTATCACCAGTTTATTTTTGTTTCACTAATACCCTTATATGGGATCCAAACTATTGTTTATAGGGGTCCTTAGTAGGCTTGAAAGAACTATTTTAATTTCCAACTATAGTTTCATTACTTTTGTACTTGTGTTATACTACACACTGACTGGATTTGTTTTAGGAACCATTAGTGGTGGACTACTGAGTGTTATCTCATACCCTATTTCATCCATCATTGGGTACCCATATATACTTCATGGATTTAGGTAGGGATTGGGGAATTTCCCCACAATGAAATGCTTGGTTTTTGTTATTCGTATGAGTATGAGATAATAGGACTGATCTAGGATTGTGATGCTAGCTGGGATAGTCTTTTCTTGTTCTTTATGGTATTTTTATTCGTGTATTATACGGGATTATTTTATATCATTTTTCCATATTGGTAGAGACATTACATGAATCTTCATTTTATATAAGATATTACTTTTGACATTAGTTATATATTCTTATCTTTGATTTTCATTTTCTATCTGGTTGATTTAATTCTTATGTGATTTAATATTACTATTATTTTACTATGTTATTATCTGAAATGAGGGAATATTTTCCCACAAACACACTATAGTCTCTCACTACTATTGAGAAGCCTCTGGAATTTAGGGATATTCATTTGATCCCATATGACTCGTCGACTTGGGGAACAATTTAGTGGAATTCAGGTCGGAGTGTTACAAAGTAGTTTTGTAGTGTCTTTTCTTTAATGAACTAATATTTTTAGACAATTGGAAGGGGATTAATAACGTATGATAATTTGATAATGAGTTTTTACTAGGAGTAGCTAACCCTTGTACAGAGAAAATCGAAATTTCTACAAATGTAGATTGTTGTTTTCTGGATACTGACTGTTATAGTTGACTTGATTCCACCATTGGGTAATACACTTGAATTGTGATGTTATCATGGATATGATTGAATACTTTTTTTAGTATTTCCCATTTAGATGAGGGTATTCATCTTAGACATCATTTTAAGCACATTATTAGATTCTTATTCCATGAATTATTCCATGACACATATGATGCATTATATTTGTTATCCTTCTATTGCACTTATAGTGAATTGAGAAACATGGTTGGTAAATAGAGTGTCTATCATAACCTAAATAGTTTTTTCCCATATTAGGCTACAATAGGAACCCTAAGTATCCAATTATGAAACGTTGATTCATGGTATATTGGTTGCATTGACTTGAATGTGTTATGGTGTAGATTAAGTGGATGAAAAATATTTTGGTTTATGAGGTGTATGTGAACATATGAATCTGTAGTGGGCACCATTTTGGTCAACCATTTAAAGAGAAATGTGATATAAATATGAAATCAAACGAAATGAAAAACATTTAAATAGAAAATTTTACCTTTACTCGGCTTTGGATTCGGTAGAAGGTAGTTTCTCTGGGACTTTTTATAGCAATTTATTTTTATACAGTCCTGAATTTAAGAGAAACTAGAGGGGTGTGGCATGTTATAAGAATATTTTGTCATGTCCTCCATTTTTAGTTGTTATATTTTATGTTATCGATCTTTTAAGAGGCTTATTTTTTGAATTGTAGATAAATTTCACCATGATGACCTCTAATTAAATGCTAAAAGGTTATTGGTGACCATTCTCTAGACGTGGTGGTCCATTGGATACAAATAGATCCTCTCATAGTGCCATCTAAGGCACTAGTAATTGTATCAACACAGGTGTTGAGCCATAGTTCCCTGATGGTTTTCTACTGAATATGTATACTTTTTAGGGGGAACCATAACTTACCTCATATATGGAAGATATGATGTGTGTGGTCCAGAAGAAGAATCTACCCACATTTTTGGGATAACGAATACCCCAGGCTGTTGAGATGTGTCTTAAGACTAATTTTTAGATCTTTGAGCCCTTGGAGACACCTCCTGAGAAGAGAGTAAATCACCTGACATATATTATTCAAGGAGCAACTAAGAATCGGTGGGATGTTTTCAATCATTATGATACACTCTGAGATATGGATTGGAGATATTTCCAAATGTTGTTTTATGACCAAAATATTCCAGATACAATGAGATATGAAAGGGATAGTGAGATTATGTGTCTGGAGCATAGTGTAATGAAAGTTGTGGAGTATGCATCATGCTTTACATAGTTGAATCATTTTTCACTGATATACTGTGTTGATGATCTATTGAGGGTGAGATGCTTTGAAGAAGGTCCTAGACATGTCATTAAATCTCAGGTCAACATGTTCAGGTTGAAGACTATTATTGAGATAGTGAATAAGGCTCTTATTACAGAACAAAGCCTTGGGGATTATAGGGGTGAAGAGTAGGTTAGTTTAGCCTCTCAACATAGTGGTTCAACATATTTTGGTAGAAAGTTAAAAATTTTGGGCCTCTCATGAGGTTAGAATCATCCAAGATATTAGTGATCGCAGTTCTATTTTCTTTCAACAGTGTGGGAGATAGGGATATATGAGGAATTATTGTGATTTCAACCTTGACGACTGTCAATATTGCAAAAGGATGGGCCATGTGCAATTTTTTTGCAGAACCTTCCCTCCAAAAGTTAGTGGAAGCGGTTCATCTACGAATCCATGTATGGGAGTGGTTTTTATTGATCTGTTTTTGGCTCGGAGTTGGATCAATGTTACTCATTCAGGTCGAGGATGTGGTCATGGTCAAGGCAGCAAAACACCAGTTGTACCTAGATAGTGGAGTGGGAATACTCGGGGTAGTACGGTTGTTTCATAGGGTCGTGGTTCAAGATAAATATACTTTGTATAACCTACACCTAAAGAGAAGAGAATTGGGTTGTCTATAGTGAGAGGTATGATCTTAATAGCCTTTACTCTTGTATCTACTATTTTCTATACATGTTCATCGCACATTTTTTATATTTGTACCTATGGTGTAGAACCTCGAGTCTATTATTTATTTTTATGAGGGTGTTACGACACTCAATACTCCATTCGAAATCAAATGGGATAGTTTATAAAATTTCAGGAGTTACCCCTTGAGATTTGTGGGTTTCACTTTGTATGGAATATTTTTTCTCTTGAGATGATAGGGTCTAACATCATACTTGTGATGGACTAGCTATTTGTTTGCCGGGCTTATATTAATTTTAATCAACAAAGGGTGACCTTCAAATCACTATATAAAAAATGTTTTATTCAAAAGGGAATATATGATATCTATGCATGTTGGGATAAACTAGAGAATCATGGGATGGGTGGAATTATAGCCCAAATTTCTAGCTTCTATCTGGTTGATCATGGATTGCATTGGGTATATTTACCTTCATTGGTTAATCATTTCAAGGACATTTTCCCAAAAACCTTTTTTTATTTTACCTCTTGTAGATAGGTGGATATATCTATAAATCTAGTTCCAAGCTATTCATTGGAATCCATTCCTCCTTATAGTATGTCTATGATGGGGTTCTAGGAGCTTGAGAGGAAGCTAGAGAGGTTAGAGGAAAAGGTGTTTACATGACCCAGTACTTCTCTATGGGGTTTTCCAGTCCATTTTTGTGAAAAATCCATATGATACCCTTAAGCTAAGTGTGGATTACCTAAAATTTATCTATTTTATGGTTATGAACTAGTATCCCTTATTGTGGATTTGATGACCTTTATTATCATCTCATAGGAGATCAGGTTTTCTTAATGATTTATTTGAGACCGAGATATCATCAGGTTGGTGTTATATCTATAAACATACATCGTATATAGTTTTATAGTAGTTATGGTATACAAGAGTACTTGGTTATTCCGTTTGGTCTCATTAATGCACCAGCAGTTTTCATGGCGCTGATGAAATGATTTTTCTATCCTTTTTTAGATTCTTTTCTGGTTGTTTTCATAGATGTTATATTTGTGTATTCTCACTATTTACATGATCATTCCATCTATCTTGAGACCATTTTGGATTCACTGAGATAGATTTGTTTATTTTATAACATCACAATGTTTCACTTATATATAGATAATATTTTCTTCTTGGGTCATATTATCTTAGAGATAGGAGTATCAGTTGAACTAAAGAAGGTGAGAGTTGTAGTTTCTTGGGAGCATCCCATGAACATCATTGTTATATGATGTTTCTTGGGGATAGACAGATACTATAGGTGTTTTATATATGAATTAGCACACATAGAAGCATTGTTGATTGGATTTACTAAGAAGGGTGTAATTTTTGTATGGTTAGATACCTTCGATCCAAATATTAAGGATTTGATAGGGAGACTGACTTCAATGCCGGTCTTGATTCAACCAAATATTAGAAGGATCTAGACTATGTATTATGATGCATCTGGTATCAGGCTAGAAGCAGTTTTGTTGTAGGGAGATAGAGTCATGGTGAACATGTCTCATTAGTTGAGGCCAGTACTGAGTTAAATCTCATGGAATTGTTTTAAGATATGCACTTGGAAGTGTAGTATAGTCTTGGATAAACTCTTCTCTCAACATCAGCAGTGACTTATACTCTTCTAAATAGTTTGAGGAAGAGACAACTGTCTAAATTAGAGGGCACAGTCCTGTGGTAGAGTGTGGATGGTAACAATTCACCTCCTGGTTGGACTGCGGTTGAGGATGGAATACAACATATTCTTGGTTAAATATTTGTTCTAGAGGAATTACATGAGGAGTTTATGCATTAGATTCATTCCTTAGTTTGGGAAGTACAGCCTAATGATAACAATATGTATCATGATTTACATTGCAAGTATTGGGGATCCAAGATGAAATGTGATGTTTCTAGTTTCTCCATGAGGTATTCCACAAATAGGAAAGTAATGTTGAAACATCATTTCACATCTAGGATTTTAGAGTAGTTACACATTCTTTAGTGAAAACAGGAAGATGTTGTGATCGATTTTCTAACTGGTGTTTTGAGGTTTCCTCGACGTAGTAATCTTGTTTGGGTTGTTGTGGATAGGTTAATGAAGGATTATCATTTCCTTCCAACTAGGGAGACCTTCTTAGTGGATGATATTGGGAGGTTTTATATTTATGAGATAGTAAGACTTCATGGGCTTCCTAAGACTATGGGATCTAATAGAGATGACCAGTTTTTATCTCATTTCTAGAAGCGTTTGTAGAGGGATTTGGGTATACCGGTGCTTCTGAGAATGGTATTCCACCCACAGAATAATGGCCGATTAGAGAACACAATCCAAGTTCATGAAGACATGCTATGAGAAAGCGTACTAGGTTTTTGGGGATCATGGGAGAGCTACATACCCCTTGTTGTGTTCACCTATAATGATAGTTTTTAGGAAACTATAAAGATGAAACCTAATGAGGCATTATACTGTAGTGCATATCGATCACCCATGTGCTAGTTAGAGTCAAGTGAGGCATCTTTACTAGGATTGCATCTCATTAAGGGGACATCAAATTAGGTTTGGTTGATTCATAAACATATGGATATGGCATAGTCAGTATAGAAATCCTAAGTCGATCACTACTAATGGCCTCTAGAGTTTGAGTTTAGGGATTATATATTTTATGTATCTCAAGAATGATAGAAAATAAACATATTAGAATATAGGGTAAGCTTTCACCATGATATGTAGGGTTGTTCGAGATTCTGGATAGTGTCATGCTGGTAGCCTATCAGTTTTAGTTACCTCATCGGTACCAGGCCACAGAAGATGCCTTCCATATATCTCAGTTATATTGTTATCACTCCAAACTGTCTCATACTCTACATCAAAATGAGATGGATCTATAGGTTGAAGAATCATTTGGGTAGAATAGTATTTTTATCATTGATAGGAGAACTAAGGTTATTTGTGGTCTGTTAGTTCCACTAGTATGGGTGATATGGATGTATAACCATTTATAGGACAGGAAATGTGATTAGGAGGCCGAACATAAATGATTAGTGGTTGTAGTTATTCTATGGTATTTCTTGACCACCCTTGGAAGGGAAATTTGGGGATGAATTTCTTTAAGGGGGGATTTTAAGATCCTGGGGTTTTTAATGAGGTACGAATGATTTTTTCAGATTAAATGCATGTTTAAGGCCTAATGTGAGTGCCTGAGGAGGTTAGAGATATATCAGGGGATTCAGAGGCTTTTTTCTAACCCATATCCTTGATTTCTTAAAACTATGGCTTGGTGGTGAAGATAAAATAAATTGTGCAACCCAAGTTGCGTGGTTTGAGAAACCGTATTAGGGTTGGATTGTGGGCTGAAGGATATTACACAATTTGAGTAAATTTTGCAGATAGGGGAACACAGATATGAAAGAGCACCTATAGTTTTTAGAAGATCATGTATCATGGTTTTCACATGGTATTCCAAACTATGGGATTGAAATCATGTGTGGTATACCTTTGCATAGAGAAGGGTGCATGGTTGGCCCATGGTTTTTCCAACCATGTAGACAAATCATGCGACCCATGAATTTTGGATGATTTTACTATCTCTCCCTCAATGACTTGTACTTTGAATCCTCTCCTTCACTTTTCATTCCAGTGGATAAGGGAAATCTCCTTCCTCATGTTTGATCCATTTTCAATCTATAATTTATTCTTGGACATCATTTCTCCATCCGAAGTCAGATTCAAGTGTCGTCGGTCTCATTGGACTCACGTATGTAAGTTCACTAATCTTGTTTTGTCATTCTAAATTTCTCTTTATATCAACAGAGTTATTTATGTGCAAGATAATATTCCTTATATTTAGAACTTTGATCTATTATTATTTACAATCTGATCTGGACCGAATCAGAGCTCGATACTAGATGATTTCTAAACTACGAACCTACAGTTGGTGGTTTAAACCTTTTCCCATAGAGTTTGGTAATTTTATAGAATTCTAAAAATGTGTTTCATGAAATACATTCTGGTGGTTCCCCTTTAATTGACTAAATGGTTTAATTTAATGAATTGGAATCTGAATAGGTTCCCCACAAGTACCTTTGATTTTTTGGGTGTTGTTTCTCAAACCAAGGCCACCCATGGGTTGCGCCTTTATATTTTCCCTTATTATACAACCCATTGGGTGAGTGTGTGATCTCTCTTTGTTAGAGGGATACATTTTTTAAAATTAATTAGAATTTAATTGATATAATATCAGAGAGTGGATGCCTCCTCTTTATGTGATGACATGTGTCTTAATTGATTAAATGGTCTATAATTTTAAATTGAATGTGTGGAAATGAGTTGGAAGAACTCATGGAATTTCATTTGTTATGAAATTATGAATGTAATAATTGATGAATTAAAATAGTAGTTGATTCTTTATATGAGATCCTTGGAACCCGATTCCATTATATTCCATGAACATATCTCCCATGGAAATTATTTGCAATAGTGGATGACTTGGACATATTTCCTCCTTGGCAATGGATTTCGTAGGATGCATTGGGCCTTGATAACCTAGGGATCTATCTTGCTTGGTATTACATTAGAAATTTCCTATTAATATTATCTTTAGAACTAACCCAAATTTTCACTGAGTTTCTATAGAGATTCTCATGGGACTCGATGTGGATGCCTTGGTAATCTATACCTTGGATCTGACCCTTTGTGGTGTGACACTTTTTTTTACAAAACAAGGTTGTTCTGGATGACACTTATTATATATGGTGGTCATGGTGAATGTTATGTATTGGATTATATGGAATTTTCATGATGGATATTTTATATACTTTGTTATAGGGCATGGTCATGGTGGACATTTTTTCTATTCTTATAGATAGCCTAGGTATAGGAATTTGGCTCTAGTGAGAAAAATGGACAGTATTGCTTATTTATTTATTTTTTACCACTTCACTTTTATGGGAGCCTAACTATTGTATTTAATGTGCCTTGGTAGGATATAAAGTACAATTTTACTTACTCACATTAGTTATAGTACAGTTATACATTTGATATATAGTACATGAACTATATATTTTCTAGACACCGTTGGTGGTGGACTACTAAGTGTTCTCTCACACACTATTCAGGCCATTATTGGGTTCTCGAAAAGAATTCATGGACATAGGTATGGATTGGAGAAACCACCATCAATTCGATACTTTATTTTTTCTGTGGAAAGGATTTGGAGAGCACATGAATGAGATAGGATCATGTTCCTTGCTAGGATAGTCCTTTTGGGTTTTTGGGTATTTTGATTCATGTATTGTACTGGATGCTTATATACTATTTTTTCAGTTATGTAGAGACATGAAATGACACATCATATTGTATATTAGATTACTTTGTACATTTTTTATATATTATTTTTTTGGATGTCCATTTTATGTTTGGATAATTTACTACTTCTGAGATTGATTGTTATTATTATTACACTCTATTACACATTTACATGAGGGAATTGTCTCCCCACAACCACACCCTAGGACCTCACTACTAGTAGGTAGCCTCTAGAATTTGGGGATATGCACTTGAGGATATGTGACCCAATATATTGGGTCATCAGTTAGTGTAATATAGGTTAGAAAATTACATGTTTATCTCTTTAAAATGTTAAAACCCCTATTTATTCTAATTTTATTTCATACTATCATTTTTTGGAATGTTTCGAGAAAGTAAATCTTTAGATTCTATGGTACTTACATACAAATATTTTTTTCTCACACCCTACTTATGCCATTTGTGTAGGTAGATCTGAGCTGTTTTGCATGTTAAGTTGTGTAGGTTTTCCTATAGAATATTCTAGTTTTCATGGATAGTGGTGACCAAGAGGTAACATAAAGAATATGTCAAATTTTGATTTGGGTTTTATTTTTTTATTTTTTTAGTTTCTACTTTGTTTCGTTGTCCTTGTATCTAGATCAATTTATGTATTCATTTTTTATTAGTTTTTAGATTCTCTTATTTTTACTACATTCTCTGTCTTGGTCATTTATATCTGTCTATTATGGGATAAATCATTCCCAATTTATTTATCTTTGATTCCTGGAACAAGTTTCTAATATAGGAGGATTGGGAATGTGTCTCAGACCTTTTCATGGGCCAGATTGGGTGACCGGTTTAGGGTAATCTCAGGTAGGTTCATAAAAAATGGAATCAAAAGATGCATTAGTTATTTGGGGCATCAAGAAATTTTATGACTAAGAGTGTCGGGACTCCGGAGGTTGGTACAGGAAGAGAATCATGAACTATTTCCCATAATGAGATTAGAGTTACTTGTGGTAGTCTATTATGTGAGTCCCTTTTTTTAGATTTTTGTGTTTAGGTTTTTGGTTATTGGTTGGTTTGTGTGGATGTGGAATCACTATCCCAATCAGATAGTTTAGAGGTGGTTCATTAGCGGCGGTTTATTAAATTGCCACTAATTTTATTTAAATTATTTATTGGAAGTTTCTAAAAATCACTGATAAACTATTATATATTTTTATACCCACAACAATCTTTCCCACCCCCGACTCCCTGACCCCCAACCCCCCTGACTCCTCGAATCCCTACCAGCCTCATCTCTGCCCTTCACTATGTGTCACCTCCTGACCACATCTTTCTACCCTCATCGTGCCTCACCGCCCTCACCATACCTCACCATGCCTCACCGCCCCTCACTGCACCTCTCCGCCCCTAACTACACCTTGCCGCCCCATAATGCACCTCTCCATGTCTCTCCTCCCCTCTCCGCACTTTTCCATGCCTCAATATCACCTCGCCTCCCCTCGAATCCACCACAATAGTCGGTATTCTCCATAGTAACAAAATTTTAGGAACATATGTGATTTACTATTTTTCCATTTCCTTCATCATGTCTACACATCCAAACTTCTTACCATAGAATTTATTTTTTGGCTTTTATCAGTCCAGAACATCTATCACAGTGTTGGAAATCTCATCAAGGCATAGGTGTTTTTTGGATGCATCAACTCTCCTTCTTCTCTGATGATTAGGTATTTCATTAATGTAGTTGGAGCTCTGCATTAGATACAATTTATTATATCAATTAATATTTAATTATAAAATGTTATTCTCAGTGAACACACCTAATTATCTGATATTGTATATAAATATCATATCAAAATAATATAATGAATATTAGTTTTTGAAAATGAAATTGTGAAACTCCATGAACATATAAACTATTATTGATGTCTTTTATAAAACAGGTTAATAGATTCTTAATTTATCTTCTCATTCGAGTATATTTGAATTACAGTCACAGAAACCATTTAATTATCCTTTAGACTAATCCATTAAAAAATTATGAGATATTAAATAAATCAAAACATTTATATACAACATATTTTCATGGAACTATGACGTGGAAAAACCCCTTAATGTCCGGAAAACCAACACATTATCATTGCACAACCTCACATGTATTTTGATACTACATTCAATATAAGAATCATAATAAATATTAATCTTATTTTTATGTTTTATTTCTTTTCAGATCATTTCATTTCACAAATTAATTTACTCTGATTATTTTAATATAAATTCATGAATTCACTGTACCGCCATATGTTAAATAAAACCCATACATGTATCCTCTTACACAAATATCTAAATCCAAATCCACATTCATTGACCACAACTCTATTATTTTTTTCCTTACATAAATAACACTAAAATATATCCCTTTATTATATTCTACATTCATGAATTGCATTACATCATCACCCTTACGTTGAGATCCTCCCCTATTACATATATCTTAACATCAACCTCCACATGTGGTTGACACATCTGATGATGCTCATATGTGTAAAAAATATGATGGGAATCCCTATACATGAGTACCCCTATGTGGATCCAGTCGTACATGGATATGGGGTTTTACAAGAGGAATATCCCAACATGTATGTCCCTAACATGAATCTAATTATGAGGTTGATTATATTTGAATCCTTTAATGTGAGGAATTTTTTATTTTCCATAATATTACTCGAATTGTATTTGAATCTCATCCAATTGAATCAGGGACTTCCCAAACACATTTCATTCATGTAAATTAGTATTGGGATTTATTAGTAAATGATAATTAATTAAAAGTCAATAATTTTACGGAACGATTTTCTCTCCATATTAACTACCACAATTCAAACCCCCACTTATTGACATCTTGGAGTAAGGGAGGAACATTCTTCAACCATTTTATCCTTTTTCCAATTTTCTTCCAAAAATAGAATTTAAGGCTATAATTTATTTAGAGAAGGTTGACATTGAATTTCTTAATGTCGTAGGACATGAATTGGGAAAATTAATGTCTATGAGTTCCAAGCCTGGAATATAAAAACGTTTTATTAACTCAAACATTATGGAAATAAATAAAACTTAAAAATTTATTTAGACTATTATTAAATATTATTTTATGTGTTAATTTATCTTATATTCGTTCAATATAAATTCATTCATCTATCTTATCAAACTGATCAAAATAATTGAACCATAATATATAAGTTTGTTCCCTCTTTAAAATATTTATTACTTTTCTTTTAAAAATTAATACATTCATTTACATTTACACATTTTTTTATATGATTATATGACAGTATATACAACATACATAATAGTTGAGAACAACATGTTTTCTATAGATTTTAAATATCTGGAACATGATCAATATATGGATATTATTTTATTTAGGTACATAATTTTGGAATTTCTCATAACATTATAGTCATGTTTCATATACATTGGTTTTTCAAATTAATTATATTCCTCTAAACATCATTGGATCTACTGAAACATCATCTTCCATTTACGGGTCATACTCTCCATGGATTGCATCACATTAAATTTCCCTTTTCATTGATCCTAATAAAAAATTATTACAAAATAATTAACATCTTTCATTCATCATTATTTAGAGATATATGGTTGATAAATCAAAATGGTTGATTTGAGAACACATCTACATAAATGAATTACATTGTAACTAAAGGCATGTTTAGCATATTTATTGCTAAAAAAATTTGATAGGCTTTCTTACAAACAATGAAATTCGTCCTATAACCTTAATTTTGAACAAATGAATTATTATACCCAAAAACTAAATTCCACCAATAATTTCAATATAAATTCAATTTTTATTGGCTTTATTATATGTATTTTTATTGTTAGTAATGTGCATATGTTACATTTTTTATTTCTTTTCTGCATAAATTTTTGAAATATATGTTTTGAAATTAATTTTATTTGATTAAATGACAGGAATTTCAAGGGGGAGTGATATACTATATCATCAACAACACCAACAGAAGGCAATACATATGTCTCACTCTCTATGGCATTTGAGACACCATCTGTTATCCTTCAACCCCATCTCCCCCCGCACCATCTCAAACACCCTCTGTAAGCATCCCTTTAGCTTCTTAGTCGCTGCCTTCCCTTTTAGGAGCCTCAGTACTATGGGAGTGCAGATCCACTTCTAGTTCTTCACGAGGAAATTGGATTGTGACTACTATATGTACAAATTTTATTATGAATAAATTTATTTCACTTTTTTAATACTAATTGTTTCTTCGTAAATGATGGAGACAATCCAAGTATAGAGAAAAATATGAAAAGTTAAGATGTATGGAATCTCACCAGAGAGAATATTGTTGTCCACTTCGATACCTATGGGGTCTCTATAGATGATGTCATAGGATTACATGGCCAGATTCTAGGCCAGTTTTCCACAAAGTCAGTTTCTCTTTCAATCGTGTATGATGATTGGTGGAATATTACACAATCATGAAAAAAATGATGTTTTTGATTCCCAAATAAAGGTAATTTTAATAAATTATGGTGTAATTGAATGACATTATGTTATTAAATTATTATATTTTAAAAATTAATTTATGTGTAAAGATGTTATTCCACTTTACAGTTTCTAATGTGGTAGCACGAAAGTGGGTTTCAAAAAATCGTGGAAAGAAATAGAAAGACATTAAATGGAAAGTGTGGAAAGATGTCCACGATACTTTATTGACCGCCCAACTGATGTATGACAAGCTACCCGATGGGATGCCCAAGAAAAATGGAATGTTTTTGTTGACAAACATCATGAGGAGAAGTAGATGGTATTTAAATATATATTTTTATATTAATCTCATTTTAAATTTATACATGTATATGAAAAGGATATTAAATTGAATACATTAATATTAAATTACATTTTATTTATTTCATGATCTTTCAAAGAAGAATACATCATACTGGGCTATTCAAGTCATCCCTCACACTGGGGCGTCAATGAGTTTTTCTAGAAACAGATGAAATTTGGTTATATTTTGTTTATTTTAAATATTTATAAGACAATATTATCTATTTAATATATTAAATTTTTTTCTATATATTTGTTTAATGCAGTTACAATGTTTAGGGAACCATGGATACTGAACGTAAGTGCGATTAGATGTTAAAAAAATATAGTGGAAGTTTTGTTAACGAGCCTACCAATGATGTTGGGTTATGAACCCATTTTTCATTATAATAACATTCTATCAGTTATCACTATGTTAATATATATTGTTTATAATATTAATGATATTTGGTTAATATGTAAAAATTAAAGAACTATGGGATGCTGATCCTAAACAGTCCTACTCAGTCTCCTAAGATGACCTAGTTGGTAATGTCTTTTGGAAAGAGCATCATCATCGTGTGTGCATGATGGGTTTGGGACCCATACCATCTGAGGTCATTGGAAGGTCACTGGGTATTGCAGCAACATCTAATCATGGTTGTAGTCAGTTCATACCCTAAAATGCTCAGATAGATATTGTTTCTCTACAAAACATAGTTCAAGAATATGGGACACAGATATCCGATTTTCCAAAAGTGTTGATTGAATTATATCAAAGATTACTGGATCTATCCCTGGTGGTATTTCATAGGCTGGTAGTGATAAGGTAAATCACAAAAATTCAAAATCATTTAGTTTCCAAATTTTTATTGGTTTTAATTTTATAATATATATATACAATAGTATTTGAATGTCAATATAATGTTCTTACATGTATATGTAGAATTAATTAGAGTTGTTGGTGTATAGGGTGATGACCTTTATTCATAATCTAATAGTGATTAGTATAGAGGGTTCTAGTAATAGTATTTGTATATGTATCATGTGTGACACATAGTAGTCACCAAAAAATTTCATGACCTTACATTGTCTTGATTTATCATGTTTTGTTTTATGTATTATGAACCTAGTCTTCCAAATATTGTAGGAATTTATAATCCTTATGATTTATTAATGGATATTTATATTTATCAATCATATAATAATATGTGTAAAAATTTCAAGGTTGTAATATCAATGGTGTAGAGGATATGGAGGATATTTTTCATGATATTTCCCAAATCTTCATAGGTTTATCATTGAGATAATGGCTTCAACATAGTGGATAATTATGGAGTTTTTTAGTGGTTATACCATTTTACTAATACGTTATCCATGTATAAGGGATGTGTCCTAGCCTCTTATTGGTAAGATATGGCAATTATGTTAATACTTATGCAGTTCTAGGGGTTTTTAGTTGAAAATTTGGATGTCTAATGTTTTTTAGTTTCATTGGCATATAGATTTGCTACATTCAAGTTTTAAAGTTTGTTGGATTAAATATTCATTGGTTTATAGGTTTACATGTTATAGTATTGACAGTATGGAGGTTTGAAAGCTACAGGTTTTATGGCTTCATTGTTTCTCATTAGAAGTTTCTAGATTCTAGTTTTCCAATTTTGTAAGTGATAGGTATAATGTTTTTTAGGTTTGTAGGTTTCTAGTTACATATTTTTTGTCTTTTTTGTTTTTATTTAATAGTTTATACATTTTTTGTTTTTTATGATAATGTTTTATTGGATTTCATGTAATATGATTCATTTTTTGTACATTTCCTTTTTTCAGTTTTTCACTTTTCATGTTCTCATGTTTATAAGATATATTTTACATATTTTAGGTTATATGTTCACATAAATTACAGTTTATCAAATTTCTAGAAATAGCTTATCTAATTTTCTTCTTTTAAATTCTATATATTTCATATTTATTATGTTTTAAGTTTTTAGGTTTTAGGATTTTATATTTGATGATTTCATATGTATTTATTTTTAGGCTAATGGTTGGATGTTTTCACATTTTATGTTTTCAATAAGGATGTTTGTAATATAGTATGCTTTTAAGCATGAATATATCATGATTAATGATATCTAAAGTTATAGGATTTTTTTATATAGGTATGAGGATTACATTTTCTCATTCTTATAGGTTTTATTTTATATTTTTAATGTTTGTTGGTTGAATGATTTCCAGTTGGAAGGAATGCATGTATGAAAGTTTCAATTTTTTTGGATTACATGTTTACATGTTTTCTTTTTTACTAGTAGAAATTTATTTATTTAGTATTTATATGATATAAAATTTAAGTTCTATATAATTTTGGTTCTCGTGATTTGAGGTTAGTAGGATCATATTATATTATTTTTCAGGATTATCATTTTACCAGTATAAAAGTTAAAGGGTAACATTTTTTCATCTTTACAAGAATGTGGTGTATAGGTCTGCA
This sequence comes from Viscum album, assembly GCA_963277665.1. Taxonomy (NCBI): domain Eukaryota; kingdom Viridiplantae; phylum Streptophyta; class Magnoliopsida; order Santalales; family Viscaceae; genus Viscum; species Viscum album. Next base: position 109,476,143 of record OY728126.1, on the reverse strand, counting down.
ATTCAATAGAAATTATGTCATAGGTCTGATTGTATCAAATTTTTGGTTTTACAGTTTTCATTTTTTTATTATTTGAATTCTACAAGCTTTTGGATTATAGGATTTATGTTTTATCAATTTATAGGTTTTCATGTTTTATGGAATCTAGTATTATTGGATATCAGCCTAAAATAGAGAATGAAAAAAAATTAGTTGGGAAGTTTTTAGGTGTCATGGTTTTCATGTTTATAGGTTTGATTTCTATAGTTTTAAAGGTTATTATATTTTCAAGACATTAATTTCTTAGTCTTCTATGTTATAGTTTTTATGATTATATATTTCATGATTTTTGTGATGGGGTGTTACATTCCTAGTAGTGGTGAAATATATTGTTAATAATGACATTGAAATGGTTTTTTCATGGTACTGTTACTGGTGTTGAAGAATATGTATAATTTTTTTATTTTAAATCTACCTTTAGTGGCGGTTTAAACCACCGCTATGTAAACAGACAATATTTCATGGCAGTTCAACCCGCTTATACAATTTGGTATGTTACTATTGGCAGTTATTAAAACCACAACTATATACACAGGTAGTATAATTTAGCATTGGTTTTTTTATTTAGCGGAACTTATTGTGAATAAATTGTTTTTTTGTAGTGATAGTTTAAACTGTTGTTAAACATTTCTCATTTTTCATTATAATTTCGCGGTGGTTCACGTGGTTTTTGTTGTGTTTTTTTTTAGGAAAAATGAAATGATTTTTTGAGGCGGTTTAAACCACCATGAAAAATTATTTCATTTTTTTTTGAGGAAAACCACCACCAAAAAAAATAACCTCTACAAAAATAATTTACAATGATGGTTACCAGAAAAAACCACTTAAATTAAGAAACAGATGTGTATTGTATGCCGACACCTAATTTATTGGTGATTTTATAAAACCGAAATAGAAGCATAAGGAGGCGATTTAAACTGGCACCATAGAAAAAAATCAATGAGGTGATTTTCTTATATTTAATGACAATGGAAGTGAACTTTCGTTACATGGTGGGATTACCTGGAGTAGAAACCCATGTTGAGCTCGAGTTCATAGTTCAAGATACTTTTAGTGGTTGATTTCTTGCTCAATACATGTTCTATTAAGCCATGTAGCAGGGTTATGCATGTCCCCTAGTTCTCTATTTGATAACTTTTTTTGTGAGTTATGGTCTATCTTGATTTTGGGTCAGTGTGAGAGTGTTTTAAATGAAAAATGGTTTTTGGAAAATGGATTTTTAAAAGGAAACTTATTTCCTATCATGGTTTAAATTTCAAGAGGGGAATTTTGTATTTGAATCAGATTTAAAACTAAGTTTTGATATCTTGAAAGGTGTACTTTGATTGAAATGGTTTTGGAATTTGGAATTTAAATGGAATTTTTAAAGAGGATTTTGATTTTTATTTGTGATTTTTTGTTTATAAGAATAGTTTTTTGGATTGGAATATTCATTCAGTTGAATTTTTGTTGGTTTTTGATGTGTTTTTGTGTCATTGTGTTATTTATATTATACCACACCAAAAGGTATCAATGGTTTCTAGAAAGTATCATCTAGTTGTAGGTCCTTCCTAGACTCATAGTGGGGTGGTGGAGTTAAGTTCCTCTCAGTTTTTTCTCATTTTTTGTGGTGATCGATTTTCATTAGAATCTCTAGAATGTACTGATAAAGTCAAAGGTGGTTTCAATTCATTTTGATCTATATAATAATTAAGGGTGAAATATTTTCTATGTTCATTTAAGGTTCTGGGTTTGGATTAGTGGAAGGTGATATTCCCATCATTATTGCATTTTTGGGTGTATTGATCATTTTTAAGACCAACTTTACACAATGTTTTATACCTGATGAGGTGAAGCTGATGAAAGTGGCAGAGCTCTTGGGTTTTTAGAAAGATCAATGGATGGTGAAGGCCTATGTTGATCATTTTAAAGATATTTATTTATTTATCCTGAGATATATTAAAATTATCAAATAAAAGTTCATATCTTCATCTACGTTATTCATTTAGAGATTAAGGAGAAAGTCCTCTAATCGGGGTACGTTTTTTTAAGAGGTTTGTAGATGAGGAATTTATAAGTAATATAGATTATATAATGTGGTATTTTGTTGGTGGAAATATTATTTATATTAGATCTTGTGAAGGTTACCCATCTAGTGTAGTGTGTGTACTAGACGAACCTGTTTCTAAGAAGCTTCGTTTTTCATTTTCAACTTCTCATTTTTCATATTGTTTGCTCATTTGATTCCAGTGTGGATGGTTAGGGAATTCAAATCCTTATTATCATTATCCTAAAAAATTATATTTATTATGTGATCATTTTTCTCATTTAGAGAAATTCTACAAGCAGTGTTTCTATAAGGTAATGTCTCGGCTATAGGCTTCCAGTTCCTAATGATGGGGAAATAATTTCTTCAAAACACCATGGCTCCATCCATAGGCCTCAGAGTGCATCTCTTCATACTGTAATGAATTTATTGGTGTGGGGGATGTCGGACTATATTTTTTCTCTGACCTTAGAGTGGGGATGGTTTAATTTCTTCTTATTGGGGTTTATTGTTTTTAAAATTCTTTCTTATTATATAGAATTTTTCAAACTTTTATTCCTGTAAATTTGTATTATGGTTCCTTATAGACGTAAACCATTGATTGGTTATACATTTTTTGGATTTGTTTTTGGGTTTTAGGTTTTTACTTCTTCTATATTTTCATGTTATGTGGAAATAATGAATTATGAGTTTGTTTGACGTTTTCTTTTCAATGGGTTTCCTTGTGTTAGGAGTTCTAGTGTCGATGTTATTGTGCTGGTTGGTTATTAAATGGTGAGGAGACCCACCATGGATCTTATTGTGGTTTCATATAGATTTTTTCAGTTGTAAACTGTGTATTTTAAAGGGAACACTAAAGATAATAGTTTCATTTCTCTACATTTATTATCGATTTTGAGTTATGTTCCTCATTTGGTTCGGTGAATTTTTGGGTGCAGAAATTTTTTGGGGTGGACGGAATTGTCCCACCCCATAACGGTTTTTATTTTTTTTAATTTATTTTCATTCATTTGTTGGTGCATGATATTTTTTTAGATGTTCAGGTTGAGTTCTTAGTGATATGTTTTGAGTTTTTGAGGATTTAGTTTGTTTTTTTCTCTGTTCATGGTTTGCAGTAAAGCCATACAGGTGGTGAAGGAAGAGGGTTTTTTAGTTATCATTATTCTTGAATGGTTTTTATGGAATGTTTTGAGAACATTTTAGACCAAACTATGCAATGAAAATGAGAAACCATGTGTGTTATTAGTGGTGTATCATGTATAGGGAATGAATTATGCATGGTTAGAAGAAACCAATCAGTAAAAATACGAGGAGGATCTATCATTTGACAGAAATGTTTTTCATGATAGGTGAATAGTTTCTGAAACCATACAGTCATCCAATGTAGGGGTCCCTTATCACTAGTAGGGTACACATGGTTGGTTGACAGTTTGGAAACCTTGCGGCCAAGATATGAGACTTACCCAAAATTTTAAAATTTTGAGTTTCAAAATTTTTTCCTCCCTCATTTTAACCATATTTTTGGATTCTTCTCCCCCACTCAACCTAGAAACATGAATGGAGACCCCAACCTAACCACCCTTTCCCCTCCTTGGATAATTGATTCCCCTAATTCAAATCTAGGTGAGTTTCTTTGGATTTTTGTCCAATTTCCTCCTCTTATCTTCACCCTCTCTCATTTAGTGGTTCTCTTATGGTTGGGTTCCATCTTAGCCAAATCATATAGTGAGGGTTGGCTTATATGGGTTGATTTATTTGATACTATGATGTCGAGTTTACTCCTTGTACATCCTCCATTAATCTCTTATATTTTCGTTTCATTCTTGTTTTTTGAGGTATATTTTTCCATCCATTTACTTTCTGGGACATTCCACTTGAGTCCTGAGTATTTTTAATTAATTATAAAATGTTATATTCACGATTGTGTGGTTTCTGTATGATTGTTTTGTGATTCAATGTTTGTAATTTTATGGAAATAATTTATGAAAGGATTTAATAAATTATTCCTATATTTATACGAATGTAAGGTTTCTAATAAAATTCCAATAGGTTTACTTGTGAATAGTGCATTGTGTGTGTGGTTCGGTTCCCTTTTATGGTTTGGTGATTATGTGTGCACCCTTGGGATTAGTTGTGATGTGACATGTTATTATTTAATTGGAACTTTGGGTGTTTTGTTTTTTAATATTCATATTTCTTTGAATGTTATCATATCCATATGTTCATGGGGTCTACATGTTGAAAGAAATATATGCGCATAAATGGAATTTATTAAAAAAAGTCCAATTCAAACCCCTGTTTTCAAAGCAATTTTTACCCATTTATCATTCTACTCTCCCCTATATATCTCAAATGGTTATCTTAAAAACATCTAATATCCCCTAAATGGTCTTAGGGTCTCTAAATGAATTAAATTTTTTTAAATTTTTTCTAAATCTTGTCCCATTTAGAACCTTGAAGTAGGATTAGGTGAAAAAATGAAAAAAAAAAGTCCCATTTCGTATCTTCTGAACATATGTACTAGTTTTGTTATAGTTTTGGAAATATCATTGTATTTTTAAATTATAAGGATTGATTGTTAATTTCAAATATTTGGAATGTTGTTTTAAATTCATATGACATGTAAGATTGGTTGGTACTTTTTAAAGGATCTATACATAATGAGAAACCATATGGTATGCCTTCCGATGTGATGGCCTTCTCATAGATGGTGTTAGGGATTCGTAAAGGCATGCACAGTGGCATATGTGAGTTATGTTTAATGTCAAGCATGTGATGACCTCCTCATTTTCCATTATACTATTATCTTGGGATTACAAGACATATACTAGGGGGTTGTGTGAAAATTTATTTCTAGTCCCGATTAGATATATTAGAACCCCATGGATAGAGGAAAGGCTAGGTGGGTTATTTCACTACTGAGGCTAGTTTAGAGTAGCCAGGTTCACAGATGAATATATAGGTACACCATATTCTGACATGTGGGTCCGAACTAAGTCTGTATTGGGATTAATTCTAAAGATGTTCAAAAAATTTCCATGATTACATATTTACATATTTTGTTTTATTCTAACAAATTTTTGATTACTTTATCTACTAGTAAATGTATTCATACACTTATGATATTTTTCTTTAGTTTTAACCTTATTTTCATTGCAAATATGGTTTTATTTAGATTAGATTTCCTTTTCTATTTTTTATGATAGTTTTCTTCCACTTGGAAATTGGTTTTTAAACTGGAATTTTAAAAGGGAATGATATTTTTATTTAAAATGATAAAAATACTATTTACCCTAATTGAATATCAAAATATATTTTTTAGACTATTTCATTAAAGTAAATGTATGGATTCTATGGTGGTTACCTACTGAGTTTCTTTATGCTCAGACCACTTGTGCCACTTGGGGTCGGTAGACTCGAGCTATTTTTCAGGTTCATTGGTAAAGGTTTTCTTATGGAAAAGGCTGGTTTTCATGGATGGTGGTGACCATAAGGTCACATGGAGATTATTTCAGGTTCCAATTTTCTTTTGTCTAGGTTTTTTAGTTTTTTCTATTGTCTTTGTATCTAGATCAATTTTTGTATTCGTTATTGATGAGTTTTTAAATTCTCATTCTTTTCATTCATACTTGGTCATTACCATTTATATATTTCTATTATAGGATAAATCATTCCCAATTTTATTAACATTGATTCTCATCGCTATTTTCCATCCAGGGAGGATCGATAATGCCTCTTGGGCCTTGTCGTGGGCCGAATCATGTGACTGATTTAGGGTTAACTTTGGTTGTTTAATGACACTATAGTGTATTCATAAATGCATATCTAGTTGTAATATTAAATCATATATTATATATTGTATTAATTAATTAATGTTTACTCAGGTGTATACCCAAGGATTATAAAGGTGATGATCACCATGACATGGTGATCGATCATGCTTAGTGGAGCATCCTATAATTCACCTCATAAATCTCTTTTTTCTTATACATTAACTACCTTGATATACTACCATGTCATGATTTAGAGGGGGTCCTACACATATAATTGATAATTTGGTTAGTCTTATGGATACACCATGGAAAAGGGAGTCTAGTTTTTTCCTCTTGGTGTTCTTTATTAGAGGTGGATAAAGACAGTGGCTACAACTCTTCAGTGTAGGCTATGTTGTGTTACTTCCTTTATAGTAGCATGGTTTAGATTATAAATAATGGTATATCATAGTATTAAGGGTTTATAATCATATCTACTATCTTTATTAAGTTTTAATATATCATAAGAAGCCATTCAACGGTATCAGTGTTTTACCATATTCTTTGATTATCAAAATCATATTGAATCTTATGAAATAGGAAATCATAATGTATATTGTATAGTTTTCATAGGTTATGAGATAAATTTTCCTTAAGGAAAATATATATCATAATACATATCATAAAATATAATTTTATTTTTTGATGTTACATTATGTGATAATTTAATTTTCATTAGGGTTGTAGCATATGATATTCGATATCATAATGAGTGATGTAGAACAAATCCCTCAGTTTTGGTTTGTATTAGCATTAGACATTAGGATATAATAATTGATAAAACACAACTATGTGTTTATTTAATATAGTATCAAGACCTATATACAATATATTATAATTCATAAGTAGTGACATGTCAAGCACCGAACATCTTAATGTTATGCATGACCAATATCATAAGTCATGATAGAAAGGTACACTAAACTAAACCTACGCAGAGTCTTGTCTGGGTATATGATTTATAGGTGTGGTATTACATATCATAAAATAATATTGATATACCTAAGGTTGTTTTTTCATTTTATCTTGTATATTATTGATTATGGTGTGGTTATATCATTAAATACAATAAATATGAAAATAATATTCTTCTTCAATTTCAACTATGAATAGATTTAAATAGTTTAAAAATTATTTATAAATAAATAAAAATTTTATTTTGAGACATTTATTTAATTTATAATGGTCTTTCTAAATTAATTAATAATAATTTATTTATAATTAATTAATTATTTTTTTGAAACATATATTAAATTAGTATTCAATAATACAAAATGTTAATATTAAATACATTTTTAAACTTATATAAAATATAAATTTGTATATAGAAATTATAGTATAATTGATAAAGTATTTATAGATTACAGAATAAGAAATAATATAAAATTATTTATATTGAAAATTATTAATTTTTCATAATTATTATTTTAATTATTAAAATTAAAATATCTAATTTGAGTTGATAGTTTAAACCATATAAAAACGAGTATTGATAATTGATCTGATCAAGGTTATATAAATTTTTAATATATTATATTAAGGTTCTGTAAATTTTTTACATAATTGATTTGGAATAAAAATGTTTATATTTTATTTAAAAAAATATTTAATTAAAATTTCAGATAAATGATTAATATAAATGAGTTTATATTGAGAATAAATATAAAGTGATTATATTTATTTAATTGTAAAATTTCAATAATACATACATGATTTGCATGATTAAAAAATAAGAAGTACATACATGGATTGATAAAAAATCAACAGAGAAAACATTTAAAAGAATGAGATCACCTTACTAGGGATTAGAAAACATTTTTAAAAAAAAAGAATATCGATGTATAGTGTTAAAGTAGTTTAGTCCTAAACATCTATCCTCCATGTTAATCATCCATTGGGTTATAGAATCAGAACCACCTATTGGTTCATGTAATCTAATGAATCACCACTACAATAACATATTTATATGAGTTTTAAAATTTACTATAGGGGATGGGAACATCCCCAATCCATATTTTATTTTTCTCATTCTATGATGATCATGAAGTTGAAATTGGGAAAATCACTTTCCAATACCCTCTCTTAGTGAACCAATAGTCGATCCAAGGATATGTTCCTAATTATTTTTGAGTTTCAAGGGACTAAAATCAAGGACACACAAAAAAATAATAGCTCCTAATAGTTAAAACATTGAATAATTATAAATACAAATCAATAATAGCACATTGTTGTTTAAGATCCATGGAAAAAATCTATAAGTGATATGAGAGGACACTCAACATCACAACACAGGCTAAAAGAAATGGGTGAAAACCCACCCCCCATAAACCCATATATGAATGAAACAAAAAATAGGAGAAAGAAAACAACATGATAAGGGACGAATCAATGGCTAATGATAAATCCAAATAATGGAACCAAATTAGTGGAAGCAAGGTCTATGGGTAAGGGATGATTGAATACGCCTAGGTTTATAAATCCAAGACACAAATAAGAAATACCAATATATAAAATCAAATCCTATATTTAACATTTGAAAAATAAAATTTAGAAAATAAAAGTTTCTAATCATGAATAAAAAATCAATTGATTTGTTTTTTATATAATTAAAATCTAGGAATAAAAAATAAGTGTTTCATTAACTACTGTATGTGATTACCAAATTCACACTTTCCTTGATACCCTTGAGTGAATAAGATGGAGTAGGGCCATAGGCATTGGCGATGTCCTTAATGATGAACTAGGTGTCTGTCTCGCAAATAAGATTCTATAATCTATGTTTTTTTTGTTTTTTGGAATGTTATTATGTTATAATTTAAATTATTGTTTTTAGGTTTATTTTTTACATTATATATAATTCCATGTTTCACTCCAATGAATTTTAGTTTGTTTCCATTGTTTCTAGGGTTGGCCTGTGTTTTTTTCTCTCAAGAGAATGTAGTAGAAACATGACCAACCATTATATATTTAGGATGAGTGCCCAGAGGCCATTCTATGTTATTATAGATTAGAATATTTAGCATTATGTATGAATTTATTATGAGGGATGACCTTTATGTATTCATTTGTGCAATGTGTGACCCATACATATGGTTTTGTGCTGTGGGTTGACCTATACATCTGCCTTTTTACTATAGGTGACTATAAAATATCCCTTTGTGATTCTGATGAGACAATTGTCTATTTTATCATGAACCTTATATAATTTATGAGTTTCCATTATCGTAGTTCATAATTAATTCATATATGTGGCCAACTATCTAAGGTCTATTACGATGGTTGTTTCATCTATGACTGAAATGTCCAAACACATTACCTTACTATAATTATGTGTGATTGATACATTCCTTTTATCATTTATTGATGCTCCTCTTCATTAAGATGATGACACCAATAATTTTAAAAATTAATGTAATGAGAAATTGAGAGAAAAAGGATATGGTTCTAGAGAGGGGATTAATTCTTCAAAACTCTGTTGGCAGTGCCTACATGACTAATTTTTGGCTAGTTTTGATGGATTTCACGCTTAAAGATGAAAGTGATGATATAAATTAGGGGATTGGTTTTGAAAGGATACATCATATTGTAATAAGGGGGTCTTGGTATGATTATTTTCTTTATAATTAATTATTTCCCCTCTATTTATACTGAGGTTTCATTTTCAATGCATGTGTGGCTATCTTCACACAAATTCTCTATATTGGTCTATTTAAATTTTTTAACTCTCAATTTTTAATTATATGCTTTCATTTTTTATTTATTCAAGAAAGGTTATAATATGTTTTCATTACCATTCACATATAACTAATGTGGTATAATGTTTATTAATTCTCTATGTTCTTTTTTCTATAATTTAATTTTTAGTTTTCTGGATTTTTTATTTGTTGTTCTCTATATTTCTTACTTATAGGTTTTTAAATTCTATTTTTAATTTCATGATTTTATTCATAAATATGAGATTTTATATACCACTATTGAGGGTTTTATTAGTTTTTTATGGCCTCTACCACCAAAAACAATTGGTATTAGAGAATATATGTTGATTTTATCAAATAGAAAGATAACCACCATCTCTAACAATGGAAAACATTAACTTACTATGCATATATTTAACTTGAGGTTTTTAAAAAACCCTAATCTATATTATTGGTGATTCTAGGTTAAAAATAATAAGGATATTTTTGGGGAGATTGTTAAGAAAATGAATCCTTTAAATATTTTTTTTTTGTATATCACAATATACTTTTTATGTATGTTTTTTAACTTTATATATTTGTTTTAGTTTTTTTGTGTGCAAGATAAAAATAAGGTGAAATAAATTTTATTCCATGATTAAAATCTCATGATATACAATAATTTTAGTGGTGCAAGAATAATTTCATCATAAGTTATAAAAAACCATGGAGTACATCCAAGATAATGATGCTACTACTGATGAAGTTAAAAATGACATTTAAGAATATATATTTTTAACATTTTATTTTGGTAGAAATTCTCCAATAAATTTGATCACAACTTCAATGATAAAATGTAGTAAAAATACTGATTATTATGAATTTATCTTTTCATTTTTATTTAGTCTAACTTATTATTACTAAGAATGAAATTATGATGAGTATAAATTCTATTTCTTAGTTTCTTTTTAAGAGTTTCTTTTGAGTGAGTTTTTTCTTTGTAAAATCTCTTAGTTCCATTTATAATCATTCTGATTATCACTATGGAATTGTGGTATTCCATGTGTGGAAAGAAAATATTTGGATCTCTGTAAGAAGATTTATATCTAATCTATTTTAATCAAGGTATTCTAGAGATAGGAATTTTGAACCACCTTATTAGAATAATTCAAATATATGATGAGGGGTAGCCTGTGAACTTTGGGAATGATAAATGTTTTGATCATAGTTTATAAGTTACTTTTATTATATCTAGTTATAGGAATGAAAATTCTTACAAACTTGACATAGAAGGCCTAATAATTTATAATTTTCCTTGATTAATTGTTGTGGAATAATTTATTATCTTTGGAATAAATAGATATTTTTCTAGAACTTTTGGATTTTAGCTAAAATGAATAGGAATTGTGTTTTTTGGGATCAACCAAAACTTTTGTTTAACTAAACTATATTTTATGATCCCTACAAATATGGTAGGAAATATAAGTATAGTTTTATACATGTTTGTGATTCCTTAACATTTATATCTTTACATTTGGTCCATAAGGAATTATTTTTTCTTATATAAAATTGAATAATTAAAGGTTAGAACTATGTGTATTTCCCTATTAATGATTATTCTATAATTAATTTGATCTATTTTCTCACTCAAAAATATGAATATTTCTTTATTTCCAAAAACATTCATACTTCCATTAAAAGTAAAAAATAAAATTTACCTTTTGTTTCTATCTAGAGTAACAAAAGTGTTGAGTTTGAAGATTCATATTTTGAAACTGTTTATTATATGAAAGGTATTACTCATAATTTTTAAGCATAAAGAACACCTTAAAAATTGATTAGTTGAACAAATAAATATAATTATTTATTAAATGACTTAGTTTTTTTATGTGAATATTATATTAATAAATATTTCTAGTTTGAGGTGGTAAATACTTATTTTTATACTAAAAATTGAGTTTTACTTCATTTATTTTTATTTAAACTCCCTATGAGTAGAATATTGAAAGAAAAAAACTATCATAGTTCATATTTTTTGAGTGTATAGTATTAATTTTGAATAATAAATATCAACTTTATAATTTTTATTCTAAAGACAATGGTAAGATTTTTTTCATGGTTATTCTATAACTGGTAACAGGTATAAGTATTTTAATAAATTAATGAATGTTTTTTAGGAAAAAAATTCATGTAAAATTTGATGAAACTAATCCTTATGCTTTCGTAAAACCATTGTAAGTCAATCATCCAAATGATTTCTTTGAAACATTTATTAATTTATCATAATTTGAACATCAAAAAACATTAATTAATCCTTCCAATGATATATCAATGGATTTTCATTATCCTAAAATTATTTCATTGAAAGATAAAAAATATATAGTTGAGGAACGAGTTATGTTTTTATCAAATAACTAGACGATCTTATAGGATCACTCCACTAACAATATCATTTGAGATGTGATTCCACCATTCATAACTTGAAACTACTTAAGAAAATAATTTGATCATCATGCATTCCTATCATAATCCGAACATAAATTGAAAGATGATTCCATGGGTGATAAAAGATGGATATGAGCTATACCAGAATACAATAATCATTTCAAATGAAATTGGATTTAGCATATGGTTAAATAACCTAAAGAACATATAGTAATTTGAGTAAAATTTGGTTTTTAGAAAACAAAATGTGATGAGAATGGAATAATTAAATGTAATAAATAAAAACATTTTGTTTCGGGTTTCTATTAAGAAGATGGGATATATTATGGAGGGACTTTTTCACCTATAGTTATGATCAAGTGTATCTAAATCGTAGTAGCCTTTGAAAAACTTATAAATTTAACTTCGTCTAAAATGGATGTGAAAAATGATTTTCTTAATAGTTATTTTAATGATAAAAAAATCAGAAACATGTATTTAAACATACCAAATCATTGTAAAAAATTAAAAAAGTCCCAAAATTCAGGTATGATAAACTTACCAGATTTTTAACATAAAATAATTTTTTTAAGGTAAATGATAACCTAACTCTTATTATAAATAAATTTTTTAAAGATATAAACTTTGATTAAATTTATGATAATGAAATTATTTTTTCTCAACATGAAAATCACATTCCTATTAAATTTCATAACCTATGGATAATGGGTTTTAAATGATCATGATGGGTGTACTTGATTTTTTCCCAAGTTTTAAATTTAGCAAAAATAGTTTGACTCATTTTATCTCAATGTAAATATATTATTAATTTACTTGAAAATTGTTTTGAAAATTACTTGGGAATTATTTTTTTGATAGGTACCTTAATAAATGTTGACATTAATGAATATGGGGAAATTGTTGATCAAAAAATATATAGAGGTATTATTAGAAGTTTATTATATTTAATATCTATTCAATTAGTAATTATGTTAAAATTGTGATTGTTTATGATATTTAATTAAAATATAAAGGAATCACATTTAAAAGAGGTAAAATTTATTTTTCATTATATGAGAGGTTCATAATATCTTGGTCTCTTATATTCTTATAGAATTTATTTTACAATGAAAAGTTACTCAAATACCAACTTTAGAGTTGGTATTCTTGAAAGAAAGAGTGAATTATGAACATTCCAATTCATTAGAGAAGATTTATTTTTTTGGTCAATATGAATCAACACTTGGTTGTATTCTCTAGTATTGAAATTTAATATGAGGAAACAAAAAATTATTGAGCTCAGGTGTTGTGGATTCAACATGCACTCAAGGATTTTATTTTAAATTTTACTCTAATTCCAATCATTTTTTAAACAATATGTCAATTTTAATTTCATTAAACCTAGTAAAACACTCATGAGTAAAGTATGTAGATGTAAGACACCATTTCTATAGTTATCACATGCAAAAATGAGATATTTTATTGAATTTATCAGAATAGAAAAAAATATTGCGAATATTTTTACTAAACATAAAAAATCAGATAAATTGTAATATGTTAAATAGAACGTTATAATTATTTATTTAAATTAATTTTTGATTTAATTTTTGTTTAATATATCACTAAATATTGAAAAATATCATGAAAAAGGGAGAATATTCTTTTCAAATATGCTTCAATGTTTTGTACAAGTTATTTTAAAAAATTAAAATATTTTTCTATTTTTTAATTTACATTTAATAGAAATAATTCTAATGGTTGTTACTAGTTATCTGGAACATATTAATCTCAAATTATTTCATTTTTTATCTTTAAAATTTATTTATTATAAAAAAGAAATATTTTTCCATTATTTGGTATAAATCATACCTTTATGACATCGAGACCTAAGAAATTATCATATGAATTTTCACTAGAACCATATTCAAAAGAATAAGAACATCTATAGGAATTTAAAGATATATTCTAGAAGAATTTTAAATTATTTTATCTTATTATTCATTTATTTCTTCTCTTAAGTCTAATAATATTCAAAATAAGAGAATTGTTTTTCATGTATGATCTATCTTGATAATAAGGGAATGGATTTTAGAATATAGAGTGTTCATTCCAATGAGAGGGATGTTTTACTTCAATAGAATATAAATTACTAATATGCTTATTTTGTTTATCTTCATTATTAAAATATAGTTTCAATTTATCCTTCAATTATCCTCTATTAGGATAAATTTACAAAATAAAAAAGGGGGAGATATAAAATTTCCATCTTCATTCTCTAATTATTTTTTAAATTGGGGATAATTTTTTAAAAATTAAATGGGAATAAGTTAAAATTTTCAAAAGGGGGGATAATGTTCTCTTTTCATTCATCATAATTTCCTTTTTAAAATAATAACTTGGAAGAAATTCAGGAAAATATAATTTTAAAATTTAATAACATTAATAATGTTTTTCCTGTATAACTTTTATTTTAAAAAAATTTACTAATACATTTTATTGATTTCTTGTAGATTAATTTATAATAGATTAAAAATATAAGATATTTTATTTTATTTTTCTATCAAACTTTACCACTTAATTTTTTATATTATATTTTACAAAAGACGAAAATTTTTAAGGAGTTTTTTTTTTTGGAATATTTTTTAGAAAATATCTCTTTTATATATTTTGTTTTTGTAAATCACAATATACTCTTTAAGTATGTTTTCTTAAACATTAAATTATGTTTTATAGTTTTTTTTATGCATGTTGAAAATATTATGAACTTAATTTCATTACATGATTAGCTTCTCCAGATGTACAATAACTTTTGTGGTGTGGGAATAATTTCATCAAAAAATATGAATTAATGTTTAGTTCATCATAAGATAACAAAGTTGCTTCTAATGTAGTTACAAACGACTCTAAGGAATATGGATTTTTTAAATTTGAGTTTGATAAAACTTTTCCATGATATTGAACAACAACATTTTGGATAATAATTCATAGTAATACTAACAATTATAAAATTATTTTGTTATTTTTATGTTATTACATTGTTTATTTTAGAGAGATTGATTTTGATAAGTCAAAATTTTCTTTCAGAGTGTCTTACTAAGAGAATACATTATTTGAGGGTTTTCACTTAAAAGATATTGGTTGGAATTATTATTATTCTAATTATAATTATAGTGTAAAGGGATTACCAATATAAAAGAATGATATTATATTGTGTGGAAGCATATCTAGGTATAATCCATTGTGATCGAGAGATTCTAAGGATATAATGAAAAATTCTATTTCTGATCATTCTGATCGAGGGAATCCGGGGGTTAGAAGATAGAGAAACATTATAATGGGATTAAGTTGAGGGCCTCCAGGTATAATATGTGAGATTTCCCATAACTACACTCATAGGTTTATGTCTAAAAACACATTCTTCATGTACTATATTTAATACCAAGTGAGATTATTGATTCTAAACAACCATATATTTCACGTCATTTTAATAATTTGAAATGTACATATCACAGATACTGACGTATCCCTATAACCAAAAGGATTATTTTTTGGTAGATTGACATATAAACAACATATTTTAAATAATGTATTCAACATATTTAAAAACATTTATATGTAATAATTCCTTCTATATATAATAATTTATATAATTTATTTGCTAAATGAAAAACATATGAAGAGGTTATCTCAAATTCTCGATAAGGGAAAATTCTATCAATGAGTCATAATGGGTCAGAGCATAAGAATATAAGAAAACATGGTCTTGGAAAAAATATCTACTTAAAACTAATTTTGAACTATAATAGTAGTCCATAAGTCATGAGACAAGATCATGTAACAATAAAAGTTCAAATATATACCACGTCATATGAATACAACATCATGAAAAAATGATTATGATCCATGGATCATGACATAGTACTATAACATACCATGGAATTATATTATAACATAGAAAAATTTCATATAAGTGAAATATGGGACAAACATATGCATAAGAATAAATGACATGGTGGAGCTAGTATCATTACTTATTTCTATAACATAGTGTAGGAGGCATCACTGCCCGATTATCATAACATAGTAGAGTAGGCATCACTACTAGATTTACATAATAGAGTGTAGAATTCATAACTACATAATTCTAATATCATAGTTGATCATACATCGCTACCCAATTCCCATAGTGTATCAAGCATAAATACTCAATTCCTATAATTATCTCATGAGATATAAAGATTTACCCAATGCATTGGTGATCTATAGAGGACCCACTCATCTCATAATGATAAAAAATAAATATGTACTCCACATAAAATTATTCATTTATCATATCATGATAACAAAACATATGGAATGGAAATGGGTATCAAAATACTATTACATAAAATGAAATCAAAAGATATTTATTGATGCCAAAATTAAATCCCCCCAAAATAGTGATCTAATAAGTTTATTTAAAGGTTGAATCATGAAACATAACTTTAGATGATATAAGTAATTTATTTTTAAATAGTAAATTGAAGTGAAACATAAAAAAATCAGAAAACAATTCTCCATGTCATTGAAAATATATGAAATTGAGATTCACTTTCAAAAGGTCCTTTTTTGTGAAGTTGGCATGAATACGTTTTCAAAAACTATTTATAAATAAATTAAAAAACAATAATCCCTGAAAAATACATAACGTTTATCAAGATGAAATGTATAGTAGAAGATAAAATATAAAATCATAAAAGGAAAAACGTTTTTAATCAAAATACTTTTATTGAAACACATATCCTTAAAAGGATAAAAAAATTCCATATGAAAAGGGTTGAAGATAATTATGGAGATAACATGAAAAATTAAATATTTTGATTTCAAAATAAAAAAATGATAATATTTTTTGAAACTAATAATATAAATAGGGATAAAATAGATCTTTTATATAGTATGATAATTATTCATAAAAACATTTCAATTTATGAGGTGAGAAATCTATCAAAGAATAAGAATTAAAAATAAGAATTCCATTTTTCAAAAACAAAGAAGGTGGGGTCACATATAAAATAAATAAATTTAATAATATAATATATTTAAAATAAAATAGTCAAGGGAGAAAAACTATGACTCGATGAAAAGGATATTGAGTTGAAAACCCATTATGTATGTCATAATAATTGTAGTAACAATAATTTTAAATGTAGTTTATGTGTACGAATTTTAAATCTAAAAAAATAAAATGTAAATGAAATTTTTTAAAATAATAAGATAAAATAAATTAAACATTGGATACTGGATTTCATTATGAAACATTACAACTAAATGAAATGAAATTTAATTATAAAAACCCTTGAAAACTATATATTTTAAAAGTAAAAATATTTTGGAAATTTTTTCATAAGAAATAAATATAAATAAAAAATTGATATAAAGTGAAATACCATTAAATAATTATATATAATGTTTAGAGCTTATAATAATAATGTTCAAGAATAATGATCATAACTCAATTAACAAAAAATTTGTTAACAAAACCGTAAACATTACTATTAACTTCCATAGAAGCACATTAACCTCTTGTACAATAGTAAAAACCATATTAATAACACAATTCATAACCATATTCATATATTTTCTCTTTTATACCCTTTAAATGTAATAATACATTATAAATTACTTAGTTATTTTTTATTTTTATCATTGAATGTTAGTTATTAGGATTTTTTAACACGTGATTTATAATGTCAATGCTGATCCCTTTTATTTGATACAATGTTCATAATTCCAAGATTATTTAAGTGAATATATATTGTATTATTATTTAAAGATTTCTAATTTCATTCCATTAGAGAAATATTTAGGATTTATAAAGATGAAATTAGGGATGAGCTTGTTTTGAGGTATTTTTTACAAACAAAAGGTGGTATATTAATAACAGGTCATATTTAAATAGAATTCATAATTTACCTTTTTATGATATTAATAATGTCATAGACATCATTTTTATTCATTAAATACATTTTTAAAACCATCCATGAAAGTAAGTGATGAAAAATGAAATATTTCATTCATGGAGGTGATAGTTTTTACAAAACATATGTGATGTTTTCATTTTACAATGGATGAGAGGGTGAGAGATAATGGTTGTTCCATAACCATAATAACATTTTAGTATAATAATGATAATTATTTATTTATATTAGAATTTTATAAATGTTTTTTTAGAAATATTGATAAAAATTTTAGGTAATGGATAGTACTCACATTGAGAATTCAAATCTTTTCTTCAATGCCATCTTGGAAATGAATGTCCTGGAAAATTTATGGTAAAAAATGCTTGGAAACATGAAAAAAGGATCTAATGGAGTTAGAATGGGTATATTTTCAAGGAAATTTATAAGGATAAGTTTTTCTTCTAGTGGGTGAAAGTGATATCCTTTTATAGGTGAAATGGAGGGACGTTTCCTTGGAAACTAATGTTGGTTGAGGGGTAAAGAGGGAATCACATGACATTTAGGTGATATGATGTGAATAAATTTTAGTGATACACTTGGGTATGAATTTAACACTTAAAAAATTTCTTCTATAAGTTCTGTTTTTCATTTTGATTTAGTAAAATTCGATCTATGGTATATTTCCTCATTTTTACCCTTATTAACCTTCATTAAATTTTTACCATTGTAATTATTTTTTACTAAAAATATAATATGGCCATTAATACTAAATTTGGACATGATAATTCTTAATTTTAAATATATTTAATATAATATAATTTGAAAATATTATAAAATTATATTTTAAATTAAAACATAATGTATCCTGAAAAGACTTATTTTGTTGAAAAATGAATTTTTAATATTATGTGTTTTTATTATTATTTCCAATAAATTAGTATTTAAATGAGTGTAAATATATTATTAATATAAAAATATACACTATTTATATAATAATTGAATATATTTAGTTTTCATAATATAAATGATCAATGCATTAAAATATATTTTTACTAAATTACATTTTAAAATTATTTTATTAGTTATTTGAACACATTTGTATTAAAAATGACCATTGTTTTATTCAAAAATATACATTAATAATTTATAAAAATACAGGTGATATATATATAATTTTTTAAATTGATAATTATAGGTATATATCATCTTAACTTCTACATAGAAACAATCTCAAGATCTTCACATAAGACTAAAGGATATGATAAACTATAGTGTTCGACATGGGTAGTGATTTAGCTAGAATGGATCTCATAGTTATTTCCATAATCATGAAATTATCATGTAAACGATTTCCTTCTAGTCACACTTGTTAGATTTGGAATTAGGCTTGGTCTATTGAAAAACCTAATGAATCTGGCTTCCTTAGAAGCTTAGATAGATGATCCACATAATTAATATTTCTATAACTTGATGTTTCTTATTTTATTTTATGTATTTATTTC
The DNA here is from genome assembly GCA_963277665.1 of Viscum album. Taxonomy (NCBI): domain Eukaryota; kingdom Viridiplantae; phylum Streptophyta; class Magnoliopsida; order Santalales; family Viscaceae; genus Viscum; species Viscum album. The sequence continues at coordinate 109,456,727 of OY728126.1, read as the reverse complement.
ATAATATTTTTATTTTTATTTATTATTTATAATTATATGTCTATGTTACAAATACCATTTTTAATTACAACATTTTTCATTAATATATAGTGTTGTGTGTATAAAAAGATATCACAAATTTAAAGTATTATAATTTCCTTGGTGTTACATTATACCCCACTTAAATAAATTTTACCAAAAAACATTATTACATGGATTCAAAAATGAGGTTATTTTTTATTAAATACATCTTCAGGTTCCCATGTAGCTTCCTCAAATATTTATTTTCTCCATAGATATATTACTAGGTGGGTGGTCTTATTATAAAAAAACATTATATCTTAAATCTAAGATCTCTACATGTTATTCTTCATAATATTGACCATGTTCCAACTATAAAGATTCTAAGTTTAGTTCATCTTATAGGTCTAGTATGTAATTCCCAAAAAAGAAATGCATAGAACACATCATGAACTTTTAAGATGTTTAGAGGAAGTGATAAGTGATAAGTTACAGTACTGAAATGATAAAGGATCTTAAACGGGCCGATATATCAGGGGTACAACTTCCCTTTCTTCTTATATCTTATAAGATTCTTCCAAGGTGATATCCAAAGGAATAAAATATCACCAACATAAGACTCTATATCTCATTGATGATTATCAGTATAGTTTTTTATCAACTTTTCTCTAATTTCATATGTCACTAAATAGTTAAAACTTTTCTATTTTTTTCTAGGATATGATAGAGTCCAATAAACATTTTTTATCTAACTTGATCCCAAAATGTTGAAGTTATGCATATTTATTCATATATACCCTTAAATGGAGTCGTTTATTTTTTAGAGTTGGAATTTTTATTATATGATATCTCCCCCATAGAAAGATTTGTTTCCCTAAATTCCTTTAAAACCCATCGAATAAGATTTTAATATATCTTCCAATGATTGAATGACACTTTAAGATTAAACATCAGTTTGAGGATGATAATATTCACTAAAGAACTACTCTATATCCAATGGTTATTAAATAATGCTCTAAAAATTTTATGAGAACCTTGAATATTGATCATATACAATTAAAATATTTATTCTATGTATCATTTCATATCCTTTATGTATAACATAGTATGTTGATTAAGTGAGTAACCATCCCAAATAACAATGAGATGTGCCTAATATTTTGTCCATATGCCACTACCTATATGTAATTATAGCCTTTATAAATTTTATGAAATGTAGTGATCATATTTATGGTGATTTTCTCTCATTTACATATTGGTATAGGCAGTGGTTGCATTATCCCTTAAGATTGGTGATGATCGTTATTTACTTACTAGTATATCAATTATTGAGATACATACTCTACAATCTACCCCTTAATATTGTCCCAACATAGGTGATTCTTAATATCTCTATTCACATTTATACTTCCAAGATGAATAGATAAAGATGATCTATGTGTATCATACAAAATATCCTTCTTCAGATTTGGTATGGATGGGAAATATATTTAGGTTTCAAATCCATTAACTCCATCATAATCAAGATTAAACTATGGATGATTTCCCACATCTTTTGTAGCTCAATTTTATCTTTCTAGACCACCTTGATCATTACATAGATGTTGGGTTGATAAATTATTTAATAAATGTTGGATTTGATCCTTTCCATTAAGATCTCAATATCCATCTTGTAATGTCTCGGAATTTTATCATTGGAAGTTACGTTATATTTATATAATTGTGTCATATTTTGTATTATATAATGACCACATACTACATGATGGAAACAAAAAAATGATTTTTTATATACTTATTAAAATTATAATTAGAGAATAAATATATCTATAAGAATTTAAAATATTACAATGGGATAAAAAATAGAAAATAATATAACTAAAATATTAAACATTTGGAATTTATTGATCGAGAAAAATAATCTCACTCATGAGCAACACTCAAGAAATGAAGAATAATAATAGTTAGGAAATATTCAAATTTAAATATATATATATATATACCCATGAGAAAAAAATATTTAATGAATAATTAATTAAATATGAGATATTTATAGAATGTAGGGAACCCAATGATCATTAAAAATCTGTCCTTGGAATAGTAATATGCTTGTTGTAATAGTAATATGACTATTAGAATAATAATATGACTATTAGGAGTAGTAACTTCACCATTAGAATTGTATCTTTGTATATGGAAGTGTAAAATAACATTAGTTACCTTATAAAACTAAAATATGACATATTTATATCATTATGAAAGTAAATAAATGTTTTAAAAATGATAAAAAAAAGTATGTTTATTTTTATAAAACAAATATCTTTTATTGAAATTTTTATAACAAATATATAGTTTTTAAATAAAATTTATTTTCATAAAATGGGTTTATAAAATATTTGAAATTATGGTGAAAAGTGAAATACAAAAAAAATTGATATTAATCATTATATTGCTAAATACCTAAATTTATGAGTCATGGATGATGTAAGAACCCATTAGTTAAATCTTACATTCACCATTTATTGTATATGGTCACAAGATTCACCACTATTGGTAGTATTGATCCAACATAATAAAATAATGATTATAATATTCAACACACCTCTCTCATCCCCTTAAAAATACCACTTATTCTCCTCATATCTTCTAAGGCTTCAAGCATATCAGATTTATATCCAATTATATTCCTAACCCCATCCCCTGTCTAAAAAGTTCTATTCTCACCAAAATTCAAACCAAAGTTCATTATTATAACACCGCCACTAAGAAGGGCAAGGTAAGTGCCTCGTTTTATGTCACGACCCATCCTCGGGACCTGTGTCGTGACTACCCCAAACCCGCCTTCCATAGGCCAGGGGCTAGTGCCTAGTACCAAAGGCATAAATCCCTAAGCTGGGAAGGAATTTCCTTTATAAAAAGAAAACACACACAATTAGAGTACACAACTGGAAGCAAAACACAAAGTAAAACTGAATACAAAGGTAGTGCTGAAAGTAAATGGGCCAGTATACAAACAAAACTGAACAACAAGAACAAGTACAAGTAAAAAAGGGAAAATAGCTCCTAGATCATCCACTGGGGAATCTGATCGGAAGGGTAGGTACAGAACTCGAACAAATCATCCCTAAGGTACATACCGTCTAGTCCAGCTCCAAGCAGCCTCTCGTCCATCACCCTCAGCCTCGATCACTGCAGTCCATCGTCTATATAGAACATAACAAGGTGCGGGTGAAGCCCATGCAGGGGTGAGTATAAAGATACTTAGTAAGGGACCCCGAGACCCCCAAAGGTCTCCCAGAATCCACTAAGGATAAACCCCATAAGAAAGATACGATCACAAAGTCTCAACCAACCTTACTTAGGTATATGCCCATACATATACCTAAGTTACCAATCATAGTTCGGCTCCAACTCTCTAGCCCAAGCACAACCCAGTCCACAAAGGAAGGAAAGAAAATCACCATGATGATAACGAATGAAAGTCAAGAGTCATCTCACACAGGTACACATCTTTTGTAGAGTGATAAAGATGATCAGATTTAGTCACTGATTCATCTAAGATGTCAGACCCACACAGGATACAGGACCATCTATTCTAGAGTTATAGAGATGATCAGATATAGTCACTGATTCATCTAAGCTGTCAGCCCCACACAGGATATAGGACCAGAAAAGCTGTCATACCCACACAGGATACAGGACCAGTTACTGTAGAGTGATAGAGATGATCAGATGTAGTCACTGATTCATCTAAGTTGTCGGACTCACAAAGGATACAGGACCATCTAAGTTGTCGGACCCACAGAGGATAGAGGACAAGCTATTCTGTCGGACCCACACATGATACAGGAACTGAAGTCAAAACTGTCGGACCCACATAGGATCCCGATATAGTAATCATTTCTTTCGAACCCACGGAGGATTCTGGTACAATAGTCATTACTGTCGAACCAACGGAGGATTCTGGTACATCTCAGTCACAGCCAGCCCTAGGGTTCCTGCACACAGCACTATTGATTCCGGGAGGGTCCGCTCCTCAATCCAAGTGTTGATACATAAACTATCACGATGTCCTAAGTTGATATATCTGGTATTTCCATCTCACCATAAGGAACCCAACGCAATATATGGCGTGTCAATCGGACGCCCGGTCTAAGAGTTATTGGCATTTCCGTTCCAGGGGCCCAATTGGTTTTTAGGCTTAAACTAACCCGGTCGTACTCCAACTGCATCTAAACCTCAAGTGGAGTGTTCCAAAGAGTAGTCTCACTCCAAGAATTCCATAGTCGTAGGAGGTATGTCAATTGAACACTCATAACACTAGATGCGGGCTAAAAGCTGTAAACGGCAATAGCAGGTCTGGGTCCGGTCCGACCCGGTCCGAACCGGGGTCTGACCCGGTCCGTGGGTGTGGCCCGACCCGAGTGGTCAGCTTGGCCCGAAGGTGCAGCCTGGCCCGAAGGTGCGGCCTGTCCTGATGGTGCGGCCCATCCTGAGGGCGGCCCGGCCCGTGGCGGCCTGACCGAGGGGTGGCCCAGCCGTGGTGGCCCAGAAAAGTGGTGGCCTAGCCATTGGGCAGCCCGGTCATGGGGCAGCCTGGACGAGGGGTTACCTGGTCGTGGGGCCGCCTGGCCATGGGGCTACCCGGCCGTGGGGCTCCCCGACATTGGCGTCCCAGCCGTGGGGCTACCCATCCGAGGGGCGTCCCAGCCAAGGGGCTTCCTTGGCGCGGCGCAACGGCGCCGAGCCATCTTTGTTCGCCTCAGCCCCCTTCCTCCGGCGTGGCGCAACGGCACCGCGCATCTTCTTTCTGCCATGACCTGCATGGATGTGGCCGCCTTTCTATGGCACGGTGCGACAGGACCGTGTCCTTCCGGATCTGCATCCATCGTCAACCAAACAACAATCCAACTGAGGGTTGTCGGGCCGTGTTTGTTTGGCCCACTCCCTCCACATTAAGTGATTACAAAAGGCCACTGTTGAACCAAAATAAACGACGAGGAATGAGGTTATATTCATACATTAAAATAATCAAATCCCCCTACCTCATATTTTTCATTGTACGTTGACGAGTCATGGAAGATAGACGTCACGGAAGATGGACGTCGTTCCTTCAATGTTGGAGGAGGAAGAGCTCGGTGAAGACGAATCGAGACGATGCCCTCGGTGTACTTCATGGGCGGCGATGCTTCCCTTCCTTGCTTTGTTTGAATAAGGAAAAAGATGATGCTACAAGTTCTTTGGAGATGAGGAGCGTTCTTTATGTTATTCGTGGAAAGAATGGAGTTCTTCTGCGGTTCTTCGTTGGAAGGATGAAGCTCTTCTCTCTCAATCTTTCCAAAGGATTATGCCAACCCCAAAAATAACAAAGGATGGCCTCTTTTAATACTTTCCCACAACAACACAAACATGTGCTTAATTAAATGAGGAAACTCATTTAATTAATGCTAAGGGATGGTTCAAATTTAAATTTATAAGAGGTGAAGAGTTTAATTAAAATAAGGTACCTCACTTCATTAATGGGTGAATTGGCACCATTATGGGGGAAGGTGGAAGGTTTCAAGAGTTTCCCCCATTAATGTGGAGCTCAAGGGTTTAAAAGGGGGGTTAAGGGGGTTCAAGATAGTGGGACCCACCTAGTCATATCCTCGCCAAGGGAGGTTAGGGTGTGGTGGGCCCCACCTATAACATCCACTTTGTGGTTTTAACCACCAACCTAATAAAAATATGTTACACATATTTTTACTTAATTTTTTTTAGAATCCCCAAAAATTAACTTCCAACCTCAATAAAATGCAATTGTGGTAAAGGTATCCTTAAGGGAATACCGGTGCTATGAGTTCAGCGGTGTCCTCAGATTTCAATTCCAAGCACCGGTTCAAAAGATATAAAACGTCGCTCGCATGTTTACTGAACATACACGAAAAAAAAGTTCGGAAAATTATTAACAGCCATCCTCGACCCACTGCGGTCATAGTTAGGCTCTTCCTAGGTTAATCACGCCCCAACAAACCCAACGGTACCCTTATTTTTTCAATCTGAATTACCGTTTAAAGGTTATAAATTTTAAAATAAAATAATTTTCACTTAATTATTTTATTTGCATCCAAAAACTAACTTTCTATGGTGGCCCTGGCTGACCCAAGTTAGTATCTTCTTAATGAAATCCTACCCTCATGATTTCAGCGGTGGTCTCAGATTTTAAATCCGAGTTACCATTTTTGAGTTATATGCATTTGAAAAATAAAATAACTTTATTTAATTATTTTATTTACGGTTATTCCGTTTTTGAGTTTTCTCACAGGTGGCCTGAGTAGACTAAACTTAAGTCACGCCTAGGGTAAACACGCCATCCTGAGCGCAACAGTGGCCTCAGATTTCTAATCTAAGTAACCTTTTAAGATTTATTCCACTTTTTCATGAAAACTGTATACTCGCATTAATTTAAGCTTAACAAAACTTAAACGAATAATTTCGGGAAATCCAGGCCTTGAAATCACGCGCCGTTAGAAACTACGGACTCATAAAATTCCCAAGAATTTAAGAAAAAAAATATACAGAATTTCTGGGTCTTTACATTCTCCCCACCTTAGGTATTTACGTCCCCGTATGCTACAACTCACACTATGGAAACAAAAGGGGGTACTTAGAATGCATATTATCCTCCCGCTCCCATGATCTATCTAGGAGGTTCCCATGATGCCAGCGAATGTGATCCAGAGGAATCGACCGTCCATGCAGGACCTGCTCCTGTCGATCCTCAATCTCCACTACAACCTCCATGAAAGTTGCCCTGTCATCGATGTCTAGTTCCCTGTGGTCGATGATGTGGGACGGGCCGTGCACGTATCTCCTTGGCTGAGATACGTGGAAGACGTCGTGCACCCATTGAAACTAAGGTGTAAGAACTAAGCAGTAAGATACCTCACCTACTCTACTGAGAACCTGGAAAGGATCAATGAATCGCGGAGATAACTTGTCGCCTCGGCCAAATCTTCATAGACCTCATCAAGGTGAGACCTGTAGAAAGACGTGGTCTCCATCCTCAAACTCCTGATGTCTTCTTCTCCTGGATATACATGAAAGACCTGTCACGAAGTCCATGGATATCTCATCCATCTTCCACTTTGGGACCTCTAAAGTTTGAACCAAGCCTGCTTGTACCTGATGCTCCACCTTCACTTGCTGATAAGTGAGGCATCGAGAGACAAACTCCACTACTGCCTTCTTCATACCTAGCCAGTAGTGATGTCATCAAAGGTCCAAGTACATCTTCACCACTTTTGGATGTACCGCTAAAGGTGATGTGTGAAACTCCCATAACACTTCCTCTTGAAGTGACATTGGCACCATAGTACATTTTATGAATAGGATGATGTGCTCCCCACCTTCATAAAATTCATCAGGTTCCTGTCATATGGATACCTGAGCACGTCGCATCTCACAGTCAACGTCCCCACGATGTGCCTCCATGACTCATAATAGAAGTGGAGGAGTGACTATGAGAGACTGCAGAAAGGATGCTCCATCTCTATCCACAAATGATATCTTCAATGTGGCCAACTGCCCCATCACCTCTCCTAGCAGTGGAATGCCTGATCTCCTGCAGAGATCATATGATACAATGTTCCCCTTCCCAGGAGTATAGACTATATCGAAGTCATAGTCTGGGAGGAACTCAAGCCATCCTCGATATCTCAGGTTCGGGTCCTTTTGCGAGAAGATGTACCTGAGACTCTGGTGGTATGAGTAGACTTTAAATCGTTCTCCCATAAGATAGTGATGCCACATCTTCAAGGTGAAGGCCACTGATTCTAACTCCATGTCATGGGTAGCATAGTTATGCTCGTGTTGTCTCAACTGCCGAGAACTATATGTGATCACTGCTCGCTCCTACATTAGGACACACACGAGTCCAGTCCCTGATGTGTCGCAGTATACTACATACCCAACGCCCTCCTCCGGTATCCACAATATGGGTGCACTATTCAACCTCTACCTCAGCTCATGAAATCTCTTCTAACATCTATCAAACCACACTAAGGGTTTCCCCTTCTTCATCAAAGATGATAGTGGTGCTGCAACTCTGGAGAAGTCTGGCACAAAGGTAAGTCCGGCTGACTCATGGATGATCAGTTGCACCCTCTTATGCATGATTCCATCTTCTGCTGCTTGGGTTTTTCTTTTTCGCCGACCAAGTAAAACCCAATCCCAACGTTGTAGATAATCCAAAACCTTTTTTCCTAATACAGTAAATTTGTGTATGAACTATGGATACCCAGTCTAGACCCAAACTAACGTCCTAAGGCCTCGACGCTGCCACCAAGAGGTTACAAATGAAACTATCACCTCAAGGGTCAGATCACACCGTCGGTGTATTTGTGATTATCGAGTCTCCTCCCAAAGGTATCTCCAAATGTGAGGGTCAAGTCAATGGTGTAACCAGAAACTCTTGTTCTGGGACAAGATTTGTGGAAGGAAGGAATGATTGGTACCTATGTCTATTGATACGCCACCTAGTAGTAGACACGGAACATACCTAAAATAATTCCTAGATCCCTTGGTTCACACTCCTTGACCGCATGCAGCTACTCTCATCCCCTTCCCATCAGCTCCCCAAGACTAGCGGGGACTACATAGGCGGGTGGTTGTAACATGTCGAAATGTTCACCACCTCATGCTGCTCTCCTAGCTCTACTTCCACGTCTGCTGCCCTGCAGATTCATCTATCCTTAACACTACCTCTTCTAAAAACGTCTCACATGACCAAGTCTTTGAGACTAGCACTGGTTTCATGCTTTCCAACAGCTAACATTCACTGGCTGTATCCTCTCATCCAATGAACATTCAACCACAAAGTTTCCCTCTATCACCCTAACATAAGTAGGAATGCATAGAGGAAAAAGTGTTGGCTCGGATGTCTTTAAACACTCCTCGCTCAGAGGTCCGTGCTCTAAAGCACTACTCGCATCGTACTCATCAAGTACCATGAATGGTCGGTACGCTTCGATGAATACTCAACTACCGAAATTTCGTCCTTCCGAAACTGCATAAACTCTAGAGAACTCTTATCCACCTCCTCAATCCAGTCCTCAGCCACCTTTGGATGGGGATCACCTCATAACTTGAGGGATATCTGGTGCTGGAACACATGTAAGGCACTAAGCCTACAAGTTTCCTTTACCGGTACCGCCGGTAGTGTATGCTGACCAACGGGCAGTGATATAGTTGGCACTCTGCCCGAAGGTACCATCTCAGAAAACGGTCCAAGTACTGAAACCTCATCACTATGCGGACCATCCTCATTGCCACTCAATGAAAAATATTAGCAGCTAAGATCACCATCTTCTCTACTAGTGTCTCGACTAGGCGGAAAACTCTAGCCATCGCCTCCAACCAGCCCTCAGCAGTGTGGGAATCTGACTTGCCTCGAAACTTCATAGGCCAAAGCTGCTAGAACTCGTAAAATGTGATCAGTCAGCGTACATTGTCCACCAGTGTGGCTGGGGGTATCTGTTTCTTTACTGGTGGTGGTGTTGCTATTACACCACCTAATGGTGCCAACATAGAAAGAGGGCCCTCCACTGGAGCGTCATCACTCGGTGGTCCGTCATCGTGTACTCTCTCAGGAACCCGAGATAGATGTCTTCGTAGCAGCATCCTGTTAAGGAACAGGTGAGCCACGGTAAATAAGTTATACCTGGTGAGCTGACTCAAAGAGACCACAAAGAAAACTCTTAAAACACACATGCAATCAGTGTTTTCTGGCACTGAGTCGGAAATCAGAGGTCAGGGTCCTGGTGTGTGGATACGTCGGTCACTGCACCAACACTGGACTCCCTGGACTGAAAGCCACACTCAATACTCTTAAAACTACTGCTTCACAGTAATACAGATCAAAGTCCTAAGTTTTATGGTAGAACCGACTCCTCTGATACCAATTTATCACGACCCGTCCTCGGGACCCATGCCATGACTACCCCAAGCCCGCCTTCCATGGTCCAGGGGATGACGAATAACACCAATGGCGTAAATACTTATGCTGGGAAGGCATTGCCTTTATAAAAAGAAAACACACACAATCAGAGTACACAACTCGAATAAAAAAACTATGTAAAAATAAATACAAAGGTAGTGATGAAAGTAAATGGGCCAGTATAAAAACCCAACTGAACAATAAGAACAGGTACAAGTAAAAAGGGAAAATAGCTCCTGGATCATCCACCGGGGAATCCTACCTGAAGGTTAGGTACAGAACTCGAACAACTCATCTATGTGGTAAGTCCCGTCTAGTCCAGCTCTGATCATCCTCCTGTCCATCACCCTCAGCTTAAATCATAGTTTTCTGTCGTCTACACAGAACACAACAAGGTTCGGATGAAGCCCTTGCAGGGGTGAGTATAACAATACATAGTAGGGGACCCCGAGACCCCCAAAGGTCTCCCAGAATCCACTAAGGATAAACCACAAAAGAAAGATAAAATCAAGAAGTCTCAACCAACCTTACTTAGGTATATTCCCATACATATACCTAAGTTACCAATCACAGTTTGACTCCAACTCTCGAGACCAAACAGAACCCAGTCCACAAAAGAAGTAAAGTCAATCACCACGATGATAATGACTAAAAGTCAAGACTCAGCTCACACAGGTATACATCTTTTGTAGAGTGATAGAGATGATCAGATGTAGTCACCGATTCATCTAAGATGTCAGAACCACACAAGATACAGGACCAACTAAGCTATCTGACCCACACATGATACAGGACCAGCTGTTCTTGAGTGATAGAGATGATCTGATGTAGTTACTGATTCATCTAAGCTGTCAAACACACACAGGATACAGGACCAGCTCAGATGTCAACCCAACACAGGATATAGGACCAGCTATTCAAGAGTGATAGAGATGATCAGATGTAGTCATTGATTCATCTATGATGTCAGACCCACATAGACTATAGGACCAGCTAAGCTGTCGGACCCACACAGTATAGAGGACCAGCTATTCTGTCGGACCCACACAGTAGAACTGTCGGACCCACGGAGGATCTTGATATAGTAGTCATTGTTGTCGAACCCACGGAGGATTCTGGTACAGTAGTCATCACTGTCGAACCCACGGAGGATTTCGGTACATCTCAGTCACAGCCAGCCCTATGGTTCCCACACACAGCACACTCGATTCTGGGAGGTTCCGCTCCTCGCGCCAAGTGTCGATACATCAAATATCATGAAATACTGAGTTTATGTATATCGTAGTTCCATCTCATCATAAGGAACACAATGCGACAGATAGCACGTCAATCGGACGCCCGGTCTAAGAGTTATTGGCATTTTCGTTCCAAGGGCCCGGTTGGTTTTTAGGCTTAAACCAACCCATCCATACTCCAACTGTGTCCAAACCTCACGTGGAGTATGCGAAAGAATTATCTCTCTCCAAGAATTCCATCACTGCAGGAATTATGTCAATCGGACACCTGTAACCCTAGATGCGGGCTAAAATGTGTAAACGACCATAGCAGGTCCCGGTCCAGTCCGACCCAGTCGGACTGACCTGGCCCGACCCGGTCTGAACTGGGGACTAACCCGGTCCGTGGGTGCCGCCCGACCCGAGTGGTCAGCCTTACCCGAAGGTGTGGCCCAACCCGATGGCACGGCACGGCCCTAAGGTGCGGCCCGGCATGAATGCACGGTCAGGCCCGAAGGTGCGGCCCGGCCTGAGGGCGGCCCAGCCCGTGGTGTCCCTGCGCGTGGCATCCCGGCCGAGGGGCGGCCCGGGTATGGGGCCGCCCAGCCATGGTGGCCCGGCTGAATGGCGGCCCGGCCGGTGTGAGGCCCGGCCGTGGGGCGGCCCGACCGTGGGGTGTCCTGGCTGAGGGCCTTCCTTGGCGCGACGTGACTGCGCCGCACCTTCTTCGTTCACCATGGTGCCCTTCCTCCGACACGGCGCCCTTCCTCCAGTGCGGTGCGACAGCATCGCGCCTCTTCCGTCCACCGCGGCATGCATGGACGCGGACCCCTTCCTCCGGTGTGGTGCGACGGCATCGCGCCCTTCTGGCTCTGCCTCCGTCGTCAACCAAACAACAATCCAACGGAGGGTTGTCGGGTCGTGTTTGTCCGGCCTGCGCCCTCTGCATTATGTGATAACAAAAGGCCACCGTCAAACCAAAATAAATGAAGAGGATTGAGGGTATATTCATATATTAAAATAATCAAATCCCCCTACCTCATATTTTTCATTATACGTTGACGAGTCGCAGAAGACGGACGTCGTTCCGTCAACGTCGGAGGAGGTAGAGGTCAGTGAAGATGAGTCGAGACGACGCCATCGGTGTACTTCATGGGTGGTGGTGCTTCCCTTCCCTACTCTGGTTGAAGATGGAAGAATATTATGCTTCACGTTATTCTGAGATGAGGAGCGTTCTTTATGTTTTTCATGGAATGAATGGAGTTCCTCGGTGGTTCTTCGTTGGAAGGACAATGTTCTTCTCTCTCAAGCTTTCCAAAGGATTATGCCAACCACAAAAATGAAAAAAGATGGCCTCTTTTAATTCTTTCGCACAACAACACAAAGATGTTCATAATTAAATGAGGCAACTCATTTAATTAATGCAAAGGGATGGTTCAAATTCAAATTTAGAGGAGGTGAAGAGTTTAATTAAAATAAGGTACCTCACTTCATTAATGGGTGAATTGCCTCCATTATGGGGGAAGGTGGAGGGTTTCAAGAGTTTCCCCCATTAATGGGGAGCTCAGGGGTTTAAACGGGGGGTTAAGGGGGTTCAAGATAGTGGGGCCCACCTAATTATATCCTCCCCAGGAGAGGTTAGGGTGTGGTGGGCCCCACCTCTAACCTCCACTTGGTGGTTTTAACCACCAACCAAATAAAAATATGTTACACATATTTTTACTTAATTTTATTTAGAATCCCCAAAAATTAACTTCCAACCTCGATAAAACGTAACTGCGATAAAGGTCTCATTAAGAAAATACCGACGCTGCGAGTTTAGTGGTGTCATCGGATTTCAATTCTGATCACTGGTTCAAAAGATATAAAACGTCGATCATAGGTTTACTGATCGTACCCAAAAAAATGTTCTGAAAATTATTAACAGCCATCCTCAACCTGTTGCGGCTGATGTTAGGCTTTTCCTAGGTTAATGACGCCCCAACGAACCCAACGGTACCCTCGTATTTCCAATCTGAGTTACCTTTTAAATGTTATGAATTTTACAATAAAATAATTGTCACTTAATTATTTTATTTGCGGCCAAAAACTAACTTTCTCTGGTGGCCCTCGCCGACCCAAGTTATTATCTACTTAAAGAAAGCCTACACTCACAATTTTAGCAGTGGTATAGATTTTTAATCCGAGTTACCATTTGTGAGTTATAAGAATTTGAAAAATAACATAACGTTATTTAATTATTTTATTTACGGTTATGTCATTTTCAGGTTTTCTCATAGGAGGCCCGCGCAGTCTAAACATAAGTCACGCCTAGGATAAACCCGCCATCCTGAGTGCAACGGTGGCCTCAAGTTTTTGATCTGACTAACCGTTTAAGAGTTATTCCACTTTTTCAGGAAAACTGCATACACGCGTTAATGTAAGCTTAACAAAACTTCGACGGATCATTCCGAGCACTCCGGGGCTCGGAATCGCGCACCGTCAGAAACTGCGGAGTGGTAAAATTCCCAATAATTTAAGAAAAAAATTTCTACGGAATATCCGGGTCTTCACATTTTATTAGCAGTATGAAGAAAGGGAAAAAAAGGGGGTGGCCTTTATCAGCACTAGATAAAAGCGCTCATAAATGTTTCCTTTTATCAGCTCTAAGAAAACCGCTAATAATGGTGTACCTTTTATCAACTCTTTTCTTAGCACTGAAAATGGGGTCATTAATCGATGCTATTTTTAGCGGTGATAAAAGTTTTTAATAAATAATATTTTTAATTTATATTAAATTATTATTTTTATATTAAAAAATAATGTTAATTTTTATACATTAAATAAAAATGAATGTTTATAATTGATATATTTTTTTTAATAATTCAAAAATATAAATATAATGTTTTAAAAAAATTATTTCGATGATTATAATTATATATATATATTTCAATAATTATAATATTATAACAAATTTCATTAAATAATTAACACATTTATTAGATTTATCAGATTTATTGTAGATTTATATTTATTAGATTTTTTAGATTTTTTAGATTTATTAGATTTATTATATTTATTATATTTTTATTTATTAGAATTTTTATATTTTTTATTATATTTATTTGAATTATTGGATTTATTATATTTATTAGATTCATTATATTTATTATAATTATTTTTGTTGTTATATTTAATATATTTATTCTATTTATAATTATTATATATTAATACTTTCTAATATATAATTATAATTATAATTATTAATATATGTGTTTCCAATGAATTTGGTCAATAAATATATTGATCATGCGTGCATATATGTTATGTGTCATCAGGAATGTTCATTTATACATTACACCCTTCTTATTATTCATGTTGTCCATATATGTGATGATTCATTTTTTTATTATATATGTATATGAGTTATTCATGTTAACCAAATGAATATTATGTTCTAAAAATACTTATAAAATTACATTAAATATATTTAAATAATAAATTTATTTAACATATTTATAATTATTAAATTTTAATTGTATATAAATACTTTTTAAATATATGTATTTGTAATTATATATAATTACAACTATATATATATTTAAATAATTATAAAATTACAATAAATACATATATTGTTATTATATATATACATTATTAATAATATTAAAATATTTAGAAATTTATTTATTTATAGTTAATTATAACTATATATATGTTATATATTTATAATAAATATATTTATTATACGACTTATAAAGTTATAAATATGTAATTAAAAAAATATATTTATAAATATATACAAATATTTATAAATAAATACAAATAGTTATAATTATAATTTCTAAATAAATATATAGTTATATTTTTATAATTAAAAAATTATAATAAATATATTAATTATATAAATTTATATAAAAATATTTATAAATAAATATAATTAGTTATTACAATAATCTAAATAAATTTAGATATATTAATATAATTAAAATATATTAATAAATATATTAATTATATATATTTATAATATTATAAATATATTTGTTATAATTTGATAGTTATTTAAAAATATATATATAATTAGAACTATAAATAAATATTTGTTTATTATAATTTTTAATTACAAATAAATAATTATTTATTTATTAGTTATAAATATAAATAATTATTTATTTATTTAAATAATTATTAATTTATAAAAAAACTATTTATTATTTTCATATATAATATTATATATAATTAATAAAATATATTTATAAATATATAAAAATATTGATAAATATATACAAATATTTCAATTTATAGTTATAAATAAATACAAATATATATTTATAATAAATATTATAAGTATTAGTAATTACAAATATAATAAAAATATATTATAAATTTATAATTACAAATAAATCTATAAATATAAAGATATATATATATATATAATTATTATTATAAATATATATTTATTTATTATACATGTAATTTTTTAAATATATATGTAAATATATATAATTTATTATCATTAGAGTTTGAACAACAACTTTTTAGCACTGATAAAAGGTGTCTCTATAAGGGCTAAGATTTTAGCACTAATAAAGGCTTATCATTAGCAGCACTAAAAAAGCTCTAATAAAAGAATGTTTTATTAGCGCTTTCTAATTTAGCACTAATAAAACATACCCTTATCAGTGCTTTTTATCAAGCGCTGATAAATGTTTCTACTGGTTTTATAAATGAACACTAACAGTATCCTCCTTCCTTCAATCCACTCATGCTCTCGCAAAAGCCTTACTCAGTCTTCTTCTTCTCCTCCTCCTCCTCTGCCGCCTCCTCCTCCTCTGTCGCTTCCACCATGAAGTCCCCTGATGCCACTGCGAAGATCCCCTTAGAAACCTCTGTCGCATCCTCATCCTCCTCAGCTGACTCCTCCTCCTCCTCTACTTCCACCGCAAAGCCCTCCCCCTCCACCGCAAACCCTCCTCCTCCTCCTCGTCCACTAAATCCTATAATCGTTATGCCCTCCAGAGGTGTGCATTGTAACTCAATTCTTTATTCACACAAACAAACTATTACATGGATCATTTGGAATTTCTTTCAGTTTTTATCCCTCATCTATGATGGGATCATTTGAGATATTTCAATCCAAGATTTGTTTAACTTTAGGGCTTGTAATGGAGGTCTTCTTTCTTATTTAGTTGGTCACCATTGAAGGCAACATGTTTCAACTTGGTTTATTCTAATTCCATGTATATATTTAATGTAATTGTTTTATTTTGTATTAAAATGTGTTACCATTATTTATAAATTCATTTTTTCAAATATTATGTATATATTTGATATCCATGTGATGATTTAAACTAATTTATTGTGTTTTCATCATGGAATAAATGGGTTACCTTTTCAATTTCATTTTTTCCATGTTTGAAATGGAATGTTTTCCAGTATTATGATTATGTGAAATGGCCATGAGGATTTTTGAAATGGTTCCAATGGTTTGTGTTGTATTATAATCTAGTTTTGTTTTTCAATGATATAAAATAATGTTTTGATGTGGAAATTGTTTTTGGGTGAGGTTCAGATATTAAAATGATTTTAAAAGTTCTTTATATTATAAATATCAAATATTTAAATGAAATGATAATTTGGCTTACCCCTTCTGATAAATTCCTTAATAGATTCTTTAAATAATTTTAATGAAAATCATTTGATTTTTTATTTGTTTATGATTTCAATGCATGAAATCCATGTTTTTAAGGGTATGTTCAGCATGTTTTTTTATAATATATGAGATTCTCATACATAATATCCATATACTTCATGTATGAATACACCACTTTATATCACATAGATCCCATCACATATAGGCCTTCACATATTCTTGATTTGGGAAAATTTTCACTATATAATATCAGGATTTTTAAGGTTATATATTGTGGGTTGATTTCCTTTTGGAATGTGTTATACATGGGTAAAAATCAGCTGTTTCATTGAATGGAGTTTAGAGGTGGGATGAAAAAAAATTATGTCATTAATATTTTATGTGATTGACTTCACGATTGGTTTTTATCTCCTCTATTTTATTTATCATGAGAGACCCAGTTACTTAGGTGGTGGGACCTGGGATATATACTTGATAGACATTGATATGCTCTCCCTGTTATGGAATTACATTCCAATACTAACTTGGAATCAAATGCTCTCCCTAGATATGGATCAAAATGCATCCCTTTCAACGCATTGATATATCATCACCAAGAACCATTGTTGCACCAAAACCTCAACCAAGCATTCATCTTGATCCCTCCCTCTATTACACATCTACCTTTAATGCTCAACATCATTTAGAAATGTCTTTCTTTCCACTTGGATCCAGATTATCTTGGAACACCTTTTAAAAAAAATGTCTAATGCTTTCATCTCATGGTTTCCCATTTTACTAAACACCTCAGTTCTAACCAATTCAAAATTAATGTAACTTTTGAACTCTCCAATAGTACAAAGGTTATTTTCCCCCAAATGTCTGAATCCTCAACCATTAAATATCAATCCAAACCATTCCCATTCCAATGGAAGCACCACTTTTTTACTAGTGACATTCCACTAAATCTTAGAAAACCACTTCACTAGAGGAAACCCATTAGCATTGAAACCAAGACATTATATCGAGTATTGATAAAATATTCACCATATGTTATGTAACCAAGATTTAATACCACAATTTGGTAACTATTAGTATAATAATAAAAATATTTTATACCATTTTTTGGATTTGGTACAAATCAAAAATCCTAATTTTAAACCCCAAAAACATAAATTGAACCCCCAAAACATACAGATAGCAGAATAAATTCTAGAATATACCTAAATTGAAAAAAATCTCCAACCCTAATTTATCGTAACATAGAATTAAATCTACACCTAATTCACTACATCATATCTCTACCCTTTAGTTCTAGCAACCTAATGGTTTTAAAAATACCTCCCCTATAGTAAAATGTGAAATAAAGGATAAACTCATGATTTTAATGGAATAAGCACACCACAAGAAATTTATATTGTTTGGATGAAAATCATACATCATTAGGGAATACATAAATTATTTTATTAAGGGATAAATTGAGTTATAAGGGAAACATATCTCTTGTTATCTCTACGTATACAAAGCTACATGAGACACTTTCTAGACACCCTAGTCAAATAACTATAACAACACATGTAATGAATCCATCCACCCGTAATCACATTATGGGGAATCTACTCAAATGGAAAAATGATATAATTCAAGTGATTATAAAATCATATTTTATTATTAGCATAATTTTTTATCTAAATATCCATCCAAATATAAATTTTTATTAAGCCACTTTAAGGGAAAGTGGGAAACCATAGTTTCTAAAGAAGGACCATTACGTGCTGAAAGAGCTCACAAAATTATTAAACACTAGACTAAGATTATTTAAATTAGACACACTATATAATTACCAGTGTAGAGTACTAACCTGGGTGTCTAGATTCTCCTTGATGAGTTCTTTGAGGTGAGAAAACATTATGTCCATTGTCTGGATGAATTCCTCCAGGGTGATTTTTCCTTGGTTGAAGCCTCGAGTAATGATTCGGTCTTGTTTGTCGATCCATGATTCTATCTCCTCAGTGGCCTCAACCTGAAAAATTCTTTCATAAATCCTTATAATATATTCATCCAAAGCGTTGGTCTGAAGTACATGATGTTGTTAACCACATGAATGAGTTTTGGAGAGGTAATAATTCTCTTGAATCTTATAATTATACTCACATCACTTTTATTCTAGAGGTTGCTGATATGAGTTCGGTTAGGAATTTTAGAATGGATTGCCTTTGTATTGACATTTATAAAGTCTTTTTTTTTGTTTTTAGAAAATATTATACAGAAAATCATACCATCTATTATTTTAGTACCATTGTATTTTTCTAATTTTTATATGATACATGATGTACTTTAATGGATCATTAAAGAAACATAGTTTCTTCTAGTGATGAGTCACATAGGGAAATTCCATGTGTAAAAGGAATGAAAATATAGAAGTTTTTTATTA
Organism: Viscum album; assembly: GCA_963277665.1. Classification (NCBI taxonomy): domain Eukaryota; kingdom Viridiplantae; phylum Streptophyta; class Magnoliopsida; order Santalales; family Viscaceae; genus Viscum; species Viscum album. Next base: position 109,437,495 of record OY728126.1, on the reverse strand, counting down.
TGTAATGGGTTCATGATTATTTATTTTCTTAGTTTTATTTATAAACTAATGAACTAATATTACATCCTGTGAGAGACATATACATTGTTCTTGGGGTGTAAAACCAAATTATTAGGTGTGAGTCAAGGATCAATGGGATAATGCAGTGTTTGCAGTAAACTGGAACATGGGTGTTTCATGGTTGTGTGTGTGGTCACAGACTATAGAACATATTTTTTGGGCCATTGGTGTTGTGGTGAAGGATAATTGATATAAGAGGACAGTGGAAGAATGGATATGGGATATCCAATGGTGGGGAGAAAAATATCAAATTCCATGAGAAATTTTATTTTTACCACTACCTTTGGAATAATGTGATGGAATCATTCAACACTGATTGATTTGGGATAAATCAAGTTATTTTTTATGTATATTTTAAAAATGATCTCTTTTGGGATCTATGCTTTTGTGAAAATACCTAAGTGGATTTTTTTTTAAATGATTCAAGTGTTTTGAAATGTTTATTAGAGGGATTTCACTCAATTTAAATGATTAAGATTATTGGTTCATGATGTTGTCTTGAATGATTTAAAAAAATGTAATTTTCATTTTTCTAAAGAGTGTTTGGAACTGATTTATTTATTTTAAAAATGGAATGTTTTTTTAATGAGGAATTTGGGTAAATAGTTAGATTTTTATAAATTGGATTTCATGAATGATTTTATAAATAGTTTTCAGAGGACATTTGAAATGTAGATTTTTTATCATATTTATGTTTATATTTTTATAGAATTAGAAAAACCATTACATTATATCAATATTTTGTGTATTTATTTTGTTAAATACTAATATCACTGAATCAAATAGGATGGATATGAATAAAGAATGGATTGAAGTAAATCATTTGACAAGAGATTATGAAGATGGAGTGAAAGAGTTCATCATGTTTTTAAAATAACAGGCATTTGACCCTTCTTAAATCCTTTATCCATGTTTATGTTGTATTTATTCAAGACAAGTTACTTTAGAGGAGTTAGAAGAACACTATATCTATCACAGAATAGATCGAAGTTATAAATGTTGGAATAAAAAGGGGGGAAAGAGAATGTCTCTAGTGACAAGGATAACAGTGGAATTTATGGATCATATTGTATGATTACAAGTGTAGAAATTGAAGAAGACCTTATTGAGGACGTGATTACATATGTGAATGATAATAAATATTTTATTGAAGAAATGATTAGGACTGTCAAATATGAACATCATTACCACCGAAAATTGTTTGAGTGGTTAACCAGTTGTGTAAAGATTCCTTTGTATAGTGGTTTCACTACATATGTAACATTGTCAACCGTACTAACGCTGTATAATCTGAATGAAGGAAACATATGGACTGATTCTAGTTTTACAGAATTACTTTCAATCTTGAATGACATTCTCCTAGAAGATAATGAGCTCCCATTCCAAAAATACAATTCCAAATGAATACTGTGTTCGATAGGTATGATCTTTGAACGAAAGAACACCTCCACAAATGACTGTATACAATTTATCAATGATCATAAATAACTTAAATATTTCCCAATGTGTGGTTCTTATCAATAAATGAAATATGAATTCGGTATTAGGATATTTTTATGGTAAATTTCAATCATTTCAAGGTTTATGTGAATATATGGAAGTGAGGAGACCGCATGGAAATTAAAGTGGCATGCAGAAAGAAGAAATAAATATGGGAAACTACATCACTTGGAATACTCTCCTCGGTAGAAGAGAATCGATCATGATTTTCCTGATTTTGGAAATGAGTCGAGAAACTATCTTCTTGCATTATATACAGATGGAGTGAATCATTTTGTTTTCAAATCAGCAGTCACAGTACATGACCGGTTATTTTGCTAAATTATAACTTTCCACCATGGTTATGCATGAAATGGAAACACATAATTCTCTCTATGATTATATAAATATTGAAACAACTATTTAATGATATTGATATTTATTTGTCTCTATTGATCAGGGATTTGAAATAATTGTGGGATTCTTATGTTACGTAGTATGATACTTATAGAAATGAAGATTTTACATTGAGAGCCATGTTGAATGGGACAAAAAATACTTTCCTACATATGGAAATTTGAAAGTATAAGAATTAAAGGATGTTATTAGTGTCCTATCTATGAATAAGGTACACAATCAATTAGGTTGAAACATTAATTGAAGACAATATTTCTAGAAAATCGTAGATTTCTACCCTAACGACATTAGTACCGACCTTGGACAGTATCATTCAATGGAAGTTCAGAAGAATGTACAACACTGTCTCCACTAATAGGTAATCAACTGTTTGAGAATGTAAAATATGTGTAGAATAATTTTTCTAAATTATTTTCAAAAAACACGATGAAAACCAATTGGAAGAAGAGATCAGTTTTTTGGAATTACCATACCGGATTTTTCTGCACGTCAATACTTTATTGATGTTATGCATGTTGAAAAAAAAATGTGATAGTTTCATCAACATGTTTCTAAATGCAACATAAAAAATGATGGAATTAAGGCTATATTGGACATGGTTGACATGGGAATACGAGAGGAGTTGGTACTAGTGAAGGGTGAAAAATGAAATTTTCTTTCTCCAACTGCTTACGCTCTTTCCAGGTAGGAGAGATTTTAGTTTTAAAACTTCTTGAATGACGTAAAGGTTTCAGAGAGGTATTTATAGAATATCAAGAACATTGTGTCAATTATAGATTTAAAGATAAAGGGTCTGAAATCACACAACTTCCACATTTTGATGCAAAATCTAATTCCTCTAGATTTACATTGCATATTTCCCAATAAAGTCCATTATAAAATAACGAAGCTTTGTTTATTCTTCAATGCTATATGTACCAAAGGTATATCCTTGATGAAATTTCCGAGTATAGAAAAAGAAATTTATTTCTTATTATGTGAATTGGAAATATTCTTCCTTCCAACATTCTTTGATATGGTGGTCCATTTTATGGTTCACATGGTGAGATATATTAGACTATGTGGTACTATACTCTATATATTGACGTACTCCATTGAACAGTATATGAATATTTTGAATGGGTATGTTAGAAATCAATGTTAGACCAAGGGTTGTATTATAGAGTGATGTATTGTTTTGGAAGTTATCGAATTCTGTACCGAATACCTATCTGGTATGGAAGGAATTGGTCTACCAAAATCTCATCAAATTGGGTAGCTTGCGGTTGAAATAATATCTGCAAGAGAGGTTATCACAATCAATATTATAGATATGGAGCATTACCACCTTTATGTTATTCATAACTGTTTGGATGATGACCCTTATGTCAAAACACACAAAGAAATTATTAGGAATTTGAATCCATGAAGGGCTGAAAATTAATATCAAATACACATAACCGACATTTTATAGGCCGGTTTAGTGACCATATATTTAACGAGTCAGATTAAAATCTAGACACAATTTTTAAATGATTTAGATGGATGACCAGAGGACCAAGTGTGCATGTATTATCTTATAATTCCATGTAATTAATGGTTATACATTCTATACTGATGAACATGATGAAGACGGTACCATGTAGAATAGTGGAGTTACACTTGTGGCTGAAGCGATGTAGGTTTCCTATGTTTAGGACATAAATCTAATTTATGAAAATATTTCATACTTCAGGATCATCAAACCAATATGGTAGTTGGATTATACGAACATCCAAGTGCCAATTTTTCAATGAAAATGGGTTGATAATAGGGGTGATGTTAAAATAGATGAGTTGGGATTCATGATAGATGGTGTTAGTAAGGAAGGGTACAAAGACAGACAATTTATAATGGCATCACATGTAGTACAAGTATTTTATGTTATAGATCATGCGAACCGAAATTGGTCAATTGTTCTATTATCAACAAAAACCACATAAGAGTCAGATAAAAATTCATTGGAGGATGACCCTTTCATTAGGACCTTGTAATAATTTCACAGTGGTACCAATGTTGAAGACATTTTTTATGTCTGAGGAGACCATAATGAAAGGATAGGGTTAGTCTATAGTGGTTTCAAATCCCTTTTTCCTTTAAAAAAGAGAGTTTAAAAATCATGTTATATTTTTTGTAATTGAAATCGTGTTACGTTATGTTAATATATATTCACTACTAATTTTATGTAATTTAAATTAAATGTTACACCACTTCAGTAGATAATGACTTCTGCACATGATGATGCTCCCAATACCGAGGGACAACAGGTCTCTTAACCTACTACTACTTGCAGTGTAAAGAAACAATATGTATCTCACCCTGTTCCTTCTCATAGTGTAGAGGACCAACATGTTTCTCAACCAATTTTTTCTACTACTCCTAGTGTAGAGGTACAACCATCATCTTCACATGATGATGCTAGTGCTTCTAAGGAACATATTGATGATGTTGAAACTAAGGAAATGGTAGGAAACTAAACAATTATGACACAGAATATGTAGAAGCAACGTAGTTTGATGGGGTTAGCAAAAATCCTTAAGGAAAAAAGAGAAAGGCATCAAATATAAGGTCGGATGGAATAATCGTGGCTAGCATGTTATCCCCAATAAGGCCATGTTTATTATTTATATTGGAATTTTCTCTTGGAAACACGTGCAAATTGATGTAATGGCCTAGAAACATATTTTCACCAGGATTAAGACACTGATGTGGGGTGATATTATGGTAAAATTATGATATATTTTCTTTAATATACTGAAAAATAAAATAATGAAACATTGACATACTCATCATCATCCATTATAGAGTGCATTTATAATGGATGTATCAGAAAAGGAACATTTATTAATGGTTTTTTAAAGGATTCACATAGGATTTTTTACGATTTTAATGGGATGTTATCTTAAAGATGATGAAGGAAAAATAAACTTGCACCCACCTCTTATTTATGCACACCTAACAACACAAGGAGCGTGGAATGTGTTTACTAGTCATCATATGGAGTAGTCTTTTTATGTACATTTTATTTGGTAATACATTTTTTGAAGATACATGTATTCATCACTTTTATTGGCCATTTTTTATTTATCAAATAGAAACATAGTGTTGAAAATAAGAAAAGAGTAGAAAAACTAGTGAACCCCTATCGTAAAGTAATAATGGGGTACGCTACACATGGAAATAAATTAGTACATATTTTAAATCTATCGTAATTCATTTATGTGGCATAAAACAACACCATAACTATGTTACTATATTTATATAAAGATTTATGAATCCAAATCAAAATTCATTTCCATCCCACTCTATGTGCTATGAAAAAAGGAGTGTGTAAATAAAGATGAGATACTAATAGATGAGACCTCATAGAAATTGTTGTAAACATGTGTATAGATGACATAATAAATATTTTTTCTGATTTAAATCAACATTACATTACATAACACTCGTTAATTATTTTCTTATATTTTCTATCATACATTGTCATATAAATAAGAAAAATCCAAACAAGATGGAGACATACTCTCACTGGCCTTGAAGCAGGGAAAAAATTATGACCATGTGAGAGGTGCAGATTTTGGGGTGACACCCCAAACATTTTTTGAGAAAAAAACCAGATGATCAAATTGAATAAATAAAAATAATGATATAAATAAATTCTATCCTTGAAGAAAATATTCAATTTTAGATAGTGTTCATGGAAAATTTGGTGGGGGGAAGAAGAAACTACTCAATAAAAACCAGCGCATGAATATCCCTCCGCACTCCCACTAGCTTTGAGATTAGCCATTCCCCTACAAAAACTGATATTTGGTGAGGTAATAAATGTTCTAATAAATTTTTTTGTGAACTTTGAATCTAATGGAAAATAATACATTTCATGTAATGATATTATAAAGGGTGAAAATGACTGTGATTTGTATCTATCAACACCCACCAATCACCTTGAAGAGATGGATATAATGTTCAATATCCAGAACGCCATGCTACACAACAGACCACTTCCAATATGTCATGTCAATGTGTTAATTAACATAGAACATAATCCAAGCACTGAGATACCTCTTCTAATTGATGATTAAGATATTCGTAAGGTCGAGAAATCTCTTGGAACAACCATCGCATGGTTGTCATAGTTTGTAAAAAACATGTTAGAATGGGGGGATTAATTTACAATATAATTTTCAAGATAAAACTTTTACAATTAATGAAAACAGTATGAACTGATGAATGTTATTAACGATGGACATAGGGAAGGGGGTGAAAAGAATGAACTACTCAAAAATATCTCAAGAAGAAACCAACCAATCAAAACGATCTACCGAAATCACCTTAAACCCACTCATTCGATATCGACATTTATTATCATTTCCATCTCATGTGAATACATAGTTGAAAGACAATGGTACTGAACAAATTATTTTTTTATGAAAATATGTACAAAGGGGAAGATATATATTTCATTAGTGTTGATATTGTAAGTGAAATCCTAGAGTATGATTGGCTAGGTAGCTCAGTTGTAAATGTATATGTGAGGTATAGTTTCATTATTTTATTTTCCAAAAGATGATATACTATGATAATTATGACTAAATACATTTCATGTATTTTAGAAGTGTATATATGAAAATAAATTTAATGTATTTCCCCATGAACAAAAATTTGGACTTGTTAGTCCTCACATTACCTCTACAATACAATCAAAAATAGAATCAATGAAATAGGGTGAAATAGTGGAAGTCTTGCTCAAATTGTTAAATAGAAAAAATATGAATGATAGACTCCTCTTAATACCTATGATGCATGGGTTAAACTCTACAATTTAATCATATCAAATATATTTTAATTTATTTCATTACATATTATTTTTGGTGTTCTTAGGCAGCATTGGATGCTCATTGCGGTCAATTTGGATACTCTAAGGACTTCTTTCCTAGATTCAATGTAAGGATATACAACAAACTAACAAGGCATGATAGAATTTTTCATCATGTGATACACTACACCAACATTTTAGAACTACAAATCTAGTCATATAATTTATATTATCTTTTAATGAAGATTCTGTTATGATAGGGTGGTGCATGAATATTGTCAACATCATGGAATAAGGCATGGGGAAAGGATAAGAAACATAACAAGTACTACGATTGAAAAAAAAATCAGGTTATATATAATATGATTTTACAATCCCAACACATATAAAAAATATAATATTTTTCTAAATATTTTTGAAGTTTCTAAAACAGACCAATGATAAAGACTGTGGTTTTTATGTTAGTAAATATGTTAAATAGATCATATTCTATGAAAAAATAGCATCCCTAAAGACGTATATTTGAAGATAATTACTATTTCATTTAAATTAATTATTAATCATTTGTGTATTGATATTTTTTTATTACTACCATGATAGTAAAAAAAAATTTATTCACAAGATGAGATTGATTAGTTTAGAATCGAATGGGTAGCATACCTGATGGAAGAATGGTCAAAAATAGTATCAATATGTGACCGGTATAACTCGATGTGTCAATTTTTTTTTAAAATTAATAGTATTTTTAGTAAATAGATCAAGTTCCATACTAAAAACTGAGAAAACGCATTAGGATAGATTTGATACTTTATTAAAATAATCTATAAGTCATTTATGATGCTTAGGAATCAACCACACCTAAATCTGAATCATGGAGTGACCATTAGGACTTCATGTTTATATTTTTATAGTAAATTAACAATAAATTTAGGAAAAATAACAAGTGACATACTAAAAATTGCAAAAACATATTCGAATTTTTTTAATACTTTAGTACAACGCTCCATCAGTCATTTGTGACATATAGAAATCAACCAAACCTCAATATGACGAACAATGTGATCGATAAGACAAAATGTATCCATTATCAATTTAAAATTTTCATTTATGTTAAAATTTTGTCACTCAATAAAGACCAAGAAAAATCACTGCGATTATATTTATAATTTTCCACAATGATCAATAGGTTCTTTTTGATGTGTATGAAGAATTCTTATGTCAGACTAACACATGATGTGGTCGGTATGACTCAAAATGCGTGTTTCAAGTTTCAAATATTATTTTATTAAAAAACCTAACTGACATAATAAAAACTAAGAAAACAAATTTTTATTTTTATTTTACATTAGGAAAATGATCTATAAGTCATTTTGACCAGCAGGAATCTACCACACCTTAATCTGACACACGGTGCAATTAGTATGACTTAAACTATCTCTTTTTATTTAAAATTTTCATTATTTTCAGTAAAAAACACAAGTGTATTTCTGAAAACCAAGTAAAATCATTTTTATTATTTTGAAATTTTAGGAAACTGATCCATGAGTAACTTTTAATGTGTAAGAATCAACCCCACCTCCAAAAAAATCATGATGTGATGGGTATAAATCCAAATGATTCTTTTTATTTAAAATTGTCATTCATTTATGTAAAAATAAAAACTCACATACTGAAAATTGAGAAAACACATTCATATTGTTTTTATACTTTAGTACATGACACACGAGTCATTTTTGACGTGTAGGAATCAACCATACCTTAATCTGATGCACATTGAGACCAATATGACTAAAACTGTCTATTATCAATATAAAAATTAAATTTTATCTCAAACGTGTCACTCACTAATAACCAATAAAACACATTATGATGGTCTTCCTAATTTAGCATAGTGATTATTATGTACATTATAGGATTTATGAAGTATTATCGCATCAAATAAATGCATGATGTGACTAGTATGACTCACAAAGCATGTTTCCTATTTGAAATGATATTTTAGTAAAAAACACAACTGACAGAATAAAATCGAGGAAACTCTTTTTAATTGTTTTATTTCCTTAGAAAAATGATCCATGAGTCATTTGTGATGTGTGGAAATCAGCCACACCTTAATCCGATAAACGGTGTGACTGGTATAAATCCATATTTTTTTATTTAAAATTGACATTAATTTAGGTAAAAAAGAACAAGGGACAAACTAAAAAATGAGAAAATGCATTCAAATTATTTTGATATTTTAAAAAATTGATCAATGATTCATTTGTGATGTGTGGAAATGAGTCTCACCTGAATCTGAAAAATGGTTTTACCAGTAAGACTAAAATTGTATGTTATTAGTTTATAATTGACATTTCACTCAAAATGTTTCACTCACAGAAATCCAAGAAAACACCCTCTAATTGTCTTCATAATTTAGGAGAGAAATTAACAAGTCCGTTGTGATGTGTATAATTTAGTCTCACCTCAATCCGATGCACGATGCAATTGATATTACCAAAAATTGGTGTCTCCATTTTGAAATGATATTTTAGAATGAAACAAAACTGTCATACTAAAAACCAAGAAAACCTATTCAGATTATTTTGATACTTTAGAACAACAATCCATGAGCCATTGTTTATATGTAGGAATAAACCACACCTCAATATGACAAAATATGTGACTGTTATAATTCCAAATACTTCATTTAAATTTGATATTATTTTTAGTAAAATAAAGGGAGATACTCTGAACCATGAAAACCCATTCGTAATTTTTTTTTTGATATTTTAGGAAAATGATCCATAACTTATTTGTGATGTATATGAATAATTCCCACCACAATATGATGCATTGGGTGACCTGTATAACTACAATTGTATCTTTTTTATTAAAAATTGACATTTTATTAATGTATTTTTTCATATTAATGTTTATTTTATTTATTTGTAGTATTACTAACATAATATTTTTTTCTATATATGTGGAGAATTTTCCTTGAGTTGGGATGATTTGTTCGAAGTCTAATACCATGGGTGGACATTTTTGAGAGGGGATCACGGATTCCAAAGGATAAAACATTAATGTTTTTAACTGTTTGTTGGATATTTTTAAATGTAATTATTAAAAATATTTTTTGAAATTTATAGAGTATTTATTTTCTAAACCCTTATGTCCACTACTTTATTAGTGTATGTATTTTTATGTGAGTTTCTTTGTTCTTGTATGCATTGTGCAGGTGTTGTTTTGTGCAGGTGGTGTGTGTGTACTGTGCAGGTGCTACCGGTGGGTGTGATGTTTATATTTGTAGGTGTTGCTGGTTGGTGTGTTGTTATATAAATAGAACATCTCAGATTTCTAGGCCTTTAACTACACTATTTTTAATGCTGATAAAGTCCCTCTTTATCAGTGCTATTAAGAGCAATGATAAAGTGGTCCTTTATCATCCCTAAAACAGTGCTGATAAAAAGTGTCCTTTATCAGCGATTTTTTTATCATTGATATAATACCCCATTTATCTATGATATTTTTTTTCTCTATTAAAGGGGACCCCCCCCCCCATATCATCGCTTAGATTAACATCATTTTTTATCACTGTTAAAATCATTTTCTATCACTTTTAAAAGCACTCTCTCTAGTAGTCTGTATTTCAAGAGACATAATTTAAGAGAAATATTATCAATCTATTCCTTATAAATTCATTTTTTATTCTACATCATCCTCATATCCTTAATAAAAAATTACATAATTACTATATTATTATAAATATACTATAATTGTATTTTTAATGGAATATTTATTACCCATACTCTTCACAATTCTCCTCATTCTTAAATGAAAATGTTGTTCACATTATGGTTCGTTCACTGCCTCCATGAGAAACATACTTATTTTTTCTCCACCACCATAAATTAGGGTTATTAAAGTATCATTATGTTATAATATGATTATAATAAGTGTAATATAACTTGTTTTATGTTTTTAATGTTTTAATAATCATTTAATTAAAAAATAAACATATTTCGTTATTTTCAGTAAAACTAACTAAATGAACTAACCATATAACGTTACAATTTTTTTTAAGTGAATCATCCTTGTGTTGAAACAAATATGGGTATTTGGGACCATTTTAATTTCTATAAGAACATTAATATCTTTTCATTTCACTTATATTGTATTAGTGTAATTCCCCAACCCTAGAAACCCAGAGTCGGTGAATTATTTTAATACATTAGCATGATTACAAGGAATCAAGTCCCGAAAGACTGATCAGTTTAGCAGTCTTGTAAAATAGATTACATACATGAACATTACATTACACATTAGAAAATAAAACAAAACATAAATGATCCTTTATGAATGCTATTATTCCCCTAGCTTAACCTTACTAATCAATCATAATACACTTCTTGAATTCCTGGGAAAATAAAACATAAGAAAGGGATGACCTCAAATGCTATGTAAGGATAGCCATATAACGGAAACATTCATAAATAAGCATAAAAATTTAAGGAAATGTATAAAACTAAAACAAAATCCATTGAAACATAAATTTCTTCATAATATGGCCAATATAAATCAAATAATTCCATTTACTTATTCACATTTATTTTCTACTAGTCGAATAATCACATTCAATATCAATAGCCACTTTCATAATGATAGAATGCATAATTCCAGACTTCATAACCACATAGTCATGGCCTTGTGACAAGACTTCAAATAAGATTTTGTCAAGGCCTTGTTCCAAGACACTAGTTTTCATCATGAGACATACCAATGCATCTAGGAGCTATAGCGGGCTCCACCCTTCACTTACCAAGTCCAATGCATTCCTCATAGGAAAAGGTTTAAACATAACATAAACATTCGTATTAAAACTAACATACAAAATTTCAATAATTTATACATATACCATGAATGGTATAAAAATAAAACATCCATAGTCAAACATATCAAAAAATCTTCAATACAATAGGGAAGATTTGTATCATAATAAATCAACCTCGATGAAGTGTAATATCCCGTAAAGGATGTTGACATAGTTGAAAATGATCAGTAAAATTATTTTAGAGAAATGTCATTTTTTCATGAAATAATTTAAAAGTTGCATACTATATAAAGGAATTCATTTAAAAGATATATTTGAATAAAAGTGTCCCATACCACTTTGAAACATTTTAACGGAATTAACATTTTAAAACATTCATGTCCATATAAATAAATCCTTAAAACCATTTTGAAAACATGGACATTAATGAGAAAGGTTTAGAAGAATAAATCTTTAAAACATTTAAAATGATGTTTCAGTAAAAGAGTCACTTAAAAATAATAAATTTGAAAACACTTTTATGAAACATGGATATGGATAATTAATATTCTCCAGTAGATACTCACGTAAAAACAAATCTAATAATAGAGATATTGTGAAATTAAGCCTTACCTTGCACTTTCCTTTGGTCGAGGCTATGTTTAACCTCCTGTATAATGACCATAGTTTGTTATTAATTTATACCATAAACATATTCATATTTATTTTATCATACATGATTCATTTATGACTTTATACTACCCATTTAATAATGATTTTCATGTTAAATTAACATTTTGGGTAATAATCGCTTCCTTTATTGTACATGTTTTAACTCGTTATTCTTGATCATACCATTTAGATCATGATTTACATACTTCCATAATATAACACATGATTTATATACCATATATTTTTAGAATATTAATATTTATAGTAGATAGATATGTGAAATTGAAAACACCATTTATAGAGACGGTAGGTCGTACATACGCATAAATGTTGTTTCAGTTTTAATATTGTATTGAATTGAAGTAAGTAAATAAGATATATGTAAGTAAATACATATATATATATATATTCAGTAGAATTATTATTTCCCATATAACCTACTTATTAATAATATATATTTTTGTAATCATCATTGAATAGTGAATGTGGAAATAAATCTCATCGTGTCGTGGAGACGGTAAGACGTACGTACATACGAGCGATGATGTCATTTCATTAACGATTAAAAGGTGTGGAATTGGATTATATATTAATTTTACAGAGAAATTAGAATTTAATTTTCCTTATTTATATACATATTACTTATCATTATATCCATCCAAATAACATTTTGTTGAATAAAAAATTACACCACGGCGTGGAGACGGTAAGTCGTACGTACGCAGGCATGGTGACATTATCATTTATAGGATGGATTGAATAATTAATATGGTTGTACAATATTTATAATAACATGAAAGTATGTATATGGTACTAGATTTATTATTTTGGTATGGAAATAACAAAGAAATAGAAAGTGGAAGAAGAAAAAAACTTGAAAGAGGGTGGTGAAATTATTACCTCTTCTTCGGGTGTTTCCTTTTGAAATGATCAAAAGGGCTCCATAGATTGTCTTTCTGATAAAATTAAGGACTATAGGTTGATTTGAGTGAAGTTGGGAGGATATTTGGGTAGGTGTTGGATGAGAAAAATGGATTTGGAGGTGTTAAATTAAGATAAGGGGAAGTACCCTTTAATAAGAGAGGTGAGGGTCACTTTAGGAAAAGCTTGAAATATTATTTTATAATAAAATCTTTTTTAGTTTCTAATGGCTCCAAAAAAAATTATTTCGAGGCTAAGGAATGTTTGGGTCGAAAATATCTCAACAAATAGGTTTTATACAGGTTTAGGTCACAATATTAACCTTATCTTTTAGATTTTAACTCTTAGTTAAATAGTTTGACATTTACCTTGTCCCTTTGTATTTTTATATTATACTGTTAATAAACTTACAATAAACTACCAAGAGAACCCCAAGTGGTTCATTATTAATATATATAACCCTATCTATGTCCTTTGGCCTAACCATATAATTTTTGAAATATTATATCATTTAATAATATATTATTTGTTTTAAAAACTTAATTATGTCAATTTTGACACTATTTAGTAATTGATTTTTTTGAAAGCCATAAATACATTATCACTTCAAATAAAATTTATTTAATCAATCCTAACATGTCATATTAACCTATAAAATTTGTTTAATTCATCATAGGTCTCAATTTAAATTTATTTGGATATTTAAAATATCAATTATTTTAATATTTCATTTATAATGTAATTACTGCATCATCATTGTGTCATAACTAAATTAAATTATTTAATGTCTAAAAATTATAAATAAAATTCCATGATGTATGAAAATATTTTATCTTTATAATTAATATTTATAGTCGAATTTATCTTATGTATAACCCTATTTTAAAAAAAATAGTTATTACACATTGAATTTAACACTTTTAACTCTTGTTTAAATAAAATAATAATAATTTTCCTAATCTAATCCAAGTGAACCAAAAGGATCATATTTTATTCCTAAGGTTGTTTGTGGTCGAATTAAACTTATCCAATAGAATTAGGACATTTCTTAGGGTAATTATAATATCATGTGTACCCTTAATTACCCAATTTACTTTTAACTGTGGTAAATAAAAGTCAAAAGTTACTATTCACCAAAAATTATTTTCATATTATTGAACAACATTTTACTTACTGATTCCAACTGTGTCTCTCGGATTTTTGAAATTCAACTCTCAGAAGTGATAAAATTTAGTTTTATGCAAATTTACAAATGCTCCTAGAAGGGGGGTAAAAGACGGTCATAAGTTCAATAAAATTTTATATATCAAGACTTATTATAAAATGAATCTAATGAATTAAATTGAACATATATAGGTATTATGTATCTATTTTGGCCTAAAATAAATTAAAATAAAATTACAAATTATTTAAATAAAATGTTTGTCTTAAAAAATAACGCATTGTTGTTTACAATTCATCTAAAATTGAATGTTTTCAGAACAATACTAAAAATTAACTGTAACCTAATTTTGATATTTCGAATTCAAAAATTAATTATATTTTACAAAATTAAAAACATATAAGTTTCATTAATTAATTTAAAATTAATTCTCGTTGTCAAAACCAAAAGGCGGGTTTTTAAAAAGTTAAAACTATCAAAATATTGACATGTTTTTATGTCAAATTTCAATTTTAAATTACTTATAACGACCTATATTGTATTAAAAGATAAAATTATAATCTAATTATACTTAAAAACCATTAAAATGAATAATTTTACACTATAAATTATTTCGATTAAAAAAATTGTTTGCAATTAAAATTTTGTATTTTTCACTATTCATAAAAATATGAACGTTTTCAAAAAAGTACAAAAAATTTATCCAAACTAAATTTTTATGTCCCAATTATAAATAAGAATTTAATTTCATTAAATTGAATATATAAAAGCTTCAAATATCTATTTGAAAAAATATTCTCCCTTAAATAATCCGTAAAATTGCATTTTTTGAAAAATACTTCTTTTATCTGAAAAATTAAATTTTCCCCTATATTCTGTCTAAGAAACACAAAATATGAATGTTAAATTTATATAGGATATATATATAATTCAAAATGCAGTTAATACTATTCATAAACTCTTTTTGAATGGCTAGTTTGGTAATTCGGGGTGCGCTCAAACTAGTTGTTGTGTGTAGCTTAAATTATTGAATTATTTTGAAGAGATAATATACTATGAAATATTTGGGTGTTAAAATTAGTTGTATTTGATAATAACCTAAACATATATATATATATATATAAGTAATCTGAACATGAAAGTGTGAACTGAACACCACATAATAATGAAATTAAGCATTATATCTCATTTTATGGTTGCAAGTGAGAAAAATATAATTATAGTAAATTTTATATATATGAGAAATGTTCTGAATTAAGTTATTAATAAATATAATTTTATTATTCGGGATGTTAAGTATATGTGAGGAATTATTCTGGATATAAGGTGAGGGATCTCTCTAAACCACCCTGTTTTATTTGAGTTATGCCCTTTCTATATCTAACTGAATTTATATACCTATTTCATTTTATGTTATTCTTATAAATTTTATATGTTTTTCTTACATATATATCTATCTTATTCTCCCTTCCTTTTATGGTGTTATACGTACCTTAAGTTCATGTCTCAAATGCCATCTTTAAAATCAAACCCAATTAAGGGGAATGTTTATATCCCTTAATCATTTTATATAACACTATTTAAATTATTTAATCACATTAATGGTTTAATTATATAAATTAATGTTTTATGGATAACCATTATGGTTTACCTCAAGTTTTCAAATAAAATTCCAAGTTCAATCTTTCTGTAAAAATTTTAAATTGATTCCCTAAAACATTGTTTTAAATGGTTATTTCTATATCCTATTATCTACCCATTCTCATGATATTTTCTTCAAATGAACACAAAATTTTAGATCTATGATTATTTTTTCATAAGTAAAAATCCAAAATATTTAATTCTTTTATCTCATTGGAATATTTATGAAATATATTTTGATCATGATATAAGTCAAAATTATGCAACCTATTTATTTCTATGGGTAATTCTTATTCATATTCCTTTCATTTGATTTTTATTTGTGGAACACATTATCATGTACAAGTTATTATGAGTGCACCCAGATATAACCCTAATTAATTGGATAGTGTTTTTGTATCATGAGATGATATGTATGGGATTGGGGAGTAAAATGAATCCTTGAAGGGACTTTTTCCACTATATGATGTTGTTTGATAGTTATCCTTGACATATGCCCATGTAATGCTTCAAGTTGTTTCCACATTCCTATAATTTCATGATCTTAGTATTCCATGTTCTTTATGTTATGATTTCCTATTATTATTCATGATCCTACTCTTTTATGATATCATGTTATGTCTTTTGACTTACAAATTATGCTTTGTTATTATGTTTATTACCTTAATAGGATTTGTAGCTCACCCATTTGTTTAAGTATTCCCATGTTTTTTCTATATATATTTAGTAGATCAAACGGATTTAAGGGCTCATTATAGTGAATAAAATAAAGAATTTATTTTAGTCTCACTTTGATGTATTATGTACTTATTATTAAAAAGACACTATGACTCCCTGTCTTGGGTTTGTGTATAATTTTTGTTTTTGTCAAAAACATTTAATAATATGTGTAAAAGGCTTGGGTCCCCGTATATATTTTGAATATCCCAAAATATTGGGACCCTATCAATCCTCATCAATGAAAGAGTAACACGACCCTTTATACTTAGATCATCCTCCACCTAGTTAGATGTTCCATGGAGGTAATGTATTGAGAAATTGTTGACTATGATCAGTTACAACCATTTCCTTTAGTGTATGTTCATATACTTTTGTGTGAATATGTACTTTATGCTTCTTTGGTCAGTATAGATATTACACTTTTCACCATAGAGATAATACCATTAAATTTTCAATAAAATGATTGTCAGCTCCAAATCCTAAATTGGGTAATTTTACCATGAATATTTTATTAATGTGAGTCATAACCTATTACCTTATCATTTTTCATAATAAATACTCTTAAACCCTTTAATTAAGCATCATTGGGTATGAATAAACCTTATGCACTATAGGGTAATATAAGTACTGGTGTAGTGGAAAATAATTTCTTAAACTCCTTGAATCTTTCCTAACATTTTTCTATCCAGTGGACCATCATTCCCTTACATGTTAACCTGGTAAGATAATTATAAAATCATGAGAAATTTCTCAAAAATAATCTATAATATCCGGATAATCCAATAAAACTATATATTTCAGTCACCATGGTTATTATCGACCATTAATAAATGTAATGTCCCAGACCCTCTTGGTCCCTTACATTTCCAAATATTAATGTTTGAGGTATCCTGGGGACCATCAATGACTCATTGAAGAGTTTTCCAAATTCTAGGTTGAACAAACGGTGGCACCAATGGGCATCATTGGCACCAATCGACCATCAGTTCCACACCCTACTGGGGAATTAGTGCCAAGGTTTCGGTGACTCACCCATCAGTGACTTATTTCCAGCTTCTCCTAGACTTTCTAGTTTCCCTCCAGTAACGTCCCTTTTAATATAAAAGTGTTTTAATACCCATTTAAATGTGATTTAAGGACCATAAAATTTATTTTAAATATTCTAAGCTTTGGGTGACCCTTGAATTACCAAAACATCTAGCCTTTTTATAAGTGTCACCCCCTTTATCGCCTATCCCAGTTTTCTATGTTTTCCCATTTTTTCCCATGTTACGTGTTTCTTCTCTTTTTAATGTTGATCTAACAACTCACAACCATCCGCTAGAATATCTCCACCATTTCTGAAGGGAATTATTAAATCTTAATTATTTTCAACATTTGAAGCAGCCGAGACATGTGGTAAAGTTGTGATCTGACTTTTATGTACATAAAAATGGTCTCCCTAATTTTAGGATCTAGCATCTTCATAAGATGAGATACTCTAATCCTTATTCCTTTTTATTTTCTTATTATTCGTGAATAATTTCTCCCTATACGGTTCGTACACCTATGATGCAGAAATTTTCACTCAGCCTTGGAGTTTGTTTTTCATGCAAGTTGTGTCATCCCTTGTTCTTGGAGAAAGAAGAAAACTTCAATCCTTGATCATCCAAGTAGGGGTTCTTTCTATGTCTCTACTTACTAGGCATCATGCGGGGTGGGTATGATGATGCTCCCCTAAGACGTAGATAAAACCAAATTTAAAAAAGATAATAAATGAACATTTAACAGATGAAGTGGGTGGGAAAGATTATGAAGTTATTGTATTTTTTACATTCGTTGAATTATGTTGTGAATTACATGGGATCACATTAACTATAAATAATGGTTGTTGGTGGTCCTTTCATGTTCACTAAGAAAGAAATGTTTTCTAAATAATTTTTTTATTGAATTAATGTTACATTTAAACTGATTAATCAATTAAACATGGTTGATTAGATAGATGTTTGATGGATAAGTACCCTTGTGTCATCACCCCAGTTAACCAAATGGAGAGAAGGAATTTAGTGAATGGTGTTAGATAAATCTGAAAAATCCCTTTCTTTGTTCTGATGATTGGCATGGTTGTTTTGTTTGATGTTTGTGGGTGATGTAGAGGGGAATGAAATATCTGGAAGAGAGGTTATTGGTTCAGGAATCTGAGGTTGTGTGGATCGGGCGGTAAATGTTCTAGATCGTGTAATTTGGGGCTTGTTTTGGTTCCAGTACTTCAAGGGATCCCACAAGATCCAATTTTGATGTTGTTATTTACAAGAGAACCAAGCGTGAATGCTAAAACACCTTCTTGGAAGTTTTCTTTCAGTTATTATTTTTCATTGGGGTTTTGGTAGTAATTTTTTCAATAGTGAATGAATTTTCTTTAAATGGAATCACTTTAACATGATAACATGAATGGGTATAATGGGGAACTATTTTCCAGAAATGGGTTGTGCTCTAGTTTTGGCTCTTGTGTAGTTGTGCATGTTAGGGTAGCAGTAAGTGTGGTTTTGTGTGAGCTGGTTATTAGTTTTGGGACCCTTAGGTTGGTATGAGTGCATTATTACCTATATGTATAAAATTTAGTTCTTCTGATTCTTATATGCACCGCACCCATGTTGAGCACTTCATGACGAACACACCCATTTACTTAGGGAGCATGGTTTTTCTAAAATTCCTATGAGTTTATGGTTATTTCCTCATTTATGCTCCCTCTCCTAGGTAGCCCAAGAATCTTTGGGAAGGCTATGATTACCTGAGGTTCATTATATCCTAGGACTCTTCGGACATGTTGTGTTATGTTGTGTTGGCCCGGGTGTGTGTGGGTTGGTTTGTTTCCCAAGTTTCTTCAGTATGAGGCCCAGGTGTTTGTAGGAAGTAAGTGTGGTAGTGGTGGCCCAGGTGTTTGTTGGAAGGATGTGTGGTTGTGGTGGCCTAGGTGTTTGCGGGTGGGATAAACGTTCAGTTGGGATGGCTCATATGGTTGTTGTTGGGGGTGGAAATGAGACTAAAATGGGATTAGTGGGGGAGGTCTGATGCGTAGAATTTTCTGAACAACTAGTATGAAAGCAGTGCAGGGTACCCAAATAACAATGATCCATTACTATTATTTTACCTGACATTCATTATTTGGGGAGTTGACCTTGGTGAGGTTGGGTGGCTTTTTTTCCTTGCTATGTGTTTTGGTTACCTCGATTTTCCCATGTGGAATTATAATTTCTCCCCTCTTGTTCAAGATACCTTTTGGTTTCCCATTTGAGTATACCTATATACTCATCATAAGTATATAAAACTAATTTCAGGTTTCTAGGAGGATTTTGGGGTCTGTTTCGGACCTTATTATCTTAGGCTTCCAGACAGTTCTATTATCACTTTTCTTTTCTTTGGGTGCATTTCTTTCAGAGTTTTTCTTGTACATTTTATCAGTTTATTTTAGAACATTCATATGGGAAAAAGGTTTTTGGATTGACTTTTCTTTTAGGTATTTGTATTTTTTTTGGTAATTTACCATCTTATATCCCAATCGTGTTCCATAAACGGGTTAATGCCTTCCATGTTTGTGAGATTCTATACCCTAGGTTCTAGTCTCCAGTCCAGGGCCTATTGAAGGTGGGAGTTAGGGGTCATTATCTCTCCATCAACTTGATGAAGTAATGGTCTGAAAATTTTTTGTTCCTTCCCTCATATTGGAGTAGGCCATTCATGAAATAATGGTATTAGAGCTAATAGTTGAGATATATAATTGAGTTCGGGGTTAGGCATTATGAGGATTGCATGGGATGGTTGGGGAACCATGTAAGGAAATCATGGTGAGTGAAATAGGAAAGAGAAGATCAGCTAGGACACAAGATTTTAGGGCCCCTGTGATCTGATGTAAGGACTTTGGACATACTAAACGACCAAGCAAGGAAATGCTAATTTTAGCATAGAGACCCTATAAAAGCTACATGCATCATGATGGAATGTGTTCTCAAGTGTCTTGGGTTTTTTAAAAATATAAAATAAATGAAAACATTAAAAAAATTAAAAAGAATCTTCTAAACTACTCGAGCATAAAAATTATTTATTTCTTGTTTCATTTATGTCACTTGTACATTGTACACGAGTAGTGTAGGAATTTGAGGTTCAGGGGGTTTATCTAGTTGATCAACAGAGGGATGATCTAGAGGAGGAGGATGACCATTGGAAAATAATGCTTCATGCATACCAGCTAAAGACTATCAGAATGTATAAGGGTAGTCTCTCAGACATGGGGACAGAGAGCTGGATCGAGGACCTGGTGATCATTATCAGTCCGATCCAGGATTCGATAGAGTACTGGAATCCTCTAGCCATAAGATAGATGAGGAGAGAATTGCATCATTGGTGGCTGCATTATCTTGGGGAGAATAATGAATTTGAGGTTTTTGTGTACTGACATTGAGAATGAGATCTCGGAGGAATTCCTTTCTTCCACGATGAATTATGAAAATAGGCAAGAGCTACTCTCCCTTCGGTAAGTGAGTTGGGGATCAAGTACAAGGATCTCCTTTATTTCACTCCAGACCTCATCCTGGATAAGGAGTCACGAGAAATATTCTTAGAGGAGGAACTCCTAAATTCTATTCAGTATATTGTTACTCCCTTCACTCTTCCAACATACATGGAGGTTCAGAATAAGGATGAAGTAGTGGATAAGATGGACACACTGGGAGGTGTTCCGCGATACGGGATCTGGTTAGGCTCATTAAAGGGTAAGTTCCATAGTAGCAAGCCTCCAAACGAAGGGCCTTCTAGGTTTTGAATGGTGGGGAGCATGCCTTAGCAGTTCAAGTTCAGATCTCCTAGTACCCTCCCTTTCATTATGGACCTGGAACCAAGGTGCTTTTCTTGTGGAGGTTTTGGGCACATACAGAGTTGGTGCCCAGTTCAATATCAGTACAATGGGTGTGGGCAGGTTCAGTTCCCACATCAACATCACCAGTTATTGGCCACACCATTTTAGTTGCAGCAGCATGCCCCCCCCCCCAAGAGCAGACAGTTCAGGAAGAGACTGACATTAGGGTGCTCCTCAGGGACCTCGAACAGGGCACGGTTGGGGAGGCAGTTGAAAACAGAGGGGAATAGGATTTAGGCATGGGCATTTTCACACCACACAAGTAGCAGTTCCATCAGGGACATAGGTCATTTGAGGTATGATCAATTTTTTTTATAACTCTTTCCTGGGACTTGTTTGATTCGTGAGATTCGCACTCATTTGTTGAACCCAGTCTAGACCATGTCTTGGGTCTAGATGCAGAGTGAATTTCCATTCCCTTAGTGTTGAGTATGCAAGTTGGAGGTCAGACAAGCATGTTTGATGTTTTCTGGGGACGTAGACTAATTATGGGGGCACATCAGTCCAGTGGGGACCTCCTCCTGCTACAAATAAAGCCATATGATTTCATCCTTGGCATCAACTGGATGTTTTTCGTGTACGACATTATCAACTACTTCTATAGAATGGTAGTGTTCTCAAATATGGGAATCCAACGTGTAGCATTCATTGGAAAGCAAGGTTTCATGGAAGGAAGCGTGGATGTGGAGCCCCCTCTTTCTTCGTTAGCTGAGATGTTTGTGGAATCAACAAACATAGAGATAGTGGATGTTCCATGGATTTTTAGAGAGTTCCTGGATGTCTTCCCTGAAGAGTTTGTGACTCTACCCCCTTAATTTGATGTTGAGTTTGGGATAGACTTTCAACCTAGAGCCCATTATATTTTTATGGATCCCTATCGAATGGCGCCATCTGAGTTTTTGGAGTTGTGTATTCAATTCAATGACCAGATGAAGAAGGGTTTCATCCAACCGAGTGCATCACTGGAGGGGAGGATGTAGTCTTGTTCGTTAAGAAATAATAAGGTGGTCTCATGTAGTTCATAGACTACCGGATATTGAATCATGTGATGGTCAAGATCCGTTACCCCCTCCATAGGATCGACGACCTTTTTCATATGTTAATGGAGAAGGTTTGTGCTCTAAAATTGACATACGGTCTGGATCTCACCAGTTGAGGTTGAAAGAGGGTTACATCATGAATACTGATTGCAGGTGCAGATATGGGCACTTTGAGTTTTTTGTCATGTCATTCGGCATTAGGAATTCACCCACTATGTTCTTGGGGCTCAAACACTCTGTTTTCCATGAGTATCTGGAGCGGTTTGTGTTCGCATTCATCAATGACAACTTGTTCTACTCAAGATCAGAAGAGGATCATGCCGAGCATCTAAGGACAGTTTTGGAGGTCCTCTAACACCATCATCTCTACAAGGAGTTGTAAAAGTAAATTTTTTGGGCATAGTAGGTTCAATTACTTGGAAACATGGTCTCCTAGTAGGGAATATCAGTGGAACCATCGACGGTTGAAGTGGTTGTATCCTAGAAAACATCCATGAATGTGGCAGAAGTATATAGTTTCCTAGGACTGGAACGCTACTACTAGTGTTTTGTACCCAAATTTTATCAGTTTGTGTCACCTTTTCCGGTTTTGATGAAGAAATACCAGGCTTTTGTATAGAGCAAGCAGTGTTATGAACCTTTCACTTATCTAAAAGGGAGGATGTCCAGTTCCCCTGTGTTGAGGTTTCTTGAAGAAGGGGTAATGTTTGAAGTATTCTATGATGCTTCTGGTCTATTATTGGGGTGTGTGTTGATTCATTAGTTGGGAGTGATCTCTTATGGGTCTAGGATATTATACCCTCAGGAAGGGAACTATTCCACCCATGACCTAGAGCTTGCAGCAGTTATGTTTTCATTGATGTTGTGGCAGTAATACCTCATCAGGAAATGCTTTGTTGTCTTTACATGTCACAAAAGCTTGGGGTATATCTTCTCCCAGTGAGACATGAAATTTTAGCTACATTAGTTGATGGAGTTTCTTTAGGACTATATCTTTGATATCTCATACGTCTTAGGAAAGAAGAACATGGTGTCTGATGCCTTGAGCAGGAATTCACAGAAGGATATGTTTTGGGAGTTGGTAGATTCTTAAAAAGAAATGGAGGAGTAGGATTATTTACATCTGGGCAGGAGAGTGGACGAAGTTAAAGGTTTTCTATTTCATATGATAGTGAAATATTCCTTAGTGTGGTAGGTGTAGGAGTCTTAGTGAAGAGACTCAATGGTTGATGTGATGTGTGATCGCATTATCCAGGGCGATGTTCTGAAGGGATGGTCAGAGGATAGTCAAAATCAGATGATGTTCCTATGGATTTCATCTTTCTAGGTGATGATGCCTGATGGAGTTCTCGGTGAATTCCATAAATCACCCATGGAAGTACATCCAGGAGTCTCCAAGATGTACCAGGGCTTGAGAGGTCAGTATTGGTGGCCCAGAGTGAAGCGGGAAATGGTGGAGTTTGTGGAAATGTGCCTCGCTTATCATTAGGTGATGGCTGAACATAGTGTTCCTAACAGTCTATTGCAGCCCTTAGATGTTTTTGTGTAGAATTGGGATGACCTCTTGATGGATATCGTCATAGGGCTACCCAGGGCTAAGGTAGGTTGTGATGCCATCTGGTTAGTGGTGGACCAATTGATGAAATTAGTTCACTTATTAGTGGTTAAGGAGTTGAGCATAGTAGATTCCTTATCCTATAAGTATGTGGGTGAAGTTGTGCGGCTGCACGTATTTTCCATAAAAATTATTTCAGATCAGGATACATTCTTTACTTCAAGATTCTAGAAGGGATTACAGCATGCCTTTTGCACCTAGCTATGTCTTAGCACTTCTTCCCACCCTCAAAGGGATGTACATGCAAAGAGGACCACCAACACATTAGAGTAAATGTTGTGAGCATGTGTTCTGGACTTCATAGGATCATGGGAATGAAACATGACCCTAGTAGAATTTTCCTACAATAATAGATATCACTATATCATTATCATGGAACCATTAAAATCCTTGTATGGAAGATTGTGTCATTCACCCATGTGTTGGAAAGAGGTTGGGGAGGCAAGTATTCCTAGCCCAGAGGTGGTTTAAAGCACGATAGAGAAGGTTCATATTGTTCCGGAAAGGAGAAAGGAAGCTCAAGACTGACATAAGTTGTATGTCGATCATAGGAGGAGGCCCTCAGAGTTCGAGGTTAGAGATCATTTTTATTGATGGTTTCCCCTCGACATGGGCAGTAGAGGTTTGGAAGGGGGAGTAAGATTTCTCCTAGGTTCATTAGACCCTTTGAGGTGTTGGGATATGTCAGTGAGGTGGTATATTAGCTGGCATTACCACTGCAGTTGGAGAGGATCCACAATGTCTTTCATGTATCACAAATCTGTTAGTATCTACATGATGACTCCCACATCCTCGACTAGGGAGAGTTGGATATTGAGGATGATGCAACATTTGTGGAGTGACCGGTGAGAATAGAGGATCATAAGGAGAATGTGCATCATGGAAAGACTAGTCCCTTTATTTGTGTGTTATGGAAGCATGGTGTCCTCAAGGTGAGTACCTAGGAATGGGAAGCACATATGTGTTCCCAGTATCCAGAGTTTTTTTGAGTTTTTATAATGTTTATGCTTTTTCCTTGCTTAGGAGTTAATGTTTGAACTCACTTGTTGTATGATAAGTTGTTTTCCCTTTTCTTTGAATGTTCATGAAATGTCATGATTGTTGGGAGGGGAGGACCTAATCCCTAATCAAGATGCGATAATGTGGATGAGATTAAACCTTTGAGGGAGAGATAGTTCCACCCAAAGTAGATAGTATCATAAAATGGTGGAAGGAACTCCCTAATAGAAATTTCTGGATGGTGTGAATTTTTATATCTGTGTGGTTACTTAGTGATCTATAGTTGTTCAGGAGATTCATGAGAGAGGTGGTCTTGTGTGTTGAGGTTTTATTCTAGATTTTGAACATCTCTAGGGTTGTTTTCCCTTGAGGGGTATCTTATGAGGTGGTTGTTTGGACCTCTACCTTTTCTTCAGGTTTACTCTGGGATTTTTGAGGGAGAGAATAGTTTAAGGGATATCTGATGTAATGAACTGGACACTTATGGTCCATTGCTTTTCCAAATCCTGATGTTTGTGGTATCCTGGGGATAATCGGTGAATCATTGAGGAGTTTTCCAAATTTTTAGGTTGAATGAATGGTGGCAGTAATGGGAATCAATTGTACCGATCGACCATTCGTGCCACTCCCACTATTTCTATGGAATTAGTGCTAGGGTGTCGGTTACTCACCCATCAGTGAGTCATTTCCAGCTTCTTCAAGACATTCCATTTTCACTCCAGTAATGTAACTTTTAACGTAAAAGTGTTTTAATACCCATTTCAATGTTATTTAAGACCCATAATAGATATATTAAATCCCCTGAGTTGGGTGACCATTGAATTACTGAAATGGGTGGATTTTTTACCGGTGTCACACCCTTTTCCACCTTTCTCAGTTTTCTGAGTTTTCTCAGTTTTTCCACTGTTATGTGTTTTTTCTATGTTTAAAATTTATCTATCAACTCACAGAAATCATTTAGTCTATCTCCATTGTTTATGAGGGGAATTATTAAATTTAAATTAATTTTAATTTGTGAAACCACTGATCCACTTGGTCAACCCACAATCCAACATTTATGTACATTGAAATGGTATCCTTGGTTTTAGGATCTGGCCTCTTTTTAAGACAAGATCCTCTATTCCTTATTCCATTTAGTTTTCTTGGTTCACCTAGAGATATCCTCTCGAGAAGAGTCATACGCCCTTGTTGGAGCCCTTTCCGCTCAGCCTTGGAGTTTTTTTTCTTGTAAGACACTCCATCCACTATTGTTGGAAAAAGAAGAAAACATTGATCTGTGATCATCTAAGTAAGGGTTTTCTATTTGTCTCTACTTACAATGCATCATGTGGGGTGGGTATTATTATGTTCCCTCAGTACATAGATGAAACCTTCTTTAATGAAGATAATAAATGGACTGTTAAATAATGAAGGGGTGGGAAAGACGATGATGTTGTTGTATTTTTTTAACTTTGTTGCTTTATGTTGTGAATTGTATGGGCAGGTGTCCACTAAAAAGTGTGGTTGTTGGTGGTCCTTTCTTTCACACTAATAAAGATTTATTTTCTAGATAATCTTGTGATTGAATAATGACCACAAGTAAACTAGTTAATCACATATAATTGGTTAATTAAATGGATACTTGATGGATAAGAACCCTTGTGTGATCACCCTAGTTAACAAAATAGAAAGAAGGAATGTAGTTATTGGTGTTGGATAAATCTGAAAACTCCCTTACTATGTTCTGATGATATGTATGGTTGTTCTATTTGATGATTGTGGGGTGACGTAGAGGGAAATTGAATCACTTGTTGAGGGGTTGTTGGTTTATGAATCTGAGGCCGTGTGGAGCTAGTAGTAAATGTTCTGGACCCGGTATGTTGGGGCTTTTTTGGCTCCAGTACTTTAAGGGATCTCACAAAATCCTATTTGGATGTTTTTATTTACAAAGGAATAGGGATTGAATGCTCAAACGCATGCTTGGCCATTTTCTATCAGTTATTGTTTTCTATTTTGGTTGTTCTTATTAGTTTCCTAGCAGTGAGGGAATTTTTTTTTAAATGGAATCACTTGAACATGATAACAAGAATGAGTACAATGGTGAAATGTTATCCATAAATTTGTTTTCCTCTGGTTCTGGCTATTGTGTACTTGTACATGTGAGGGTAGAAGCCAGAGTGGTTGTTTGTGGGCTGGTTATTGGGTTCAGGTCCCTTAGGTTGGTACGAGTGATTAATTATCTATATATATATAATTTAGTTATTGTGTTTATTATACACATCCACCCATGTTGAGAACTTCAGGCCAAACACCACCATTTCATGGGGTAGGGTGTTTTTCTCAACATTCCTATGGGTGGATGGTTATTAGCTTCTTTCTACTCTATATAACAGGTATCCTAGGACTCTTCGGGTAGGCTGTGATTTCTTGAGGTTCATTATAGCCCAAGAATCATCGGGTAGGGTGTGTTGTGGTGGGTCAACCTAGGTGTGTGTAGGTAGGTTTGTTCCCCAAGTGTTTTCAGGAAGAGTCCTAGGTGTCTATGGGAAGTAAGTGTGGTTGTGGTGTCCCAGGTGTCTGCGGGTGGGATGTGTGGTTTTGGTGGAATAGGTGTTTGTGGATTGGATAAATGAGTAGTTGGGATGGACCACATGGTTGTTGATTTTGGTGTTAGTGGGACTATAATGGAATTTATGTGGGAGGTCTGATGCACAAGATGTTCTAAAAATCCAGTTGGAAAGTGGTGTGGGGTACCCAAATATTGATGTGCTATAACTTTTATTTTACCTAACTTGCATTATTTGGGGAGTGGTCCTAGGTGAGGATGGGTGGATTGTTTTCCTTGCTATGTGTTTTTCTTACCTCAATTTTTTCATAGTTAATTATAATGTCTTCCCACTTATTCACGAGAGCTTTTGGTTTCTCTACTGAGTATACTTATATACTGAACCTATGTATATAAAACTTCTTTCAAGTTTCCAAGAGGACTTTAAGGACCGTACATCACCTTTGTAGCTTAGGTGTCGGGACATTTTTCATTTCCTCTTTTCTTTTCTTTTGGTACATTCCTTCGAATTTATTCTTTTACTTTTTATCAGTTTGTTTTTGAACATGCATATGGGATAAAGGTTCATAGATTGACATTTACTTTCAATATTTTGGAGTTATTTGGGAATTTACTATCTTATCTCCCAGTATTTCTCTATAAATATGGTAATTGCTTCCGTATTACATGATATTATAAACCCTTGGTGCTAATCTCCACTCTGGGGCCTATTGAAGGTGGGACTTGGGGTCATTATCTGTCTTTCAACTTGAAAAAGGAAGAATCTTGTTGTTTGATGTTCCTTCCCTCATCTCTAAGAAGGCAGTTTGGGATATTAAATCTCCTGGGTCTTTGATAAATCTATAGATATTCCATCCATTGTGATTACATGACCCAATAAGTATAATTTTCACATCCAAAACTCACCCTATCAGAATATGGCATATAATTTCTCCTTTCATATGGTCTTTTTCATAATACTCAAATGCTCTTCATGTTCTTCCTTTCACTTATAGTGTATTATAATATCATCAATAATGACTACCATAAATCTTTCATGGTAGTCTCTAAATATTCTGCTAATTTAATCCATAATTATAGTAGGGGAATTTTTATATCCAAATAGAATCACTATAAATTAATAGTGTCCATACCTTATGCAGAACGTTGTATATAGTATATATTCTCTCTTTGACCAGATTTAATGGTATCCAAAGAAATTATAGACCTTTGAGAAGTATTTATCTCATCAATTTTGATCAAAAAAATCATCAATACAAGGAAGATGATAATTTCTCTTGATCATGATTATCTATGTAAATATGATTTAATCCATCATTTTTCATGAAAAAGAGAACCAGTGATCCTCATGGTGAAGATATTGAATGTATAAAATCATTTTCTAGATTCTATTGAGGTTTATTATTAAAATATTATAATTCAAAGTGGGTAATTCTATAAGGAAACTTCGATAATAAC
The DNA here is from genome assembly GCA_963277665.1 of Viscum album. Taxonomy (NCBI): domain Eukaryota; kingdom Viridiplantae; phylum Streptophyta; class Magnoliopsida; order Santalales; family Viscaceae; genus Viscum; species Viscum album. Next base: position 109,408,249 of record OY728126.1, on the reverse strand, counting down.
AAATAACCAAGTATGAGTTCAATTGAACACTCAACCTCATGTTTTAGGGGATCTATAATGACCCAAGACTGGCGTGCATGTAAATTAAATTTCTTTTTCGGAATTCATAATAAATAAAAAATATATATGACCAAATACTGTATTAGTTTACAGTCTTTGAAATCATGGAACATAATATTCTAACTTGGTGAAATATCTTCATCATCTCCCCTAAAGATCATCCCCTTTTATTTTCCTGCCTAAAAGCTTTCTTTATATCATGGGGAAATGAAAAAACAAAAAAGGTGAGGTCAAATGCTCAATAAGTTTAAACATGGTGAAAATAATACAAACCATATAAATTTGAATGCAAAAACATGAACATAATTTTTAAACATCAAAATCTTGAGTCATGAAAAAAAATATTAAAAGTATGTAAGACACAAATCATACATGAACCTTAACCATAATAGAATAGAATTGGAATAAAAATTTAATTCTGAAAAACTTGTAATAACATAATATGATTTTTATAGTATCCAAGACATTGCTTTCTAGACCATCATAGTGGACAAAGTCTATTACTGAACTGGGTTTACATGTTGTTCTAGCCATGTATTACTGAACCAGTTTTACTTGTGGTTCTAGTCATGTATTTCTCATGAGATATAAATATTTACCCAATTAATTGGAGTGAGATATAGGTACCACCAATATCATAATGAAATCATTCTTACATGTTCCACAAAATAAAAACCATTCACCATAGCATAACCTAAGTAACAAAAACAAAGTGGGTTTCATAAAAATCATTCCATAATAACATAATCCATATAAGATAAATAGATTTATCAAAAATAATTCCATCATAAAAACAATAAAATCAATGTAATAATAGGGATATAAACATAATCTGATGTCATATTATATGGAAAATAATTTTGACAAAACATTGGATCTTAATTAAATAGTAAAATATCATTTCTTCTAAAAAAACATTTTCCTTCCTCAAAATGCCAAACAATTTAAGAAGAAATAACTTTATGTGAAAATAACCTTGTAATATTGTATGGGATGATTCAATGAAATATGGAAATATTAAATAATAAAAAACAATTCATGTAATACAAGTTAAATAAAAAATCATCTCGAACTTTTTCTAGAAAATCCAAAAAGTACCTTGTATTGAAAAAGGAAAAATATTTCATTCTTGTTGTTTAGTAAAAATTAACCAATGGGTAAAATTGACATTAATAAATTATATAAGGATATTAAGAACATTTTTAAAAACTTTATAATGAAACTTTACTATTGATTATAAATATATCCAAATAAATACTTATGAATAAGCCATTTCGGATAAAAATGAGATTTGCAATGTTATCCCTTACCTTTGGTCTGATATCCTTCGTATATGTACAAAAATCCTATATAGTAGAATTAAACATATTATTAACCTATAATAGAACCATAATCATATTTATTATATCATATATGATTTACTTATGACTTTACATTAGCTGTTCATTTTTCAATTCCATGTTAAAACAACGTTTTGGGTAATAATCGTTTTATTTATTGTACGTTTTTTGACTTGTTATTCTTTATATTATTACTTATATTGTGATTTCATTAAATGAAATAATTTAAAACAATATTTATATATCATATATGCATACTATATAATTATATATATTAGATTGAAAAATGAAATAGAAAACATCGTTTATGGATACGATAGGCCGTACGTACGCATGAAAACAACATTCTTTTATTTTCCATATTAAAGGAATGAAAAATAAATGATACATAGGAATATTATAATTACAGTATAATATCTATGTTATATATGTTACATAAGATCATTAATTTTATCCTTTATATGTTCAATGTTTGGCATGAACGAGTCATAACACTTTGAGGGGGTGGTAGTTCACACTTTCTCAAATGAAGTAATCACATTTAGACATTATGGAAAGCATAAATATATAATGAAACTAAAAATTAAAGAATAAAAGAGAGAATATAAATGTATTATATATTATATATAAATACAATTCCATCATAATGGCCACCATGAGAGGTGGTAGGAGAAAATTGGACAATCGTCGTTTCATGAGGTAGTAGTTTATCGTACACAGAAACAATATGATCGTATCTATTAGATGGATATGTGTGTATTTTTAGTTTGAATAAATCTCATAAAAACATCCTAGTATATTTTGGATACTTTTTTTGAAATTTAATAAAATAATAATAAGATAATCAGGTGTGGAGAAGGAAAATAAATGAAAAGAAGTTGAGAGAAGACGTTACCTCTAAATCGGGTAACTTATTTTGATTTGATCCAAAAGGCTTTCTTGAATTTACTTATTCCCAAGTTAAGGGTTCTATGAGGAAGTTAGGGATTTTTTGTGGTTATATTAGCAGAATTTGGTCGATACAAGGGGCTTTGGAGGTTTGAGGTAAGTGGGTAGAGGTGGTGGCCTTTTATAAGAGGGAGGAGGTAACTTTAGAAAAGTCATAAATTGTTAAATTATTATAAATTCAATTTCGATTAAAAATGGTAAAAAACTATTTTAATTAAAATATAATATTATTTTGGTTCTAATACCCATCATATAATACTTTTTAGGAAATTTTTTAATATTTTTCAATCCTTATCTTTTTTGTTTAACCTTTATTTTACCCTTTTTAATCTAATAGTGATATCATGTTATTTACACATTGTGGGTTAATGTAATTACCATATCATGTCAAAAGTCCCACAAAAAGTCATTAATAAAATATTTGGACTTTTATTAGAAATTGTTTTGAATCTTATATTTTTAGGAATTTAATATCATTTAATAAACTATTTTATGTTTTATGTTATGAATTATGTCAATTTTGGACACTATTCATACTAAATTTGTTTATAATTTCATAAAAACAATATTTCTTCTAAAAAATGGAATTAAATAAAATATAAAATTTCAATATAATCTATAAAATTATTGTATGGAATGAAAATAATCAAATTATATTTTTTTTAATATTTACAATGCCATTTATTTGAATACGTTATTAATGAATCAATCACTGCATCGTCATTGGGTCCAAATTAACTTTATTTTTTAATAAATAAAAATTATAAATAAGATATCATGATTTTGGAAATAATCTTAGTTTTCTGATTACTATTTATAGTCTAATATATAACTTAAATAACCCCATATAATTTTTTTAGTAAAAGATACATGTTTATGTTATATTTCTCATTACTTAAAAATAATTCTTATAAAATGTCATTTTCACATACATGTGGATATATGGGGTACCAAAATAGACCCAATGATACCCATGGTCATAAATATCTCATAAAATAGGATTATGGCATGTTTTAGTGTAGTTTTATGTTATGAAATTATTATTGTTTACCCTTATTTACCATATTTTTCCTTCTACCGTGTTAGATAATAATAATTATTGAAGTAACTATTCATAATGTACAAAAATAAAAGGTAACTATTCATGAAATTTTGACATTATGATTCCAAATATGCACACTATTTTTCCAAATTCAAAACATATATGTTTCAATAATTAATTTATGATTAATTTCTATTGTCAAAACCAAAAAAACAGGTTTTTATGAAGTAATAACTATCAAAATATTTACATTTGTTTGTGTAACATTTCATTGGAAAATTACATCCAATGACCAAAATTGGACTAAATAAAAAAAATCAAATTATACATTAAATCCAATTAAAAATATAATCTAACAATATAAATAAATTAGTTGAAAAGTCAGTTTTTAATTAAAATGTAGTAGTTTCACTATTCATTAAAATATTGATTTTATCATAAAAATACCAAAAAATTTAAAGAAAAGAAAATTTTTATGTCCTTATTCCAAAGAATAAATTTATTTTTGTAAAATATAATATCTAAAATTGATAAAAACAAGAATAAAAATGGGTGTGCCATCAAAAGGTGGCAAAAATGCATTTTCTAAAAAATAATTCTTTTATCCAAAAAAATGAACTTGTTATAATATCATGTCTATAAAATACGTATCATGAATTTTAATTTTATATATAATTCAAAACGTGGTTAATAATATTCATAAATTCTATTTTATATCCCAATAAATAATAATATTTTAATAATATATCATTGTTTTGTGAAACTCGGTATTGCGTACAACAGAAGCTATTGAGGATGTAAACTCATGCATGTAACGCAATCCAATAATAGTGTTGTGTACACTGCAAGATAATACAATTTTATGTATAGTGAAAGATAATATTGGTTTAGTGTACAACAAAAGACATCAAATAATATAAAAATAATAAATCCCATAAAATCTCATGTTGTTACGTTCTACCACCCCCCCCCCCCCCCAAATGAATATCCCCCTCGAAATTCATATGGGTTATAAAGGATCACTACTTGAAATTTTCTTCCATGGAAACCCACTTTGTAAAAAGTAATAAAAAATTATTTTAAAATGGAATGTTAGAAACCTAACTGCTACCCAAAGTAACTCATCACTGGGCTTCCATATGGGAGAACATAGGTGGGAACTGAAAAAATATATATATGGAAGAGAAATCTAACCATCAAGTATTTAAGGTTAGTGATAAGGTTTGGATAATGATAACTACCAAAAATCCATAATTCTTTGATGATTTAAGGGACCATATGATTCATCAAATAAGAAGGTACTAAGATAACATTTTTTGTTTCATGATATTTTTCCTAAAGTTGATAGTTTTTTGCATGAGGAGATATACTTACTAGATTTCAGTAAAATATCATCATTGATAGTTCCTTAAACCATTTCCACTTCATCTCTTATTTAAAGAAATGAAGTTGAATTTTTCATTCTTTAAGTGTTACCATATCATGCGATAGAATTATTGGTCATTCCATCTTTCTCAACAAAATGGTTAGACCAGGTTATCAAATATGTATAAGTTCACTTATAGTGAGATAATAAATTAATCTAACAAACTTAAATTGGAATATAACTTATACTATCCATAAATGGATAATATTTCAATCCTACCAAAAATTGAAAATATAAAACATTATAAAGAGGTTAACTAAATCTACTTAACATTTGTCTCCCATATATCATTTTTCAGTTCTTGGTTATCACATTCCTAACATGTGAATACCTTAATCATTTATTCTATTGAAACATGATAATAATATGAATCAACATATAACCTTAGTGAAAACATTAATTATATGAAAAATTACTCTTTCCATACACCAAAAATACCAAAAATTCTATATACAGCAACCACGATATCACTTTATCCTTATATTAGTCAAGAGATCATTAAAACTATCAAACATCTCATTATCTTCTTATCCCTTCATTATGTGAATATCATGTTCTTTCCAAAACTATATCAATCACTTTTCATGGATACTGGTACCGTATAATTATGTAAAACAACAATATATAAATACAAAAAAAATCGAATATTCTACATTACTATAAAAGAGATCCTACAATACTATTTTGGAATCCCATTACATAAACACATAATCATTTCACCACTTCATTGTCATATTCAACATCTCCAATAGTTATTTCATGTGACATCCCTTTTTATTTTTCTTTAAGAGGTTTCTGACGTCAATAATAATTAACCCTTGGATTAGGGAATTGGTTAGAACAATGCCCCCATTTTCTTGCACTTGTAGAGTTGAAGTGTTGGTGATGCGTTATCTGTAGTCTTTTCTCTATTTGAATCATTTGAAAACTTTTTACCATTACTTTTTCACTCAACTTATTGATGACCTCCTTTTCCAAACATGAAACATTTTCTATTCCCTTTAATACAATCTCCACAATTCTTCTTTCCACGCATTGAGAAAAAAGAAACATTAATCTTATTTTCATCATTGTTTTGAGATTTTCCTTTGAACTCTATCATTCGTTTCATGTCAAGAACCTGAGATGGATATGTAACACCAACTTCTAGTTCTAACTTTATAGCTCATCAAACAATCTCATCATAGCTACTGAAGTTTCTTATAGGTAATTCTCATCTAAGACTTGTTTTTAGTCCACTAAAGAATCAACAAACCATAATTTCAAGTTGGGTGACATATCCATAAGCATACCATTCAAGTCATGTAAAATTTTCCTCATATGTACCAAAGGATTCATCATCTTTTTCTTAAGCTCAATGAACTCCTTTTCTATATTTTTTCAAAGAATACTAGGGAATTACTTATTGAAAACAAGTCCTTTACCTCATCCTATTCTAGGGATTCAATTTCATCTTGATGCCTTGTATTCTAAATTAGAGTTCACCGCTGGTCTACTTCACCTTCAGAATGACAGACATCCAAAATGACGTTTTCATGTTCCAAACAATGAAGCATAGAAAATATCTTTTCAATGGTACTGATCCATTGTTATGAAATAATTGGATCAGACAACCCACTAAAAGAATGTGGACGTTTCCTCGTGAAGGAACCAATAGAATGTTGTTCCCTTCTCTGATCATTTGGAATTCAAGAATGATTCACTTTTTGTGTAATTACAGTAATAAGATTTTTCATTCCATCACCCATAACATTTGGTTTTTCATGAGGACAATCATTACATTTCCCATTGCATTGATCAATAACATGGTATCTTCAGGTTCCATCCATCATCTAAAACCAAAAAAGAATAATGTGAGAGGCAAAAATCATACTATGAAAACTACATAATTGAGGGTAAGTACTTTCAATATCTAACATCTTAGGTTTAATCATAGGTTATTCATGATAATTACCATAATTATAGGACTATAACATATTTTAAGACTTATCCTAAGGTATATCCCTAGACATAACTTAGAAATCTCTCCAGGGATCTCACTAATGTTTTTTCATCCTAGTTTCCAAAGGTTGACTAAAACTTCACTCTGATCCCATCTATAACAAACCAATCTTGACGTGCATGGAAATTAAATTTCCTTTTTAGAATACATAATACATTAAATAAATATATTCATAAAGACCGTATTCGTTTAGTGTCTTTGGAAAGTCGGAAAATAATCTTCTTACATGGTGAAAGATCTCCAACATATCCTATAAAGATAATCCCATTTTTTTATACCTAATACCTTTCTTTATATCATGTGAAAAATAAAAAATAAAAAGGGTGATCTCAAATGCTTAGAAATGGTAAAAATGGGGTTAATAAAAAAACCATATACATTTTAATGTAAAAACATGAACATAATGTTTAAATATCAAAATCTTGTGTCATGAAATACATCATGTCAATACGTAAGTCATAGATCATAAAGGAACATTAACAATTATAGAATATAATTGGAATAATACATGGAATTTTGGAAAAATAATAATAACATAATATTATATCCATAGTATCCAAGGAATTTCTTCCAAGACCATCATAGTGGAAAAATTCCATTACAAAACCAGGTTTACTTGTTATTCGAGCCATGTATTACTGAACCAGATTTACTTTTCATTCTAGTCATGTAATAATAATGAGAATAAATATTTACCCAATGCATTGGAGGGAGATATAGGTCTCACCCATCTAATAATTAAATTATTCATACATGTTCCACAAAACATAAACAATTCACCATAGTATAACCCAAGGAAAATAGTGGGTTTCTTAAAAATCATTGTATCGTAACATAATCCATATACGATAAATGGATTTCATGAAACTAATTCCATCATAAAAATAAGAAAATTAAATTAATAATTGGGATATAAACATAAACATATTTCATCTTAGATGGAAAATAATTTTGATAAAAAAAACTTGATCTTAATTCCTGAGGAAAATATCCTTTCTTCTTTAAAAATGTTTTACTTCCTCAAAATGCCACACAATTTTAGAATAAATCATTTTATGTGACGTTAACCATGTAATATAGTATGTGAATTGTTAATTAAATAAGGCATTATGAAATCATAAAAATCTATTAATTCTACACAAGTTAAAAAAACATTTTTCTCGTACTTTTTCCAGAAAAGTCAAAATGTTCCTCATACTGAAAATGAAAAAAGTTTTCATTCTTACCATTTAGTAAAAATTAACCAATGGGTAAAATTGAAATTAAACTTATAGAAGGATATAAGTAATATATTTAAATACGTATTTAGGAAACATGTATGTGGATGATAAATACACCCCAATAAATATATACAAATAAACAGTCTCAGATAAAAATGATATTTGCAAAGTTATCACTTTTCTTAGGTACGATATCCTTCAAACGTGTACAAAACTCCAGTTTCATAGGTCTAAACATATTATTAATTTGTAAAATACCCAAAATCATATTTATGACATTATATAATATTTACTTGTGACTTTATATTACTAGTTCATTTATCAATTCCATGTTAAAGCAACATTTTGAGTAATAATTGTTTTATTTATAGTACTTGTTTTACTTTCTATTCTTGATTTTATTACTTATAAAATGATTTTATTACATAAAGAATGTAAAATATGATTTATATATCATATATATTCAGTATATAATTCTAAATAATAGATAGATAAATGAAATGTAATACACCCTTCATGGAGATGGTAGGTCGTACGTACATCTGAATGCTACTTTAATTTCTTTTCCATATTAAAGGAATGAAAACTAAATGATACATATGTATATTAGAATTAATGTATAATATCATGGTTATATATGTTACATAAGTTTATTAATTCCATCCTTTATACGTTCTATGTATGGAATGAATGAGTCAAATCATTTTGAGGGGGCGGTAGTCCACAATACCTCAAATGAAATTATCGTATTTACACATTATGGAAAGCATAAAAGTATTCTAAAAATAAAAAATATATAAGAATATAGACAATATAAATAAATTATATATCATATATAAATATATTTCCATCATAATGGACACCATGGAGGTGGTAGGAGAAAATTGAACAATCATCGTTTCACGAAGTAGTAGTTCACCGTACACAGAAACAGTATATTTGTATCAATTAGATTGTGGTGGGCATATGTTTAGTTTGAATAATTTTCATAAACACATCCTAGTATATTGAGGATACTGGTTTTATTAATTTAATCAATTAATAAAAATATATTCTTGATTGGATAAGAAAAATAAATGAAAAGAACTTGAGAGAAGACATTACCTCTAAATCGGGTAGCCTCTTTTGATTTCAGCCAAATAGATTTTATGAATTGCCTTATACATAAAGTAAGGATTCTAGTAAGAAGTTAGGTATGTTGATAGCTTATTTTTACATAAATTTTATTATCATTGGGGCTTGAGAGGTGTGAGTTATGTGGGTAGAGGTGATGGATTTTTATAAAAGGGAGGAGGGGCACTTTAGGAAATTCTTAAAATATTAATTTATTATAAATTCAATTTCAATTAAAAATGGGATAACACCCATTTAACTCAAAGATAATATGATTCTGGTTCGAATAACCATCATCCAAAAAAAATTAGAAAATTTTTGAATATTTTTCTATCTTCATCTTTTTTGTTTAACCCTTATTTTACGCTTTTTAATCTTATAGTGCTATCATGTTATTTACACATAGTGGGTTAATTTAATTACCATATCAAGTTAAACATCCCAAAAAACAACATTTATGAGATATCTGGACTTTTTTTAACCATTTGGATGAAACATCAACTTTAAAAATTTAATATCATTTAATAAAAAAATTTATGTTTTAAGTAATGAATTATATCAATTTTGGACACTATTCATACTTGACTTTTTTAAAAACTCATAACAACTTGATTCCTTTAAACTATTGGAATTAACTAAAATATAATATTTTGATATAATCCATAAAATTTGTGGATGGCATCAAAATAATACAATTACATTTATTTTAATATTTATAATATAATTTATTTGAATCCATTATTAATAATGTCTAAAAATTATAAATAAAATAACAAGATGTAGGAAATAATTTTATCAGTATATTGACTATTTTATAGTCAAATAGATCACTTATATAACCCCATATAAATAAATTATTATAAGATACTTGTTTATGTTATATTTCCCTTTACTTTCAATTAGTTCTTATAAAATGTCATTTTTACATCCATGTGGATCCATGGGGTTTCAAAATCGACCCAAGGATTCCCATGGTCATAAATATCTCATACAATAAGATTAGGACACATTTTAGGGTAGTTTTATATTTTTTAATTATTATTTTAACCCTTATTTACCAAATTTACCCTTTAACTGTGATAAATAAAAATTATTACTTAAGTTACTATTCAAAATGTCCAAAAATAAAAGGAACCTATTCACACAATTTGGACCTTCTGATTCCAAATATGGAATACATTTTTCCATACGCAAATCTTATAAGTGGAAGTAATTAGTTTAAAATTAATTCCCAATGTCAAAACCAAAAAAGAAGGTTTTAAAGAAGTAATAACTATCAAAATATTGACATTTTCTTATGTCCAATTTCAATGGGATATTACATTCAATGACCAAAATTGGATTAAATGATAAAAACTTAATCTAATTATACATTAAAACAAAGTAAAAATGATAATCTATTTATATAAATAAATTAGATGAAAATAAAGTTTTGAATTAAAATGATGTGTTTTTCACTATTCATTAAAATATTGAATTTATCATAATAATTTGAAAAATATAAAAAATGTTAATTTTGATGTCCCTATTCCAAAGAATATGTTTATTTTGTAAAATAGTGTATATAAAAGTTTTAAAACCCAGATTCAAAACTGGTGTTCCATCAAAAGGCAGCAAAACTGCATGTTTTGGAAAACACTTCTTTTATCCAAAACAAAATGAACTTTTTCTTTTATCATGTCTATAAAATACACAAAATAAATGTTAATGTTTTATAAAATTAAAAATGTCACTAATAATATTCATAACAGATAGTTTATATAGCATTAACTAATTATATTTTAATAATATATCGTTGTCTAGTGAAACTCGGTATTACGTACAACACATGCTATCCAGGAAGGTCACTCTTGCATGTAATTCAAGAAAAGAATAGTGTTTCATATACTTCAAGCTAATAATATGTTGTGTATAGTATAAACTCGTATTGTTGTAGTGTACGAAACAAGAAATCAAACAAAATAAAAAATAATTTATCCCATAAAATATCAGGGTGTTATAGGAAGGCCAGGTAATTAATCCCAGATAATATTAGTATACTTCTATATAATTAGAATGTATTTAATTTTGATTTCATATATATTTATTTAAATCTTTTATCCTTATTTATTGGGTATCATGGCCTAGATTAAAGGGTTTTTAAAGGAGTTCATTATCATCCTTGAATTGGTATTTGATTACAGAATGATTAGGGATATGAAATGAGATATCTTTATCCTAATAATTGATATGATCATTTTTTAAATATAGACATAACATTTCCAATAGAACATAGAATTATAATAAGGGAAGGATATATATAATTTATGGAAGTATCTTCCCCCAAATCTTGATCAAAGGATTGTTTTTTATTTTTGTTGTAGTCAACACACCACTAAGTGTTTTCACAAATAATTCCATAAAATAAGTTTGAGGTGGTGGATCAACATTCATCTAAAACTTATATAATATGAAATAATATAAAGAACCAAAATAAATAAGACATTCACATATATAGACTGGATAATAGGAAAGAATATTAACCACTTCATTTACATGCTCCACTTTAGTGGTAGTGACTACATATGACCTTCCTTGTTCCCTTGGTCATTGTGGATAAAAAGGTAATTTTCCTATTCATACCCTATATAAGGGAGTTTATTTAAGAAATACTCAAACTCAGTTAATTTTAAGCATTGAAATGTGTATTTTTCATTAATTTGGTCTTTTTTATCCTTTTTTATGTTAATTTTCCCTTTTATGTTTCTTTGACTATTATGTGTAATATGACATGGTCTACAACGTGTAAAATATCTTCTTAAACATTTGAGGCAATTTATCGATAAATTACTTACACATTTTTTTAATTTACGTTATTGTAATTTTTTTCCTCCAAGATATTTATCATTTTTGTTTCCGTAAAACTCTCTTTTCCTTTTTTATGTCTAGAATGATAAGAGTCTGTAACTTCCATTTCCACTTTAAGTACACATCGAACAATTTATTCATTGCCACCATAACTTCTTATAGCTAGTTACTTTGAAGAACTTAGTTTTAGGCCACTAATGAATCATTAAATATTACTTATGATGTTAGTAATAAAACTAGAGGCATTCGTTGTGATTCTCATGAAGTTAACTTCATAGGAACCAATGGATTCATCCTCCTTTTGTTTCAACATTTTAAATTCTCTCTTAATTTTCATGTGAATATTTTTGGGAAAATGCTTATTAAAAAATACCTTATTTAAATCCTATTATTCAATAGAGTTAACTTATTTCTTTTTTCTGTATATTCTTAATGTGAATCCACCATGGGTTGGACTCACCTTCCTGATGGTAAACAACTAAAATGACCCTCTCAGGGTTAAGAATTAGAGGATGGAAAACATATTATCTATGTAATTGATCCATTTCTTAGAAATTATTGTTTTGGAAGATACCATAAAGTATAGTGGACATTTCTGTATGAAGAAATCAATATAATGTTTCTCCTTCTTTGGGTTTTTAAGATAACAACATGGTTTTTATAATTGATTATAACTTAAGAGAACTGAGGGAGCATCACCATGATTTTTTTACTCAAACCCATATATCATTTGGTTTCTCATTAGTAAAATATTTACCTTGTCTGTCACACCCATTGTTAACTCTATTCCTCTAGGATCCCTCCATTACATTAAATAACAGAAATTTGAGGTATGAGAATAATTAAATTAATAATGATACAAATACAATTAAAAACCGGGGAGAATTAACTGATAAATGGTTTATATGACCTAAAATAAGAATATATAAGTTACAATTTAGGTTATACAATGTCATATTCCTTTTAATTATGCTCTCTAATTTTAAAATTTATATATGACATCATCAAATTCCATTTAAATTATTCATAATGGTTTGTAAATAGCATGTGTGTCACTAAAGAATACCCCTATAGAGTTTCAAAGTAAGTGCGCAGTTAGGCCTACTTATCATGAACTAAGTAAAGATTGATTTAATACCCAACTCACCATATTTACGGATTTTTACCCATATTATCATATATTCTAGAGCTTATATCTACTTGTTTATATAATTTTATGGATTTAATTGCTATGAAGTCACAGCATCTATACATTAGCAAAATATTATGAAGTTTCCCACTAATTATACTTATGATTATGTTTTTTACTAATTTTTCTAGTTATAATCCCCAAAAAATAAAAAAAAATACCCAAAAATTATTTAACCATACATTGATACCAAATGAGACATCCCAAACCTACACTCTTGGGTCAGGTGATAAAAACTTATTATTTATATACTAGAATTGATACTGAGTGAGATGAATCAAGATAAACATTCTTATCTTTCACATCATTTTTGTAATTTGAACATTACATCTTAAAAATACTCACATATCCCAAGACCCCAAAGGTTCTGTTTCATTTTGTATTATCTACATAAAAATCTTATTTCACATATTTTATTCATTATCTATCACAACATCACTATGTGGAACTTCCTTCTATGCATAATCCTATAATTAATTTCATTGGGAAATAAGAAACATATTAAGGGATGATATTAAACACTCAATAAGGGAAAAATAATCAATGATTCATAAAGGGTTAGAGAATAAATATATGATAAAAAATGAGCATAAGAAAAATATCTAATTAAAAAGACCATGAAAAATAAAAAATTTCCATAAAAAATGAGAGAAGAATATTTAATCTCAAAAGATAAAACACATACCACATAATAAGTGTGTTTAATAAATAACCAATTATTATGATACATTTATCATAACATAGTAATGTGACACACTATGTAAATGTATTATCACATAGAAACATGTCATATTAGTAGAATGTTTCATTAACATAAGCATATGAAAATATATCATTTTGGAGTAGGTATCAAAATCTATTTCCCATAACATACTAAAGTAACCATTATTTCCTAATTCCCAAATCATAATACAGCAGGCATGACTACCTAATTTCCATAATATAGAAGAATAGACATCACTACTTGATTTCGATAATGGAGAAATCATCAAAACACATTTCCTATAATTTTCTCATGAGATATAATGATTTTAATAATTAATTAGGTGAATAAAATGATCCCACAAATCTCAATATGATATGTTATACATATGTGTGCCTATTTAAATCAATCATTCGTCATATCGTGAAAATAAAACCCATGTAAGGGAAATGGGTTCCAGATGGCATCGCATAAAATGACATAAAGGGTAGATCAGTCGATACCAAAATTAAATATCCAATAAAATTATTCACATATGTGAATTTAGAGGAATAATCATGAAAAATAAATTCATAGAAGATAGATATTTTATATTTTAAGAGTAAATAGAAGTGAAATGCAAAACGTGTATTTAGGGAAACAAATCTGAACATTATTGTAAAGAGATAAAGTAATGAGTCTCTTTCAAACGGAAAATTTTGTATCAATTGACATGAATAATTTTTCAAATAGTATTTAGCAAAAAATTCTAATAAATAGAGTCTTGAAAATGATATAAGTGTTTTCTAGATAAAATATTGAATTGAAGTTAAAATATAAGACCGAAAAAGGAAAAATATTTTTAAAATTTTAAAATATCTTTATTAAGATACACATTGTTAAAAATATCAAAAAAAACAACCATTTGAAAATGGGTGGAGAGAAATATAGAGATTACATGAAAAATCACATTTTCTATTTCAATATAATAAAATATAACATTTGTGAAAATAAGTAATCTGGATTTGGAGGAAAAGGATCTTTGGGAGATTATGATAATTATTCTTAAAAACATTTCATTTTTATGTGGTAAGATATAAATCAAAGAAGAGTAATTAAATTAATAATGAAATTTACCCAATGAGATAAGAGATAATACCATTAAAAATAATGAAATATGATAAAATAATAAACATTGATGAATTTATTAAAGGTGTAAAAACTATTACTCAATTAAAATGAGATTAAGTTGACAAAACGCTTATAGCTGTAATAATATTTGTACTAAAAACCCTTATAAAATGATATTATGAGAATGAATTATATATAATAAAAATAAATTGGAAATGAAATTTTGTACAATCATCATTAAAATAAATGAAACTGGGAAGAATGAAGTTTAATAAGAAATAAAATAACTTAATGAATAAAAATTGGGTTATGTAAAACCCTTTCAGATATTATATTTTTCAAGTAATAATCATTTAAAAATTATTTTATAATGATGAAAAACAAATCCCATGAATAAGAATATAATTTACAATATAACTCAATCATGAGTTAGAATATTCCCATCTTATAAGAAAATATTTCAAGAATAATGATCATAACTAAATAGATAGAAATGTATTTAACAAAAACCCTTATAATTATTATAGACATAAGAAAAATCAATTTAATATATGATATAATAAACATAATCATTTTAATAGGTTACTTAAAAAACTATTCATATATATTATCTTTTCAAACCTTTAATTTTAATCATTTAGTACACATTTATTAGTTTCTTATTATCTATTTCCATTATCGGATGATCGTGATTTTGATTGTTTTCCACATACATTGTAATGTAGATGTACATCCATGTTATTTGATAATGATTTCATCATTCATAGATTTTTTATAGTACTGAAACTGATATTTCTATGATGATATATATCATTTTAAATTCATTCCATGATATTTTTAGTTATGATTCATGAAGATAAAATTGATGAGGAGCCTATTTCATTAATATTTAATAAACAAAAGGTGTTATTTCAATAATGGGATTGATATTAATATAAATTATAATATATCATTAAATAATGTTAATAACATCCTAAATATAATTTTAATTCATTAAATTAATTCTTAGAACCTTCCTTGTAAGTTGGTGATGTAAAATGAAATACATCATTCATAAAGGTGATAGTTCGCACATAACATGATTGATGTTTACATTTTCCAATAGATGGGGGTGATAGATAATGGTTGTTCCATAAACATTATAACTTTCAGTATACTAATGATATTGATTTTGTTATATTAGTATGGTTACAAAAGGCTTTTTTTAGAAAAAATAGATTAAAAAATTAGTGGTGGATAGTGCTCATCTTAAGGACATGATTATTTTATTAAAATAATTACTAAACATGGAGGGCTCGAGACACATTATTATAACCAAGTGATGAAAAAAGGAGAGAAATAGTGTATATAAGATGGGTGTAGGTTTAAGGAAACATTTAAGGATAAATGTGTCTTGAATTGGATTGGATTTTGATCCATTTATAGGAGAAAAGAAGGGACTTTTCCTTGGAAACTAAAGTTGGGTGAGGGGTAAAGATAGAATCACATGGGAGTTAAGTGAGTTATGTGAGGAAATGTTGGTAAGGCATGTGGGTGCAATTTTTTAACCTAAAAATTCATTCTATAAGGTCTATGTTTCATATTGATTTATTAAAATTAAATCCATAGTAGATTACCTCGTTTTTACCCTTATTAACATTGATTACATTTTTATAATTTTAATTATGTTTAAAAAAAAATATAAGATGACCCATATTACTAAATTTTTACATGTGTATTATGAACTTAGAATAAATTTAATCTAATTTTTTTTAATAATAATAAATAATCTTTTAAATTAAAACATAAATTATCCTTAAAAAATAATTTTTGAAGAAAATGGATTTTTATATTAAATATTATTATTATTATTTATAAATTACTAATTAAATGATTGTTAACCTATTTTTTATATCAAAAATATATTTTATTAACACAATAATATAACCATAATATATTTATTTTTCTTTATATAAATTCATAACACATAATAATAAAATTATTAGTAACAAATATTTTAAAAATTGATTTTATTTTTTATTTGAAAATATTTTTATTAAAAATTGCCTTTTTTCTTTAAAATTATAAATGAAAATATTATAAAAAATACACATGGTGTCTATTTATATATATATAATTTTTTAATTTCATAAATACAAGTTTATTTCAACCTAACTTATACTTTTAGAAACTTCTCAAGGTCAATGCATAAGACTAATGGATATTTTAAGCAACATAGGTTTTTTGGATGTTGAATCTGTTAGAATGGATATTATAGAGATTTAAAAGAGATTGAACTTATCTGAAAAAACTATTTTTCTCAAGACACACTTTTTTTAGTTTGTCTTGGGATTGGTCTATGAAAAAACCTAGTGATGTTACCTCCCATCTAATCAATGAAAATTATCATAATAAGGAAAAATATACCACATGATGTTATTTATTCTATTTTATGAATTTATTTCATAATATAGTTATATAAATTTATATCCTATAATTAAATTAATATCATACATTGATCATTTTTTAATTATAAAATAGTTCATTTTAATATAATGTTGTGTGTAAAATAAGTTATAATTATAGTGACCCTCGCTTTTTATACATTAACATTACATAAAATTTGTAGAATACTTAAAATATTATACAAACATACGCCCAAAGATCATATTATTCTATTTCCTTGTGAAACATGGAAACATAAACCAAGATAATTAATTCACATTATCTTCCACAAGGTTCTTATTGACTATAAACCTTCTTAGACACATAAACAATAATATATATCTTCATAATCTGGTTATGGAAACATAAAAATGGGTGATCAAAAATGCTCAGTAAGGGTAAAAAAGGATATATGTAAGAATAGTCCTGAGAATAAGTGTATGAGAACATGATCAAGAATATAGAAGATCATACCCTATATATCAATGATCATATACATGTATCTTGGAATAAACCTTGGTAATTCATAAGACATGAATCATAAAAAAATAAATATCATAATCCATGAAAGAAAAACTATGGAATACAACATGGAATTATGGTAGACATAGAATCATATAGTATGATTTCTATAGTTGTCAAGGAATAACTTCCAAAACCATCTTGGTACTATGGGTTCATTCTATATCAAAAATTAATAGTCATGGATCACTCCCATGGCCATATTGGTAGCATTATTTCACTTGTTATAGCATATTTATATTCACGGTTCACTCCCAAGGAAATCTCAGTGGTGAAGGTTCATTCCCAAGACTATCGTAGTCTATCTCATGAGATATAAATCTTTACCCAATTTATTGGAGAGAGATATAGGTCTCACCCATCTCATAATTAAATCATACATACATGTTCCAAAAGATCATAAATAATAATATAATAACCCATGAAATGAAATGGGTATTATAAACATGTAATCATATCTTAACATTTCTAAGGAGACATGTTTCATAATCATTTCATCATAAACATAACTCGTGAATAGAAGTGGGTTTCAAAAGCATATAACCCATGAATGTGAAACAATTTTATTTGACAACATTCAATCAAAAAAATACATTCATATAAATAATATTAATGGAAACATTGAATAATTTTCCTAAAATTCATGAGTTAGACCAAAAGATGTTATTTTTTATGGGGAATAAATTTGAATGACAACTTAAAATAGTTCTTGAGGAAAATATCCTTTCTGCATTGAAAATTATTTTTAAATCATAAGTCTATTTTAAAAAACATTCACTTTGAATGTATATTTTAAAACATATAATTTAAGAATTTAATACTATAATAATTTTTTAAAATCATTTTCCCATGAAAATGTTCTTCAAATATTTTTTGAAAACATTTTGGAAACCATTTTTGAAAAGCTAGAGAGACTGTTATATTCTACTAAAAACATTATATTAAGTACCAAAGAGAATAAAAATGTCACTAAAACATGATTATATATGAAATAAACATAATATAAGTAAAATAATGTGTGTTATTGAGATATGGATCATAATATTTCATCCAAGTAGCATAAACATAAACAATCTCGAAAAAACGATGAAATTGTCTCAACAAACTCTTATAACATTGTTGTTTGGGATCATATTAACCATGTAAGAAAATGAAATTAAATGTATCATAATATATCATAAAAATAATTATATTAATTATATAACATAAAAAATGGGAGTATATACACCTCAAAAATAATTTAGGTGTATAACAAAACATGAGTCTCAAAGAATGAAAAATTGAGACAAAACTATTTCACCAATTTGGTATCTTTTGAAACATAAACCCCATGAAATAATGATAATAAAATGGATATTTGAATACCCAAAAATTTAAGTATAATAGATATAGAAAAAAATAATGGGTAGAACATACACTTCACAAAAGGAATGTGTGGTGAATAAAGAATGTTTCGTACAGAAATAAAATGTGAAATGAAATCCCCTTACATCGTGTCTTGAATCTCATCATACTCATTCAAACCACCAGTATAATAAATATAAATTTTTAAACATATTTTATAAAACCATATTATTATATATGTGTTTTTATTATTACCTTATATTACCCACTTGTAAACAATCCTATGTTAATGTTTTACTTCAGGTAATATTCGCTTCATTGTGTACATGTGTCTTAATTTGTTATATGTTTGGAATATATAAATTATATTAGGTTTTATATAATTTAAAAAATGATAGAAATATCATTTATATAAATATTATTTTTATTATAATAATCTATACAATATATAAGTATGAAATGGAAGACATCATTCATGGAGATGATAGGATATACTTATACATGAACGTTATTTCTGTTTAATTGTCGTGTTGAAAGAGAGAAAGTAAAAGTAATATATGTTTATATTTTTTTCTATATATAATTATTATAGTAGATTTATGATGTCATATATGTATTATATATTCACCAGAACCATTCTTGATAAAATACACATAGTGTATGAATGTATCATATAGCTTTGAGGGGGCAGTATTCCACACATCCTCAAACGAAATTATTGTATTAACACCAAATGGAAAGAAACAAATATGTTGTAAAATGTATACATATGATTAAATAAATAAAAAATATAATATATAAAATATATAAACATATTTTCCATCATAATTTCCACCATTATAGGTGGTAAGGAAAATTTAATAATCATCGTTTTGTGAGGCGGTAGTTCATTGTACATATTAACAGTATGTTCATTATCCATTAGATGGAGGTGTGAGTAATTGTAGGTTGAAATATTTTCATAACAACATCCTAGTATATTAAAAGTTATTTTTTTATAAAATCATGCAAAAAACGAGGTTTATGGGGTGTTGAATGAAAATTAATGAAAGGACTTGAGAGAAGACGTTGCCTATTAATTTTGTAACTCCTTTTGGTTTGTGCCAAATTGCTTCCTTGGATTGACTTCTTCCCACGGTAAGGATTATAAGAGAAAGGAATGGTTTCTGGAATTTGTATTGGGTAGATCATGTCTAATTTTAAGAGGTTTGAGAGGTGTGAGGAAGTGTTATATGTGGTGGCCTTTTATAAGGAAGGAAAAGGACTCACATGGAATTTTTTAAAACATGTTAGTTGCACACATGTTCTTACCTTAGAAAATTCATACCAAACCAATCTAAAAATAATAATTAAAGCTGTATGGACTAATAATGGAAATAAAATTGGTTTTTGAAAATTGGATAGGTAATTTAGGCCCCTAAGATTATGGTTTGGTCTCTAATTAAGCTTAATTTTAACTTAATCACTGTGATTAATTTTAATCACTTTTAAAAATCACTTAGGTAAAAAAATAATCATTATCCTATAAGTATTTAAATATTATACTGATTAAAATATTTTATTTTGGTTTTTTGGAATTTATTTCACCAAAGAGGGAAAATTAAGATTAATTCTAATCTCGTAGACTGGATGAAATTATGGGTCTTTAAAGTTGATAGAAGTTCATAAGTTTATTAAATTTTTTATATTAAATTTTAAAGTGAAATTGATTATAATGACCCAAATTGTATTAACAGATTAGTAATTGATCTAATTTGACCATAAAAAAATTTAAAATATTTGTTATGCTTAATAAATATTTAAATGAAAAGTCAATTTTTAACCTAAAATTAGTATTTTTCACTATTAATCAAAAAATTTCGTTTCTCTATAAAAACCCAAAAGAATTCTCTAACCTAATTTCAAAATTCTAAATTAAAAAAGGAAGATTATTTTATCAAATTAAACTTATAAATATTTCTAAAATTAATTTTATTATTTTTTATAGGTGGACGTTAAAATGAGTTCATTCAAGAAAACAATATTTTTAAACATATAAGGACTTTACCAAAAATAATATCTTTCATTATAAATGTGTTTTGTTTAAATAAAAATGATAAAAAATATTTGAAAATTTGTTATTATTTTGAATATTACTATGTTTAATGGCTAGGTTATAATTATTTCATTTAAATAATTTTAACTATGACATGTTGTTTCATTGAAACATCGTTGTTTCAGGTAACGCACATCAAGTTAATGTTCCATGTACTTTTTTCTAAGTTCATATTTTGTGTATCGTAATCCAATACTATTTCATGTGAAAGAAATGTTTTAATTAGTGAATTTCAAGACATAAATAAAAATTTAATTTATTCGAGAGAAAAATGGTCCTTAAAAAATTATGGAATAAAATTTTAACCCCCTTAAAATGAATTTCTCCCTCAAAATATTCCACTCAGGTAAAAAAATGAGGATAATTATTCCTCATCATATCCTCAAGTTCCCATGTAGCTATATCTTACTGGTGATTTCTCTAGAAGACATTGAAAATGCGAGTGATCTTGTTTCGTAGAACATTATCTATATGATCTGAAATTTCAACAAGTTTCCCCTCGTAATAAATATCCTGCACCAGCGATATGACCTCTTAGCTCAGTATATGTGAAATGTTAGGTGTGTACTTATTTGGATAGATACTTAGAACCCATCATGGAATTGAGAGTGATTTTGAGGAAGTTTCAAGTGATATGATATCTCCCTCATATGATCAAGATGATCAAAGGGACCGATATACCTAGGGCTTAAATCCCCTTTCTTCCCGAATCTCATAACATTCTTCCAGGGTGAGAATCATATAAACATTTTTTACCAACTTCAAATTCCAGATCAGGCCATTGGTTATTTGTGTATCATTTTAATAGAATTTGAGATACATTGATATGATTTTGAATGAATATAACCTACTCAACCATTTCTTTATAAATCATAGGTCCCAATAACATTCTTTCTATAACTTCATCCCAAAATGATGGAGCTCTTTATTTCACCCCATAAAGGGATTCATATGGTGTCATATGAATGCCTGAGTTAAATATGTAGTTGTAATAAAACTTAAATAGAGGAATGTATTGATCCTAAACATCTTTGAAATCTAGATAACAAGATGTCAACACAACCTCTAGGGTTTGAATTATTTTTTTGGACTGCCATCTATCTGAGGATTATAATAAATAGTGAGACTCAATTTTATATCAAGTGATTTCTAAAGACACTTCAAGAAAATTGTGGTAAACCTCATATCTTGATCTAATACAATAGAATGTGTTACTCCATGCAACCTTAAAACTTCTTTAATGTATAGTCAGTCAAGATGATCCTGAAATAAATATTCTGTAATGGAGATGAAGTGTGCTAAATTTTAAAGGCAATCATCTAAAAACCATATTGTATTAAACCCTTCATTTTTTTGGGTGGTACAATGATAAATTACATAATTATGTTATCCCATTTTTATTATGGTATGGGTAATGGATGCAATATCCCATTTGACTTTTTCCTTTCAGCCTTAACTTGTTGGAATACCAAATACTGAGATACAAGCTCTGTTATATTTCTATTCATTTCATCCCACTAGAAGTATTACTTTATGTCTCTATACATATTTATAAATCCATGATGAATAGATAATGAATAACTATGATCTTCCTCTAACATACCCTTCTTGAAATATGGTATTTAAGGAAGTCATACATGGATCTGGAACCTCATTTTTACATCTTGATCAAGGTTAAACTCTGGAACATTTTTGACATTATTTTGCAGCTCTAAATCTTCCTTCTACACATCCTTGATCTTCACATGAATAGAGGGGTGAACATTCATTTGACAAAGATAATATTCTCCCCCATTATTTAGGATATACAGATCCATCCTCTGAAAATCTAGAAATATTAGATCTTTTGTAATCCTCAGTATATATATCACACTTTTCTCTATAAATCTTCCATATTGTTATTGAAAAAATTACGACTGATAACTCTAAATCATGAGTCGGGTGATTTTTCTCATGAATATTCAACAGCCACAAGGCATAAGCAATAACCATGTTATTCTTCATAAGAAAACATCCAAATAACTTATTAGATGCATTGATAAAGATTAAAACCCCTTATCCACTATAGGGTAATTTAAGAATAGGTGCACTGACTAACCTTCTCTGTAGTTCCTTGATATTTGCCTCACATTCATCTATCTAGAGGAACTTGACACCCTTCTGAGTTTACTTGGTATGGGGATTAGATAGACCTGAGAAATTCTCCACAAACCATCGATAATATCCAGCTAACCCAAGAAAGCTATAGATCTCAGTCACCATAGTTGGTCTGGGAAAACATTCAATAGCCTCCATCATTGATGGATCTTCTGATATACCATCTCTTGAGATTATATGACTCAAAAATGAAACCTTTTTCATCCAAAATTCACACTTTTAAATATTTTCATTTAGATTCTCCTTAGGGTCTTCAATAAAATTATCCAGTGATCTTCGTGCTCTTTTTTACTCATTGAATATAAAATAATATCATTTATTAAGACTACCACAAACTAATCAAGGTAATATTTAAATACTGTATTCATTTAATCCATGAATATATAAGAGGAATTAGTAAGACCAAAATGAATCACTATATATTCAGAGTTTTTATACCTTTTATAGAATACCATATAAGGTATATCTTCTATCTAGAAACTCAATTGATGATATCCAGAATGAATCTCAATATTGGAAAAGAATTGAGCTCTACATAGTTGATCAAACAAGTCATCTATATGGGGATGAGGATACATGTTATTGATTGTGATCCAGTTAAACTCCCAATAATCAATGTTGAGTCTCAATGGTCTGTATTTCATTTTCAAAAATATAATGAGTGCACCCCAAGGTGATACACTTTGTTGTATTAATCCCTTATCATGGTTTTCTAAGAGTTTATTATTCAATTCCTACATCACAATTGGGGTCATTCTATAAGGAGTCTTGCAAATTTTTGTGTAAATAGGTATGAGTTCTATTGGGAACTAAACATCACATTTTAGTGGAAGGCTAGTAAACTCATCTGGAAATAAATTCCCAAAATCCCAAACAATATTCATATCAATGATGTCAATTTTCTCCCAAACCAATTGAGATAAAAACCCCTTTTAAATGAAAATTAAGACCCACACACTGGATGTAATCTCCACAATAGTTTTATACATTTCATCACATGGATGGATGATTGTATGAGGGTTTGAAATATAAAAAGTACCTTCCCTTCCTTGAATATTGATGTGGGATTTATGAATAGAAAGTAAATCCATGCCTAAGATAACATCAAATTCATCCAAATAAAGAATGAAATGATTTTCAGGAAGCACATTCCCATAAACATCAACCAGAGAGGAATCATAAACATTACGTTCAATCATAGTACCATTAGGGGTTTTCACTTCTAATTCCATTTCTAATTGTTTTTGATAAATCTTAACACCCTAATAAAATTATTTAGATATGAAAGAGTGGGTAGATCCAGAATAAAATATGACATTAGTAGTTATAGAGTGGATGTTAATTGTACCTTTCATTATGTAATTATCACAACCCTCATCAGAAATAACAATTTCCTGAGATTTACCCTTGTCCCTAGGATTAAGAGGTTGTTGATGTCGACCATCATCACCATACCTTGGGTTTGGGAAGTGGTTAGTATAATTAGCATTCTACTTATACTTGCAGCAATGAATCATGGGAGTTGCGGTCTGTGCTATTATTTTCCCATTCACAACGTTATCTAACTTCTTCCCATCTCTTCTGCAATAAAATGTCTGATGTCCTTCCCTTACACTCCTAAAACATTTATTATACCCCTTAAGGAAGTTTTCCCTCTGATTTTTCCACATTTAGATCATAAAGAGAATCTCGTCTTCTTCTCTTCATGATTTTTATATTTTCCATTAAACTCCATCTTACTCTTCTTGTCGATCCCATGAGATTGATATATGACTCCAACCTCTATTTCAACCAAGACTGCACAATGAAAAATGACTTCATAGCTACTAAATTACCTTATGGTTTACGCCCTTCTCAAATATGCCTTTAATACAATGAAGAACCAATCAACATTACTTTTGGGTTCTATCCATTGACTAAAACCAAAAAAATATAGTAATAAATTGTTATCACATCGAGGAAACACATAATCATGAAAAGCCAATTATAGGATGTCTATGTTATGACATCATCCTTAATATATGACACCTTAGGATTATCCTAGGTTATTTATAGCCAAATTACAATTCAATAATTCATTATGGATCATGAAGTGTTTGTGAATTCCCCAAGTATATCCCCTGGGAGAGTCAAACCATGTGTTTATCATGGACCATTGTCATGTACTAGATAACCTCGTGTAAGGCCAAGAATATCTTGTTAGAGTTTTTACCCCTAGGTACATATGGGATAGATCCACATCCACTTGTAGTATCTATACTGGTACATATTTCTCGGAAACCACACACTTTTACCTTTACCAAAATTCAATTCCATTTTCTGATGCTTTTCTTTATTCTTATACTTATACCTAAACATATCCTTTGGATTCTCACTAAGGTTATCTCTTCCTATCTTCCAAAGGTTAACTAAAAAGTTTATTTGATACAAACTATAATGACCTTCTCTTTTCATACATTATCATTACATATCATTTTCAAAATTCATAAAACATCATACAAACATACGCCTAAAGACCGTACTAGTCTAGTGTATTTGGAAACACGTAAACATAAACACTAATACATCAGTGAGATAAATTATCTCACATTAGGTTCCTTTGGAGTAGCTCCCTTTTTATACACATCAAAAATTATATATATCTTCATAACCTGGGGAATGAACAACAAAAAGGGGTGAGCTCAGATGATAAGTAAGGGTAAAAAAGGGAGATATGTAAACATAATCATAAGAATAAGGGTATGATAATATGATAATTAAAAAATAATATCATACCTTATATATCAAAGATCATATACATGAATCATGTAATATATCTTGATAGTTCATAAGACATCAATAATAAGGAAATAATGAACATAATATATGAAAACACAACATAAGAATAAAACAAGGAATTGTGGAAGACACATATTCATCTAAAATGTTTTCCATAGTATCCATAGATTCCCTAGAAAGACCATCTTGGTTTTATGGTTTCATTCCCTATACCATCATTGTTGTCATGTTTCTGTTCCATGGTCTTCTTGGTACCATGAGTTCACTCCTCATACCATCTTGGTAGTCATGGATCACTCTAATGACTATCTTAGTAGTCAAGGTTCATTCCAAACCCATATTTTCCTATCTCATGATATATAAATCTTTACCAAATATATTGAACTGAAATATAGGTCCTTCCCATCTCACAATGAAATTATACATACATGTTACACAAGATCATAAATAAACATGTCATAACAAATGAAATGAAATGGGTAATATAAACATGTAATCATATCATAACCTATGAAAAGATATAGTTTTCATAATTATTTCATCTTAATCATAACCCATGATAAGAAGCGTGTTTCAAAAATATACAATTCATGAAATAGAAACGAGTTTCATCATCATCATGCCATAAAAACATAATCAATTCATAGGATGTATATGAATGAGAACAATTAATAATTTCCCCAAAACGAATGAGTTACACCAACAGATGTTATCTTAGATGGGGGGTAATTTTGAAAGACAATTTAGAAATATTTATTTAGGAAAATATCCTTTCCTCGTAAAAAACACTTTTTAAAATATAAAACATTTTTGAAGAAATTTTTCATTGAAAATACCTTTGAAAACATATAATGGAAGAATTGAAACCCATAAAATGTTTTTAAAATATTTTTTCCCTTTAAAATGGGATTCAAATATCTTTTGGAAACATTTTTTTTAACATGGTTTATGTATATAATTGATTTCTGACCAAAGATAGAGACGTTCAGATTTTACGTAAAAACATTGTCTTAAGTACAAAAGAGTAGAAAAGAGGTAATAATACATGAGTATATCATAAATAAATTTATTATAAGGAAATTCATGAGTGTTCTTCAGTGACGGATCAAAATATTTCATTAAGGGAAGCATGAACATAAACAATCTTGAAAAAATAATGAGATAGTCTCAATAAACTCTTATAACTTGGTTACCAGGAAACATGGGATAATACTGAACATATATGAAAATGATATTAAATGAAGAATAAAATATCATCAGAAGAATTATATTAATTATATAATATTTAAAATGGATATAAATACACCTCAAAAATAATTTAGGTGATAAAAAAACATGAATCACAAAGAAGGAAATTTGAGACGAAACTATTTCACCAATTTGGTAACTTTTGAAACATAAAACCCATAAAAGAAAGGTAATAAATTAGATATTTTAAAACCCATAAATTTAATTATAAGATAAATATAATACATTCATGGTTAGTAAATACACCACAAAAAAATTAATGGGCGGTTAATAAAGCCTGTATCTCACAGGAATAAAAAGTGAGATTAAATCCCTTTACCTTGTGTCTTGACTCTCATCGTACTCATTCAAACAACTAGTATAATAAATATAAATTTATTATATATCTTTTATCGAACCATATTATTATATATACTATTTTATTATGACCTTATATTACCCTCTTTCTAAAAATCCTATGTCAAGGATTCACTTTGAGTATTAATCACTTCATTCTTCGTGTGTGTGTTAATTTGTTAAATCTTTGGCATTTATAATTTATATAATGATTTAAAGAATATAGTGAATGATATAAATACAAATTATATAAATTATATTTTTTATTATAATAATCTATATAATATATAAGTATGAAATGGAATACACTGTTCATGGAGACGATAGGCCATACATACGCAGGAATGCAATTACGTTTAATTTTCATGTCGAAAGAGAAGATGTAAAAGATATATATGTATATATGTGTGTGATTATATAATTATTACATTAAATTTATGATATCGTATATTTATTATATATTCAATAATACCATCATTAATACAATCAATGTAGTGTATTAATGAATCCTATCACTTTGAGGGTGGTAGTCAAAGTTTCCTCAAATGAAATTATCTTATTAACCCAAAATGGAAAGCAAAAAATGATATGTATAGTAAAAGGAGTAAATAATATTAAATAAAAAATATATATAACATTTAACATTTATAAATAGTGTTTCCATCATAATTTCCACCATGAAAGAATGTATGTAAAATTGAACAGTCATCATTTAGTTAGGTGGTAGTTCATCGTACACATAAACAGTATGTCTATTATCCATTAGATAGAGGTGTGTGTAAGTTAAGATTTAAAATTTTACATAAAATTTACTAGTATATTTTGTATATTTGTTTTGAACAATCAGAAAAAAAAAATTTGGGGTGGTGGTCAAAGAAAATAAAAATGAAAGGGCTTGAGAGAAGATGTTACCTCTTAATTGGGTAACTCCTTTTAATATGTGCCAAAATGATTATTTGGATTGCCTTATGATCGAGGGAATGATTTTAAGAGGAAGGGTGGATTTATTGGAATTGGATTTGGCAGATCATGGACTAACTTAATTTGTTTGAGATGTGTTAGGATGTGGGAGAGGTGGTGTCCTTTTATAGGGAAGGAAAGGACTTACTTGGAATTTTGGAAAACAGGTTTAGTGTACACAAGTTCTTACATAAAAAGTCCTAAAAACCAAAAATAAATCAAGAATGGAATTTTTATGGACTAATAATGGACATAAAATGTTTTTTAGACAAGTTTCTAGGGTATTTTGGCCCCTAAGATTAAGGTTTTGTCCCTATTTATGCTTAATTTGACTTTAATTGATCTGATTAATTTTAATAACTTTAACTAATTAATTTTGTTTAAAATAAACCTTATATAATTATACTCTAAATATAATACTCATTACAATGTTTAATTTCAGTTTTATGAAATTATGTTCACATAAGAGTAAAAAATAAGATTAATGTTAATCTTGCCGACGACACGAAATTATGGGTCTTCAATGCAGAAAGAAGTTCAAAAGATTATTAGGTTTTTATATTCAATTTCAAAGTGAAATTGATTATAATAAACTAAATTTTATTAATATATGTATAATTGATCTAATTTTACCCTAAAACAAGTCCAAAATATAATTTTCCTATAATAATTATTTAACCAAAAATGCATTTTTAACCTAAAAGCAATATTTTTTACTATTCAACAAAAAATGATGTTTCACAGAAAAACCCCAAAAATTTACCCTAAGGTAATTTAAACATTCAAAATTCAAAAATTAAGTTTAATTTATAAAATTAAATTTCTAAATTTTTTCAAAATTAGTTTTATTATTTTTCTCATAAGGTCTTTAAAATTAGTTCCTTTGAGAAAATAGCATTTTTAAATAGATAAGGACTTTACCAAAATATAATATATTTCATTATCAATATGTTTCATTTATATAAATGAATTATAATTTTTTTTTTAAAGTATTTATTACTCTTCATATTACTCTATGTAATGAATATGTTATAATTATCTTGTTTAAATAATTATAACTATAAAATAATGTTTCATAGAAACATCATTGTCGTGGGAAACATATGCCAAGTGGGTGTTCAGGGTAATGTATTCCAAGTTAATTTTCCAGGTATTATGCACCAATTTCATGTTTTATATAATGTAATACATGTTTGGGTCGTTTTAAAGGAATGTTTGACTAGGTGAATTCTATGAAATAAATAAAAATTTGATTTATTTGAGAAAAAAATTCTTAAAAACTCAGGGTGTTACATTCTACCCCCCTTAAAATGAAATTCACACCCAAATTTCATCACACAGGTAAACAAATGAGCTTACTTATGCTTCATCATATCGTCAAGTTCTCATGTATCTTCCACTAACTGGTGATTTCTCAACAAATCATGGACCATGTGAGTGGTCTTATTTCATAGAACTTTCTTTGTATGATCCAAAATTTTAATAGGTTTATCCTCATAAGAAAGATCATGCTCTAGTGGTATGACCTGTACAATTAGAAAATGTTAAGGCTCAGGAATGTACTTCCTCATGAGAGATACATGGAACACATCATAGACTAGAGAACGATTTAGAGTAAATTCCAAGTGATACACTACCATCCTAATATGATCAATAATCTCAAAGGGAATAATATACCTTGGGATTAGATTACCTTTATTTATGAATCTTGCAACTTTCTTCCTGGGTGAGGTTCGTAGACACATTTTTCACCAACATCAAATTCCAGATCACACTAATAGTTATCAGCAAAACTTTTATACCTTCTTTGAGATACCTTTACATGCTGCTGAATTGTTATAACCTTCTAAACAATTTCTTCATCAATATCAGGTCCAAATAGATTTATTTCTATAACTTCATCCCAACATGTTGGACCTCTACATTTTATCCCATAAAGGGATTCATAAATTGCCAACATAATTCTTGAGTGGATGTTATATTTGTAAGAATACAAAACTAGATGAAGTTGTTGATCCAAAAAACCTTTCAAATACATAGAACAATACTTAATCATATCCTATAGGGTTTTAATTGTTCTATTGGACGTCCAAATGTCTGAGGATGATAAGCAGTGGAGAAACTCAATTATATATCAAGTTCTTTATGAATAATTCTCAAGAACTTTGAGCTAAAACTCGGATCTTGATTTGATACAATAGAATTTGGTAGTCCATGAAACCTTAAAACTTCTCCAATGTATATCATGGAAATCTATTCTAGAGATAATTCTTCTCTGATAGCGATGAAGTGTGATGACTTAGTAAGGATATTGATTACCACCCATATAAAATTAAACCCTTTAGAGGTTTTGGGTAGTCCAATGAAAAACTCCATAATTATATTCTCCCATTTCCATTCTGATATGGGAAATAGATGAAAACCCCCTTTGAAATTTTTCTTTGAGCCTTAACTTATTGGAATACCAAGCATCGAGATACAAAATCTGCGATATCTCTCTTCATTCCATCCCATAAAAATTATTTGTTCAAGTATCTATGGATATCCATACTTCCAAGAAGAATAGGTAATGATGAACTATGAGCTTCATCTCACAGATCCTTCTTTAAAACTAGTATGGAAGTAACACATACACGGTTCCTCAACCTCATCATTCCATCCTGATCAATGTTAAACTCAAAAACATTTCCCACTATCTTTTGTATCTCTACATATTCATTTTGTGCCTCCTTGATCTTCAATTATATAGAGGGATAAACATTAATTTGATAAAGATATATTTTTCCCTTAAATTATGATTTCTAGATCCATCCTTTACAAATATGTAAATATTATATATTTTTTAATCCTCATCATGGATAAGCTAGAACGATCCTTTAAACTCAAATCATCATCCACTTTGTTCTCTTTACCAGGGAGGTAATGTATTGATCAATCATAATCCATTATCAACGGTAACCAACTTCTCTGGTGCATGTTCAACTCCTTCTATGTGAATATATATTTCATATTTTTATGATTAGAATATAAATCACACCTTTTACATAAATATAATTTATCCATATATTTAATGTAAAAATTATCACTTCTAACTCTAAATCATGAGTTGGGAGATGTTTTTCAGAATATTAAACTACTAGGAAACATAATCGATAACCATGTTATTCTTCATAAGAACAAATCCCAATCCCTTCTTGGATGCATCACTAAATATTAAAAACCCTTATCCACTATTGGGTAATGTAATCATGGGTTCACTGACTAACCTTCTCTTTGGTTCCTCGAAATTTACCTCACATTCATCTATCTAGAGGAACATGAAACCCTTCCGAGATAACATGGTCAGAGGATTATATATTCATGAGAAATTATCCACCAACCATCAATAATATCCATATAAACTAAGAAAGATATAGATCTTAGTCACTGTGGTTTTTCTAGGACAACAATCTATAGCCTTTGTCTTTGATGGATCTACTATAATACCATCTCTTTAGATTATCTGACCCAGAAATGAAACCTTTTACAGCCAAAATTCACACATTGTAAATTTTTCATAGAGTTGTTCCTCCTTATGGTCTTTAGTATAATTCTCAAGTTATATTCATCATCTTCATTTCTCTTTAAATATATAAGAGTATCATCTATAAAGAGTACAAAAACATTATTGAGGTTATCTTTGAAAACACTATTTATTATATCAATGAACATTTTTGGGGAATTAGTAATAAAGAAAGGAATTTCTATATATTCATAGTGTCCATACCTTATATGGAATTTTATCTTGGAAATATCCACTTTCCTGACCATCAATTAATGAAATCCCAAAAGAAGGTCAATCTTGGAAAATTATTGAGCTTCTTGTAATTGATCAAATAATTTATCAATATGGGTAAGAAGATACTTGTTCTTAATCTTGATCCTTTTCAACTCTTGATAATCAATGTAGAGTATAATTGACCAATATTTATTTTTCACAAAAAGAATGGGTGCACCCCAAGGTGACATAGTATCCTGAATGAATCCCTTGTCATGGTTTTCATGGAGTATCTTCTTCAATTTCGGAAACTCAATCATGTCCATTATATAAGTAGTCTTAGAAATTGGTGTGGAACAATGTATGAGTTCAATTGAGAAATAAACTTTAGGTTTTTGTGGAAGACTAGGAAACTCTTTCAGAAATACATCCACCAATCCTAAATAATATGAATATCATTGATTTCAATGTTCTCCCCAAAAATTTGAGATATAAAACCCTTTTTAATGTTAATTAAGACACACACACACTGGATGTAATCTCCACATGAAGTTCATAATTATCTTCCCATGGATGGAAGATCATGGGAGGGTTTTAAATATCAAAAGTAACTTCTCTTCTGAGAAAATTGATGTGGGATTTATAGAGTGAAATAAAATCTATGCCTAACATGACATCAAATTTAACCAAAGGAAGAATGAAAATATTCTCAGGAAACATATTCCCACAAAAATCTACCAGAGAGGAATCATATACTTGAGATGAAATAATCTTACCATTAGAGTTTTTCACTCATAATTTCATATCTATTTTTTGATGAATATTAACACCTTTAAAAAATTATTTAGATATGAAAGAGTGGGTAAATCCAGAATCAAATATGACCTAGCAGTTCAAGAGTGGATGGTAATTTTACCTTTCATCATGTCATTATAACACCCCTCATCAAAAATATTGATTGCATTATATTTTCCATTTTTCCTCATCCTAAGAGGATTCCTACGTTGATCATCACCATTAGACCTTGGGTTTAAGAAGTCATTATCATAATGCATATTCTCCCTAAACTTTTAGCACTGAATCGTGGGAGGTGCATTCTGTGATGGTTTTCTACCAATCACAATGTTAGCTAACTTCTTCCCATCACTTCTTCATTCAAATGATCGAGGGCCTTCACTTTCACAGATAAAATATTTATTAGACCCCTTAAGGAAATTTCATCCATTATTATTCCAACACATAGAGAATAAAAAAAAGATAATCTTCTTCTCTTCATGGTTATTATATTTTACTTTAAACTTCATATTCTTATTCTTGTAAAAACCATGAGAATGATACATTACTCCAACCTCCATTTCAACCTTGATTTCACAACACACAATCAATTAATAGCTACTAAAGTTTCATTTGGACAATTCCCTTCTCAAACATTCATTTAATCCAGTAAAGAACCAGTCAACTTTATATTTAGTTTCCAACCACTGACTAAAACCAAAAATAATATTTTAATAAATCATTATCTTATCAAAAATCCACATAATCATCGATCGATAATTACCTTTTTATTTTATTAATAGATAAATGATCAATATCCCATAATGCAAAGGTTTTCACGGGGGTCTTAAGTGATGCAGTCCGAGCGTATCCCCCTACAAAAAATTATTACACTCCCGGGGAAAAGTTCTGAAACTAAAAAACACAATTAATGGGACCTCTGGACTACCTCCCCGAGAAAGTGCATCCGCCGCGAAGTTAGCCTCCCTTTTCACATGGAGAACCGAGAAAACATGTCTGAGCTCCAATATGAAACGATGGACTAAATAAATTATATGCCAAGGAGGATCCACCTGTCCATTGATAGCTCTTACCACAATTTCAGAGTCTGACTCCACCTCAAAACATATCAAATTGATGTCTTTGAAAATATGGATACCTGTTTGGATAGCCTTTAATTCCACACCCAGCAAATTCCCCAGCCCATAAAAGCTGTTGAAGGCGAATAGCACAGAGCCGTACTCATCCCGCAACAGACCGCCCCCACGCATTTGACCATTTATACAGGATCCATTCACATTAATTTTATATCCGAGCCTCGGTGGATCCCATATGATCTATCTTCCATGTGATCTAGTCAGGTCAGGAGTCCGGTTCAGTAACCTGCAAATCATATAAGACTATTGTCCGCCTTTCACCATAGAAGCCAGCTCATGAACCAGTCCCTTTATTATAACTTTTAGGAAAGTATCTGAGGGCCACAACTCTATCCTCGCCTTATCCAAGGTTATTCATATCCAACATTTATTTAAATCCTAAATAATGGTCCATCATGTGTTTGTGAATTCCCAAAGCATATCCCTTGGTTGTGTCAGACCAGGTGTGTAGCAAGGCCTATTATCGTTTACTAGAGTACCCCGAGTCAGGCTTGGAAAATCATGAAAGAGTTGTTACCCCTAGGTACATTTGTTCTAGATCCACATCCACTTGTAGTATCCAAACATGTATTTATTTATAGGAAACCACTCACTCGATCCTTTACCAAAATTCTAAGTCAATTTCCTATAATTCTCCTTATCCTTATACTTATCCCTAGACATGTCCTTTGGGTTATCACTAAATTTTTTCAATCCTATCTTCCAAAGGTAAATTGAACCATTATTCTGATACCAACTATTTCTAACCTCACTTTTCATACATTAACATTACATAAGAATTGCAGAATAAGTAAAACATTATACAAACATATGCCCAAAGACCATACTAGTCTAGTTTCTTTGGAAACATGGAAATATAAACATTGGTACAAAAGTGAGCTAAATTATCTCCCACTATGTTATTCTTGATTAAAACCCTTCATAGACACATCAAATATAATACATATCTTCATAACATGGGGGAGTAGACATAAAAATGGGTGAGCTCAAATTCTCAGTAAGGGTAAACAATGGATATATGCAAACATAATCTTGAGCGTAAGGGTATGAGAGTATGATCAAGAAAATAGGATATCATACCTTATATATATAAGATCATATATATATAATTCATGTCATAAATAAAGGTAGTTCATATGACATGAATCAAAAGGAAATAAAGAACCTAAGACATGAAAGCACAATATAGGACTAAAACATGGAATGGTGGTGGACACATAAACATATAATATGATTACCATAGTATCCAAGGCAACGCTTCTAAGACCGTATTAATAGTATTGGTTCATTCCCCATGCCATATTGGTAGTGATGTTTCACTCACATTTCCATCATGGTAGCATGAGTTTACACCTCATACCATCTTGGTAGTCATGGTTCACACTCTTGGCCATCTTATTATTAGAGATTCCATCCCAAGACTATATTATTCTATCTCATGAGATATAAATATTTACATAATTCATTAGAGGTAGATATAGGTCTCACACATATCATAATTAAATCATACATACATGTTCCGCATGATCATAAATAAAAATATCATAACCCATGAATTTAAATGGATATTATGTCACGACCCATACCTTGAGGACCATGTCGTGACTACCCCAAGCCCGCCTTCCATAGGCTAGGGGTGGCGACTAGCACCGGAAAGGCATATCCCTAAAACTGGGAAGGCATTGCCTTTAAACCTATAATCCCACACAAACCAAGAACACAAAATGATTCAAGAACAAGGTAAACTATATAGTAAATAAGGTGTGTACAGAAATTAAAGGGCTAGTATACAAGCCCAATAAGAAAGTACAAGTAAAACTGAAAACACCTCCTGCGAACACCTGCCAAGGATGCTACCTGAAGAGTAGGTACAGATATCGAACGGTCGTCTATGTGGATCGTCTCGTCTAATGTACACCTCTGAGAAGCCTCCAGTCATGGTACCCTCAACCTCGATCAGCGATGTCCATCGTCTGCACAAGACACATCAAGGTGTGGGCATAGCCCATGCAGAGGTGAGTATAACGATACTTAGTGGGGACCCTAAGACCCCCCGATGGTCTCTCAGAATCCACAAAGGATTATACAAAAAGCAATACAACAATTAAAAGCACTAAGAAATATTCATTCCTACTTAGGTATACTCCCATACTTAAGTGTTGGTCGGAGTGGTTTACTCAAGAGGGGGGGTGAATTGAGTACCAATTAAAATTTCTGTATTTAAAAACACTGTCTTAAAGACCCCCAAATAAAATAATAAATTAAACTGTAGTGAATTTATATTAAAGTAGAGGTTCTGTTAGATTCTCAAGGGATTGATTAATTCCCAGTAAATCAATACAGGAGTGTGTGATTATCTTTTGAAACTAACTTACTAATCTACAATTAACATAAACACTTGCTAATTTAATTATCAAAGTTACTTTAAAAACAGTATTGGTTTTAAAGTGATTAGCAGCGGAATAAAACTTTGAAAGAGATGGCACAACAAATGTAACCAAGAGGTTCAGTCTCAAGCTGAGACTTAGTCCTCTCAAAAGTTTATATAAAAATGATCCACACCCTGGATCGGGGTTCAACAGTTTACAACTGCCCAGGTCCAAGACCTCTACCACTGTTATTCGTGGGAAACAGTACAACAGCAACCAGCTGTCCAGGTCACACACGACCTCTACCACTGTTATTCGTGGGAAAGAATAGAATGCAAGAATTTGGTAAGGATTTACAAATCCTTCAGTTTAAGTACCGGAGACAGTGTATGTGTTAGATACAGAAGATAACACACACTGCTCGAAAATAATAATAATAAATCACAGAACAAGATATGTAGAGTTTAGAAATGGTTCTGGTGATTTCAGTGTAGCTCTGGACTCCTTTGGATTCGATCAGAAGTGAGTCTGAGTCCTCTTCTCGTTTCTATTTGAGAAACAGAGTTTCGTATGCTCCAAGTTCACAAACAGTGAAAATGTAGTGGTTGAAGTTCTTCAGTGTTCTTCTTATATGCACAGAACACTTCTCGAGTATGCTTGATTGACTATGAGATTCTCGATTCTTCTCGTTCTTGTGTTTCTGGTATATTCTATCCACCACACACTTCCCTAGTTGGGCAGCGTAGTCTTCCCGTATTTATCTCACGGGCAATAGGGGACAGAAAAGATTTCCTTTCTGCAGGTACGAGGTACGGGTTCATGACATCCGACAACCTTTATCAGATATTTGACAAATCATTAAAATGTACATGATATGACCGTTGGATAGATTAAATAAAGATAAATAAAGAAATTCAAACAGTGAGTTGAGTGATCGGTAGGTAATCACCATCGGTAGCTTGGACATCGGTAGCTCAATTTCATTAGTTGCTTTGACTCTATCGGTGGCTCTATGCGTCGGTTGGTATATGCTTGTATCGGTGACTTTGTTTATCGGTAGCTCCATGCGTCGGTAGCTTCATGCGTCGGTAGATTCATGCGTCGGTAGCTCCATGCGTCGGTATCGGTAGCTGTGAGTCTGTCAGTAGCTTCATCCATCGGTGACTCTTATTCCATCGGTAGCTATTTATACTTACACCGGTAGCTCTATGTTTGTATCGGTAGCTGTCTATAAGTCAGTAGCTTACATTAAGCACATTGGTAGCTCTGTGTTAAGTATATCGGTGACTCTGTCTGTCGGTAGACTAAGTCTATCGGTAGACTGGGTACCGGTAGCTCTTTATCAGTAGCTATAGGCAGATTACTTATCTGTTTTATGCAGAACACATCTGATTGTGTTAGAATTAATTTATAACTTGTATGAACATTGATAAATGAGGATTAACATATTCCAAAGACTATTTTAAAAATTATTATTGGTTTGATCACAGATTTGAAAGAATTAAAGTATAGATCAATGATACTTAAAAATATCATAGAGAATGAAAACATAATTGGGATTTTCAACACATATGAATACATGATTGAGATTATCAAAACAGGTGAGGTCAACAATCTCCCCCTTTCTGATAATCACAATTTATGATATGGGCATTTAACATAGTGAAAATATAATAGTAAAGAGTATAATATTGAATTCAATTTTCTCAGAGAAAACAGCATCAGAGATAATAGAAATAGTATGATATAGACATAAGTTATCAGAGGTAACAATCATAAGGTACCGAAGGTAAAAAGAAACATAATAATATCAGAGATAAAATTGAAAAGAAGGTTATTTTTCTCCATTGAAAATATTTCTCATTCTCTCATTTTGTTCTCCCCCTTTGTGATAATCAAAAAGTGGGAAAGCATATATAGGATACAAATAAAACAGGAGAAGTAAAAAAGAGTTCCTCTGTATTAGAGCAGTCAGAAAGTACAGAAACAGAATACAAAAGAATTCCTATCAAAAAATCCTGGCCACTGGATCAATCCACATCTTCCACGGGAGATTTTCCTTTGGGATCAGAAGAAGGTTCGGGTGGTGAGGATGCAGGTGAAGGTTTTGGAATGCCAGAAATGATCAAAGGAGGCTGAGCTACTGACACAGAGTCAGGCCTATAGTTTGAAGGTCTTTGGGTGATCATTGGTGTGAGGCTTCGAATAGCTTGAGCAAGAGTCATCTGGACTGTGGAAACAGCTGAGGCAGAAGCAGGCAAAGCAGGAGGTACGATGACTGGTCTGGCATCAACATGCAAGAAGGGCAGCAACAGATTTCTAAAATCCATAATAATTCCTCCTCCTCTTTCCATAGCAGAGATGAAATCATCTTTTTTCTCCATGAATTTCTCCAAGGTAGGAGTCAATTGTCTTAGTTTGCTCACTTGTTCTCTAAAATCTTGAGTTACTGGAGGTAGCTTCATGTTTTCCAACATCAGCTTGAAGTGGTGATCGAGTTGATGCTTGGTGAAAATTCTGGTGAAGTAGTAGTCCACTTTTCTCTTTATGGCTTCCTGAGAGGCCGAGGCTTCTCTCATATAATCTTGAACAATCTTCATTATTTCTCTAGCAGAATCTCTTGTAGAAAGCACCACTCGGCTCAACTCTGATGAGTCCACAGAGCCACTGGTTGAAATAGAACCAATCTCCTCCTTCAACATTGCTCGAACTAGATTCAGGTCAACTAAAAGTTTGGATGTGAGAGGGCCAAGAGAGAAGGAAACAGTTTCTTTGAAACTCTTAGACAAACCACTGATTAGGCTTTGAACTTGAGAGTCTTGTAATTGAACGTGATCCTTCACTGAGGTTTTGAAACTTTCAAACACCGAGACAAACTGGCTTACTACACTCTTCACATAGGCTAGGTCCTTGTCAGCTTGAGACTTGGAGCTCATATAAGAATCCAAAGCAGCAACTGATGTCTTGAGAGCTTCAAGATCTGCTTCGATTCTAGAAGACTGATTCTGGCACTCTTTCACTTATTCCATAAGCTCAGACACAAAAGAAGATAAATTACAAGCCAGAGATAGGTCAAAGGATCTCTCTAACATTTTCATTTCTTCATTAAAGCTTTGCTTCATCTCAGCAACTGATACACTGAATGATTCTTTCAGCTCATTCTTCATGGATTCAAGATCAGATTTAGAGACAAAATCATTAGGGACAACTGCAGTAGATCCCTTTACTGAGGCCAAACTAACTACAGAATCAGTCATTATTGATTGAATTGAGGATGCAAGGGAGGTTTCCATTAACTTCACTTCTTCAACAAAACTGGTTTTGAGGTCCTCTTTCAGCTTATTCAGATCATGAAATCTGACCACATTATCGGGAAACAACTCAGAAGCAAGATCATAATTGGTCTTCGGTCTATTCACAGACATCTCATTATCTGAATCCGGATAATCCAATCCACAGACTATAAACCCTGGGTCTTCTACCCAGTCTCCAAACTCAACAGCTACTGTAACATTTCCAAGAACAGATTGATGCTCCCCCTAAATGGGTGCATTCCCATGTATCACAACAGCATTCAGTGCTGGATTCTCTTCATCAGAATCTTCTACTACAAGTTCCATCGGTGCATCATCTAGAAGATCTTCTGATACAGGTACAGCTTCTTCTGTATCTATTTCTACTTCAGCAGCATGCATAGCTGAGCTTCCAATCAAAGGACTCATACTTAAACTACCAGAAACATACGATTCAGATACATTCTCCTTTTCCTCTTCTTCTTGGTGAGGTACAGACTGGTCTTCCTCATAATTAGACAAAATTTCCTCTACCTTTCCTTTCCTAGAATAAACCAATTCTGCAATAGGACTTGGGGGAAAGTCTGGATCTCCTCCAACATCCATGGGAGTTTCTTCTTGTTCTTCTGTTTCTTCTTCTGTTTCATTACTATAAACAGGTTCCTCTTCATCAGGTCTCAGACTCGGATCTCTCATATCCTTTGGTCTTGAGGGATGATCCACGGGATTAAACCTATCATATATCTTCTGATCATCACTGACCCATTCTCCCTTCCATGGGTTCTAGTTAATTTTCATGTACTTACAAACAGTCGAGGTGATGCAGAAATTATTCCTGACTAAAACTGTCTCATCCTGAGACTCAGCTATTCCTTTCACTTTTATCATTACTGAAATCAGCTTGGCAAAGAATAAAGCATTATTCTTTGACTTTGGTCTAATCATGTCTTCTATTTGAAGCATTAACAATCTGCACAGATTGATTTTCACACCATGTCTTAGAAGATGAAGAAGATAGATATCTTGATATCTCAGATTTTCAAAATCTCCTCGCCTCGTTATCAACACATGCTGAACAAACTTGAAGAGCAGTCGATTCTCTCCATCCATTTCAGCAGCAACCACTTGCCTTTGATTCCCATTACCTGTCAGCTCTTTTAAGGCGGTTTCATAATCAAAGATGTCACTGCTAGGTGGCATTGCTCTTGATACATACCCAGAGACACCTTCATGTGGTACTTTTAAACACTCAGCCCACTCTACTGAAGAAAAAGACATCTCTTTTTCATTTAAAAAAGAGCTTACCCGATTCTCATTTTCAGACTTCTCTAAGGTTACAAACTCGTAGAACTGTTTTACCAACTTCGGGTAGTATGGGCCATTGTTATTCGAGAAACAATCCACCCATTTCTGGTCCTCCAGAATCTCGAGTACTAACGATTTTCTAGGAAGTAGCCATTCCACGCACAGTTCCTTCTCGATTACTATGTCTCTATTCTGCAAGTGAGGATTCACTGGTCGCCTTCCCGATCTAGTTCTGACTTCACTAACACTGGCTTTATGCTATGTCTTCTGCTTCTTAGCTTTTGGTTCTACTCTTTCATCTCTGACGGTAGGAAGCTTAGTTTTTGCCATCACGGGTTTAGGGTTCTCAGCCGATTTGGGAGCTAAGGTTTGAAGGTGAGAGATTTTGAGCTCGGTGAGGTAAGAAGTGGCTTAGACATAGTTTTATCATTTAGGAATTCCAAATAAACGAATAAAATAGAGTAAGATAAAATAAAATAAAGTGATTCGTATTCTTGGCGGCAGACAGAAGTTTTAAAATATAGCATCAGTGAGAATTTCAACATCGGTGAGGATTTTCACATCGGTGAGAATTTCACATCGGTGAGAATTTTACATCGGTGAGCATTTCACATCGGTGAGGATTTCACATCGGTGAGAATTTCACATCGGTGAGAATTTCACATCGGTGAGAATTTCACATCGGTGAGAATTTCACATCGGTGAGAATTTCACATCGGTTAGAATTTCACATCGGTTAGAATTTCAACATCGGTGAGAATTTCAACATCGGTGAGAATTTCACATCGGTGAGAATTTCACATCGGTGAGAATTGATCATCCCCAGCTCGTGCCTAATGTAACTTAACCTATCAGAACTTAAAGGTTTAGTGAAAATATCAGCCAATTGATGTTCAGTGCCAATAAATTCAAGAGAAATATCACCTTTTTGATAGTGATCTCTTAGGAAATGGTGTCTTACATCTATGTGTTTGGTTCTAGAGTGAGATACAGGATTATTAGAGATGTTTATTGCACTGGTGTTATCACAGTTGATTGAAACATGTTTAAAAACATATCCATAGTCCAAAAGAGTGTGTTTTATCCACAGAATTTGTGCACAGCAACTACCAGCATCTATATATTCTGCTTCGGCAGTAGATAATGCAACTGAGTTCTGTTTCTTACTACACCAAGAAACTAAGGATTTTCCAAGCAAATGACATGTTCCTGATGTACTTTTTCTATCTAACTTATAACCAGAAAAGTCAGCATCTGAATAACTCATTAACTCAAAGGATTTTCCTTTTGGGTAAAACAAACCTAAGTTAACCGTGTGTTTGAGATATTTAAAAATTCTTTTAACAGCAAGCAAATGATATTCTTTTGGATTAGCTTGAAATCTAGCACACATACACACACTAAACATAATATCAGGTCGACTAGCAGTAAGATAAAGTAAACTACCAATCATACCTCTGTAATTTGTTTGATCAACTGGTTTCCCAGTTTCATCTGCGTCCAATTTACAGGTAGTACCCATAGGAGTTTCACTTTCCTTGATACTATCCAGACCAAAACTTTTTAAAAGATCCTTTGTATATTTACTTTGATTCAAAATAATACTATTTTCATTTTGAAATACTTGAAATCCAAGAAAGTACTTAAGTTCTCCCATTAAGCTCATTTCAAATTCATTTTTCATACTTTTTGAAAAATCAGTACATAAAGAGTGTTTAGAAGATCAAAAAATAATATCATCAACATATATTTGTACAACTAAAACATCTTTAGAAATTCTTTTAATGAAAAGAGTTGGATCAGCAATCCCTTTAGTAAAACCTTTTGAAATAAGGAAATTGCTAAGTCTATCATACCAAGCTCTTGGAGCTTGTTTTAAACCATACAAAGCTTTAGAAAGTTTAAAAACTTGATTTTGAAAATGGGGGTTAGTAAATCTAGGTGGTTGTTCTACAAAAACATCTTCAATTATAAAACCATTTAGAAATGCACTTTTCACATCTATTTGATATAACTTGAAATCCAGATGTGCAGAATATGCAAGTAAGATCCTAATGGCTTCTAGTCTAGCTACAGGTGCAAAAGTTTCCTCATAGTCTATACCTTCTTCTTGACTATATCCTTGTGCAACTAGTCTAGCTTTGTTTCTAACTATATTTCCAGATTCATCTACTTTATTTCTGAAAACCCATTTTGTGCCTATTGTCAAGGTGTCCTTAGGTCTGTAAACTAATTCCCAGACTTTGTTTCTTTCAAACTGATTTAATTCTTCCTGCATAGCCATTACCCAGAATTCATCATTGATAGCATCATTGATATTTTTGGGTTCTAGCTGTGAAAGAAAAGCTTGATGTTCAACCTGGTTTCTTAGAGAAGCTCTAGTTTGTGTTCCTCAATCAAGATTACCAAAAACAGCTTCTAAAGGATGATTCTTTAGAATCCTTGTTGATATGGTAAAGGTTGGACTAGAAATTTCAGGTTCATCTATAGGTTCGGGTTCAACAGAAGCAGATTCTGGAAAAAGTCCAGAACTGGATGTTTTGATAACAGGTTCTTTAGATTTATCATTAATGTCCAGAACAGATAAGTCTTCTTCAATATTTTCAAGAGAGGTTTTAGACTCATGTGGATCAGTTTCATCAAACTTGATGTGAACAGATTCTTCCACACATTTAGTTTTCTTATTGAATACTCTATAGGCTTTTCTTGAAATAGAGTAACCCATAAAAATTCCTTCATCACTTTTGGAAGCAAACTTATCCAGATTATCTTTAGTATTCAGAATAAATACTTTGCAACCAAAAACTTTAAAGTAATTAACCTTAGTCTTTCTATTGTTACACAATTCATAAGGGGTTTTCTTAAGAACAGGTCTAATTAAGACTCTATTAATGACATAACAAGCTGTATTTACAGCTTCATCCCAAAAATAAATAGGCAGGTCATATTCATTGAGCATGGTTCTAGCAATTTCTTGAAGGGTTCGGTTTCTTTTTTCTACTACACCATTCTGTTGGGGTGTTCTAGGGGCAGAAAAGTTATGAGTATAGCCATTGTGTGAGCAATAAGATTCAAAATCTTGAT
The DNA here is from genome assembly GCA_963277665.1 of Viscum album. Lineage (NCBI taxonomy): Eukaryota > Viridiplantae > Streptophyta > Magnoliopsida > Santalales > Viscaceae > Viscum > Viscum album. The sequence goes on along the minus strand of OY728126.1, from coordinate 109,363,646 downwards.
TTTCAAACTCACGACCATGATCACTTCTCAAAGTTTTAATCTTAAGTCCACTAAGGTTATCTATAGATTTAGAGTATTTAATAAAAGAAGAACATGTTTCACTTTTGTGAGCTAGAAAATATACCCAAGTATATCTAGAAAAATCATCTACAAGAACATAAACATAGTGCTTCCCATTTAAACTAGAAACTCTTGATGGTCCAAACAAATCCATGTGAACCAATTCAAGTGGTTGAGAAGTCGAAACTTCTTTCTTTGATTTAAAAGAAACTTTGTGTTGTTTTCCCTTTTGACAGGGGTTACACACTCTATCATTTGGGAATTCTAATTTAGGTAGGTCTCTAACTAGGTTTTTTCTAGAGAGTTTTCTAAGTGAGTGAGTGTTGCAATGTCCCAATCTTCTGTGCCATAGCCAATATTCTTTATGAAAAGCATTCAAACAAGTAATATTCTGCTTAGCTAAAGAATTCAGATTAACAGCATAAACATTTTCATTTCTTAAGGCAGAAAATACCAAAACATTCTTAGAATTAAAAACTTTGCAAGAATCATTTTCAAATTTAACATGAAAACCATCATCACATAACTGAGAAATACTTAATAAATTGTATTTAAGGCCATCAACAAATAAAACTTTAGAAATCAAAATTGAATCAGTGTTACCAATCTGGCCTAGGCCGATGATTTTTCCTTTTGAATTATCACCAAAGGTGACAAAGCCTCCATCAACTTTTATTAAACTCTTAAAACAAGAGAAGTCTCCTGACATATGTCTTGAACATCCACTGTCCAAATACCAGGTCTCTTTACAGGAGCTCTTTAAGCAAGTTCCCTACAAAACAGATTCAGATGGGAGATGATTTTGGTACCCAGATTTTCTTGGGTCCAGACAGGTTAGCCAATAAAACTTTAGGTACCCATATTTGTCTAATGGGTCTCATATAATTTGTAGAATTGACATGCTTTGAAAGATAAACTTTATTAGATCCATAGCTATGTATATAACTGGTTGAAGCATATGAAGTTCCAGAATTACCTTCATTCTGTCCAGATTTAGAAATGAATCTAGTTTTGGAAATTTTCCTTTGTCCAGGTTGGTATCCTATACCAATAGTATATTTAGGTGCTATTTGCTTTCCTAGAATCTGTGTTAGTGTATTTTTGCCATTGGTGAACTTCTCTAAGTCTTTCTTGAGTTGCTCATTAGATAGTTTCAGTTCAGTGTTTTCTTTTAACAGTTGAGCATTTTTCTCTTTTTCAATAGTGAGTTCGGTTTTAACTGTAGTGGTGAGAGCATGTTGTTTCTTTAATGACTTGTATTTATCCTTAAGTTCATTACATGTCTCTTCCAGTATATCACAGTACTCAAACAATTCATTTTTAGACATTGTTCCAGAATCAGAATCAGATTCTGCATTATCTCCAGAGTAATAATTTAAAGCAGGAGTTTCAGCAGTTACCTGAGAAGTGTTTGTTATAAAGCACATGTTTGCCTTATTTTTGTGTTCAGTTTCAGAGCTTTCAGATTCAGTAGAGCTATCCTCAGAATCACTCCAAGTAGCCTTCATGGCTTTCTTAAACTTATTGTCCTTATATTCATATTTCTTTTTATACTTCAGCTTTGGACAGTCGGCTTTAATGTGTCCTTTTCTCTTGCACTCATAACAGACAACATCATCTGATTTGTCATTCTTCTTCCAATCCTTTTTCCATTTACCTTGGTGATCATACTTACCCTTATTATTTGTTTTTCTGAAGAACTTCTTTTTCCTATAAATTTTCTTAAATCTTCTAGCAATGTGAGCCATCTCAGCATCACTGTCAGAATCACTTTCACTATCTTCACAGCTTGAACTTTCAACTACAGCTTGAAGCTTTTCTTTGTCCTTATTCTTTGAAGTTGAAGATTTGAAAGTGACAGACTTTCTTGGAGGTTCATTTTCTTCCTCTTTATTCACTTTAAGCTCTTGTTCATACATCATCATCTTGCCAATTAGTTCCTTGACAGGTAGAGCAGCAATGTCACATGATTCTCTGATTGAGACAGATGTGCCTCTCCATCTATCAGGTAGACATCTCAAAATTCTCATAATTTGTTCCTTCGATGAGACATCCTTTCCCAGCGAGATCATTGTATTGACAATTTCATTGAACCTGAGATACATGTCAGAAATGGGTTCGTCAAGCTTCATTTTAAAATTATCATACTTGATAGTATAAGTGTTCAATCTCATTTCTTTAACATTCGTTGTTCCTTCATGAGAAACAGCTAAGGTATCCCAAATTTCATATGCAGTTTTACAAGAAGAAATTATATTAAACTCTTCATCTCCTAGGGAACAGTACAAGGCATTCATAGATTTACAGTTGTTATTGTAATCATTCTTTATAGGTTCATCCCAAGTAGATCTAGCAGTAGTAGGAATTTTGTATTCTGATTCAATAGTAGTCCAAATATCAAAACCTATGCTTTCTAGATGAATTTTCATTTTTCAGTTTCCACTGAGCATAATTAGTTCCATTGAAGAAAGGTGGCCGGTTAGTAGCAGCACCCTCAAGTCTATTGTCCATGATGAGAAAATTTTAAAGAGATAGAAATTTATATATAACAGATATTTTAAGAACTTTAAAATACAACTAAAATCACAGTTCAAAAGCAGAGTACTTTTAGAGAGTATTTTCAATCCTCTGATACCAAGTGTTGGTCGGAGTGGTTTACTCAAGAGGGGGGTGAATTGAGTACCAATTAAAATTTCTGTATTTAAAAACACTGTCTTAAAGACCCCCAAATAAAATAATAAATTAAACTGTAGTGAATTTATATTAAAGTATAGGTTCTGTTAGATTCTCAAGGGATTGATTAATTCCCAGTTAATCAATACAGGAGTGTGTGATTATCTTTTGAAACTAACTTACTAATCTACAATTAACATAAACACTTGCTAATTTAATTATCAAAGTGACTTTAAAAACAGTATTGGTTTTAAAGTGATTAGCAGCGGAATAAAACTTTGAAAGAGATGGCACAACAAATGTAACCAAGAGGTTCAGTCTCAAGCTGAGACTTAGTCCTCTCAAAAGTTTATATAAAAATGATCCACACCCTGGATCGGGGTTCAACAGTTTACAACTGTCCAGGTCCAAGACCTCTACCACTGTTATTCGTGGGAAACAGTACAACAACAACCAGCTGTCCAGGTCACACACGACCTCTACCACTGTTATTTGTGGGAAATAATAGAATGCAAGAATTTGGTAAGGATTTACAAATCCTTCAGTTTAAGTACAGGAGACAGTGTATGTGTTAGATACAGCAGATAACACACACTACTCGAAAAGAATAATAATAAATCACAGAACAAGAGATGTAGAGTTTAGAAATGCTTCTGGTGATTTCAGTGTAGCTCTGGACTCCTTTGGATTCGATCAGAAGTGAGTCTGAGTCCTCTTCTCGTTTCTGTTTGAGAAACAGAGTGTCGTATGCTCCAGGTTCACAGACAGTGAAAATGTAGTGGTTGAAGTTCTTCAGTGTTCTTCTTATATGCACAGAACACTTCTCGAGTATGCTTGATTGACTATGAGCTTCTCGATTCTTCTCGTTCTTGTGTTTCTGGTATATTCCATCCACCACACACTTCCCTAGTTGGGCAGCGTAGTCTTCTCGTATTTATCTCACGGGCAACAGGGGACAGAAAATATTTCCTTTCTGCAGGTACGAGGTACGGGTTCCTGACATCCGACAACCTTTATCAGATATTTTAAAAATCATTAAAATGTACTGATATGACCGTTGGATAGATTAAATAAAGATAAATAAAGAAATTCAAACAGTGAGTTGAGTGATCGGTAGGTAATCAGCATCGGTAGCTTGGACATCGGTAGCTCAATTTCATTAGTTTCTTTGACTATATTGATGGCTCTATGTGTCGGTTGGTATATGCTTGTATCGGTGACTTTGTTTATCGGTAGCTCCATGCGTCGGTAGCTTCATGCGTCGGTAGCTTCATGCGTCGGTAGCTCCATGCGTCGGTATCGGTAGTTGTGAGTCTGTCAGTAGCTTCATCCATCGGTGACTCTTATTCCATCGGTAGATATTTATACTTACACCGGTAGCTCTATGTTTGTATCGGTAGCTGTCTGTAAGTCAGTAGCTTACATTAAGCACATCGGTAGCTCTGTGTTAAGTATATCGGTGACTCTGTCTGTCGGTAGACTAAGTCTATCGGTAGACTGGGTACCGGTAGCTCTTTATCAGTAGCTATAGGCAGATTACTTATCTGTTTTATGCAGAACACATCCGATTCTGTTAGAATTAATTTATAACTTGTATGAACATGGATAAATGAGGATTAACATATTCCAAAGACTATTTTAAAAATTATTATTGGTTTGATTACAGATTTGAAAGAAATAAAGTATAGATCAATGATACTTAAAAATATCATAGAGAATGAAAACATAATTGGGATTTTCAACACATATGAATACATGATTGAGATTATCAAAACAGGTGAGGTCAACATTAAGTTTTCATGTAAAACAATATTGTTCACGAGGAAACACAAGGCCCAACTCATTAGCCAATAGAAAAACTGTTCCATGAAGGAATGAATACCACAAAGGTAACACTACAAAGGTATGTACCACAAAGGTAACGCCACACAAAAGAATACCCCAAAGGTTTCACCACATAAGAGTATACCACAAACGTAAAAACACAGAGAAGAATACCACAAAGGATTCACCCCAAAAAAGTGTACCAAAAAGGTAAATACTCATCTCACACCAGTTATAGCTTAAGTATGTAAGTATAGAGGATTATTTGTATTCCTAGATCATTTACTTCGTCGAGAAGCTCTGCTGTTGACCCACATCGGATCGAATATGAACTACATAGGATTTGAAGACGACCCACACAAGATCTGGAGATGACCCACACAAGATCTGAAGATGACCCACACAGGATCTGAAGATTTTGACCCACACAGCATCCGAAGACAACCCACACAGGATCTTAAGACATCTCATGTACAGCCACCCATAGGGTTCCCTCACTAAGCATGCTAGATTCTGGGAGGTTCCGCTCCTCAAGCAATAGGTTGATAGTTCAACTACCGCGAATTCCCATGAAGAAGTATCTCAATGTTCTTCCATGTCATAAGTGACCCAATGCGATAGACAACACATCAATCGGATGCCCAGTCTGTAAGTTATTATCATTTCTGTTCTGAGGGACCGGTTAGATTCGGGTTAGATCCCACACGTCTATACCCCAATATTACCCAAAACTCATGTGTAGTATACCAAAAGAACCATCTCGATCCAAGGATTCTGGTTCCATAGACTGTTCGTCAAACATACGCATGGTTCTCAAGATATGGACACAAAGGCGTATCTGAGTCCAGATGGGCCCGGGTTCGGGCCGACTCGGCCTGGGCCGACCCCACCCTGTTTGGGTCGACCCAACCTAGTCCGGGTCCGACCTGGTTGGCATGGGCCACGGCAGGCCTGGCCCACGAAGGGGGCGGCCTACGGTGCAGCTTGTGGCCGTGGTGTCCCCTTGTGGTGGGGTCTTCCCTAGTCACCACCAGAGAGGGGAGGCACTCTCCCCAGGTCACCCAAATGGTGCATAGGCCGTTCAGTTTTGGCCAACCAGGCGGCACCACATGGCGCCGCTGGCTGGCACACATGACCCACCAGAGGTGTCCCGCTCAGCGTGACGTGGCTGGTCGTTACGGCTGGACATCCTAACAGCATCGCGGATGCGCGCTGCTTCTCTACTACGGTCGAATGTATGTTGGATGCCCTCCGACCTCCACCACAGCAAAGCGACCGTGGTCTTCAGCTCTGGAATTACAAACTCACTTCGCCCTACCTCCAGGAAGTCGGGCGGCGTGCCGCCCGCTGTCCACCCACTTCCACGTCATCCTTCACTACCGGAGGTGCGGATATTCCACCCCAGTTCCACACAGTCGGCCCGATGTTGGCCACCACCTTTCTTCGCCGCGGCTGATGGGCCACAGTCTCCTTCGGTAGTGCGGTTGTTCTGCCACCATAATTGCGGCCCACGAAGAACATGTCAACATTAAAGATGGAGAGTGATCAAGCCATGTTTGTTTGGTCTGCACCCTCTGTGTTAGACCGATATCATGCAGCTTCGAGGAGAAAGTTTCAACATAAAACCACAAAGAACAACATAAACACATCCCTACCTTGATCATTCATTGGAGGTGTCGTGAGGAAGATAAAAATGATGATGAAGACACCGACGCCCATTTCTCCCGCATGTATCTACAAGGTCTGTTCCATGTTCTTGATCCGTAGAATGTTCTTCTTTGTAAAAGTTCTTCATTTGGAGGATATTTCTATAAGGCCCCCCTTGTCCAATGATTTCCCCCCAACCTCAAGAAAGGTGAGGATCCAATATAATAAATTATTTTTATTAATTAAGAAATTAATTTTGGATCATTAAATCGGGGGAAAACCTAGAGTTTCCTCCCATTAAAAGAGGGGTTCAGGTGGTCCCCACCACCAAGATTCAAAAAAGAGGTTTCAAATAAAGATAAAAGTTATTGTTTTATTTTTATTATTTTCCTTTTAAATCTCCCATGAAAATCCGAAAAAACTAACTTCCACCCTCGACCTACTGCGGTTGAGATGAAGGTCTCCTTAAGTGAATATCAGCGCTGCAAGTTGAAATGTGTCCTCAAATTTCAATTCTGAGCACCGGTTCAAAAGTTACAAATTCCAGCTCGCACTTTAACTGAATGTACCTTAATGAATGTTCAGAAATTCATTCCAGGCACTTTGGGCCTTGAAATCATGCACCATCAATTTTCTTGGATTCGTAATATTTCATATAATTAAAAAATTTACATGGAAAAAATCCGGGTCTTTACATTCTCCCCACCTCGGGGATTTACATCCCCGAAATCCACAACACAAACTAGGGAATCAAGTGAGGGTGATGAGTATGAATCTGAGAATCCTGCTCCCATGTTCTCTCCTAGAGGTTCCTGTACTGCCAATGTACGCGTACCAAAGGTATCGATCGCCCAGGATGGAATCTCTCTTATCGATCCTCAATCTCCACTGGAACCTCCGAAAATTCCGCCCCATCATCGATGTCCAGCTCGCCTCAGTCAATGATGTGTGAAGGATCATGTAGGTATCTCCTCAGCTGGGATATGTTGAAACTGTCGTGCACCCGGTGCAACTGACAGGGAAGAGCTAAGTAGTGTACCACCACACAAACTCTGCTGTGGACCTGAAAGGGTCTGTTGAAACTCGGAGATAACTTTCCACCTCATCCAAATATCCGCAAACCTCATCGAGGTGAGACCCATAGAAATACATGGTCACCATCCTCAAATTCCAGAGGTATTCTTCCCATGTCAGCATAAGACTTCTGCCTTCTCTGTGCAGCCTTCATCCACTCTTGAATGATATGCACCTTCTCTGTGGTAGTCTGTGATATCTCTAGTCCCATGATTACTGACTCCCTTGGGTCAGTCCAGCATAGAGGTGATCTGCAAGGTCATCCGTGCAGTTCCAAGAACATTTCCATACTGATAGTGGAGTGATAAATGTTGTTGTAAGATAACTCCACTAAAATAAAGTGATCCTCCCAGCTACAGCTGAAATCAAGGACACAAGCACGCAGCTTGTCCTCAAGGATCTGAAGAGTCCGCTTTGTCTGTCCATCCACATGAGGGTGGAAGTCAGTGGTCAAATGAATTTGAGTCCTGAACGCCTGCTACAACCCCTTCTATTTCCGGGAAGTAAAATGTGCATCACAATCAGAGACGATCATAGATGGAACCCCATGAAGCCACACAATCTCCTACACATAGAGTCGTCCCAAGCCCTCTACTGGTCTATGATCTCTGATAGGTAGGAGGTGGGATGACATGGTGAGTTGGGAAATGATCACCCAGATAGAATCATGTCTCTTGGACGTGCGTGGAAGTCCTATCCCAAAGACCATAGAAATTCCATCCCACTTTCACTCCGGCACCTCTAGTGGCTGAACTAAACCCGCTGGAACCTGATGTTCTGACTTCACTTGCTGACAAGTGAGGCACCGAGAGACAAACTCTTCTACTGCTTTCTTCATTCCCAGCCACCAGTGCTAACCTCTAAGGTCCTGGTAAATCTTCACCACCCCTAGATATACAGCTAGAGGGGACATATGGACTTCCATCAAAACTTCCTCCTATATCTCCACCGGTATCATAGTACATCCTCTGAAGAGGATGACGTGCTCCCCACCTTCAGAAAATTCTTCAGGTGCCTGTCCTTTGGATATCTGAGCACGTATAGCCTCATAGTCGGTGTCACCATGTTGTGCCTCCCTGACTCGCTGAAGGGGTGGGGGAGTCACTTCCAGAGACTGAAGATAAGATTCTCCATCTCGATCCACATAGGATATCCGAAAAACGGATAGCTACTCCGTCACCTCACTCATAAACTGTATACTAGATCTCCTGATGATTTCATCTACTACTACATTCCCCTTACCAGGAGTATAGATAATCTTGAAGTCATAGTCTTGGAGGAACTCAAGATAACATCGTTGTCTCTGGTTCAGGTCCTTTTGAGAGAAGATATACCTGAGACTCTTGTGATCATAGTAGACTGTAAAATGTTTTCCCATCAAGTAATGTCACCACATATTCAAGGATAATACCGCTACTACAAACTCTAGGTCATGGGTTGCGTAGTTTGTCTCACACTACATCAACTATCAAGAACCATACATGATAACTGCTTGCTCCTACATCAGGACACATCCATTTCCGGTCCCGGATGCGTCGCAGTAGACTACATACCCAACACCCTCCTCTAGTAACCTCAAGATCGAAGCACTCGTCAGTCTCTGCCTCAGCTCCTGGAAACTCTGTTGGCATCTCTCGGACCACACGAAGGGTTTCCCATTATTCGTCAATGATGATAAGGGTTCCGCCACTCTAGAAAATTCAGGCACAAACCTCCATTAGTAACCAGCCAATCCTAGGAAACTATGCACTTCCGTCACACTCTTGGGTGGCTCCCAAGCAAGAAAAACCTCAATTTTTACTCGATACACTGCAACCCCAGCCACTGAGATGAGGTGTCTGAGAAAGTGGACCTCTCGTATCCAGAATTGGCACTTCGAGAGTTTACCATAAAGATGGATCTCTCAGAGTGTGTCTAGAACTATTTGTAGATGATAGGAATGATCCTCCTCCGTGGCTTAGTATATCATGATGTCGTCGATGAAGACAACCACAAATCGATTGAGGTATGGCTGGAAGATCCTGTTAATGCGTCCCATGAACACTGCTGGGGTGTCTGTCGTTCTGAAATGCATAACCAAGAAACCATAATAGCCATACCAACATCTGAAGTCCATATTCTACATATCATCATCTCATACTCTGAGCTGGTGATAGCCTGATCTGAGGCCTATCTTTGAAAACCACCACGCTCCCTTCAGCTGATCAAAGAGATCATCAATCCTTGGGAGTGGGTACTTATTCTTCACAGTCACCTGGTTCAGGTTCCGATAGTCCACACAGATTCTCAAACTCCCATCTGCCTTTTTGGAAAACAAAATCAGGGTTTCCCAAGGTGAAGCACTGGGCCTAATGAACCCCTAGCTCTAAAAGTCCTCTAGTTGTACTTGTAGCTCTCGTAACTCCACGGGAGCCATTCTATATACTGGTGTAGATATCATTTTTGTCCTGGGGTACATGTCAATTTAAAATTACACCTCTCTGCAAAGAGGTAGACCCAGAACATCATCATGGAAAACATCAGTGTACTAGTCCACCACTACAGGATAGCTTGGACTCTTAACATCAACTACTCTGAGGGAAAAGCAAGCCAACTAATGTGTGATCGGATGCACCCACCTCTGGTTAAGTCCATCATGTGATGAAAAGGTTCCCTTATCTCCAATGAAAGAAAAACTGGTCTCATCCTTGTAGAAACACAACACTTTGCACCTAATACAGTCGATCTGAGCATTAACTATGGTTAACCAGTCCATTCCCAAGATGACGTTGTAAGGCCTCGATGCCGCTACTAGAAGATCTCAGCCGAAGCTCTCTCTCCTAGAGTAAGCTCAAACTATCTGCCCCAGTGTGTAATCATTGAATCTACTCTTGAAGGAGTCTCTAGTCGTAAGAATCAAGCCAATGGCTCCACCAGAATCTCCGAGCTCTGAACGAGGGTCATGACAATAAATGAGTGACAGGAACTTGTTTCTATAAGTACTGTAGTTAGGGTGGAGTAGACACTGATCGTACCAAATATCATCTCTAGAGCACCGTGGTCGTAGGCCTCAACTACCTAGAGCTGAGCTCTTCCATATCCACCTACTCCCTGTGGTCAGGGTGGACCACCTGGTGCTGGTGGTGGTAGAACCTCAAATCAGCGCCCACTACCTGCTGCACAGCTTTCTCCTCTACCACTTCTATCTGCTGCCTACGGAACTCCTGGATCAAATCTTCTCATCTACCCAGGTGGTCCTTTGACCTTCTGTTGGTCATCTGTATGGTAGGTCGGGTGGTCGCGAGCTATGTGACCCTGCCCGCCACGCGAGAAACACTTCTTGCTCCTCACTTGTCCTGCTCTTTCTAAAGAGCCACACACAACCGACCCAGTATCCTGTGGTTTTTCACCCATAGGAATGGTCCTATTATACTTTTTCATCATTTTTCTACTGCTAGCTGCTGATGACCCTGCTATGTGTCATCTGAAGGTGGTTCTCGATGTTAGTGACTACTCCGCAAGGAATATCTCCACCAACAGTACTCTCTCTAACATCCCCTCCTCCATCGGGATGCTGAGATAAATCATCAAAGCTCTAATATCTTGTCTGAGCCCCTACTCGAAGGTCCGAGCCCTGAAGAAAGGGTCGCGCACCAAGTAAGTGGAGTAGGTCTTGTATACGCATTGAGTGTAAAGTCTTTGGGATGTACTCTGCCTTAAAAAGGCACTCACAATCTGCCCAGATGAGAGTGACCTCGTCATGAACCAGGAGCATCAAGCTCCACCATCTGCCTACTGCTGCTTGAAGAAGACTGGCAATAAGGATCACCATGAGATCAGCTGGTGTTCCTACTAGTCGAAAAACTCTAACCATAGCCTCCAGCCAATCCTCAGAAGCCTTTAGATTTGTCTCTCCCTGGAACCTCCGTGGCCTCTGGCGCTAAAACTCGTGGAACACGCTCAAGTGGCATGAACCCTATACTGCAGGGGATGGTGGAATTGGCTGCCCAATGGGTAATGGTGTTGCTGGTACACCACCCAGTGGTACAACTACCATAAGGGGGCCTATACCAAAGCCTTGTCACTCGGTGGGCTGTCACCACGTACTCTACCTAGAACCCTGGCTGGCTATCTTCATATAGGCATCCTGGAAAGAAACAGGTGCACCAATGTCAATAAGATATACCTGGTGAGCTAACTCAAAGTGATCATAAATAAAACTTTTCAAAAACACAAATGAAATCAATTTTTTCGTTCATTGAGTCAGAAATTAGAAGTTAGGGCCCTTGTGTATGGATACGTCAACCGTCGTACCAACACTGGATTCTCTAAACTGAAAACCACACTCATCACACTTAACACTATTTCCACACAGAAAAGATCAGAGTCCTAGTTATTCATTTGAACCAAACTCCTCTGATACCAATTGGCCATGACCCGTCCCCTGGGGCTCGTGTCGTGACTACTCCAAGCCCACCTTCTATTGGCTAGGGGCTAGCGACTAGCACCATAAAGGCATATCCATAAAACCGGGAAATCATTGTATTTAAACCTGTAATCCTAAACAAACCAAACACATAGAAAGATACAAGCACAAAGTAAACTATATAGTAAACAGGGTGTGTACAGTATGTAAAGGTCCAGAATACAAGCCAAATAGGAAAGTACAAGTAAAACTGAAAACAGCTCCTGCGAACACCCACCAAGGATCCTACCTGAAGGTTTGGTACAGCTCTCGAATTGTCATCTCCGTGGATCGTCACAACTAATGTATGCCTCTGGGCTGCCTACATTCCTGGTACCCTTGACATCAATCGGTTTTTTCCATCATCTGCACAAGACATAGCCTGGTGTGGGTGTATCCCATTGAAGGGTGAGTATAACGATACTCAGTAGGGACCCCAGACCCCCCGAAGATCTCTCAGAATCCACAAATGATAATCCACAAAGCAAGACCATAATTACAAAGCATGGATAAATAGTAAATCCTACTTAGGAATATGCCCATACATATACCTATGTTGTCAAGTAAACTCATCTTTTTAATGAGGAAACACAAGGACCAACTCTTTATCCAAAAGCACAACTGTTCCATGAAGGAATGAGTACCACGAAGGTAACACCACAAAGGTAAGTACCACAAAGGTAACACCACACAGAAGAATACCACAAAGGTTTCACCACACATGATTGTACCACAAAGGTAACACCACACACAAGAATACCACAAAGGATTCTCCACACTATATTGTACCAAAAAGGTAAAGACTCAGCTCACACCAGGAATAACTTATGTATGGAAGTATAGATGACTAGTTTTATTGCTAGATCATCTTACTTCGTCGAGAAGCTCTGCTGTTGACCCACACATGATCGAAGATGACCCACAAAGGATCTAAAACAACCCACATAGGATCTCGAGATGACCCAAAAAGTATCTAAAGATGGCCCACATAGGATCTAAAGATGCTGACCCACACAGGATCTGAAGATGACCCACACAGGATCTGATGACTTCTCAAGTACAGCCAGCCATAGGGTTCCCGCACTAAGTAAGCTTGATTCTGAGAGGTTCTTCTCCTCAATTCATCGGTTGATACTTCAACACACAAAGTCCCATGAAGATGTATCCCAAAGGTATGCAACATCATAAGGGACCCAAAGCGACAGACAACACGTCAATCAGACACCCGGTCTGTAAGTTATTATCATTTCTGTTCCAAGGTCCCGGTTGGATTAGGGTTCAATCAAACCTACCCATACCCAAACATTATCCAAACCTCAAGTAGAATATACCAAAAGGACCATCTCAATCCAAGGATTCGGTTTCCATAGATGTTTCATCAAACAGACATCATGTTCTCAATATATGGAAATTAAGGCGTATCTGGGTCCAGATGCGCCCGGGTCCGGTCCGACCTGACATGACCCAGCTTGGGCCAACCCGAACCGATTCGGTTCCAGCCTGGTTAGCCTGGACCACAGCCAGCCCGGCCCGCGGTGCAACCCGCGGCCGGGGCGGCCCCTTTTGGTGGGGTCCACCCTAGCCGCCACCCGGGAAGGGAGGTGCTCCCCCAGGTCACCCAAATGGCCCATAGGACATTCGGTTTTTTCCAACCAGGCGGCTTCACATGCCGCCACTAGCTGGCACATGGGACCTATCGGAGGGGTCCCGCTAGGCATGACGTGGCCAACCGTAATTTCCAGACCTCCTTTCAATGGCGCGGACACACGCCGCTGCTTCGCCGCAGTCAGCCGGATACCGGCTACCCTACGACCTCCATCGTAGCCAAGCGGTCGCGGTCCCTAGCTCTGGCGGCACGGATGTGTGCCGCCACTTTTCCATGCTGCTGGATGGCGTGACAACCGCCACCCTACTTCTCCACGACCGATGGACCATGGCCTCTTTCGCTACCGGATAAGCGGACGCGCCACCCTAGTTCCATGCAGCCAGTCGAGTGCCACCCACCACCTTTCTCTATCATGGTCGACGGACCGCGGTCTCCTTTGGTGGTGCAGTTGTTCCATCATAGTCATCGCAACCCGCGAAGAACAAGTCAACATTAAAGATGCGGAGGGATTGGGCCATGTTGGATTTGTCCGCACCCTCCGTTTTAGATCGATAGGATGCAGCTTCGAGGAGAAAGTTTCAACATAAAACCACGAATAACAACATAAACACACCCCTACCTCAATCGTCGGTTTGAGGTGTCATGAAGAAGAAGATGATGATGAAAAAGATGCTGACGCATTTTTCTCCCGCAACCTGCTCCATGGTCGGTTCCACATTCTTGAGCCTAAGAATGTTCTTCGTTGGAGCGGTTCTTCATTTAGAGGATATTTCTCCAAGGATCTCCTTTTCCAATGATTTCCCCCCAACCTCATGAAAGGTAAGTAGCCAACTTAATAAATTAAGATTATTAATTAAGCAATTAATGTTGGCTCATTATATTGGGGGAAATCCAAGAGTTTCCTCCCATTAAAAGAGGGGTTCGAGTGGTCACTACCACCAAGATTCAAAAAGGAGGTTTCAAATAAAAATAAAAGTTATTGTTTTATTTTTATTATTTTCCTTTTAACTCTCCAATAAAAAACCGAAAAAAACTAACTTCCACCCTCAACCTACTGTGGTTGAGGTGATGATCTCCTTAAGAAAATATCGGCACTGCGAGTTCAACGGTGTCCTCATATTTCAATTCTGAGCACCGGTTCAAAAGTTACAAATTCCCGCTTGCACCTTAACTGAACGTACCTTAAATAAATTTTGGAAATTCATTTCGGGCACTCCAGGCCTCGGAATCACGCGACATCGATTTTCGCAGTTTCGTAATATTTCATATAATTAAAACAATTACATGAAAAAATATGGGTCTTTACATATTATAAACATGTAATAATATCATAACCTATGGAAAGTGATAGGTTTCATAATCATTTCATCATAAACATAACCTTTGAATACAATATGGTTTCAAAATAATATAATATTTGAATGAGAAATAGGTTTGATCCACATCATGCCATCAAAAAATAATCCATTAATGGAAAGAATATGAATGGAAACATTGAATAATTTCCCCAAAGGACATGATTAATACCAATAGATGTTATATTATATGGGGAATAAGTTTGAAATATATTTTAGTAACATTTCATGTGGAAAATATACTTTTTGCATTGAAAATTCAGTTTAAATCATGAAACGTTTTTGAAAAACCTTTTCTCTGAAAATAGCTTTTAAAACATATAAAAGACTCATTGAAAACCAAAAAACGTTTTTAAAATATTTTCCCATGAAAATGGGCATCAAATATCTTTTGAAAACATTTTGGAAAACATTATTGAAAACATTATTTTTTATTAGAATAAATTTTTGATCCGAGAGAGAGACGGTCAGATTTTACATAAAAACATTATCGTAATTACCAAGGATTGAATAAATGGTACTAATAAATGAGGAAAACCTGAATAAACATAAGATAAAAAAATTATGAGTTTTATTCTGATATGGATCATAATATTTCATCAATGGAATCATAATAATAAACATAAACAATCTCAAAAAAAGGATGAGATTGTCTTAAAAACACTTATAACTTGGTAACATGGGATCATACTATCCATGTAATATAAATAAATTACATGTATCATAATATATCAGGAAAATAATTAGATTCATGATATATCAATTAAAATGGATGTACATAAACCTCAACAATAATTTAGGTGCATAATAAAACGTGATCCTTAAAGAAGAAAAAATGAGACAAAACTATTTCACTGATTTTGAAACTTTTGAATCATAAACCCCATGAAAGAAATATATTAAATTGGATATGTGAATTACTATAAATTTAATTAAATAATACAGATAATACATTAATTTTAATTACATAAACCAAACAAAATTAATGGGTGGTGAATAAATTATGTTTCACATGGAAATATATAGTGAGATGAAATCATTTTACCTTCTGTTTTGACTCTCATCATACTCATTCAAAACACATGTATAATAAATATAAATTTATTATACATATTTTGTAGAACCATATAATTATATATATGGTTTTATTATGACCTTATATTACATTCTTGTTAACAAACCTATGTTAAGGTTTCACTTCAGATAATATTCGCTTCATTCATCGCGTTGCCTTAATTTGTTATATATTTTGTATTTATACATTATATAATGATTTCAAAAATGAAAAAAATGATATAAATATAAATTATATACATTATATGCGTATTATAATATTATATATAATATATAATTATGAAATTGAATACACTATTCCTAGAGACGGTAGGCCCTATGTACGCATGAACACTATTTCTATTTAATTGTTGTGTTGAAAGAATGAAAGTAAATGAAATATATGTATATATGTTTATATATATTTATAACTCTTAAGGTAGATTTATGGTATCATATATGTATTATATATTCATTAAAACCATCCTTAATACAATCCATGTAGTGTATTAATGAATCATATCGCTTTTAGGGGGCGGTATTCTACACTTCATCAAATGAAATTATCATATTAACACCAAATGGAAGTAAAAATATATATGTTGTTAAATTAATAAATAAGATAAAATAAATAATATATAAAATATATAAAATATATAAAAATAGTATCCATCATAGTTTCCACCATGAGAGGCAGTAAGGAAAATTGAACAATCATCATTTAGTGAGGTGGTAGTTCTCTGTACACATAAACTGTTTATTCGTTATCCATTATATGGGGTTTTGTGAAAGTGTGGGTTGAAAGTTTTTCAGAAAAACCCCTAGTATATTTATTATACTATTTTTTATACAATAATGGAAAAAATAAAGTGGAGGTGGAGGTAAAATAAAATAAAATATAGGACTTGAGAGAAAACGTTACTTCTTAATTGGGTAACTCCTTTTGGTTTCTACCAAAAGGCCTCCTTGGACTTCATTATTCCCAAGTAAATGATTATAGGAGGAAGCGAGGTTATCTAGGATGTGTATTGAGCATATTTTGGCTGAACATAAGAGGTTTTTGAGGTCTGATGAAGTGGGATAGTTGGTGGCATTTTATAGGGAAGGAAAAAGACTCACTTGGAATTTTTGAAAACAAGTTTGGTGTACAAATGTTCTTAACTAAAAAAGTCATACCAAATGATAATAAATAAATTATTGAATGTTTATTTACTAATAATGTATATAAAATGGGTTTTGGATAATTTTCTAGGTCATTTTGATCCCTATGAAAAAGGTTTAGTCATTAATTAAGCTAAATTTGACCATAATCATTGTGAATAATTTTAATCACTTTTACTAATCATTTTGGTAAAAAATAAATATGATTCAATTAGACTCTAATTTTATACTTATTAAAATTTTTTATCTTTGTTTTTAGTAATTATTTTCATAGAAGAGACAAAATTATGATTAATATTAATCCAGCTGATGGAATGAAATTACAGATCTTTGAAGTAGAAAGAAGTTCAAAAGGTTATTATGTTTTTATATTAAATTTCAATGTTAAATGGATTATAATTACATAAATTTTATTAATATATGTATAATTGATCTAATGTGGCCTTAAAAAAATTAAAATAAAATTTACCTTAATAATTATTTAAACAAAAAGGTAGTTTTTTACCTAAAAGTAGTATTTATCATTATTTATCAAAAACATGAAGTTTCATATAAAAATACTAAAAATAACCCTAAGATAATTTCAATATTCTAAATTCATAAATTATTTTTATTTTATCAATTTAAATTTCTACATGTATCTAATAGTTATTTTATTTTATTTCACAGATGGACATTAAAAGCAGTTTATTCATGAAAATAGTATTTTTAAATATATAAGGACTTTACAAAAAATAATATATTCCATTATAAATAAGATTTAATTATATAAAAAAATTATAAAAAATATTTTAAAATTATTTATTACTATTAATATCACTATTTTTAATGGCTAGGTTAAAATTATCAAGTTTAAATAATTATAACTGTAAAATGATGTTTCATAGAAACAATGTTGTTGCATGTAATGTATTCCAAGTCGATTTTATATGAAAAGTATTCCAAGTTGATGGTCCATTTCATGTATTCCGAGTTCATGTTTCATGTAATGTATGCTATTCTTGTGTCTTTTGAAAGGAAATTTTGAATTAGTACACTGCATGACAAAAGTAAAAATTAATTTATACAAGAAAAAAAGGTCCATAAAAACTAGGGGTATTACCATTATAACATTAATGTATTATAATTTATGGGGTGTCATAAGAATATAGGAAAATTGTATAAGGTTTAATGATTCTCCTTTCACTTTGGGTAAATGTGGTTATTTATAATATCATTTATAGGAGTAATTGTATTTTAATATAGTACATCTTGATTTGTTAAATTTTCCTCTCACGTACATTTTTTATTTCATGTTTGTCATATTCTTTTGACATTCTCAAAAATTGAATTTCTATTTTTCAAAATATGAATCATTTTATTTACACTTCATTTACTTTAATACACCTTTTTCGATTGAAATATAGTACTTTTGTTCAACATACAACTTTAGGTGAACATAAATGTTTAAGTCGTGATTTAGATTACAATTCACCCCTCCTATATTTAAATTTCCATTTATTTCTATAAAAACAAAAATGTTCTCAAATAAGTGTTTTATGAAACCTTTTATTGTGTTATCTTGTTAAATATTGATCATTTTTATATGAATCAGTCACTTATTTGTAGGTTGAGAAAATATATATTTATAATTTAAAGTGGACCCTCACAGTCTTCTCTGGGTCTATTTAGATGATTTTAATAAGATGGTTTTAGACATAAAAAATGTATATGTTATTATATTGAATAAGGATCAAACATATTTATTGTTTAATTCATTTGATTATTTAGTTTATCCTATTAAGTATTCAATATTGTTTGTTATGGAGTCTATTATTTTAGATGAATTTTTGTTTTTGCTCTTATATATGGATCTCTATAAGCATGATTTGAAGATGGAGGGTATTATGATGAAGTACAATCCTCGGATTATTTCTGTGAAAGATTAAATAATGAAAAATATAAGAGATAAGAATAATGAAGTGTTTTTATGAATTTTAGGTTTTATTACTTTGGAAAAACCAACCATATTAATATATATTACCGTGAGAATACATCTAGGTATAGTATGGCCTAGAACAATGTGGTGTACCCTAGTTTTAATAGATTTGATGTTATCTTAATATTTTTAGTATCCCTTAGATTGGATTTAGGTGTTGATCCCAATTGTTGTTCTTCTATGATCCTAGTACTATCTCTGCATGTGATTTTTGGAGGCTCTCATTTGGAAGGAAGGGTGTGAGATTGGATAGTTTTTTTGCCTTTTTAGATCAGGGTAAAGGATTTTACTCTTTTCCACTTGTTATGATTGCTTGATGTTTGTTTTATAATTATTTAATTCTTTATTATGATCTTTATATATCTATGGTTGGAATTTTTTGTTTAATTTTATCTTAAAGAAGTTTCTAATGATACATTTTTGTTGTTTATTTGTAATTCCAATTGATGTTTTTCGCTAGGATGGACCTACTGTTTGGTGGAGAATCATGCAAGAACTGTTGATTTAGTCGAATATATGTATATGGAACAAGTCAGTTGGATATGCCTACTCAAATTATAATTTACTAAATAAGGAACAAGGAATTTTTTATCATAAATTCATGATTCATATTATTGTAAATGAATAATCATAAATGAATGATCAATATTAGGTGTATCTAAGGGGTATGGTAATTAAATAGAATAGAGAACATTTCCTAGATAGTGGAACCATTAATATTTTATAAATTCATGGAATAGAATAGGTTTTCCATAATGAATAACCCTTGTTTGAGTACCCTTGGTATACATTGGCACTATCATTTACCCTAGTGGAGTATGTTGAGTACCTGTGGTGTGATGAAATACAAAGGGTGTTTCATTATATGTTGGTAAATCCAAATAATTTTAAGATTTGTGTACCCAGCTTGTAGTATCAGTTATGTAATGATAGGATATGATATTTCAAATTCATTCTTGGTTGATGTCTTCAAGGATTGAATGTAAAGTTATTGTGAAAGGTAATTTTATGGTTCATGGTATGTTAACATGATGTGGTCCACTAAGAATATGATGTGTTTTATTTTTGTGGTCATGGGGAGATGTGGTTTATTGGTAGAGAATTTATGGTGATTAAAACTTCCATTAGTGGAGATTTAGGGTTTTCATATGAGTTGTGACCATATGAGTTTAGTGATTTATCTCAGCATGGGGCCAGGGCCATTGGGGCCATGTGTATATATAGAAGGTCCCATGAGGATGCATTGATCAATAAATGTTATGTGGTATCCTCTATAGATAATTTTCCAAGGGTTATGGTGTTGACCATCGAAAAAGGGTATGGATACACTCTTGGTGGTCAGGAGAACTTGTGGGTGGTTGTAATCACGAGTTGGGAGTGGAATGATCACCACTAGGTGTAATATGTTGGGGGTAATGGTTCAGTCTAGGTAAATGAGGTGTGATTTCTTGGTTGATGATGTGTGTTATATGTATGGGACTATTCAAGGATAATATGATGGGATATGTAGAGACATGGATGGTTAATAATGGTTTGGTAATTCCTCATTCACCCGAGGTACATGGATATGGAGATAATGTTTTTCTCAATTCTGAAATGAGTGGTGATGTATCATTCTCCCTAAAAGTGTGTATAAACCATGGATTTATATAAATACACTAGCATTGGATAAAGCAGGTATGGTTCTCATCTATGGTTAACTTAACATGGAATAAATCCATTTGAGATAATTAGTATAATTTTCATAAATTGAAATTTTCATACACTTATATACATATGGATTTTATTTGGGGAAACGATTGGTGGATGACTGCTGAATTCATACAAAAACCTTGCATGATCCCTCATAACATATATAAGATTTATAATTCATGATATAGGAAGGGTAAATTTCCCTAGGATAAGAGAATAACCTGTTGGTGGTGGAGAGAATGGAAGATGGATTACCAATGGATTTGGAGTAGGACTAGGTAGATCCTCAATGTTGAGATAGAGTTGTGTTTTATTGTTTTTGGATTTTTATGTACGTGATTATTCTATAGGTGGTTTGGGTTTTCCATTTACGAATACAGTGACATTGTAAATATTAATTTTTTGTACCATGTTATATATCTTTTGTTGTATTCCTGAAGTTATTTTTGGGGGTGTAATTAGGTTCTTTCATTGATCATATAGTATTAAATATAGTGGGTAGGTGTATGGGAAGGCATACTTGAGGTCAATGGCTCACTGGCTCAGGTGTCCTTTGGGTGATCTAGGTTGGGGTTTCTACATAGTGTTATTAGAGAAATGATGTTTTAATGTGGTACTGATTGAGTTATTTTTTATTATTTTAGGTATGGTATATGAAGATATAGATATTTTTTGGGACTTTGGATGGATATCATATTGTGTTTTGGCCAGTACAAGTGCGAGTTGTATTAAAATTCACTAGTGTAATTAGGAATGTAGTTTTTCACTTTTATGATTATAGTTGAGTTATTAATTTACATAAATATGGTATTTGATGGTATATATTTTTGGTTTTGGATCATGGACCCGAGTGGAAATGGGTGGTATTCTTAAATCACTATAGGCACATATGCCTCACATGACATGTGTGTTACTACTTTAAATTACTATCCTAGTTCTTAAAAAAGGGTTTTGTCATTTAATGTATCAATAAAATGTTATACAATGATTCCATATATAGTTTCTATGTGTTATTCTACTCATCAAAATCAGGTTTTTTATTCTTGGTGTTAATAGTTGTGTGGATATTTCATGTTTGTGGTGCATATACTGCTTGAACCTAGAATGGATAGGTGGGTCAATAAGGCTAGATGGTATAGAACTAATATATATCTTAGACATTCAAGTATTCCTCCATGTATTTTCATGGGACGTGGTATCACCCACCCCATATATCATGTGTTTATGATCAGTATTTAGTTTCATTCGATACTTACTACAAAACATGAGTAGACATTTTTGACGAACATTTTTTACTATATATATATATATATCTACTATTCCCCTTAGTGCATTAGGCATTTACAATATGTATTTGGTTTCATATTCCCCTATGAATTTCACTGACACTAGATTCTTTTTTCTATTTTTTGGTTCTATTTGTTGATATATATATATATATATATATATATATATTAGATACCTTCTAGTATCCCCCTCTACTCAATACAGAACATAGTATATCGTGAAACAAATAAAAATAACTATTGTTTGTAAAAAATATAGGTGTGATCATTTATATGTATTTTTTATATGTAATGTATGCATACTACATCCATACATTTTTATATATATTATAACCATACAAGTATTTTTATATTAATATTTGTTAAACATTGTGATTGTATGCATACTAGGTTTTTTATACTATGTGTGTAAATGTGTACAAGTGTAGGTAAATTCAAATAATGTATTCATTATCTATGCATATAGGTGTATGTAATTTCAAGAAATTTATGAAAATTTTATTCATACTATATGCATACAATATGTAATTGAATCGGGATATATGAATATTGTATAAAATTAATTAAGCTGGAAGAGGAGTGGGATGAATACTAAAATATATATAGAAGAATTATGCATATTTTAATTTCATAAAATATACAATGTAATTTCATATTGTAATTGCATACTGAAAAATATGCATATAGGTATAATTAAACTAACTAAAATGTATGCATAAATTTACTAATTGATGAATATGTACACAGGTGTAAAAAATGCATACATGTTTATACATACAGGTGTAATTTCAAATTGTGATTGAACTAACAAAAGTATTATGCATACTGTAATTAATATGATTTTTTTATATGTTGATGTTTTATGAATACTGTAATTGTATATAGTATATACAATTTATCCATAATGTATACATATTATAACAGGAATACAATATACAATGTATGCATATTCTAATTGCAAATAGTACAAATCTGGAAGATGCATGGGAGGAATGGGACTATGCAATTACATAGTTTATACAATATATGGTATAGGTAGAGGTGTATATAATTTCAAACAATGTGTGCATATTATATTCTTATCTCTGTAAGTAATTTAAATCATTATATTCATATTGTACATATGATATATACACTTGTATATATAGATTATATAATGTATTTATATTGTAATTGAAAACAATGTGAATTTGGAATATTCATGGGGGAATGGGAGTATGCAATTTCATACTTCATACAAAATATTCTATATGTACATGTTTATGTAATTCCAAACAATGTATGTATGTTGTATGCCTATAGGTGTATGTAATTTAAAATGGTTTATACATACTATACAGAAACTATATGCATATAGGTGTTTGGATATTATTGTTTTTAAAATTATGAGTGCTTGCATATAGGTGTATGTATACATGTGTTTTTATACAATGTGAATGTATGCTTACTGCTTATATACAAGTGTATGCATACATGTGTTTTTTAAAAATGTTCATATATATCACTATAATTCCAGTTAATGTGAATGTATTAATACTATATCCATACATGTGTTTTTAAATAATGTAAATGTAATTTATTATTTTTGTTAAACAATATATTCATACATTTAAAAAAGTTCACATATGAAGATTAAGTATGGTGTATTGTATAAAATATAATCATAAAGGTAAAACAATATGAAAGTAATTTCATGTTGTTATTGTTTATTAGGAATATAAATATGTATAAAACTAATATGGTTTTGATTTTTAAATAATAACATGGGTTTTAGTAAGTTCTATATTGAAATGTTTATATCCTGCTAAGAAAAAAAATTAAATAATAATATAAATGTCAATGAAAATAATAAATTTTAAAAATGATAGGAATAATCAATGAAATATCATTAACCTTGGAATAAAAATAAAAAAACAAAGTTAGAATAGGTGCATTATATGACATGTGATATAATGGTTTGAGACCCTCCGATAATAAAGGAATTGTAGGTGAAATTTCAGTTGTTTTTTATGAGTATAGACTAATAAGATGAAATAACTAAATAAGTTTCATCCTGAAACTGAACATTATTAAATAATTATTATATGGATAATAATTCTATAATATATTTCATTATAAAAAATACATTTAATAATTAAAACTATTTTTTGAAACATGTGGATTTATATTTTATAAATTTTTAGATCTTAAAACACATTTTTTTTCCTAATTTGTTTCAAATAGTAAGTATTTTTAAATAAAAAATTCTACATCTGAGAAATACAATTTTTGAAATATATATTATAAAAAAAATTATAGTTTTTAAAAAATATAGCTTAAAAAATATTGTTTTATTTAATATGAAAACTATAGGAATGAACATAAAAGTTGTTAATAAAAATAGATTGATTAACTAGTAGTGAATAATAATTATATAGGAAGTGAATAAAATGAAATGATTTTATTAGAATTGAAATATTTTTTACCTATTGTATTGGAAATTTCATATTACTATTTTGTAATGGAATTAAAAACACAAAAATTTTATTTAAAATTTTATAGATTATTCAATTATGACCATAACCATTATCAATGGAACAACCAAAGATCAAGCTTCAAGTGGACATCAATTCACATTAAAAATATTGTTCTCATTTAAAGAAATATTTTTCATAAAATCTTTTACTCCAACCCATAAACTAATATGATCACAAAACCTATAAATTATTTGGGTGAAATTTAAATTCATAGACATTATATAAGGATAATTTTTTATTACAATGAGTCAAGGACACAAAAAATATACATTTACCCATATTGATATATTTTTTTGATTTTTATAGGAACCATGTAACATTCACATATTAAATTACAATTAATATTTTAAATATTTTAAATTTAAATTAAAACTATTTCTCCTATGAAAATAAATTTATATACATTAAAATAGATAATTACTTTACTGTACTACGATTTCATGATAATACTTTTTTAAAATAAAATGAAAATTAATTTAAGCACATAGAAAATACTTGGGAATTATAGAGAATGATTTCCGTATATATAGTGTTGAAATAGAGGCTAATTTTTCCTCATCTTGATGATAGGTCACTTATATGAGGGTTCTATCACTATATATAAAATGTATTCAATTTAAAATTGATGTATTTTTAGCGTTTATGGTGTTGGTGTTGAGAGTTTATTGCACTCTAATCCATGAACCACCATATTCATCATAGATTGAAAGCAATGGGTCTCCTTGACAATAAAAGGTTCCACTACTTGATTGATGGGTAAAATGATTAGTCACTGTACTATTAAAAATTTATATATCAATAGATGTAAAAATTAAATAACAATGAAGCACAAAATCCCACCATCCCACACTTGAGGGAAAATCTATAGAAAATGAAAATAATGTATCCAAATAAGAAGTATGTTTTCATGAGACCCAACATGTCAGATCGTGCATAGAAGTAATATAAGAAGTGGACATAGATTAATAGACTAGTTTATCTTCAACAAAGGAAATAACTTAGCATCATTACAAAACAACTCACAGTCATTTAAAATACTTTTATGGAAGTGGAGGCATCGAAAAAACTAATATATTCTTTACTTATTCCACCACCACCCCTCATGGACTTTAGTAGTAAGTTGAAATACATCAATTTCATGGTGATGAAAGTAGTTAAATTCATGAGAATTATGAAGAATATAAAAAGCATATTCTTTATTATATAAATCCAATGACCCCGAGGTAATTATGGGAAGAGAACTTTGATGCCAAAGAGATGGTGGGATCTCTCTAAGATATTTTTTGATGTCATTAGGTGCTTGAAATTCAACTATGCAATCTATCCTTGAAATCCCACCCAATACTAATAAAGGTAATGTGACCTGATTCCAAATAAAAACTATATCCATGATCAAACTGAATCAAAAATCATAAGTGAGACTATAAGTCATTACAACATTATTAAGAAAGTATAATACGAGAAAAAAAAGTTACAAGAAATAGGATTCCATTAAGTATAGGGTGTCTCAATCAATTTATTCCATTAAACTAATAATATAATGAAATTAAATTATAAAAAACAATTCAATAGTTAATGGAACATATGAAAACTAGTGTGGTGAAAATTTCTCCATAGTTAAATTGGTAGCACACCAACCAAACACATTTACATGGAAGTACTTTCATTGAGTCTCTTATTGATCATTACATATAAATGAACTGATTTCTTTGTTTTGAGATTCCATCATCTATTATTATATTTAAGCATCATGTTTTTTATTCTCATTACTATTATGTTATTTTTAAAAGCATGAGATTTATATATACATAAATTGAAATGGTGATTTATTAATAGTTTATTTGAAACTGACATGATAGTTTGGTACCATTAAGCAGGGATGTATTATGGTATTTGGAAAATTTATATTAATTAACAATAGTTTTTTCTCAATGAAAAGTAATGAAATTGTAAAATTATAGATATATGTCATTTTCATTAGATTTTAGTTAAAATAAATAAATAAATAAAATGATAAAATTATTAATCCACTGCATGCTCAGGGAATAATTTTTATCATACAATTTGCATATTCAAAACCCCTTTTAATTACTAATGGAAGTATAAGGTATTGATGCATGCATTAAAACTTTTTATAAAATGTTAATACTGGTATAATTTTATCACACTTATAATATTAAATATTTATGATAAACTATGAAACTTGGTAATAATATATAAAAAAAGTTACACCTATAATGCAAAAAACAAAAACCACCATAGGGTAACAAAAGTACTATTTAAGGGAAATGTTAAAGGATAGAAAAAAATAAATTGGTTTATTGTGGGAGGGTATAAAAAATACATAAGAACATAAAGTGATGATTGAAAAAATTATTTATTTTTAGTTCAAGAATCAGTGACATATTGAAATTAACTTTCTATAATAATGCATGAGTATAATTCAATGAAAGTCATTTGATTCCAAAGTGGGTGACATTTTTCTTATATTATCCTATAAAATATATGAACCCTGATTACATTATTAGATAATCTCACCTATTTTTCGAATATATCCTTTCGTATTTCAACATATTGTTTTCTTAATCACTCATATAAATGCCTAATGTTTCTTGTGGCACATTGTTTTGTGAAGCCTATAACTAATCTAAGTAATCAGTTATGAATAATGGAACTTCATTAAAAATTATGAAACTCTATTATGTATAATCCTATTATGCGATGAATTATGCATAAAATTATATAATTTTAATATATTATGTATATGGAATAAAATACTAAATAAAATTTATAATTGTGACCTATAATACATTCAATTTAGTGAATGAAAAATGAACGATGCATGTTATTAGAAAAAGTAGAATTAATTATAATACCCAGTTTTTCACAATATGGTTATAAATTATACGAAAATATTAAGAAATTAGTTATAAGTTATATCAATTAAATAGGTATTATATAGATCAGTTTTGGAAATTCTATTTTTTCACTTAGTAAATAATATTATAACTAATGTATAGATATGCATGTTTTATACCTTAGCAGATAAACTAAATAAAATTTTGTAAATCATCATTGTGTACACCTAAAATTGATATAACATGTCTATATGAATATTATATTGTACATCATGAATTTAAAATCAATATTTGATGTTTTTATGATCATAATATGTTTATTCCATATTAGTATTCTTTACACCATCAAATACGAGAAGGTGTAGACATTAACACAACCACCCTTTCCACAACCCTAGGTGATCCATTCTATCCATTTTCCAAAATGGAGTGAGTTTAATACTATATTTCAAAACCATTTACCAAATACTACTAGTAAATGTGTGGAATAATATAGTAGACAATGACACCATCATTATTTGGTTGAGCTAAGGGAACTCAACTCGCTCCATTTTATATATGATCTTACTTCTGTTTCCACTCATGAATCATACATGATACTGATTTTAAATATATGATGCACCTAAAAAAATTCATGATCATAAATTCATGATTAATATATTTTTTACTAAAATATATCTGGTTGCAACTTGAATTGTCTATCAGATGCTTATATATAAGTATTTTATTTATTATCAAAATAGGTTTTCAATGATATTTAGTGTCAAAAGAGATTTTAGAAGTGAAGTTGTATATGGATGTTTAAGAAATATGCTCAATGAATGTTAATGCTTCAAAAAGTGAATCTTTAAAAATTGAACACCATAAATTCATGTTCTATAACTAGAATATGTCAATGTATAAGAAATGATAATATAACCAGATGGTAGGTGGAAATCATGTTACTGGATATACTAAAGAAAAGTGAAGAAATTGGTAGTGATGGAAGGAGGACACATTCATGGTGATTATTTTATTATGATGAAACCTAAGCATCAAACAATTGATCAATCTAAACATTATTGTATTCATTATTAGTGATAAAGTATGAAGAAACACTATGAAAAACATATTAAATTATAGTTTCATGGATGTTGGTTTCAAAAATATAAAATATATCTAACAATTATTAAAATATTTTTCCAATTTATGTAGAATTTTTGAAGGTTGAAGGATCACATTATAAAAAAAGTTCATTAAGTGGATGATCAAATGGAGATTGAAGAGATTTCTTTGGACAATGAGTCTTATTGATGGAAGATTTAAGACCCATATATAGAGATTGAAGATCCAATTTTAATCTATTTAAAATAATTTTATTGGAAGTTCCATAATATACTTATAATGAAGATAAGATACCTATAGATTAAGGTTATAAGATGTTCAATAAAAACATATGTCCCGTGAAAGTGTTCATAAGGATGACCCTATGTAGATTATTGAGAATATAGAAAAATAATGAACATTATAAAGATTATGTAGGAACTTTTCAAGGTTAAGAAAAATTATCATAAGGTTTATTTAACATTATGAAATTGAATCCCATCGTAAATATATAAAAGGCATAAAGTTATGTGTATAATAATATACACCTGTAGAGGAAACACCACTAGAAGATACACTGAAAATAATAAGTTAGAACATGCCACTAGGAATACCAAACTACTAAAGTGTTAGAATGTTCCACCTAGAACTTGTTGTATTGTTCGATCAATAGAATAATGTCACTTTGGAGGAAGACCAATAGTGATTCATATTATTTTAATCAAATTCTATGTAATTTTCTTGATAAAAGAATGGAGGTTAATGCTAAAGGATCCAAAATAAGGTGAAAGTAGAAGGAAGTGATATGGAATTACATGAGAATTCAGTTTACTCAAAGAAATGGAAGAAGTGAAAAGATAAAAAGAAGTGGATATTCTTGAGGATATTTGTAGAAAGTCGATTTGTAGAAGACTTTACATGAGATAGAGCACTATAAGTTTAGTGTGTCAAAAATTTAGATGGGTTTGAGTGAAGATAATATTTATTTTCAAAGGGAATAAATAAAAAATATCTTATTCAATGAATTAAAATGTGGAAATTCATATACTGAAAGACTGAAAAGAATCAGAAGATAAATGATGAGGGTGATCGGAAGTTATCAAATGGTCATAAGTGATGACGAAATCACCAGATGATAATAAAGATAATTGTGATTGGGGATTTAATGGATTATAATGAAATGTAACCAATGTGTAAATGATTGTTCATGTATTGAATGAGAGATTATTGGATGATGAGCCACTGAGAAGATGAAAGTCGATGTTTGAAAAACATGTATGGCTAATGAATGTTGAACACCGGAAGATATGAAGTAAGGTCTGAGATTTAAGTACTAAAGGAGTTAGAATATTGAGTTTAGTATAAGTATAGGAATAACCATATAAATGGAATAATGAAGTTAAAGTTTCAATTGATGAAGTCTGCAAATGTTAAAAGAACAAATGATACCGATTGAATTTACATAAATATTGGGAAGTCATAACCAAAGTGATGATGTTGATCTGGATGTTCAAATTCCCATTATGTATAAAGGAAATTTCTGTTACAAGTGGATATTTATGGATGATTTGAAGAATGTTGAGGCCATGTTTTATGGGATTTTTGACTAAGTGATAAACCGATATCATTGAAAGAAATTAAATCAAGTCAATTGAAAAATGAGTTGATGGGAGTTTTAAATTGAAGACTATGAATTCTCCACGTTTATTAGAGAATGTTTGGATATATAAAGGGAGACCATTATTCATGTGAGAGGTTCTAATGAAAAAAACATAGAGATAATGATATTATTGAGATTCATTATAACATTCGCACCCAAATCACCAGCTTTAAGCTAGTGTGCCACGTGACATTAGGCATTCCTACCCATAAACATGATGTTTCCAACTAGGAGTGAGTGTCTAGGGTTGAATAATGGGGAGATTATACCATGAAAAATAGTGAATAATAAATGAAAAATAACCAAACATGTAATAGTATACATTTAGAGTATGAATAAACAATAAACATACCGTCATTATTCAATGAATGTTGAAAAAATGGACCTAAATGGTCATACCTTAATTGAGTAAATTGATCTCCCCCCGCCCAATCTCATATAAAAATAGAAAAGGAAAATGTACAAGTGTCTCTACACCCAACTCTAATCCACACCACCTCTTGGCACCTAGACTCATAGAAACCTATCTCGTAAGATGTTCAAAATTGGTCCTTATCCAAACCTATACCTTCAATAGGTGAGGGTTTCTCAGAAGCCCAAGTGAGATTGATGCGTGAGAAGCATGTCAGTACAACTCAGCAAGACACCACTAACATGGTCTAGTACCCAATTGGTAAAATGTAGTGTATGTGCATGTGTTAAGCTCAGTAAAATATAAATATGAAATACATAACAATAAAAAAATATCTTATAATCACCAATACACAAGTAAGAAACAAAAAAACACTTATAATGTTGTCACAGGCTTTCTAAGCTTCCTTTAACACTGATCATACATGCTTTAGCTCCATGAAAGAAACATTGTCATAATGTATATCATGAGTAATAAATGGACAACCTCAAGGCTAATGAGAATGTAACTATATATCCACAAGGAATTTATTGGACATTTCATTATCATGGTTAGGGCCATAAGGCCGACTAGTGGACATGTTACTCAGTATCCACAATGCATCGAGTTCCTGGTCGGGCCATAAGGATGAGTGGTGAACATGTTACTCAGTGTCCACAAGGAATCAGGTTTTAGGTTCAGATATAAGGCCGACTAGTGATCATGTTACTTAGTATCCACAGGGCATCAAGTTCTAGGTTAGTCCACAAGGTCATCATGTTGCATGGCTATTTTGTAGGTTTGGACTCATGGTCGTCATGTCCCAACCCTATTTACAATTAAATCATCGTTGTTGCAATTCATATGAACTAAACCACTATGGGTTGTCATAACATGACGGTCCACCTATCGCCAATACTAGAACAACATCTCCGAAGGTAATTTGATGTATCACACAATAGGGAAAGGTATACATATATATAGAGAATAATATTTAATTATGATTTATATAAGCTACAAGTACACACATGTAATAAACTAGTCAAACATTGTATATTAGGATATCAGAGCACACACATGGCATCCGTCATCATATTTGTATTTTATATATATTTATACATGGGAATATATCAACACATAGCTTGGTATAACACATATATGGACAACATAGCACATCAAGAATGACTACAAACACCCATACACACACGCATTCGTATAAGTGGTCACGTCAACATGGTCTCACGGTCTACACATGTACACACATACTATCAAGCCTTAAACATTATCTCATGGGATACTCATGAACACACATGTGGTCATGAATAAAACATTTGATTTTGGGATCTAGATCTCATGCATCACAACTAAACACTAAAGGGAGTCCATGTAATATAATTCACTCATTAGTGTTCATGCCTCGACCCTTAATTTCTAGGATCAAGCTATTGCATAAGGATCCATTTTGGCCCTTGACACATTGTCTAATTACATTAGGCATGGATCCTTTAATTAATTAAGACTATAGGGTCATTAATTAATTTATTATTAATTATTATTCAAAATGTATTATGAATTTAACGGTCATTATACCACGGTGGATAAAATTATATAACATACCAATAAACCATGCATAATACCATAGGGTTGAATACACAGGACAACCTACCTCAAATGGAGTTGACTCTAAACCAAGAAAAGCCCGACTGCTTTGTACGAGTCCATCAATTTTTATTCATCTTCTATCAATATCCTTATGAATATAACTCAATCCAGTCAATTATAAATTAATTAATTATAACTAATTTATAATTAGTTAGTTGATATATGTAAAATCACATTCAAAGGTGAATGACACACTTTCCGAAAGACTTATCGAGGTTCACTATCTATCCAGAATCATTACCAACCACCCATGAAAGGTTCGTAACATTCTTATGATGTTTTAATTGAAAAAATCCATATAATTTAGGAATAAATAAACCTAAAATTTAATATAATTAAATTGGAACCTTTAGAAGAAACCAACTATGCAATGTTATTTAGTTGTAGCATCATTCAACGGTGTTCAGCCACTCCCACCACACTCCTGATTCTTAGACAAGAAATATCCACCATTAAATTCCATGATATGATATAGGATTTAACTCAATTAGATGAAAATCAAATAATTAATCATTAAGGTAAATACCATCAATGAAACACAAAATAATTACACATGTTCGTCGTCATGGGACTTCCTATTACAAGGTTCATCCAATGCTCTATCATTTTTAGACAATTCCACCAAGAACTAATGGAATGTTTTTCCAATTATCAAGAGTTATCATCCATGATGAATGAAATAGTATTTCACCACCATAATAGGAAGAAGGAAAACAATATTGATGGATAATCAAGGATCATGCCAACATTTTACAATGAAGCAATATTTGGAAATGATAAATGAAGAACCTGAAACACACTAGATTCAACGTGGATCTATTACCAAACCAAGAAAATATCATCATATACGACCATCACATCTTAGTTATAATGATTTGTTCCAAAAAATATGATAGGATCTAATAATTTCCTTATTAAAGAAGGGATAACAAGCCCATTCCATAAATTTTAAAAATCTAATCTCACTAGATCTGTAAAGAATGAACTCGTAAATGTGTTGAATTAATTTGGGAAGACTGTAGTATATAAGTGTGAATGGTATGGATAATAGGAAGAAAAAGAAAACTTAAATCATAGGTTTAATGTACAATTAATGGAGTTTTGAATCATTAATTCCATGTGTGCATGGTTTGGTTGCACTATTTTCCAAACCGGGTGAGGATACTACCTCTCCTGGGAAACCTCGATGGTTTGGTTACACAGTTTTTAAAATCATTCACCTACCATGCTTTTGGAATAGGAATGATTCCCATGAGTTTTTAGTTATGGCTATATTATTTTATGAACCATGAACCACCCTAAGTGCCACTATCGTAATCTTTAATGTTTCTTAGGGAGAACCGCATGATTTCCCCTAACCATGATCATATCGTTCACTCTTTAAAAGGGCCTTGTAAATTATCCAAAACACACCAAATTAACCTAAAAATTCATACACTAATCAAAATCTATAAAAATGGTGAAAAATAAAATTTACCTGGGAATTTATACCTGTAACAATGGGGGACATTATAATACCTCTACCATAGCACTTCTCATTCTTGATAAGTTATGGTAGTACGTGAATCCAGCCTTCTGATCTACCAAAATTATCATTACAAGGAGTTCTCCTTGTTTCATATCTGGAATCCCACACACCACCTTAAGGCCATTCTCTTTCCCAAACTCCCATCGTGGTCCTACTATGTGACTCTAACCATGAACAACAAAAACCATGGCAAATGTCATTATCCTACAACATCAGGACTGCGATCACCACATCTATTAAACTCAACACATCATGATGTACTGAACTGATTCCTTTGGTAACAACAAGTTTCTCACCACCATATGAATTCCCATATGAAAAAATATTTTGGCAGTTTAATGACATCCACAGTGCAGATCAGTCCCATCATGCTCAATAAAATGAAAGGCATGAGATAAAATTCAATACCAAGACATCGTTCCTGTTGCTGAGTTGAAGTAATGAGCCTTTTCCAAAAAAACTTGACCTAATAATGTTGATGTTTATATAAATGGGCCATCCAATTATTAAACACCTCCTACATACCTGACATGATAATATCTATTCATTTACAACCCATTGTATTCATGTTCAAGCGGAAACACTAGCCAGTAATGTTTTAATCATCTTCAAACAAAGGTTCATATCCTCAAAAACTGAATCTCCATGAGATCAGTGATCATGATTCCTTAATACTGAAAGGCATCTTTAAATTGTTCCCACATCCTTAATAAATTACAAAATGACTTTGAAGGAGCTTTCTCAGTTGATTCATCAACCTCTTTCACTAGCTATAAGGTTCTTAACCATGTGTCAATGCACCAATTTTTTTATTCAATCTCGGTTCGCACAGATTTATCTTCAGTACAAATCTCACATATATTTCTATCCATTTCTAAATCTGAATAAATAATTATATGAATTTATCCTAGAACTAGTCTATTAAAAATCAGTATTCCGGAGTCACCATGATTTTTTGACGGTCAATCTTATGCAAGACCATGACCCTTCCCATAAGAGAGGTATATCACTCATAAATTGTTTGATCCCCACACCATAGGAGACTCTTTATTATCACAAAAAAATGCAAAAAATTTTCTACCCAGACCCGACTAGTCCAATGGTTAATGTAATGACTAAATGTTATTGTCTATTCATACCTGATTATAAAGGAAAGCACCAATCGCTACACAGGCCTGTATTACCTAGAACGTAGTCCACTACATCCAATAATACATTCTTAACATGAATTTGTTTCTCCAGAAACCAAGGAATATGTTATGACTCTTGACCCAGATGGGTTCTCTAATGCGGGACACTACAAAGATCCATGGTGTTTTCACCGATGACAAGATCATGGTGACCACACAACGGTACCCTGATCTATTACTGATGACTCCTTCCATCATAGATACATGTATACACACAACCACCTCTAGGATGTAAATGAATACAAGCTTCATTCCAAATTCACTAGTTTCTAACTATAAGGGTGAATCTAAACTAAAATTTTCAGTTAACTACAGTCACAACCTCTTCTAGGTTAATCTATTGAATTAGGAACATTCTTAATGGTTTATCCACCACACTACATTGACCATTTCAACCATCCTGACTCAACCATTGCGGGAATTCTCACACATCAATTATTTTCCAATGAGGCGTGATAACTCCACTCTTACAACCAATGGATTGAGTTCCCCGTGAGTCACGAACCATTAGGTTCACACTCAAATGCTTCCACAACTATTCACTCAAAGATGATCTTTCTCCACTAAACATGAGCACTCTGAGAACTTTTATTTAGAATTGGAATCCACTTACTACCCAGATTCATCACAGACCACCTATCACCCAGGTATCAGTTCAAGCTATTTTGTGCCAACCCATGACCTAACCCTCCTTTGTCTAACCACCTAATATTTCTCTCAGAATCTAATGAGAGTTTCATTCAAAACTAATCGGTCAAGAAATCCCTGGTCCTTACCTCGATTCCAATAAAATACAGTCATCCTAAACCCGACCTTATATCATTAGTATTATCAATTGAAGTGTTCCATACTCTCAGGTTATAAAGATACTTATAAGGCCTTCCATAGTTTACTCACATACACATGCCATTTTCTTTAATGAAAACTACACCTATGTAATTAACCTCAACCATCCCATCACAAGGAATATCCTCACTCAATATACCATTACATGATAGGATACACAAGTTCACTAGTAACCAGAGTCGCATTTCAATGGCTATAAGGTCTTTTATAAAACCCTCATAGGGTTTCACTAATGGTTACATCTCACAAAACACCATCCAGGAACATCTCTACTAACATCACATTATGGATTTTATCTTATAAAAACAACATCAAGGCCAAATATTTTTGTTCTAGTTAAACAAAATTCCCTTAGGTGCTATATGGTTCACTCCACATAGTCTGTAGTTGGAACCATAATTAACTGGACCTATCTAATGGCTATTCATACATGGTTTTTACTTAGGAAATTAACTTATGACAATAAAGTAAAAACGTATGTCAAGCCATATTTGCATTGAAGGACTACATCATAATCATTTTCATTGTCTCCATCGTCATCACCACCATTATCGGTAGCCAGGTGAAACACATCATAGTCTCACATGACCTCTTATCAGAAGTATACTTACATAGGGGTTTAATATAAATAATTTCATCAAGAAATCATATGTGAAAATATAGTATATGTTTTTGACACTAAATAACTGAGTCCTACTTCATCATTATAATCACACACAAGCAACATATATGTCATATAAAACCTTTGTGTTAAATATGATTCATGTGACACCTCTTTCTGATACAACTAAGGGTCAAATCCATATGAAATCATGAATCTCA
The DNA here is from genome assembly GCA_963277665.1 of Viscum album. Taxonomy (NCBI): domain Eukaryota; kingdom Viridiplantae; phylum Streptophyta; class Magnoliopsida; order Santalales; family Viscaceae; genus Viscum; species Viscum album. Next base: position 109,327,237 of record OY728126.1, on the reverse strand, counting down.
AAATACAAGTGCATCACATTAGGTGAAATCATATAATCATAACATCTCAAACCAAAAACATCATTCTCATACCGTAGTAATATGGAATTCCCTCAAAAAAGGTATTCATGATACACCATACTGACATTCATCACACGATCTAACACATTACTATTCCACCCATCTAACAACTCCTCAAATTTGGAAAATATGATGGCTCTGATACCATTATGTAACATCATAACCTAAATCACCAGGTCCAAAACGGGGTGCCACATGACCTCTGGCTCATCTCCCCTTACGTCAGAGGATATCGACTAGTAGTGAGGGTATATGGTAGAATCATGTAGAGGCAATATATTGAATTGGAGTTCACAATAACAAATAAATAACCGAACATGTTACAATATACAATTGGAGTTTGTGGAAACATTTTACATACCATTAGTAATGAATGAATATAGAAAAAATATACCTAAATGGTCATACCTAAATACAGTACATTGATTTCCCACTGAGTTAATAACATATAGAAATAGAAAATGAAAAAGTACAAGAGTCTTGATACCTAACTCCAAGAAACACTACCTCCCATTATGTAGACTCATAGTGCATTATCCTTTTAGAAAATAAAACTCAATCCTCATACCAACATTAACCTATAATAGGTGAGGGTACTCAGGTACCCAAGTTCCATGGACATAAGGGAAGGGTGTGAGTACAACTCAGTACGACACCACCAATGCAGTTCAATAACCATATAGTAAAATGTAGCATATTTTCATGATATAAGCTCATTATAAATTAAACAAAAAATATTTTACTACAAATACAAATCATATCATCACTAATGAAAAAGTAAGCAACAAAAAACGATATCTGAGTGATTTTGTGCTTACCAAGCTGCCAAAAACCCTAGATGTATCTACTTCTGATCCATGCCAAATTCATTTTCATAACTAATGTTGGGAGTAATCAAGGTATAGCTTCCAAGATGATGAACATGTCACTCAGCATCCACAAGTCATTGATTGAACATGTCTATGTCAGGGGTTGGGCCACAATATCGACTGATGGACATGTTACTCATTATCCAAAATCTATCAAGTTATTGGTTGGGCCAAAACAATGATTGTTGAATGTGTCACTTGATATCCAAAAGTCATTAAATTCAAGTTCATCCTATAAAGTCTAATAGGTAACATGTTACTCAGTACTCACAAGGAATCGATTCCTAGGTCATGACACAGATTAATCATGCCCCACTACTTCTGTTACAGTTTTGGACTCATATTCATAATTCACATACCCTATGTCTAGGTCCATCATCTTCATTACAATCCATGCACACTCCCCCTCTAAGGGTAGTTATAATAGGATGGTCTACCTATCATCAATACCATAACAATAACTCCAAAATAAATATGATGCATCACATAATAGGGGAGGGCATACATATAGATAGGTTATATGATATCATCATTATTCATAGTATCTATAAGTACACATAGGTGATTAATAAGTCAAACATGGTCTATTAGACTATCAATGAACACTCATGGAATTAGTCATCATATCTTTCATATATATATATATATATACAGGGTCATATATCCATTCATAGTTCAGAATAACACATATAGGTACAACTTATAAAAGCATGAATTAGTACAAACAACCATATACAAATATATGAATGTGGTCATCATCCACTTGGTCTCATGGGCTACACACACATGTGATCAAGAATGAAACATGGTCACATAGGATACTCACACACACATGTGATCAATAATCAAACATGTTATTTCAATATCTAGGTCTCATGTAGAATAGGTAAACACCCAAGGGGGTCCACAAAATCTATAGAACTCATTAGTGATCAATCCTAAAACATTGGTGGTCAACATCAGTCCAATGAACAAGGGTCCTTCATGGCCTTTGGAACTTGTTCCAATTTCACTATACATAGTTACATTAAGTAATTAAGACTTAAGGATAATTAATTAATTAAGAATCACTTATTATTCCCAACACATTATTAATTTAAGGAAAATTCACCCAAGGTGGTGAACCATGTATCAGATGCCAATAAACCATGAATAATACCATAGGGTTGAGTACAAGAAACTACCTACCTCAAATAAAGTAAACTCTAAAAAAAGAAAATATTTGCTACTATGTCTAAGTATATACAAGTATATAAAGCCTCCATTGATTTCCTTGAGATTATAAATCATGACCAAGAATTGAAAATTAATTAATAATAAATAAATTATAATAAATTGATAGATACAATTAAAATCACATTCAAATGAAAAGGGAACACTTTCCAGAAGACTAATTTGGTTTTAATACCTAACTGCAACCTCAAAAAAACCCCTATAAAAGGTTCACAACATTATTTGAACATAATTCTAAGAAACGGACATATTATTTAGCAACAATAATAAGGAAAATATAATATAATTATATTTGAACCTTTAGAAGAAACCAACCAAAAAATGTACCTTAGCTGCACATTGTCCAATAAATTTTAGCCACTCAAGGAACACACGGTTTTATGATGAGAAAAACCTCAAATAAATTCCATGATATAATGGATAATTTAACTCAATTTTACCCAAAAAGGATTCATTATGGGATATTACCACAATGAAACACTCGACAATGACATGTGTTCATCATTACGGGACATACTTTTGCCGAGTCAATCCATAGATCCATAATTATTTGAAACTTCCACCAAGGACTAATGGAATCACCTTCCAGTTTTCAAGAAGAATCATTCAAGGAAAATGAAACAATTATCAACCACCATAAGATGAATAAAGAGACTATGATAAATTAAGAATGAAGGATCTCCCCCGAATTCACCAACTGAGCTACATCTAGATAAGATAAATGAAGAACTTCCAACACACTAGATATGCATCCGATATATCACCAAACCAAGAACATATCATCAAATTTGACCATAAAAAACCTATTTTAAGGATCCATTCTAAAGAAGAATAGATGATTCGATAAGAACATAAAGGAAAAAAGTAAAACAAGAACATACCTTGAATTTCTAGGATTTGATCTCACTAAATCTTCCAAGAACACGCTATGAAAGGGGTTGAATTAATTTGGGATGACTTTGATGTCTATAATTCTGAGTGGAATATAGAATTGTAAGATTAAATGATAAAATTAGAGGGTTAATGGACAATTAATGGAATTTCAGATCATTAATTACAGGCAAAAATGGTTTGGTCACACATTATTCCAAACTGTGTGCCAACTGTTTAAGGCTACTTCGACTCCAGGGGAAACCTACACAGTTTGGTTGCATGATTTTTCAAATCATGATCCAATCATGATTTTGGAAATAGAATGAGTAACATGATTTCCCTATGAGGCTTCATGGTTTTATAAACTATGTGCCTTAACCATGTGCCACCCCAAGTTCTACTACCATAAGCCATATATTTTCCTAGGGAGAATCACATGGTTTCCACTAACCATGATCAAACTGTAAACTATTTGAAAATACATACTAAATTCTACAAAACACCCTTAATTTAACCCAAATATTCTTCCACAAAACTAAGGCTCTATGTAAAGGTGAAAAACTAAAATTCACCTAATAATTTCCGCATGTAATGACATAGGTCATTAAATTTATAAAACAGATAGATTATTCAACCAAGTATATTCTATAAGATAAAAATGGTTGAATAAGTGAGATGGTTGGAACTAAAATTTCCAAATAGTTGAGTTAGATATTTGGATTCAGTTTACCGAAAGTAGAGTAAAACTGACATCATTAGCCAACCTATGGACATTCCAGATGATAAAGCTTGATATTTTTTTGAGGGATATAGAAAATTATGCTTACAAGAAGAAAATTATTGGATGACTTTCATATAATATTTATATATTTTGAGTGATATAACAAAATCGAGAACCAACTTATAGATGTTTAAAATTGAAAATCATAGTAGAGATAAATCTAGATTTAGTTTACTAGAAAAACGAGATAGGTCGACGTGTGTGATGGTTATATCAAAAGTTCACATGGAATTAGATGTTCCATCTATGAGGAAGTTTGTGATGAACACTTTAAGGCTAGTGGATTTGGTATAAACAGTGTCACTATTCCTACAAAAGGGGTGGAAGGCTCTTTTGGTGAGATAGCTCAACCACATGTGAAATATTTTGGTATTAGATTTCAAGATAATAATTTTACTCTTGGGTTAAGGATAATAACATTCATTACTATAAAACTTATGAGAATAATTAATGTTCATAGATCTAGATAATAATTATATATATAAAGGAGTAGGTTTCCAACATTAGGATTAATCTTCTTAAAATACATGATTACTATTTCTTTTAATTTATCTATATTGAATGAGGGAGTAGGTGTTGATGTCGCAAATCATAGATACAAACATCCAAACCAGTGATAGAGGTTTTATAATCATATAGGAAGAAAATTTTCATGTTTAACTTACACATAAAAAAGACGGTCTCCTATAATTTACCCCCTCCCCCAAGCTGACTATAGGGTCCACTAAGACTAACAAGTGGTATCATAGGTTACATGGTTTCCTCTATTTGGATCTAAAGGCTTATCCCAATTACATTATATGATCTTCATGATGTGAATATTTATGAATGATAAAAAGATGTATCCACAAAGAGATAAGAAGGGTATGATCGAGCTGATGAAAACAAAAGTAATTCACGGTTGTAGAAACATGGAGGATTCAACCAAAACCTCGAAAATATAGAAGATGATTGAATATTAAAAGAATCAAAATATAAAATCCCAGAAGTAAAAAAAGTGGATCTTCATCTACCTAGAGGTAAAAAGAGAATAAATTATAATTATAAATCAATCAGAGATAATCATCCCAAAGAATCTTGTTCATGCTATTGTCTGTATTAGTTTGTTGAATCTATTGATAATATTAAATTTGAAATCAAGGATTATGTGAAAAATATCCCCATTGAAGATACCACATATATAATATCTTCCATCAATGGTTTACAAGATAAAAATACATAGCTAGATTCTGAATCCAATGATACGAAGAATGAATTGGATAATAAATTATGAAAATTAAAAACCCTAAAAATAATGTAAAGGTAAAGTCACAATCTGTCCATCTATCTAGTGAAAGATTTTCCTGAGTAAAAGAAGAAATAAAACAAAGTATTTTTGAGAATTTATTGCTTAAATAAATGAATAATGAGTCAGAAGTTATAGTCAGTGTTAAAAATTCTCATCTTGAGACTAAATCTAGAAGGATAAAGAAGACTAAAACACACTATCAGAAGAATGAAAAATACATGAAGTATCTGTTAAGATGATAAATGATGAATGTGAAGGAAAAGTAAAATTCTTTGAAAATCAGAAAAATTCTTAATGTAAAAAGTGTCTTGAGTTGAAAATAATTTTGAAATCCTAAGAAGATACTCATGTTTAATCTTCACATGAATCCAAGAGAAGATCTATTTTTTGTTTATAAAGAGGTTATTACGTCACAAAAGACTCGATCTAGAAGTATAATAATTTTTTATCAAATCGAAGATACAAATTTTATAGGCCTAAAAAGAACGATAAACCCATGTTTTGATGAATTTTTATGTAGTAATTTTGATACATAGAATAGTTAAAGTTGTATTTTTAGATGATGAATTGTAATGAAATGTAATGAGAAACTTAGAACTTATAGATTGGTGTATGAAAAGATGAAAAATATAAGTCCCCCATGAGTTCTTTGGTGGGATAATGTTCATATCCATGAAATATAAGAACTATCCACCCACCAATTTTTCAGAAAACATATTAGCTCAATATTTTTTTTCTATTTTTGGTGTTGTGGAATGTTTGGACACCATGTCATTGATCATTGGAACAACATATCAACTACCAGAAATAAAGAAGGTTTGAATTATTAGGGAGATGAATGGATGAAAAGAAGAATCCATCCATGTTCAACAAACCCTCAAAGCATAAGGAAATATTTACTACATCTATCATATATAAACATCTTAATAAATTTTTTGAAAAGTGATATAGAAGCGTTAATGGTGATAATAAGTGTTGGTTTTAAACTACCACTCCCAAATTGGTTACATACAATGAAGTAAGACCACATAAGGTGGAGGGAAACAAAAGGAATATAAACTAAAAATCAACCTTGACATGTAAGGAAAACGTGTTTAAAAACTTTAAGGAACTCAAGAAAAAATTAAAGGAAGATTTAACACTAAAGATATGATTATTATATTTTGGTAAATAAGAGAAACATCTTGGATATCTATAAGATGTACATGAATATCCTAAGGGGAATATTGAATACCCCATCAATAAGGTGGAGAAATAACATTGAATTTAGTTTTAAATGGGGTTTGAAAACAAATAAAAATGGTAAAATTGAAGACCCTATAAGATGGTGATGATTAAGTACGTTAATTTTTACAATAATGGTTGTAAATGATATTTAGATTCAAAGGAGATTGCATAAGGGAAACTACCTGTGGGTTTTATAGAAGTAATCTCACCAAATGTTCATACATCGGAAGGTGAAACTGTGAGAAACATAAAAACCATAAATGAATGTTCTACAACAAGAAGGTGAAACTATATAAGTCCACATAATTTTAATATATGTAGGAGGAACTCTTGTCCTCATAAGAAATAAAGAGAAGTTAAGAAAGTATTGTTGATGGATAGATGATGTATTCAAGGAGACTATTATGTGGAATAATCTTAAACATTATACTATTAAATGAGTTTAACTCCATTGTGTTCATGACCATTGCCGATGGATAAATAAGTACTATCAATAAAATATTGAATTGTAGTTTCCTGAAAGTTAATTTTTGTAAGATAGAATATATTTATTGATTACTAATCATATTCAAATGAGATAAAGAGTATTTAAGGTTAATGGTGAACACTCTATAAAAATTACCTTGAATTGATGAAAAAATATAGATTGTAGAGTGTCCATTAGATAATGAATCTTGATGTGGGGCGATTGAAGACCCAAATATAGATATTGAATATCTTAGTTATAGGTGTTGAAAATATCTTGATCTAAAGTCCCATAATGTACATCTAATGAAGCTGAGGTACCAAAAACGAGGTTACTAGAAGTTGAAGAAACCAGGAAGTCCGAAATATGACATCATAAGTATAAACATGAGTAGAGTACTAAGAATATAGAAAATATATTAACTTTGTAATGTTCTTATAAGAAATTCATAAGGTTGAGACAAATGTTCTTAAAGTTCATTTAACCTTATGAAATTGAAGTGAATTGAAATTATGGACAACAGAATGAACTTTAGTGTAGACTGAGCTACACGTTCAGAGGCAACACCACATAAATATATTCTGAAAATAATAAGTTGGAAGGTATATGGAAGATAATTATACTAAGAATATAAAACAAATAAAGTGTTTTTAAGTTAAATCCAAACAATTTTGTGTTATTCAATAAACAAAATAACATCGCTTTGGTGTAAGATCAATGGTGATTCATATTGTGTCAATCGATGTCCATGTTGATAAGATGATAGGATAATGATGGTCGATGTTAAAGAATCTAGAAGAAGGTGAATGGAGAAGGAAGTGATCTGAGAATACACCAAAAATTATATCATCTAAATAAGAGGAACAATTAAAAGCTTCCAAATATGTGGTGATGCCCTAGGGGTCAGATGAAGGCCGGTTATTAAAAGACCAACCATGACATAACGAACTAAAATTTCAAAGATTCGGAAATCTAAATGATCTTGAGTGATGATAAGATTATGTGCCCAAGGGATGGAAGAATAATCGAATTATTCAGTAAATGGGAATGAGGAACTCAAGATACAGGTAAAATTAAAGCATCAAAATATGGAATCCGAGGGTGATCTATAGTTGATGCCTGATCTTTAGTGAGGACCAAATCATTGTTCAATATGGAATATAGTTGTTCTAAAAATATTAGCAGGTGATAATTAAAATTAATTGAAGTAAAAACTATTTTTTCATGTATTGAAGGGGATATGATCAAATGATAATCTATTAGGAATTTTTAAGATGAAGTTCAATAAATATATTAGAGCAATGAATGTTAATAATTGAAATCTCAATAATAAATTTATAGTTTTAAGTGCTGAGGGATATAAAAGATTGAGTTCATTTAAGGTAGAATAAATATCAAATAAAGGGTAGAATGATGTTAGAGTTACAATTACTGAAGCTTATGGAAGTTAAGATACCAAAATTTGTTAAGTGACTTCACATAAAGATTGTGAATTCATAATAAGAGGGAAGATGCTATGGTAGAATTTCAAATTTTTGATATTCCCAATGGATAGTATGTGTGGTTGATTTGAAGACCATTTATGCAATGTTTTTCAAAAGTTTTTACTAAGTCAAAAAAAATTATCATTGGAATAAAATAAAGATAGTCAACTGAAGAATGAGTTAGTGGGAGTTTCAAATTGAAGCACGCATGTTCCCCACATTAACCAGAGGATGTTTTTATATATAAAGGGGAACATCATTCGAATGGGAAGTGATAATGAAAAATAATTTGGAGAGATAATAATATTATTAAAAAGAATAAAAGAGATGGATCACATGGACTAGTATATTCCATAAAATAAATAGAGTCAAATAATTGAGGATACTAGAACAAAACGTTCTGAAGAGTTGAGTGAGAGATTCAGATTAAGTTTACTGAAAGTATAGCCTGATTGATGTCAAGTAGAAATCTATATAAGTTCCAGGAATTGAAGTTCATGAAAATTTAAGGTATATAAAAATTTATTTTAGTGAATCAATGGACAGGCTGACTAGCATGTGATTCTTGTGGAAGTTAAGAGATAGACTAGTGTCAATATCCATATTTATAATGTTTCATATATTAAAGAACATGGTAGTGAGAGATCGTGATTTAGTTTACTAAAATCATTGGATATACTAGCCTACATGTTGGGTATAATATAAGATCACATAGTTTTCGAAGTTACATCCATGAGGAAGTTTTTTAAGAACCCTTGACTACTGGTTGTTCCTGTATAAATAATTCCATCATTCTCACTAAGATGTGGAATGAAACTATTAGGAGATAGGTCAAACACATGCGTAAGATTGTGTTTTTTGAGTTCATGGTAATAATCTTACTCTTGGGTCAAGGATTTTTAGGACTTATAAGAATAGTGAAAATCAACATATAATGATAACAACCAAATGTAGGAAGATGTAGGTTTCCCACACTAGGAACAAATATTGTAAATATTCATGTTTGTTGTTTTCATTTCAATTTTTTTATTACATGAGGGAGTAAGTTTTGATGGCCCTGACTATGATAGAGGTTCAATAAAATTATATAAATAAAATGTTTAAGTTGAACTTAATCAGTAAAAGTTGGACACCCCTTGATTCTTCTCTACTCATAGGGAGACTGCATGGTCCACTAGGACTAACATGACGTATCATGTATAAATAAAAGCTAAACTTGACACTAAATTTGGACTCTTAGGTTATATAATCCATTTATGATCAATATTTGAATTTTTTTCGATTAGTATTTGGTTGGGCTTGACCTCCCCATGCATTTTTATTGGAATAATATGTAACCCGACATTGATTGTGGAGTATAGATTCATAATTGAAATGATTCAAATTTACACATATATGATATATCTTATTTTCAAGGGATTTCAGACTGCTTTTGTTAATTTTGCCACATTTTTAAGATATCCATATTTTCGATTGCTTGATCTGAGTGGCTATGTTTAGGTGATAAAAATAACTATTGAATATGAAAGGAATCCTCTATTTTGTTAAGTATAAATTAAGTTATGGAACATTTCTATCTCCTACTGAAGAAATAAAATCAACAAGCTAATTTATGATAAGAGTAATAAAATTCTCTACCCGGTATATTTTAAAATATAGACCATTATTTTTTTTACTTTTACCTTATTTTAGCAATTAGAAAAATTCAAACTTGTGATCCACTATTCTATTTTATGTTAAATATAAATTGTAATTAAATTTTTTAATACATTTTAAGACCTTTCTTTCAACTCAAATTCAAAATTTAGTGGGTATTGAGAACCCCATCAACACCATTATCATGTTTTACTTTATAAGAAAATATGTTTTGGTTAATTTCTATAATTATTACCATAGGTAATTTATTTTAAATATTAAATAACGATTGTATGTGTTATTTTTTTGGGGGTTTAATATGTTGACTGGATTCAATATGTTTCTTTATACTTCGATTGTTATATTTTTCTAAAATGGTGTTAATGTCGAGGACTCACTTTTTTCTTAGTGTAAAAAATTTAATCATTTTTTTCCGTTTTCTATTATCGGAGCCATTTTTTTAAATTCCCCCTAATTTTATTATTTATAAAATTCAAAAACGTTATTATATAATTCAACAATTAATTAAACTATACTCATATATTTTCAATTAGTATATATTAATAAAAATATATAAAATTGTTTATAGATTTATACTTTTTCAATTAGTATCAGTTATACTTATTTTATTCTACTTATTCCATTCTACTTATATAATTTTTCAATATATTTAATATATTTTATTAACTTATACAATTTATATATATATTTTTATGATTATATATTTATTCAATGTATTCAATCCTCATTCCACACACACACACACACACACATATATATATATATATATGGAATCCAAAAATTATATACATGTTCAATCCATATTTGTAGAAAAATATATAGCAAATTTTGTATTGTCTTTTTATTTTGTAAAATATTATTATTTTGTATAATTATATATCGAATTCTAAATCAAATTTACATATATATGTTTCTAACAAATGAATCTAATCCCATGACACATGTACCAAAATATTAGTTTTTAAATAAATACTTATATCGAAAAATTATCCTCCCTTGAACACACTGATTCCCATTCCAGATACATCTTTGTTTTACTCCATTTTCTTTCATCCCCATATCCCACCAGGTACCCATGATAAAGAGAAAACCAAGCCTCCCATATATGATTTTTTGGAAACTATATCCTACTCACTATATGATAAACACTGATGTCTCCTCCAAAGAAAATCCCAGATTCACCAATCTCGAAGGTTTTTTTAGGGGGAATCATGTAACTGGGTTCTTAGATAATCCTATGACATTGGTTTCTATGCTATTTTTAATGTCAAGTGGGATCCCTGAAGGTGGTCCTCAACTTGGTATGAAGACACAACATCCAAAAGATCATTTTCAAGATCGTTTCTCAATGTATCTTCAAGGATAAAACAACTATTGGCATATATATACCTTCTTCTTCATCAGAGGGTTCCAAGGAAATTGTGAACTTTGTATTCATTTTTTTTAATTATATCCCATTTTAATATTCATTGATTTAAATTTTTCACAAATTAAATTAATTTATTTTTTTTCTAGATTATCATGATTAATTTTATTCAATTTTATTTTTTAAATGTTAAATTATTGATTGTGGTAGGGAAATGCAGTGTTTAGTCCCGCTCCTCCTAGGCCTAGCCATTCTTCCCTACCCCTTGGCCCTTTATTTTGTTGATTCATTTCCCTTCTATTTATTTATCACAATCCATTGATTAATCGTCATCCAAATATTTTCTTTCTCTAATTTTGTGTTTCATTCATGGATTGATTTAGGGATGGATCTATACCCCTTTCTTCTAGATTATGTTGTGATGAGTGTCAACATAGGTCATTATAAGGCATTCATTTGGATTTTATTCATGGATATCATACACTCTTTTTATGTTGGAGAGTTTTTTTGTTCTTGTGTGTTGCTATAGCTTCTACATGCCATGATTTCTCAGTGTAAGATCCCGGCCTTTTCTAGAGTCATATCAGGTGTGTGTTTCATGTAATTTTTGAGGTTTTTAGGTACCTTTGTTTTGGATTAGTGTCTTGGGGTGTGTTTTGGTGAATTTTTAAGAAAATTTAATGGATAAAGGGCTATGAACAGTTTGGGCATGATTTGAAAAATCGTGCGACTAAACTGTTCCAAGCGTGCAAACCTATATAGAGATGTCTTCACGATTTGTGCATGGTTTGAAAAACCATGTGACTAAACTGTGCCAACCATGAAAACCTTGATAGATAGGTCCACACAGTTGGAGTGCGGTTTTCCCTAACCATGAACCCTTACCCAAGAAACTGTTTGTGCGGTATTTAATATCCAAAAATCTATTTTAAACCCACCCCCCCCCCCCCACTAAGACTCTCATATTTAGAACTTGGCTCAGACTTGAAAATTTCTAGGTGATCCCATATCCTTACGGAGGGATTCCAAGGTAATATGAACATAAATATTCGAGATCAAAAGCCCATATTGAAGATCTTCTCACTTTTCATTAGGTGTATTTCATCACGTTGCTTCTCCCATTTATTCCACTATATTTCATTAATATTTTCATGGAATAAATACTCCATTTCCATGGATCTAAACCTATGATTTGAGATCTAGATCTTGGATTTTTTATCTAGATATAGATTTTAATGATCTTGATGCCTTTGATCATAATCTTTTTTAGGGATTTAGATCCAAAGCTTGATTGGTGACATTGTGCCACTCGGATTTTGGGGATTTCAATCAGGATAACTTCCATCAATAAACCAAGGTAGGTGGTCTAAATTTAACTCACAAAGTTGTGGATTTTAAATGTGATTGTTATTTTATGGATTTTCTAGCTTCCCTTGATAATTAACTTTCTAAATTGGAGTAATTGTGATTGTGGAATTGACATGTGATCGCCTTGGGGATTAATTAATAATTGAATCATGGAACAAACGAATGGGGGTTTCCCAAATAGATATTTGTTTTAGAGATTGGTTGTGGTTTAATACATTGTAATTGAGATATTGAATTGAATATGTTATGAAAATTAATTGGGGGAATTTAATTATGAAATATTGTTTGTCTATGTAAGATAATTAATTGTGAGAATTAATTATGTGACATGATTTTTATCAAAGATAATTAGTTGTGAAAATTAATTATGATGTGTTGAGATTTTATATGGATAATTAATTGTGAAGAAATAATTATGGAATGAGAATTGTTTTCACTGATTAATTAATTGATGAATTGATTAATGGGTAATGTGCTTAGTTAATTTTTGTGTTAATTAATGGACTTTTAAATGTATAATAAATTGTTGGATTATTGATGGAAATATGTGGATAATTATTTTGAATTAAAGAATTTTTAAATGGATGATATTCTTTTGGTGCTAGACATGGAATTCTAGAACAATTAGTATATGGGACATGGTCATGGTTTCCCCCCCCCCAATATTTATCCAAGCATGAGATTTTGGGGTGCTAGGCATGACGACCTACAACAAATGAGATATGGAGTGTTAGGAATGGAGACTTACACATAATGAGATTTGGGTATATTGACATGTCTTTCAACACCTAATGAATGGAGATTCAAATGGAAAATATGAATTGAAACTGGGGACTAATGTGATGATTAAAGATTAAATGACAATGTGATAATTGTTTAATTATACATTGTATTTATTGCTTCATAAAACTGCATGAATTATCTTTTTACTGGACTTATTTTAGACACCGTTGGTGGTTGCTAACTGAGTTGTACCCACACCCAATTTGGGCCGCCTAATAGGAACCAGAGTAGACATTTTTGTTGTAGGAGAGGATAAGGTAAATGCCCTGGGATAGATTGATGTTTGGGATTAGAGTATGGGAGAGGGAACCAGACATGGTTCGAGATCCTCTTGGGAGTCATTGTATCCTTAATTTCAGTTTCATTATAAGAACATGACATTCACATTGTCCTAGAATGTTTTACCTTTTAGTCAAGTATTGTATTTTCTTATTTTGAATATCATATTACATGGTATTGTTTTTGTTATTTATATTCTTCTAAACTTGGTTGTTGTTTTTTTCTCCTGTTGGTGTTTTATTCTAATACAAGAGTGTATAATCTCCCCAATAATTACTTACTAGTCCCTCGCTTCTTGAAAACACCTTCTATCATAAGAGGAGGCATGCTTGAGGGGTTCTGGACCACTGGCATCGGGGCACGATTTAGTGTCACATAGGTCAGGATGTCACGAAGTGTTATTAGTGGAGTTTTCTATTCTTTCTTATTATTTTATATTACTATTTTTGTAATGGTAGATAGGATAATATGAAGAGTTGAGTCTTGTTAATGATCTCATGTATGGGAGTTGCAAACCCATGTACAGGAGAAAATCCGTGTAATCACTGTTGGATTGTTGTGATTGCTATTTTTCTATAGATCGATATTATTTCACATTGGTTGATGCACTTGTGGTGTGATGTGATATTTTTTTTGATAGTTATTGAATTTTTATTTTTCGACTAAAGAGGAATGATACTTGAGTCTATATGCATCATCCTAGGCACACATTGTTGTATTTACATCCATCATTCTAGACAGTCACGGGAAAACGGGATATGAGTAAGTTAGTGAACGTTAACTGTTTTTCCTTGAAGTGAGATTTAAATAATGATGAAAAAATGAGAATAAATTGGTGTCTAATGAGGTCCCGGATTATGAAATGAGTATTATTAATTAATTAATTGTTGTATAAATTAATTTGAGATCATGTGATTATGTAATGGTTGAATTAATTAATGAAAATGTAGGTACCATTGTTAACCAAGACCTAGGAGTAGAATGGTTAAGTGTAGTGAAAAGGCCTCAGTGTTGACCGTGTAGTGAAAAAAGGGGAATATGACATGTTGAAACTTCATTTGATAGTTTCCCATCATTCATAAAAGTTATAAGGTTGGGTTATGATACCAAAGTCATGTGTTGTTATTTGTAGAGATATGCCTTCACGATGTTTGTTGAGGGTGGGACTGAGGGGTACGGACCAGAACGAACATCCAGACATGGATCTTGACTCACTATTTGTGCAAGATGAGGAGGAAGGGTAACAGTTCTAAGAGAACATTGATCATTTCATGAAATTAATGTAGATAGACCTAGGGTGGGTTCTGAAAAGCATGTTTGAGTTGACAAGGGAGTTTCAACTGTAGCAACCTCCAACATTTACTGAATAGGGTGGACTTGAGGGAGCTGAATTCTAGATTGAATCCATAGATATGATAAAGGAACATTTGGAGACTCCATCTAGGAGGAGGCTAAAGTTGGATACTTATATTCTACAGGGTTCAATGAAGTTATGGTGGGACATTTAGGTATGATCTGGAAAGACTGGTGATATGTTATAGAGGGATATTCTAGAATTTTTATTGTAGAACATCTTTAAAGATATGATGAAACAAGAGAAGGCTCCAGATTTTATGCATATGACCCATAGAAGCATGTTCATAATGGATTATTCCGAATTTTTTGATAGATTTACATCATTTTTCTCCAACGTTGGAGGAAAATTAGGCTTATTTGGAAAAACAATTTCAGGATAGACATAGGTGTGAAATTAAGTCTCAAGTGAAAATCACTAGGCTAAAGAAATTATTAGAAGTGGTTAATCATGATCTCATTTCAGAGGGTAACATAAAGGAGGCTCCTAGTAGTAGACATGTAGATAACACTGGATGATCAAGGATTGTACATTCCGAGAATGGGAAGCACCATTATGAAATCCTTAGTCATGATAGAGGAAACAAGGTGGATATCCAAGAAGAACAGTTTCACCAGATCTTACTCATGTTCTTTTCCACTAGTGCGGTAGTCCTAGATACTATCATACACGTTGTCCTCGACCACCAGTAGAGTACCGGTTTTTCGGCATGATAGGGAACCTATAGATGTTTTATATGATGTAGTGCAGGATGTTGTTGAGGGAGAAGTTGATCAGAGTCAGAGTGTGGGAAGGGGGTCTTCTACAGTATATAGTTCTGGCAGCTAGAACTCTACAGGCAGAGGTGATAGAGGTAGTGGACGTGGTACTACAGGGTACGAGCACTCATATCAAAAGATTGGTGAAACTCAAGGTAGTCATACAACACCATATAGTAGAGGGTTAGGATAGTTACAGGAAGTGCATCCAACACTTGTGTATAGCGAGGGTAGTCCATCAACGGTGAGAGGTACTATTCACGTTCCCTATACTTTATCTACTACCACTACCACAAAACTGGGCAAGGCCAGTGCCACCCCTTTATCAACACTAACGAAAACCGCTGATAAAGGGGGTACCTTTATCAGCACTAAAAAAAGCGCTTATAAAATTACCCCTTTATTAGTGATTTTTTTAGCGCTGATAAAGGTACCGCCTTTATGAGCGCTTTTTTTAAAAGCGCTGATAAAGGGTTCGACTTTAAGAAAATTAATTTAAAATAATATATTAATATATCAATATATCAATATAGTTATGTTGATATAAATATAATATATAATTTTTAAATATAATTTAGATAAGTATAAATATAAATTTACACTTAATATACTTAATATATAAGATATTTAGTGAAATTGGATTATAAAAAAATTATAAAATTATTTTTAATTAATAATTTGATAATTATTATGGAGTGATAGTAATATAATAACAATTTGAAGACTAAAAAAATTTAAAAAATTTAAAAAAAGATCCAAAATATGTTGAAAACGCAACTCGAAATTCAAACAGTCATAACTTTTGATCTGGGTGTCAGTTTGAGCTCTACCACATATCAAATCGAAGCCTTCGACGATCTCTACGTAGTTGCGACTGTGGGGACCCCCATTAATGTTTTTTAGAGGTTAAAAAAGGCCTAAAAGGACTCTAGAACTGAGTTTTTAGTCGGGGTACCCATATTTTTTAACATTTTGTGGATTTTTAGCCTCGTTTAGGGGGGGTATTATTGTCTTTTTGTGGTGGGGACTGAATTTATTCCAAGGTATTACATTAATATTGATATTATTTCTTTGAAATTTTATCATTTTTTATAATAAACTGCTATTTATAATCAAATATATAACTATATGTACATATTTTTTATATATTCACACCTAAAAATTTAATTTTGTAAATAAATAATTAAACATATTTACATATAAAATATATTAGCTTTATCTAAATAATAACTAATATCCATTTTATTTAAAATACCAATATATGAATATTTATATAACTATATATTAATATAACTATATATATTAATATAAATATATATATATATATATTAATATAAATATATATATTAATATAACTATATATATATTAATATAACTATAAATATATATATTAATATAACTATAAATATATATATATATATATTAATATAACTATATATATATATTAATATAACTATATATATATTAATATAACTATATATATATATATTAATATAACTATATATATTAATATTAATATATATTACTATACAAATAAATATAACTAAATATATATATATATATATATAAATAAATAGATATATCATAAACAATAGAACAAATCAATATAGGGGAGTGGCAAAGGCTTTAGGCATGTAGGGGGGAGGTCTTGAGATCAAATCTGGGTGGAGGTAGGGGCGTGCACGCAAGGGTGGTTTAGGGGGGCTAGCGCTGATAAAGGGTGTAGGCGGTGCGTGTGGGTGCTGGAGGTGTGGGAAAGCGATCATAAAGGGGGGCTCAAGTGCTGTAAAAATCCCCCCCCCCCCCCGAGATTGTCAGTATTTTTTTAATTTTTTTTAATTTTTTTTATTTTTATTAGTGCTGATAAAAGGGGTCTTTATCAGCGCTTTTTGGAGAACTGATAAAGGGGACCCCCCCCCACCCCCTATCTTTTTTGGCATTAACAGCGCTTTTCTATCACTGTTAACGACAATTTTTAGTGCTGATAAAATCTGTATTTGTAGTAGTGTACCTTGTTTGACACTGGTGCCTATCATTCCATTATATCTACAAATCTGGTTAATGGCTTGAGCTTGGAGGTGGAGTCCATAATTGGGGTGATGAATATGGATACAACCTCGGGAACACAGTATAGGGATATCTGTTTATGAATGGAATGTTTGCTAGAGGTCGGAGAGTATCATTTTCTTTGGGATATCTATTTCCTTGACATAACGAGCATTAACCAAATTATGGTTATAGACTGGCTAGTCACATTCCAGGCCTGCAATGATTGTGACCACAGAAGAGTGGCCTTGGTATCTCTAATGGGTGGCCAGTATGATCATCATGGAGAATGGGATATCCATGCAGACGGAGCTGGGCCAATTACTAATTAATTGGGAGAGCTCACAGCCCAAGTTTCTAGTCTTTTGCTGGATGATGGGAGTGGTATACAAGACCTACTTCCACCAGTAGTATAACTATTTCAGGATTTCTTTCCTGAATACTTTTTAAGGTTTCCACCTGAGAGTGATGTGGAATTCACTATCGAGCTCATTCCATAGGCTGATCTGGTATCTATTCTACCATAAATAATGTCACCAACTGATCTTCAATAGTTCAAAATGAAGTTGGAAGAGTTAGAGGATAAATGGTTTATTCATCTAGGTACGTCACCTTGGGGATCAAAAATATTGTTTGAAAAGAAGGTTGATGGGGGTTTACAATTGTGTGTTAATTACCAAAAGTTGAATAAAATGACTCTGAAGAACCGATATTCTATTTCGTGTATCGGTGATCTATTTGAGAAGACGAAGGGGGGAATTTGTGTTCTCAAAGATCGATGTAAGATGAGGGTATCATCAAGAGAGATTTTGGACCTTTGATATACCAAGAACTTCTTTTAGAAGTAAGTTTGGCCTTTATGAGTTTTTTTTAATGCCATTTTGTTTGAAAATTGCTCCAGCTTTATTTATGGCCTTGATGTACAAGATCATTCATCCGTACATAGATCATTTTGAGGTGGTGTTTGTGGAAGACATCTTAGTATACTCTAGACTTCTGACTTTCATTACCAACATCTCAAAATCGTGATGAGTATGCATAGAGAGCATTGGCTATATTCCAATCTATCTATATGATAGTTTTTGATTGACATGGTTCAATTTTTGGGGCATATCAACTGAGAAGAAGGTGTGGTAGTGGACATAGAAAAAGTGCAGGTAGTGATTTCTAGGGAGCATCCCAAAAAAGTTTTCCATATTCTAAGATTTTTGGGATTTGGTAGTTATTACAATAGGTTCATCTAAAACTTTTCCCGATTGTCATCACCTCATTCAAGTTTGAAAAATAAATGGATAACGCTTTTTTGGATAGAAGCATGGGATAATGCTTTCTAGGAGTTCAAGAATCACTTGAAATCAGCACCAATTTTGATCTTACCTGACTCTTTTGAGGAGTACACGGTGTATTATGACAATTATGGGATTGGAATCGGTTCTTTTTTATGAAAGGGGATCGAGTCATTTCTTACAAGTCTCGGTAGTTGAGGCCACATGAACAGAATTACCCTATGTATGACCTTGAGTAGGAAGTAGTGGTTTATGCTCTTATGTGTAGGTGAAACTATCTATTGTATGAAAAAATTATAGTTTTTTGGATCCAAAAAAATTGAAGTATATCTTTTCACAGTGTGACTTGAATCTTCAGCAGCAGTGATGGGTTGAGTATATGCAGTCATTTAATATTGAATTGGCATATACACCCAGAAAGGGGAATAGTGTTGCTGATGCCTTGAGTAGGAAAACTCAGACTGAATTGCTATTTGAATCGAGTGAAGAGTGGAATATGATGACTTTGCTAGAGGAACTTCATGTGGTAGTTCAGGAGATTCAAGACAGGAGGACTCTGGTTTATGTAGTAGGGGATTCTACACTCTTGAGACAGATCCAGGACAGGTAGTATGAGGATCTAGAGTGTTTATCCTTGAGATAAATCCTTGAAGGTGGGGAGACACCTTCAGACTAGATAATATATTAGCATGAGATCATCCATATAAAAAAATTGGGTTTTTGTTTCTATGAGTATGCTAGAAGAACTCATGGGAGAATTTAATGCCACAAAGTGGGAAGTAAATACTCAGGTGAAAAAAATGTACCATGACCTATGACAGTTTTGTGGCCAGGCATGAGAAATGATAGTTTTATGGCCAGGTAAGATAATTTATTTAGCAGGGTTCATAACAAGATTATTCCCCTATTAGCAGGTGAATGAAGAGAATCAACGACCTGGAGGCCTATTGCAGCTATTGCCTATTCCAGAATGGATGTGGGATGACATGACTATAGATTGTTTTGTAGGAATTGCAATGACACTTAAGAAGAAAGATTATATATGGGTCATTGTGGATCGACTAACAAAGTCAACACATTTCATTTTAATTGGGGAAACCTTTACAGTAGAATAGTTGGGAGAACTATAGGTGTGATATAAAGTTCATTTTCATTGTGTTCCATAGACTATATTTCCATATCAGGATTCACGCTTTTCTTCACGCTTCTGGAAAGGCTTACAGAATGTGCTTGGTACACAGGTTTTATTATGTATGTCCTTCCACCCATATACAGATGGGTAGTCGGAGCGTACCATATAGGTATTTGAGGATATGTTGCGAGCATGTGTGATTGACATTGCTGGTTCTTGGGAGAAACATATGGATTTAGTCGAGTTTTTCTATAACAATAGTTATCAGACAACTATACATATGGCACCATATGAGGCACTTTATGGTAGACGACGTAGATCACCTCTATGTTGGTTAGAGGTGGGTGAGTCAAAGCTGTGGGGACCAAGTCTCATTCAGGAGACATCTTAGCAGGTGCAGTTTATTCAGAAATGTATGGATACGGATCATAGTAGGCATAATTCGTATGATGATAGTTGTAGGGGGGTCCTAGAGATTACAGAGGTTGATTTGGAATTCCTTAGGGTGTTGCCTATTTTGGGTCACCATAGGACACATAGGTAGGGCATGTTGGATCCCAGGTTTGTAGGATCGTTTGAGGTGCTGGAGATAATCGGGCCAGCGGTGTACTAATTATCCCTTTCATATAAATTCAGTGCTATGAATGATGTTTTCCATGTGTCAAAACTATGGCAGTATCACCCTGACCCTTCTCAAATGATAAATGTGGAAGAGGTTGACCTCGAGATAGATTCATCCTTTAGAGTGAATTTGATACTTGTGATGGGTCGCAGTGAACAAGTGTTATAGAGAAAGACCTTGTCATTACATCATGTGTTATGGAAACATGGAAGTGTTCAAGAGGAAATCTGGTAACAAGTAACAGACATGAGGGCTCAATGTCCCAATCTTTTTGGCTCAGAATCTTTGAGAAGTTTGAGAGTGAATCTCGAGGATGAGTTGTTTTAAGGTGGGGAGATTATAAGATCGCATCCATTTTGGTGTCATCGTGGGTTCGTTTCAAGTACATTTTGAAGTTTTTAATTACCATTGTTTTGGAGTAGTGGCTTGGTGTGTTTTCAATGAATTTTTAAAAATATCTCACAGATAATGGGTTGTGCACAGTTAGCACACTATTTGAAAAACTGTAAGACTAAACCCTGCCAAGCATGAAAACCTAGAAATAGAGGTATGCATAGTTTTTGCATGGTTTTTCAAACCATTTTACTAAACTGTGCCAATCATGCCAACTTGGATAGAGAGGTCTGCACAGTTGGTGCACAATTCACCCTAACTATGCATCCCTACCAAGTAAACTGTGTGGGCTGTATTAATTATCTAAAAATCTATTTTAAAACCATCTGAACCCCTTGAGACTCCCATATTATGTCCTTGGATTGGGATTGAGAAATTCTAGGTGATCCCAGAGCCATCTGAAGGGATTCCAAGGTGATTAGAACATAATTCATAGAGATCAAAAGCCCGGATTGAAGATCCTATCTCTTCCCGATAACTATATTTCTTCCTGTTTCTTCTCCCGTTCATTCCTCTATCATTCCTTTATCTTTTCATGGAATATATCCACCATTTACATGGATCTAAAAAATGAGTCTAGATCATGATCTTGGATTGTGGATATAGATCTATATTTTGATGATCCTAATGCCTTTGATCTTTATTTTGGGTTAGGGATTTAGATCTTGAGCTTCATCGACGACATTATGCCACTCAGATTTTGGAGATTTTTGTTGGGTTAACTTCCATCAAAAAACTGAGGTAGGTGGTCTAAATTGAACTCACATAGTCCTGAATTTGATATGTGAATGCGATTTTATGGATTTTCTAGCTTCCCTTGATAATTGAATTCCAAAATTAGAGTAATTCGGAATGTGGAATTGACTTGTGAGTGCCATGGTGATTAATTAATAATTGAATCATAGAACAAATGAAGGGGGGGTTCCCAAATAGATATTTGTTTTGGGGATTGTATATGGGTTGAGATATTGTAATTGAGATATTGAATTTATTGTGTTAAGATAATTAATTGGGGGAAATTAATTATTAAATGATGTTTGGCTATGTAAGATAATTAATAGTGAGAATTAATTATGCTCCATGATGTTGATTAAAGATATTTAATTGTGAGAATTAATAATGAAAATGTAAGAACCCGAACCTTCTTTTTAGGTATGTTTTTCTTTTTTCTGGAGTTTTTAAGAACAGAGGAGATTCTAGAAATTTTCTAAGTACAAGTCATGTACTTTATAAGTACACTCCATGTACTTCCATGCGATAGGAGGCTGTGTGTTGGTCGTATAGTAGCCACACACATGGACGTGTGGGAGTGACATGGAGGATGATTAAATCAGAGTAAGGAAACGGCGAGTACACGCCATGTACTTCAAAAGTACACACCGTGTATTTTGTTTTTTTCATTAAATGCATCGGGGTCACGTCTGATGAACAGAACCGACTCCATCTAGGTCTGGTTTGTCTGAGATTTCCGAGCAGTCGTGGATCTTCGATGAGCCCCCAAGCCCCCATCCATCCTCCGAATCAAACACCGTTGGTTGGGTTGGAATTGCATCGGTGAGTTCTTCCTTCTCCTAAAGCATTGTTTTCTAATTCCTCCTCATTTCCAAGTTATCGTGGGTTGAACTTTTTATACGTCTTCATAGATCTTCGGTGTTATAAGGAGATTAAAGCTTCAAGGTTCATGTATAGCGATCTCTTAACCCTGAGGTAGGTGGTTTGTGCCTTTCTGTTCAATTTCTTTGAGTATTATGTGAAAATTCCACCAATACCCTTGAACAGGGTATTGTGTGTTTACCATTTTACCCCTGTTGAATTCCTGCCATGCTTGTATGCTTGTGTAGAGGTAATTTGGATGTGAATTGGTTTGATTTCTATGCTTTAGATGTTTTTCCCTTGCATGATATGTTTACGAACGTTTGGTTCTGTTTAGCCATTTTGGTTGCCTTTCCTGTTTCCCAATGCCTTTTGTTGTAGGATAGAGAGTTTGTATTCTGACATGCTTGTTATGTTGTAAACTACTTAGCCAAGTAATTCTATAGGTTTACTGGGCCATATTACACTGTTACGCTCGTTGACATACACAGGTCCGTGAGAACCTAGTGTAGTAGACTATAAGGGGAATTGACCGGGTGAGCTTCCTTAGAGAGTCTTTGAGAAATTTTGGTTATAAGGGGGATTGACCGAGTGAGCATCCTCAGAGATCCTGGAACCACTTGGGGATATAAGGGTAATTGGCCGAGAAAGGTTCCTCAGAGAGTCCTTATTTGTTTTAGACTATAATGGGATTGACCGCATGAGCTTCCTCAGAGTGTCTTTGATTTTATTCCTAAACTATCTAGACTATAAGAGGAATTGATGGTGAGTTCTTCCTCAGATAGTCTTTGAATGACCTGAGATATAAGGGGAATTAACCGAGTGAGATTCCTCAGAGATTCATTGACCTTGGGTCTATAAGGGTAGTTGACGGCATGAACTTCATCAGAGACTTCATGACTACCTTAGACTATAAAGGGGAATTGACTGTGAGTGCTTCCTCAAAGAGTCTTCATATACTGAACCAGAGAGGATAGGTTGTGTGCACTTCCTAGAGGGTTACTATGCTTGATTGATTGTTTGACTTGTGGAACTATTTACTGCTAAGCACCTTCCTATTTACTATTTCTTGTACCTTTACCTGACATATATTCACTGACTGTTAGGCATAGATCTTTGGGTGGTTGCCTACTGGTATTTAGTCTCACACCCTATTTGGGTCATGCTTTTGGGCCCAAATAAATTATATTGTTGCAGGTATAGATAAGGGCAGGCGCCCTTCTACTTCAGGTACTTGATTTGTTGTGTATCTGGAGGGCATGAGACCAAGCTATGGCTTGCGATGATGAGAAGTTTATCTAATTTCTTTTGAACTTTGGTCTAGCACTGTTGTATTTCATCATTGTGACTTGTTTGTATGTTTTTCTAGACATATGTATCATGCATCATTTTATATATGTGCTCCGGTTGTTTATTATTCCAGTCTTCTATTGTTTACTGTTTTTGGATATTTACTGCTTCCACTATTTTATGTATTTGTTTACTTCCGTTGTGTACTCTGCCAATGAGGGAATAGTTTCCCCACTATCACACCCAAGTCCCTCGATCCTAGTCGGCAGCCTCTGGCGTTCAGGGAAATGCCCTTGAGTCCATGTGACCAACTGGGTACAGGGGGCCTCTTGGTGGCTTCCGGAACCAGGACTTTACAGAAAAGATGGGATTTGATATAGATAACTAATTTTGAATCATTAATTATGGATTAAAAAATGTGTTGATTTCATGATTAATTGATGAATTAATTAATGGGATATGTTCATAGTTAATGGTTGAGTTTAATAATGTCTTTTAAAATGCTTAACTAATCATTGGATTAGTAATGAAAGGATGTGGATAATTCATGTGAATTAAATAATGATTAAATGGATGATATTTTTTAGGTGTTAGACATGGTGTTCTGGACCAATTAGAAGATGGGATTTGGACATGGTGTTCCTCCCCAATAGTTATCCAAGCTTGAGATTTTGGTCTTCTAAGCATGACTACCTACACCAAATGAGACATGGATGGTTAGGCATGGTGAGCTACATTGAATGATATTTGAGGTGCTTGACATGAAGTTAAATACCTAATGAATGAAACTAATTAAAGATGATTAAAATGGTTAATATGAATTGAAACATGGCCTAATGTGATGATTAAACATTAAATGACAATGTGATAACTGTTTAATTATACATTGTATCTATTGCTTCATAAAAATGAATATACTATATGTTGAAGAGAATTGTTTTAGACCATTTTTGTGGTGGACTAATGAGTTGTACTCAAACCCTATTTGGGCCACCTGATCGGTACCTAAGTATAATTTGTTTTTCCAGGAAAAGATAAGGGAAATCCTCTGGGATAGATTGTTATTTGGGATTGGAGCATGGGAGGGGGGACCAGATGTTGTTCAGGACCCTCTTGGGAATCATTATTCCTTACATTCAATTGAATTATAAACACTTTAAATTGTTATTTTCATAACATGTTTTATCTTTTGGTAGAGTATTGTATTATCTTGTTTTGAATATCATATGACATGGTATTGTTCTTGTTATTTATATTCTTCCACAATTGATAGTTGTTGTTTTCTTCCATTTCTATTTTATTCTAATAAAAGAGGGTATAGGCTCCCCATGTCTGACATACCAAACCCTCACTACTATTAGACACCCACTAGAATATGGGGAGGCGTGCTTGAGGGAGTTTGGACAACTGGCTCGGGGCACCATTTTGTGGCACCCATGTCGAGACGTTACACTGAGATTCTCCTCGATTCGTGTCCCATACAATTCAGCTATCCTTAGAGTAATCTCCCTTGTTTTTTCCTCGGTTCATCGAGAGAGGGGAGTGGAGATCAATTTCCCCAATGCCTACTTTCTATTCATCAGTGGAGGTTGATTAGACAAGGAGAGAGTGAGGATCATTTTTTCCTGAAATGATAGTGTTGATTCATCAGAGTCCACAAGCCAATAGTTTTTTCTAATTATTGAACTCATATGAACATGGAGGACATGCTGATAATACTAGAGAGTTTCATTGAACTTCATAATTATCAGTATTTTTGATGTTTTTATTGTTTAATTTTTCAAACCCTTGTGTGCGCTTCTTTCTTTCATCATTTGCATTGAGTATGTGTTTATTTTTTCCTTATTTGTTCTTATCTAGAATTTATTATAATCTTCATTTTTTTCATAGTGAATCCGTATGATATTCCTTCACTATGCACGTATAGACTTTGAATTCACTGAACATGCACTTTTGTATTGGTCTTTATTAAATCAATTCAAATATGTTCTGAATTTTTTATTGAAATTAAATTTATTTATGCTCTATTATTATTGAATTCAATCACTGTATGTTATTGAAATTTTCCATGCCTACTATAATAGGTTATCTATACACTACAAGATTAATTTTTCATTCTCTACAAGTGTATATGTGAATCTAGAAAATATGTTATCATGTTTTGGTTATGGTTTAGCTTGAATCATCATGTAAATATTTTTATTTCTATGTTATGAGAATTATACTTTCTTAGATTGCTGTATTTTTTACTGTTTTGTGTTTAATCACTATTTAATCATTTGTATCCTCTAGGTTAGGAATTTCTAATTCAAATATTTTACCTTATTACTAGTCTCATTTTGTCTTGAAACTAGAATTATTAACATATATTTATTTTTATTTTTTAGATTTAAAAAACCTATTTATACCCAATTGAACTTTCTTTTGAACGTGGACTACCTCACAATGCAGTTGAAATAGAAATCTTGAAAAAATTAGAGGAGGGTGCAGATTGTTGGTGTTGAATCACATTGTCTACTACGTCAGCCATACTATACGGGGGTAAATGCATGTACAAAATCATTGTTGAATATTTCACTGTACATTTCAACATTTGCCGACAGGTGATTCATGAATTAATGAGGGATTGGTTGTCTATTGGAATTCCAAATGGCTTCAAATGACACATTTTCTCTCAGACGTTTCATGTAGTCTAGTTTCCTGATGCTTCTTTTACATGATTTTCTCAGTTATGTTTTCGAGGATTCTTAGATGTTGTGTAAAATGGAGAATCTAAAATTGTTAATGGATTATGATAATATCCATGATGTATTCTGGGAATGTCATTCATTATTTCATGAAATTTGTTATGGGTGTACCATTGGTCACATTGGATACCTCAACTAAGTTAGACAAATATCCATTCCCTTCCATAATGTTTCTATATATCATATGATACAAAAAAATTATATTATCTTTTTAATTACAAGAAAATTTAAACAAAAAGAAATGAAATAATAATTTCTAATCATAGAAAATGAAAAGAACATATTTCCTATGAATATATTCACATTATATGAAAATAAATAAGAAAAAACAAAAATGAACAATTGACATTCAAAGGTTGATAAAGAAGTAAAATAAAGAAATAATATCACACAAGGAATAAAATGTTTTTCTCATTTGACCTATGTATCAATGGTATGATCATCACACGGTTTAACTATACAGTTGAATGAGAGTTCAAGAAATGAAAGAAAAAATAGAAAACCAGAAAAACTATAAAAAATATTTTAGTTTTTAGTACTTCTCACTCTAGGAGCTTGTGATCAAACAGAGCTTGAGGATGGAAATAGATGCTCCTGAACTGGAAGGACTCACATGACCCACCTAAACATTATGCATGATGAAATAGTGATAAGAAATTGAAAACAATAGAATGAATCAAAATTACATGTTGGAACCAATTATATGTATGTTTGAGTCCCTTATTGGTTTTCTTCCTGTATTCCTTTTCCTATATCTAAAAATAAAGGGCTCCACCTCTCATTTAGTGAAAAAGTATGATTTAACATAATATCAAAAGAGGTTACCTAAATTTATCCCCCCATCTGATTTTTCCCTCACTACCCACGCCAACATCTATTCCTAGCCACTTCCCACCTTTATGACCCCCCCCCCCCATCATCACCCCATACCGCCCTCCCGATGACAGAACTATGCGTCGACCCTCTTCCACCCTGCTCCCCTACACGATAGACCCCAATAACACTCTTCAGGCCTGTATTTCCTCCCATCCCACACATCCACCCTATTAGATGACCCCTCTACCTCATTCCTCCATATCAGGCCCATCGCCCTCCCTGCCTCACCCTCCCTACATGTGCTTCCATTCCAGTTTCCCTAACAACCCATGTCATTCCCCTATATACTGCACCTCCGCTCGCCATCTTTGATGCAATCATACTACTCATGAGAACCCTAACACCCCTTCTGATGACAAATCTTCCTATGTACATATCCTGAAGGCCGCCTCCCTCTCTTGTCATATGGAATTATATTTGATCCATGATCCTCTAGGTGTACCGCAACCTCGCTCTCTGTATGATCTTATATAGCACTCTGAGTCCTGGGCTCCCAGTGTACCTAATCTCCTATGGAGTCTCTCTATGTAATCACACCATCTTCAGACCACGATCACGGTTTTTTCATACTGTTGGCGCAACCTTGCCTTTCCTACTGAGTTCATATTTCCTATCTCTAATTATTCCTCCTGAGTGGCATCTTTCATCCTCTTCTCCATATCCTTCTAGAAATGGCAACATCCTCACCACAATCCACTATCCATAAATACATGGAAGTCTATATGATTATGATTGTGCTTATGCACTCCCATCAGGCTACTTTTCCACCTGCCTCTTCTTCAACCTCTATTTCTTCAACTGGTGGCACTACCGCTTATGTATCTTGACGACCAACATCTTGGATGATTGATTCTTCTACTTATGATCATCTCACTTATGATGTAAGTATTATTAAAACCAATCATCCATATACTGATCCCACAATTATTATTATTAGTAATGGATCTACATTCCCTATTATGGGATTTGACACATGTTCATTGAATCCTATTCTTCTGAATTCAGTGGATTATATTTCTCGTAGTATTTTTAATCTTCTACCCATTAGTAAACTAAAAAAGGTCTTAAATTGTGATATTATTTTTAGAACTTCAAGTGTTTTCTAGTCTTAGATATGATTTTATCCCATTTAAGTCCACACAATTCCTTTCATTATGAGTAATGTAAGTTTACTCAACATTGTCGGGCGATGTATTTTCATTGTATGGTGATGCATGCGGCAAGTCCATTCTACTTAGTTCATTCTAATGTATCGGGTCCTTACAGTTACCCGTCAGTTAGGGTATCATTATTATGTATTATTTATTTATGAATTCTCTCAGATGATATGAAAATATCTCCTTCTTGATCATTTAGAGGTGTGTGCTACTTTCTAAACTTTTTACCATGAAATTAACACTCAATTATCATGTCTATTAAATGTCGCGGCTCTAAAAATGACAAAAAATATTTATCGTATTATTTTAAGCAATTTATTAAAGATCATGGTATCCTGCATCAAACATATTACCCCGATACACCTCGAAAAAATGGTGTGGATGGGCCTAAACATTATCATATTCTAGTAAATGCTCGGGCCTTATTATTTCACATGTAGGTTCCTTTTCGTATTGGGGTATGATATTTTTATTGTTGCCTATCTTATCAATCATTTTCCTTCTTTTATCCTTCATGGGGACAATCCGTTTACTGCTATGTTTCCCTCTTTTCCCCCCCTCTCTATTCCACATCATGTGTTTGGGTGTCTTTGTTATGTTCATGAGACTCATCACCATCACTCTAAATTTTCCTTAAAGATCCTCCAATGCATATTCCAAGGCTACTTTTGTATGCAGCATGACTACTGTTATTTCTCTCTTAACATGGGATGTTATATCATTTCAACTGATATCTCATTAATTCCGAAATATCAATTGTTATCCTCTCCACCTTCCCTATTCTGATACCACTAGCAATGACATTATTCCTCTCACCATCCACCCACCCATGCCTCCATTGATCCGATCAGATGATATTCACTTTGGATCTATCTACTCTCGTCATTCCTAAAACATTCTCCCTACCTAAACTGAGAACACCATTTCCCCTACTTCGTCTACCACTCCTTCTAAAAACACTGATGACTAGATGATTGCATTGAGGAAAGGTATTCACTCTTTCCAGAATAATACATTATGCACAAATTCTTACAAAGGCTTCTCCAATCTAGAGACAATATATTTTACCCATATGGTTGCTAATGCTAAATCTCACCCTGGTTGGCCTTAAACAATGAAGGATGAATTACTAGTCTTAGAAAACAATAGAACTTTATATCTAGTCCCCCTTACAACAGGTAAGCTGGTTGATGGTAGAAAATTTATTTAGTTAGTTTGTCTAAATTCAGATGGTACTATTCATGGCCTTAAACCCGCCTCATGGACAAAGGCTTCACTCAAGTATATGGTGCTGATTATTATGATATGTTCTATAGTTTCTAAAATTTTCTTTTTTCGATTGTCTATGTCTGTTACAACTACTCATAATTTTCCATCTTCATCTACATGATGTGAAAAATGCATTTCTCCCTAGTTTAATTAAAGAAGAAATATATCTACAGCAACCTCCTAGATTCCTTACCTCTAGGAATGGGTATCTTGTTTTTCGGCTTCGACAGTCCACTTTATAAGCTCAAACAGTTTCCTCATGCATTTTTTGGAATATGTTTCACCATAATCACTACCTTTGGTCTATCTCAAAGTGTGAATGATCATACTATTTTATACCTAAAAACATCCTCTGGGTGCATCATGTTAGTTGTGTATGTTGATTATATAATTATTACTGAGAGAGATTCACATGGAATTACACATATCAAATCTCATCTTCAACAACACTTTCATACCAAGTACCTCTATCGTTTGAAATATTTTCTTAACATTGAAGTTTATTGTTCTCAAACAAGCATCTTCCATTAACAAAAAATATGCATCAGATATCTGGCAGGATACTGACTCTTCTTAGGAAACTTCTGCTGACACTCCAATTAAACCATGGGATGATCTCTCCCTTCTTTCACTAACCCTTATTCTCATCTAGATAGGGGTATCATCGTATTTTCGGAAAACTCAATTATCTTAAAACGACTTGTCCAGATATTTCTTGCACTATCAGCAGAGTCAGTAAATTCATAAGACATCTAAAAAAATCCCAATGGGATGTTGTCATTCGCATTTTCAGAAACATTAAGAATGACCATGATGGTGGTATTTAGTATTTACATAATGGTCATCTGGAAATTGATACATTATATGATTTTTATTACACTGAATGTATATTTACCTGGAATTATAATTTTGAGTTTATAGTTTTTTTGGTTGGTAACTTAATCTTCTTATGAAGTAAGAAACAATCTTTCATCTTGAAATCCAGTGTTGAATCTGAATATCATGTGATGACCAATGTCATTGTTGAAATTATATGGTTTTTCCATCTTCTTCATGAAATTGGTTTCCCACCATAAAATTCTACTCATATTTTGTATGATAATTAGGTGACCACAATGATTGCTTATAATATAGTTTTTCATGAACGAATGAAGTATATTGAGATTGACTTTAAATTTCTTCGATATCAATTGGAACAAAAACATATCAGTTTTAGCTTCATTATAACAACTCATGATATTTACAACATATTCACCAAAGGCTTTATAGGAGTTCAACTTGATTCTTTGTACACCAAGCTCGACATCCACAATATTCGTGACCCAACTTGAGGGGGAGTGTGATTGGTCTTTCTATTTTTCCACTCTTTGTTTTATGTTAGTGGGAATATTCATTCAAGTTGAACCTATTCTATCTTGAGGGGGAGTGTTGGACCCAATTATGGGTAAGTTTGATTCCCACATTTTTTTTCTCCTTCTTCTATTTCTTTTCCTCTATCTATAAGTAAATTTCTCACCTCACATTGATCTAAGAAGTACGGTTCTACATTACTTAGGATCAGGAATATCTTCATTGAGAGAGGATGAGTCCTCTAACTATGGATGTATGAACAACATCAAAATTAATCATTCTAACCAAATTATTCTAGGAACATGAACCAACAAGTAGAAACATACTCACAATATAGGGAAAGAATGTTAAATTTTGTGCTAAATTGGAAATACACATGGTACTTAATAAAGATCCTCACCTAACACCGTGGAAATCAATCAAATTGTCTTTTACCATCCCTATCTTCCATTATCAATGGTGAATAAGAGAGTAGTACATGAGTTTGTCTACCTTTCCTCTCCCCTCCCTCTCCCTCAATGAATAGAGATCTCTCACTGAATATGAAACTCAAATGAATTGCATCAAGAACTATCAAACAGCTAGCAAGGTAACAAAGGAGACACACTACACATCATGTGGATACATCAATGTAATAAACATGTATTGAAATGTACTTGTTGATGAAGAGGATCAAAAGTAACCACCGAGGAAAAGGGAGAATAGCTGGTGAATACATGGGACACAATAGTAATGGGAAATAATAAAACACTATAGACCCATGATGATCAGTCACAATAAATAGGAAAAAACAAATGTGCTAAGGTAATTGAATTAGTTTAATCGGCTACTTGCACAAATCCTGGGAAAAGGCATGGATTAAACTAAGAGAAGATCTAGGGTGCAACCTGAGAATATGTGATGACCAAGGTGTTTGTGTCAGGTATTTTGATTTTATGTTTGACCAATTATGTGAAATTGGTTGTGTTTAAGGTGTCAAAGGGATCGACGAAGGCTCAGGTGATGGTTTCAGGAAAGTATTCTGGGTGTGGAAAACCTATCTTTATGGATAATTGTTATGGGGTACTCTATAGACCTAGCTAATTGGGGGATTGGGGTGGCACCTCTGTGAGGTCTACTAGACACCAAATGGACATAGAGAGGGAAACTAGGGTGTACTGGGTACCTAGTGGTAGAGAAATGGGTACCAAGTGCCCATCTTTTGTGATTTTTTAATTTTTGTAAATTGAATTATTTTTTAGTTTTTAATTTGAGGATATCTCTTTTAATACCAAAAATAGGGGTTCTCACAATATTCTCTCCCTCCCATTATTTTTTTCCTCTAATGATGTCACACATTTATTATCTATTCATTAAGTGGTCTTTCATAGGGAGTCTTCATAGATATGGATCAACATCCTTCATTTTTTGACTCCAACTTTTTCTCTATTTTAGTGATTTTAAACTAAAATATCCATTTTAGGTTTACTTATCTAGTTTTTTTATTTAATCTGATTAGATTTGAATTGACTAATGAAATTTTAAGTGCAAGCCTATACTACTACCGGGAATGTGGTTCATTGATATTTTTATTATTATACTTGTGTTTAGGAATCATGTGATTTGTTTGTGTGGGTAGGGTCTTTTATGAGTCTATAAATGATACCACTTGATGTTTATATTGTTAATGAGAGATTCTGAGGGGTAGTCTCATGTGAGTAATGATGGACTACGCCATGTTTAGTTCATGTTAGGTTGATGGTTTCGGGTCTTAGAGGGTTTCCACGCATCATAAGGTGATGGTTCATGGGATGGTATTTGGTTTTGAGTGATATAACATCTTGATGGTGTCAAATGGAGCATAAGGATGGTTAGTGTTAGGAAATAATAGAGTCAGGGGCTATCCAGTATGGGAGTGAGTATAATATTATGTTAAGGGGTAATTCGGTATATTAAAATCTAAGTTGGTTGCAGTTTCCAGCTGTAGCAGTGGTCTAGTGGGGTATTAAATAGGAAAGAAAAGGGTTAGAAAAACCGCGGAATATAATGGAACATCGGTGGGAAACACACGTATTGTGTATCCTAAATGTGTGGAAAAAATACTACTATGCAGTAGACATCCATATAGAATGGAGCTGCTGGTAGTGCTACCTATTTTGACAGGAGAGGATTTATATGGATGAATCATCCAAGCACAATGGTATTTTTAATTTTATTAGATTACAAAAGATATGAAATTACACTGGGAACCGGTTTTCATGGTTGGTACCACTCTATAATAGATTTCTCATAGCACAGAGTTATTCCAAACATGTCATGGAAAATAATTAAACCAACCCTTCTAGATGTGGGGGCCACTCCCATTTTGGGAGTCTCCATTGACGACAACACCTACTCAAGCAGTTGTGGGTTCTTCTTTGGTAGGAAGCATGGTGGATATCATGGTGGGAAGCATCCATCATTGAAGCTGTCAATGTTGAAGCAGCCGGGGAGAAGGAAGTTTCAAGGGTAGATGAGCTACCCTCCAACAACCTGGTTTTGGTTCCTCTATTTAAATGGGATGAAAATCCCCAGACAAGGGGAAGTAATCCATGTTGTAATCTATGTGTGTTGTGATCCTCTGATGAGAACCAGAGAGAATAGAATAGAGAAACATTTCTCCCGTGGATGTAGGATTCAAAACCGAACCATGTTAACAATTCCTATGTTGCTCTGTTTGTTCTTGTTTTGTGTGTTTGAGGTACCACGCACCTACTCATCACCCCAACAAGTGGTATCAGAGGCGAGTCGGAGTGAACGGAGTTGAACAGACAAGGCGATGACGATTTTTCTGGTGTCCGGAAAATTGAAAGTGGTCGGAAAGTTTTTCTGAGGCCAGATCTGTGAAGAGGATGGCGAGACGATTCCAGGGGCACAAGTGGCGATAAAAACGGAGTTGAAACAAGCTCAGTAAGCTCGGTCAACATTTGGTCAAACCCGCAGGTGAACAATACCTCATGCCAAAGAAGATGGCACTATTCACACCGCCGGAAACAATTCCGGTGAGTTTTCGGTAGGAACTCCAGCGTGCCATGTCAGCGCCACACCAGCAGGCGATCTGGACCGTTGAACAGTTTTGACCATTTCTCGGTCAATTAGTGTCCGATTTCAGTGATTCAGGAGTCTATTATGACTATTTTGACTATTACAGATGCATCCGTATAGTTATTTTTTCAAAATTATCACTCTATCAGGTAGTTTCAGAAGGGTTCATCATCGACGGTGGTGATCGCGTTTTGCGACAACGACGATGACGGGTGGCGGAGCACTACCAAGATTTGATATTGAAAATTTCAATGGTCAAAACAATTTCAGCTTGTGGAAAAACACGGTGAAAGGTCTTTTGATGCAGCAGGGAATGATCAGACCATTGATCAGAGAAAAGCCTGAGGCAACTAGTAAAGATGATTGGGAAGAACTCTATATGTGGGTCGTCATCACAATTCTACTGTGTCTAGAGAATGAGGTAAAATTCTCGGTGTTGGACAAGACATCACTGAATGATATCTGGAATAAGTTGGTGCAACGGTATATGTAAAAGTCACTCCCCAAAAAATTAATCCTGAACAATAAATTGTACCAGTTTTGCATGGATGAGGGAACGAACTTGTTGGATCACACCAACGAATTCAAAAAAATCCTCACAAAGTTATTGGGGCTCGGTGTGAAGTTTGGAGAGGAAGACAAAACATTTTTTCTTTTTTCAACACTACCAAGATCATTTGATGGGTTTGTGACTGCATTTCTCTTGGGGAAGGAGACATTGAAGCTGGACAATGTGACGGAGTCACTTCAAGATTCAGAAGCATTTCGAACACCCACGATGCATTTAGGTGAGAAAATCATGGCGATGTAAGATGATCAGCATGGGAGGAGCCAACATCGACAATCAGAAAGTAAATAATGGCGGCCAAAATCCATGGGGCGTGATCCTAGCGAAATAACCTGTTTCTAGTGCGAGAAGAAGGGTCACTATAAAAGTGATTGTGGAGAGCGCAAAAGGTACATTGCTGGGAAGAAGATAGTTGAAGAGGAGGATATGAACATCACAGGTTTATCAACATATGATGAAATCTATGTGATAATGGGAAGCTTTCACTCAGATGGGAGAGTTGAATGGGCAAAAGTGCAGTGTCATTACTACAAAAGATACGGGAACATGAAGCGAGAATGTCGATTTCTAAAGAGGAAGAACAAGCGGGCTCAAAATTCAAAGGAAGATGGATGGATTTTGGATTCGGGGAGCTCAGATCACATATGAACGATGAGAGGTACATTTGATAATTTTCACCAGGTGCAAGACTTGGTGAGACTTGGTGATGGGTCAACTTGCGAGGTTTGAAGAGTCGGGACGGTGAAATTGAAGACACCCGATAGAGGAATTCGAAAACTAGCTGATGTCAAATTTGTTCCAAGGATGAGGAGAAACTTGATATCATTAAGTAGGCTCGATGAAAAAGGGTTCAAGATTTCCATAATAGGTGGAGTGTTGGAAGTCTCACGTGGGGATGCAGTGATGTTTATTGGGAAGGAGTCCCAAGGGTTATATCACTTGATGGAGACCACAGTCAGCCCGAGATCGAGTGAAGATGGTGGAAGTGTCAAGTCATATGGCGTGAAGAAGCGTGTTCGATTTGCTGATGATGTTCTCAACACCTGCAAGGAGACTGCATGTAAGAACCCGGTTTTTTCTATAAAACAATTTGGAATATTCATGATGTTATTCCAGGGCAACGCCTTCAGATGGTGTGCGATTCCGAGCCCCGGTGTGGCCGAAATTAATTTTTTCAGTGCGTTCACACTAGGCACACCAAATAAGCAGAATAAATTTTAATCGGTAGCTCGGACAGGAAAACCGAGGGCATTGTTGAGTCTGGAGTGTGTTGTTTACCCTAATAGGGGTGTAACTTTCACAGGCGCGGGTCTCCTGTGAAAAATGCCACCAGGGGAGTTTTTGTAATTTAGCATCCTCAGACGTTAAATTTTATAACATTCGAACGGAGGATCGAATTAAAATTCTGAGACCACTGTTTTTCTTGGGAGGTGGTTTTTACCCTAGGGGAGGCTTAAACTTGACCTCATCGAGGGTTTCAGACGTGGGTCAATTTGGGGGTTCAGCTTAATAAAAACTTTTTAATTAAATGGGTTTTCCTACTTAAACACCTCACCACCCTCTCCTCTTCCCCCTGGTTCTCTGCTGGAAGAAGATGTCTCAACCAAGGAGAGCCCCTCACCAACCCTCCTCCATCCTCTCCTCCCCAAGGTGGTGCGCAGCTCTAGAAGATCGTTGCGAAACGTCGGGCTACACCAAAGAGGTAGGAGTTCTTCATTTCCATTTTAATGTCAACACCTACTTTGAGCTCAATTAGTAGCGTTGAAATGCTGTTTGATCTTAGAAAATACCATAGTTGCGTAGTCCATGTTCTGGTATTTCCAACACATATTTTGAATTGAAGATCCGAGTTCCAAGGCGATCGCAATCGTCCGCCGAAGATCTGCCGGTTTTTGGAGAGTTTACCGGCGAACCAGGGTTTTCTAGCGGGTTTTAGGCCGGTCCGGCGGCATGTGCGGCAGCCCAGCGATCCAGCTGTTGCAGGGCTCTCCAGCAGCGGCGGCGGCGGGGCTCTCCTTGGCAGTGGAGGTCGGCGGCAGGCAGCCACGGGTGTCGGGCATGGCCGCGGACGGCGTGGTCGAGCACGGCGGCAGGGCGCCAGTGGGGCGTGATGACGCGGAAGACCGGGGTCAGTGACCCCGGCCGACGGACAACGGACCCTCCCTTTGAGGGTCCCCGCATGGAAGGAAGAACGGCCTCTGGCCCGGTCCAGATCGGTGGTCCAAAGTCCGTGCGGGTGAAGCGCGGGCCACGGAAGCTCAGCCGGCCGAGCCGCGGGCCGATCGGCTTGGGCCGGTCTAGGGGGTGTGGACCAGCCGGACCGGTCCGATTCACCCCCACTTGCGTCTGATGACGTTTAAACTGGCGTAACTCCTAAACCGGGTGTCGGATTCGCGTACTGTCTATGGCGACACATTCCTTGGATTGAGAAGAATGTTTCGAGATGGTCTCGGGAATTTTTAATACCTGAGATGAGGGCTTGGTGGTGTGACACGTCCGTTAAGTGATTTAGCATTTTCTTTCTGAGATTCTTCTTTCGGTCGGTGCGGGCACATCCGAAGTCCATTTTGAGCGCCATCAGCGGCGTGGCGACTCTGGCGTCGAGACGATGTTTTCTAGTATGGTTCTGGGCATTGAAGCTGGATTTGAGGCATGGTCCCCATGGCCCGTCTTTTGAGTTGTACGCATCAATTTTCAGTTTTTTCATCAGACATCCGTTCGGGGTGTGCGAGCAGTCGATTCTGGGTTTTTTTCCGAGGGCATTACAACGATGCAATCCGCCTGCTTTAATTCTGCACAGTGGTGCAGTCCCTACGAGGATTGTTTTGGGAGTTGG
Source organism: Viscum album (assembly GCA_963277665.1). Lineage (NCBI taxonomy): Eukaryota > Viridiplantae > Streptophyta > Magnoliopsida > Santalales > Viscaceae > Viscum > Viscum album. The sequence goes on along the minus strand of OY728126.1, from coordinate 109,289,164 downwards.
TTGTGATTTCCATCTTTATCACGGGGTGTCTGTTTTGGACAAATGATTAGTCAATCTCGTGTACTTTTCCAAGAGGATTGCAACGGTGCGATCTATTTGTTGCATTTCAGGACCGTGATGCGGGTCCCACATAGCACCGCTCGAGTGCGGTGCGGCGAAATGCATCTTCTTCTCTGTACATCTGTTCCATGTACGTAAGAAGTCAATTTGACGTGTTTTCCTGAGGGCATCGCAGTGGTGCGATGCGCCCGACTGTTTTCAGGACCGAGGCTCGGGACCACGGGATGTCGTTCGGGCGTAAAGCAGTACTGAATGAATTTTACATCAGATGTCTGTTGGAGATGAGTAAATAGTCTAACTCACGTGTTATTTCATGAGGATTAAAATGGTACAATCTGTTTGGAATTGCATAGTCTCTTTCGAGATCTCATTAAATGTGGAAGCATGAAAGGTGCTCTGGTGGCGGTTCTTCTTGCTGTGTTTGGAAGCGAACCCTTGGAGTGTGATCGCGTTCACTCCCGTGTGAGTGAAGTTGATGTTTGTAGAGATATGGTTGTCCGTGCTAGGGCCGTGGAGAAAGTAGGTTGGCGAAATTACATTTTCACCCTTCGCCCTGATGTTGGGTGTCGTGTGCACAATAGACTTTGGGCTAGAGATGTGGTATACTCTGGGAGTATACGGGGATTCTTGGAGGTACATTTTGTAAGTTTATACCCGATAATATTTTGTACTTGGTTTGGATATGATATAGGTTCACACGTCGTGTGGGCCCCTTGTGCGTGTTGTGTTCTGCATTACGTACCTTTGATCTCTCGCGACGTAGAGGGTCCCTCTGTTCACAATGGTTTAGACCAGCAGGGTTGAGTAGATTCCCTTGGTTCTGTTCTCGACGGTTTGATCGGTAGAGTTGGTTGGGTTCCCCTTTTTCCTTTAGCCATGTGGGCTCTCAGTATCACGTCCCTTCGTATTCCCTGGTAGAGTTTTTTTGGATTCGGTATGACAAATACATTACGCAGGCAACGATCCTCTACCCAGGAGGTTGTTTCCAACAGGGTATCGAGCCCCAGTGAGCCTGGGTGCGTATTCCCTAGCCGAGTATCGAGATCATATCTTTCTTCCGCGATCTACCGTGACATGTTTCCCTAGGCAGAGCTCCAGGTATCGGCGTGACCTACACTACATGGGCGTTGAACCTCTACTAGGTGAATTGTTATAGAATTGGGTAGTTGCACGATAACTACTCTGTGTTTTGTTGGCCAGTGTTGTACCATCTAGTAGGAATGGCCAGAGCAGTTCTGGGTTTACCCTCCAGCGGGGCTGGGCAGTGGGTTTCTCATCGACTTCTTCGGGTTTACCCTCTAGCGGGGCTGAGAAGTAGGTTGCTCATTAACTTCAAAGGGTTTACCCTCAAGCAGAGACTGGGCAGTGGGTTACCTGACATCCTCTTAGGGTCTACCCTCCAGCAGAGACTGGGCAGTGGGTTACCCGATGACCTCTTAGGGTCTACCCTCCAGCAGAGACTGGGCAGTGGGTTACCCGATGGCCTCTTAGGGTTTACCCTCCAGTAGAGACTGGGAAGTGGGTTACCCGACGACCTCTTAGGGTCTACCCTCTAGTAGAGACTGGGCAGTGGGTTACCCGATGACCTATTAGGGTTTACCCTCCAGTAGAGATTGGGCAGTGCGTTACCCGATTACCTCTTAGGGTTTACCCTCTAGCGGGGCTAGGCAGTGGGTTACCTGATGACTTCATTCAGACGTAGTCCTTTCTACTAGGCTAGTATATGACTTTTCTCCGTGACTACCATAGTGGGACCCTTGGTTGTATGGGTTCAGTGATGTGAAAGATTTGACCTTGAGAAGATCTCTCGACTGTGTGACAGTGAGGAGGTGTGGTTTGAAGTTCCCCAGAACTCTCAAGTACGAGGGGATATTTCCCCACCAAGATGCATCCTTGAGACAAGAGCTAAAACTATGCGGTCGAGTCAGTGCTGCCCAAAGTGGATAATGTCAACGTGCATTGATTTGAGCCCCTTTACTTGCAGTTCAGAGCAGACGTGCGGGATGCTGGGCATCGATGGTGTTTACTTCTAGGACTATTGGCTACTCACTTTCTTGGGCTGAGCTATAGGATGGAGATCCCCTTACAATCTTTTTCAGGATTCTTTATTGAGAATATGGATATGTATATACCTTGTTCCAGTACCCACTCCTTGGGTTTTGGTTACTCTACTCCCAGGAGAGGCAAAGACACGCGTGGTATGCCACGTGATTTCCATGTCTAGATTCTCCTGGATGGATGATTCTACACTCCAGCTATGGGTAGCGAAGACTCAATGAGAAGTTCACCTTCTCACCGCTTCTAGCTCCTTGTGTTTGGACGAGTTTACTTCCTTCCTCTTATTGGGTTGAGTTATACTCTTCACTGCACTCTCGGTTGTACTCCATTAATTTTCCATGTTCGATCTACTAATCACCTCTTCAGTACCTCCTTTGTTGCTCCCTCGAGCCTTCGTGGCATCCTTCTGAGTATTGTTTTATACTCACCCCTGCTTGGGATTTGCTCGCACTTGGTGTGCCCTTGCAGACGACGGACAGGTTGGTCGTGACATCAGTGGAGCTTAAGATTTCGGGAGCTTGGACCACGTACGGTGGTCATAGTCAGGTTCCAGGTGTGGGACACTCCCAACTGTTTACTTTTGTTTACCTGTTTCCGGGTTGTGGCACTTTTCTAGTTGGGTGCGTGTTTTTCCCATTTTCTTTTCAGTTAACCATCAGCACTTCTTTGTACTGTTTAGAGGTCGATGTACTTTTTTTTGTTTGTTTGTAGCAGTTGGAACTTTAATTTACTTTTCTTTCTTTTTACTCTTCAATTCTGCATTGAGTGGGTTGTGTGTGTGTGTGTACAGGTACTCAGGCAAAGGCCTCCCTGAGTTGTTTTGCCTTCGGTGCTTGTTTCCATCCCCTGGCCTATGGAGGTGGGCTTGGGGTAGTTGCGGCTCGAGCCTAGGTAGGGTCGGGTCATGACAAAGTGGTATTAGAGGTGGTTTGTTCCTTGGGATGTTGTTCGGACGTCCCTAAAAAGGAATTGGTTGGGATTTAGGGCAACGGTGTCAACATGTCTCGAGAGCGGTTCTCAGGCCAGGGAGTCCAATGATGGTCTAGCGGCCGACGTATCCATTCACCAAGACACTGATAACCCACTTGTCGACTCGGCATGCTGAGACACTTGTTGCAGGTAAATTGGTTCTTGCATCACATAGGAATGAGTCTTTGACTGTCCTTCTTAAGTCAGCTCCCCATTGTTGTTACTATCATGTACATATATGCTCATCTAATCACGGCACTCATTGATAACATTCAGGATGTCTCGGTGAAGACAACCATCCGAGATACTAGCTTTGGTTCATGACGATGACCCTGTGAGCTATGAGGCCTCAGTCCAGAACCCATCATGTGATCCCCTTTCTCTGGGTGGGTCGGTAGCAGCACCCCCTCCTAGTGAGAAGCAGACAACGTCAGTGGAGTAGACTGAGCATGAGCGTGGGTTGAGCGCACTCCGTGAGTTCCAGCGGCAGACACCGCTGAGGTTCAGTGGTGAACCAGACCCTCAGGCAGCAGTGGTTTGGCTAGAGACAATGGTTCACCTCTTCAGGCTTGCGCAGACACTGGCAGATCTTATGGTGGCTTTGCCCACCAACCTTCTTCCACGGAGCAGCTAGGCGCTAGTGGAGTCTGGTGACTCATTTACTCGATGAGTCGTCACTTTCGTGGGATGGCTTTCAGCTGCTGTTTTGTGAGGAGTTTTACCCCTCCTAATTACGCTCCATTCGGATCCAGGAGCTCTTGCAGTTTCAGTAGGGATGGATGATGGTGACTGAGTACGAGACTAGGTTCGCAGACCGTGAACACTTTAACCCGGACATGGTCCATGACGGAAAATTCCAAGCGTGGAAGTTCGAGTAGGGTGTTCACAGAGAGATTCATGCCATCATCGTACCCTTGTGCATTCCCACTTATGTCGAGGTGCTAGAGCAGGTGCTGTTGACATAGAGCTTCCTTTCATGATCTACAGTTTGGTGGTTGCATTAGGCGTGACGGAGCCGAGATATCTGTCACAGGTAGTGGGCGTCGGCTGACAGAACCTCGACGCACGTGGATTTCTGATAACCGGACTCATGGGCGTGGTCGTACAACACATTGGAGCTAGAGGGAATCAGTGCAACCTAGAGAGAGTCAGTGTTTTTCTTGCGATGAGAAAGGTCACTTGGCACGAGACTACCCAACCAGGCACGCTGAGAATATCGGGCAGGCAGTGGGCGCACCACCACGACGGAGGCAGCGCCATGATCGGAGTAGTTCCCAGAGAGGTGGTTCTAGAAGAAGAGCAAGGTGAGATAGAAGTGGGGGACTACATTACAAGGTATTCCCATCACCACCGGGCGGTCCACGTCAGGCTCTGGGAGCTGACGGTTGGGACCATAGACATCTGCAAGCTTTGGATTTCTACGATCATGCATAGCATGAGGTGATATGAGGTGCGCTCTACACCTCTTCTACCTTTTTTAGTAGACTTGTTAGACTATGTGTGTGGAATTATTTTTCTCCCTACTCCTTGTTTGAGGTGTTACCAGGGTGACATGGGGCATCGGTGTAACCATGTGTTGGTAAGGTAGAAGACATGGAACCTTTTTTTAATCAATGGGGTCGAATCCTTTTCTTTCCGAGCATGTAAGAGAGTCTTGGTTGTGAGACATTGACTGTGAAACCTTGTGTGACTAGATATCCTTGAGTGTTTCACCATATGGATATTCTAAAGGAGTGAATCACCGAGCTTTGTCCCAGGTCCAAGCGGTGACTCCAGTCGCGGCGTGTGATGTAGAGGTTCGACCGAGGAGGTGAGTTACCCCCGAGGGTCTTCGAGCCGCTTGAGACTATGCAAAGGGATAACGAGGTTGTCTACCACCTTGCCCTAACCCCAAAGGCTGGTTCGGGGTGCATAGAGTCTCCCACGTGACTTAAATAAGAGGAAGTGTGTGTGCTTCAATGCACGTAACCAGCAAGGGAAGACCGCACGTGAATAGATAAATCCCTTGGCCCATGTACGTGATGCAGAATTGTGCAAGAGTTCCCCTGGGTATGGGAGAGCTTGGTGTGGGTTTAGTACCCTATTTTGTTCCCTGGTTTTTCTTTTCGGGGAAGAAAATCATGAAGGAGTTAATGATTTAAGAACCTGGTTTTTTCTATAAAAGACTTTGAAATATTCTTGATGTTATTCCAAAGCATTGCCTTCAGACGGTGTGTGATTCCGAGCCCCGGTGTGGCCGAAATTAATTTTTTCACTGCGTTCACACTGGCCACACCAAATAAGCAGAATAACTCTTAATCAGTAGCTCGGATGGGAAACATTAGTGCACCTTTGAGTCCGGAGTGTGCCTTTTACCCTATGAGGGGTATAACTTTCGCAGGTGCAGGCCTCCTGTGAAAAATGCCACCAGAGGCGTTTTCATAATTTAGCGTCTTCGGATGTTAAATTTTATAACTTTCGAACGAAGACTCGGATTAAAATTCCAAGACCACCATTTGATCAAAAGGTGGTTTTTACCCTAGGGTAGGATTAACATTGACACCGTCGAGGGTTTCGGACGCGGGTCAATTTGGGGGTTCAGCTTTATAAAAACTTTTTAATTAAATGGGTTTTCCTACTTAAACACCTCACCACCCTCTCGTCTTACCCCTGGTTCTCTGGAGAAAGAAGAGGTCTCAAGCAATTAGAGCCCCTCACCAACCCTCCTCCATCCTCTCCTCCCCGAGGTGGATCGCGGCTCCGGTGGATCGTTGCGAAGCGTCGGGCTACGCCCAAGAGGTAGGAGTTCTTCATTTCCATTTTAATGTTCACACCTACTTTGAGCTCAATTAGTAGCATCGAAATGCAATTTGATCTTCAATAAAATCCCATATTTGCGTAGTCCATGTTATGAGCTTTCCAACGCATATTACAGATTGAAGATCCGAGTTCCGAGGCGATCACAGTCATTCGTCGAAGATCTGTGGGTTTTTGGAGTGTTTACCGGCGAACCATGGTTTTCCGGCAGGTTTCAGGCTGGTCTGGCGGCACGCGTGCCGGCCCGATGATCCAGTGGCGGCGGGGCTCTCGTAGGAAGCGGAGGTCGGCGGTAGGTAGTCGCGGGTGTCGGGCGCAGCCACAGACGGCGAGGCCCAGCATGGCCGTAGGGCGCCAGCAGGGTGTGACAACACGGAAGACCGGGGTTAGCGACCTCGGCCAGTGGACAGCGGACCCGCCTTTGCGGGTCCCCGCGTGGAAGGAAGACCGGCCCGCGCATGCGAACCGTGGGCCACGGTGGTTCAGCCGGCCGAGCCGTGGGTCGGCCGGCTTGGGCCGGTCCAGGGGGTGTGGACCGGCCGAACCGGTCTGGTCCACCCCCACTTGCGTCCGATGATGTTTAAACTGGCGTAACTCCTAAAATGGGTGTCAGATTCATGTACCGTCTGTTTCGACGCATTCCTTGGATCGAGAAGAACGTTCTGAGATAGTCTTGGGAATTTTTAATTCATGATAAGGGGGCTCGGTGGCACGACACATTCGTTTAGTGGTTTAACATTTTCTTTCCAAGATTCTTCTTTCGGTCAGCGTGGGCGCATCCGAAGTCCATTTTGAGCATCGTCAGTAGCATGGACACCCTGGAATCGAGATGATGTTTTCCAGTACATTTTCGGGCATTGAATCCGGAGTTGATGCATGGGCCCCACGGCCCGTCTTTCGAGCTGTACGCAGCAATTTGCAGCTTTTTCATCGGACATCCGTTCGGGGTGTGCGAGTAGTCGATTCTGGGTGTTTTTCCAAGGACATTTCAATGGAGCAATCCATCCACTTTAATTCCTCAAAGTGGTGCGGGCCCCACGAGGGTCGTTTTAGGAGTTGGCGGTTATTTCCATCTTTATCACCGGGTGTCCGTTTTGGACAAGTGATAAGTCAATCTTGTGTACTTTTCTGAGAGGATCATAATGGTGTGATCTGTTTGTTGTATTTCCGGACCGTGATGCGGGTCCCATGTATCACCACTCGTGTGTGGTGTGGCGAAATGCATCTTCTTTTCTGTACATCTGTTTCATGAAAGTTAGCAGTCAATTTGAAGTGTTTTCCTAAGAGCATCGCAGTGGTGCGATGTGCCCGACTGTTTTTAGGACCGAGGCTCGGGAACATGGGAAGACGTTCGGGCGCAAAGTAGTGTTGAATGAATTTTACATAAAATGTCTAGTGGAGGTGAGTAAATAGTCTATATCGTGTGTTTTTTCCCGAGGATTACAATGGTACAATCCGTTTGGATGTGTAGAGTCTCTTTCGAGATCTCATTAAATGTTGAAGCATGAAAGGTGCTCCGGTGGCGGTTCTTCTTACTGTGTTTGGAAGGGAACCCTTGGTGTGTGATATCGTTCACTCCTGTGTGAGTGAAGTTGATGTTTGAAGAGATATGGTTGGTCGTGCTAGGGCCGTGGAGGAAGAAGGTTGGCGAAATAACGTTTTCTCCCATCGTGCTGATGTTGGGTGTCGTGTGCATGATAGCCTTTGGGCTAGAGATGTGGTATACTCTGGGAGTATACGAGGATTCTTGGAGGTACATGTCGTAAGTTTTTACCCGATAATGTTGTGTACTTGGTTTGGAGATGAGATAGGGCCACACATCATGTGGGCCCTTTATGCGTGTCGTGTTCTGCTTTACGTACCATTGATCTCTCACGACGTAGAGGGTCCCTCTATTCACGATGGTTTAGACTAGCAGGGTTGAGTGGTTTTCCCTGGTTCTGTTCTCGATGGTTTGATAGGCAGAGTTGTTTGGGTTCCCCTTTTTCCTTTAGCCGTGTGGGATCTCAGTATCACGTCCCTTCGTGTTCTCTGGTAGAGTTTTTGTGGATTCAGTGTGACCAATACATTATTCAGGCACTGATCCTCTACCCAGGAGGTTGTTTTCAGTAGGTTACAGATCCTCATTGAGCCTGGGCGCATATTCCCTAGCCAAGTATCGAGATCATATCCTTCTTCATCGATCTACCATGAATTGTTTCCCTAGGCAGAGCTCCTGGTATCAGCGTGACCCACACTACACGAGCGCTGAACCTCTACTAGGTGAATTGTTCTGGAATTGGGTGGCTGCACGATAACCACTCTGTGTTCTGTTGGCCAGTGTTGTACCATCCAGTAGGGATTTCCAGAGCAGTTCCGGGTTTACCCTCCAGCGGGGCTGGGCAGTGGGTTTCTCATCGACTTCTTCGGGTTTACCCTCCAGTGGGGTTGGGTAGTGATTTTCTCATTAACTTATTAGGGTTTACCCTCCAGTAGAGACTGGGCAGTGGGTTACCCGACGACCTCTTAGGGTTTACCCTCTTGTAAAGACTGGGCAGTGGGTTACGCGATGACCTCTTAGGGTCAATCCTTCAGCAGAGACTGGGCAGTGGGTTACCCGATGACCTCTTAGGGTCTACCCTCCAGCAGAGACTGGGCAGTGGGTTACCCGACGACCTCTTAGGGACTACCCTCCAGCAGAGACTGGGCATTGGGTTACCCGATGACCTCTTAGGGTTTACCCTCCTGTAGAGACTGGGCAGTGGGTTACCCAACGACCTCTTAGGGTTTACCCTCCAGCGGGGCTGGGCAGTGGGTTACCTGACGACTTCTTTCAAACTCAGTACTTTCTGATAAGCTAGTATGTGTATTTTCTCTGTGACTACTAGAGAAGGACCCTTGGTTGTATGGGTGAGTGATGTGACAGCTTTTACCGTGAGAATACCTCTCAACTGTGTGATAGTGAAGAGGTGTGGTTTGAATTTCCCCAAAACTCTCAAGTACGAGGGGATCTTTCCCCACCAAGACGCATCCTTGAGACGTGACCTAAAACCGTGCGGGAAAGTCAGTGCCTCCCAAAGCGGATAGTGTCAAGGTTCGGTGATTTTCGCCCCTTGACTTGAAGTTGGGGGCAGACGTGTGGGATACTGGGCATCGATGGTATTTACTTCAGGGACTGTTGGCTACTCAATTTCTTGGGTTGGTCTATGGGATGGAGATCCCCTTATGATCTTGTTTGATCTTCTTGATTGAGCATATGGATATGTATATACCTTGTTCCAGTAACCACTCCTTGGTTTTTGGTTACTCCCCTTCTATGAGAGGCGAAGAGACACGGCATATGCCATGTGCTTTCCGTGTCTAGCTTCTTATGGATGGATGAGTCTACTCTCCGGCTATGGGTAGCGAAGACTCGACGAGAAGTTCATCTTCTCACCACGTCTAGATCCTTGTGTTTGGACAAGTCTACTTCCTTCCTCTTATTGGGTTGAGTTTTACTCTTCATTTCACTCTCGGTTGTACTCCTTTACTTTTCCCCGTTCGATCTACTGTTCACCTCTTCAGTACCTCCTTTGTTGATCCCTCGAGCCTTCATGGCATCCTACTAATTATTTTTTTATACTCACCCATGCTTGGTATTTTCCCGCACTTATGGACAGGTTGGTCGTGACATCATAAGATCTTAGGAGTTCGAGTTCTTGGACCGCGTACTGTGGTCGTAGTCGGGTTCCAGGTGTGGGACTCTCCCAACTGTTTACTTTTGTTTACCTGTTTCCAGGTTGTGGCACTTTTCTGGTTGCGCGCGTGTTTTTTCCCTTTCCTTTTCAGTTTACTTTCAGCCCTTCTTTGTACTATTTAGATGTCGATGCACTTTTTGAGGTTTGTTTATAATATTTGGAACTTTAATTTACTTTTCTTTCTTTTTACTCTGCAATTCTGCATTGAGTGGGCTGTGTGTGTGTACAGGTACTCAGGCAAAGACCTCCCCGAGTTTTTTATCCTTCGGCGCTTGTCGCCAGCCTCTGTCCTATAGAGGCGGGCTTGGGGTAGTTACGGCTTGAGCCAAAGTAGGTTTTGGTCATGAAAAAGTGGTATCAGAGGTGGTTCGTTCCTTGGGACGTTGTTCGGATGTCCCTAAAAAGGAATTGGTTGGGATTTAGGGCAACGGTGTCAATGTGTATCAAGAGTGGCTCTTAGGCCAGGGAGTCCAGTGATGGTCTGGCGGATGATGTATCCATTCACCAGGACCCTGATAACCCGCTTGTCGACTCGTCATGCTGAGACACTCGTTGCAGGGAAACTAGTTTATGCATCAAATAAGAATGATTCTTTGACTGTCCTTCATGAATCAGCTCCCTATTGTTGTTACTGTCATGTACGTATATGGTCATCTAATCGCGACACTCCTTGATAACATTCCGGATGTCTCCACGAAGACAGCCAGCCAGGATACTAGCTTTGGTTCATGACGATGACCCTGTGAGCTACGAGGCCTCAGTCCAGAACCCATCATGCAAGCCCATTTCTCCGGGTGGGCCGGTAGCAGCACCCCCTCCTGGTGAGCAGTAGACAGCGTCAACGGAGCAGACTGAGCTTGAGCGCGGGTTGAGCGCACTCCGTGAGTTCCGACGGCAGATACCGTTGAGGTTCAGTGGTGATCCAGACCCTCAGGCAGCAGAGGTTTGTCTAGAGATAGTGGTTCGCCTCTTTAGTCTTGCATAGACACCGGCAAAACTTATGGTGGCTTTAGCCGCCAGCCTTTTTCCACGTAGTAGATGGGTGCTGGTGGAGTCTTGTGACTCAGTTACTCGATGAGTCGTCACTTTCATTGGACGTATTTCAGCTGCTATTTCGTGAGGAGTTTTACCCCTCCTTCTTACGCTCCATTCGGATCCATGAGCTCTTGTAGTTTCAGCAGGGAGGGATGACGTTGACTGAGTACGTGAATAGGTTCGAAGACCATGCATGCTTTTACCCGGACTTGTTCTATGACGATAACTTCCAAGAACGGAAGTTTGAGCAGGGTCTCCGTAGAGAGATTCATTCCATCTTCGTACCCTTGTGAATTCTCAGTTATGCCGAGGTGCTAGATCAGGATTTGTTGATAGACATCTTCCTATCACGCTCTATAGTTGGTGGTGGCAGTAGGCACGACGGAGCCGAGATGTCTGTCGCAGCTAGCAGGTGTCGGCTGACAGAACCTCAACGCAGTTGGCTTTCCGATAACTGGACTCAGGGGCGTGGTTGTACACCATAGTGGCACCGAAGGGCATCAGTGCATCCCAGAGAGATTTTGTGTTATACTTGCGATGAGTGAGATCACTTGGAATGGGACTGCCCGACCAGGCACGCTGAGAATATCGAGCAGGCAGCGGGTGCACCACCACAACAGAGGCAATGCCGTGATCGGAGTAGTGCCCAAAGAGGTGGTGTCTAGCAGAGGAGCCGAGGATATGGAAGTGGGGGACGACATTATGAGGTCTTACCATCACCACCAGGTGGTCCAAGTTAGGCTCCGGGAGCTGACAGTTGGGACCATAGATAGCCACAAGCTTTGGATATCTACGATCATGCAGAGCATGAGGTGATAAGAGGTACTCTCTATAGCTCTTCTACCTTTTTCAGTAGACTTGTTAGACTCTGTGTGTGGAATTATTTTTCTCCCTACTCCTTGTTTGAGGTGTTACCAGAGTGACGCGGGGCATCGATGTAACCCTATGTTGGTAAGGTAGAAGACGTGGAACCTTTTTCTTTAGTCAATGGTGTCGACTCCTTTCCTTCCTGAGCATGTAAGAGAGTCTTGGTTTTGAAACATCGACTGTGAAACCTTGCGTGACTAGATATCCTTGAGTGTTTCAGCATATGGATATTCTGAAGGTGGGAATCACTGGGCTTTGTCCCAGGTCCAAGTGGTTACTCTAGTCGCAGTGTGCGACGTAGAGGTTCGACCGGGGAGGTGAGTTACCCCCAAGGGCCTTCGGGTCGTTTGAGACCATGCGAAGGGATGGAGAGGTTTTCTACCGCCTTTCCCTAACCCCAAAGGCTGGTTCGTGGTGCATATAGTCTCCCACGTGACTTACCTGATAGAAAGTGTGTGTGCTTCTATGCATGTCACCGGTAAGTTCAGACCACACGTGAATGGATAAATCCCTTGGTCCATGTGCGTGATGCAGAACTGTGCGAGAGTTCCCCTGGGTATGGTAGAGCTAGGTGTGGGCTTAGTACTGTGTATTGTTCCTTAGTTTCGATTTTTGGGAACGAAACGCTTGAAGGAGGTAATTATGTAAGAACCCTATTTTTTCTATAAAATAATTTGGAATATTCTTGATTTTATTCCAGAGCAGCGCCTTCAGACGGTGTGCGATTCCGATCCCCGGTGTGGCCGGAATTAATTTTTTCAATGTGTTTACACTGGGAACACCAAATAATCTGAATAAATCTTAATCAGTAGCTCGGACAAGAAAAAAAAGGGCATCGTTGAGTCCGGAGTGTGTCTTTTACCCTAGGAGGGGTGTAACTTTCACAGGCGCGGGCCTACTGTGAAAAATGCCACCAGGGGCGTTTTCCTAATTTAGCAGCTTCAGACGTTAAATTTTATAACTTTCGAACGAAGGCTCAGATTAAAATTCCAAGACCACCGTTGTGCTCAAGAGGTGGTTTTTACCCTATGGGAGGCTTAAACTTGACCCCGTCGAGGGTTTCGGATGCGGGTCAATTTGGGGGTTTAGCTTAATAAAAACTTTTTAATTAAATGGGTTTTCCTATTTAAACACCTCACCACCCTCCCCTCTTCCCCCTGGTTCTCTAGCGGAAGAAGAGGCCTCAAACAAGGAGATCCCCTCACTAACCCTCCTCCATCCTCTCCTACCCAAGGTGGTGTGCGGCTCTGGCGGATCATTGTGAAGCGTCGGGATACACCCAAGAGGTAGGAGTTCTTCGTTTCCATTTTAATGTTCGCACCTACTTTGAGATCAATTAGTAGCATCGAAATGTCGTTTGATCTTCAATAAAAGCCCATAGTTGCGTATTCCATGTTTTGAGCTTTCCAACGCATATTTTTAATTGAAGATCCGAGTTCTGAGGCGATCATAGTCGTTCGCCAAAGATCTGGGGGTTTTTGGAGTGTTTACTGGCGAACCACGGTTTTCTGGCTGGTTTCAGGCCGGTATGGCGGCAGGCGTGGCGGCCCGGCAATCCAGCGGCGGCCGGGCTCTCCAGCGGCGGTGGCGGGGCTCTCCTCGGCAGCAGAGGTCATCGGCAGGCCGTCGCGGGTGTCGGGCGTGGCCGCAGACGGTGAGGCCGAGCGCGGCGACAGGGCGCCAGCGGGGCGCGACGATGCGGAAGACCAGGGTCAGTGACCCCGGCCGGCGGACAGCGGACCCGCCCATTACGGGTCCCCACGTGGAAGGAAGACCGGCCTTCGGGTCAGTCCAGATCGGTGTACCACGGTCCGCGTGGGCGAACCGCGGGCCGGGGCGGCTCAGCCGGCCGAGCCGCGGGCCGGCCGGCTTGGGACGGTCCCGGGGGTGCGGACCGGCCGGACCGGTCCGGTCCACCCCCACTTGCGTTCGATGACGTTTAAACTGGCATAAATCCTAAACCAGGAGTCAGATCTGAGTACCGTCTATGGAGACGCATTCCTTGGATCGCGAAGAACGTTTTGAGATGGTCTCGGGATTTTTCTTAATTCCTGGGATGGGGGCTCGGTGGCGCAACAAGTCCGTTAAGTGGTTTAGCATTTTCTTTCCGAGATTTTTTGTTCGGTCGGCATGGGCACATCTGAAGTCTGTTTTGAGCACCGTCAGTGACATGGAGACCATGGCGTTGAGGTGATGTTTTCCAGTATGGTTTCAGGTGTTGAAGCCAGAGTTGAGGTCTGGGACTCACGGCCCGTCTTTCGAGCTGTATGCAGCAATTTGCATATTTTTCATTGGACATCCATTCGGGGTGTGCGACCAGTCGATTCTGGGTGTTTTTACGAGGGCATTGCAATGGCGCAATCTACCTGATTTAATTCCGCATGGTGGTTTGGGCCCCATGAGGGCCGTTTTGGGAGTTGGCGGTGATTTCCATCTTTATCATTGGGTGTCCATTTTGGACAAGTGATTAGTCAATCTTGTGTTATTTTCCGAGAGGATCACAACGGTGCGATCCATTTGTTGCGTTTCTGGACCGTGATGTGGGTCCCACAGACACCGCTCGTGTGCGGTGCGGTGAAATGCATCTTCTTCTCTGGATATTTATTCCATGCAAGTAAGCAATCAATTTGACATGTTTTTCCGAGGGCATCACAGTGGTGCGATGCGCCCGACTGTTTTCAGGACCGAGGCTCAGGACCACGGGATGTCGTTCGGGCATAAAGTAGTGTTGAATGACTTTTACATTAGATGTCTGTTGTAGGTGAGTAAATAGTCTATCTCGCGTGTTTTTTCGCAAAGATTACAATGGTATAATCTTTTTGGATGTGCGGAGTCTCTTCTGAGATATCATTAAATGTGGAAGCATGAAAGGTGCTTCGGTGGGGGTTCTTCTTGCTGTGTTTGGAAGCGAACCCTTGGCATGTGATCGCGTTCAATCTCGTGGGAGTGAAGTTGATGTTTGAAGAGATATGGTTGTTCGTGCTAGGTCTATGGAGGATGTAGGTTAGGGAAATTACATTTTCACCCTTCGCGCTGACGTTGGGTGTCGTGTGGATGATAGCCTTTCAGCTTGAGATGTGGTATACTCTGGGGGTATATGGGGATTCTTGGAGGTATAAGTTGTAAGTTTTTACCATATAATGTTGTGTACTTAGTTTGGAGATGAGATAGGGCCACACGTCGGGTGGGCCCCTTGTGCCTGTCGTGTTCTGCTTTACGCACCTTTGATCTCTCGCAACGTAGAGGGTCCCTTTGTTCACTATGGTTTAGAACAGTAGGGTTGAGTGGTTTCCCCTAGTTCTATTCTTGATGGTTTCATCAGTGGAGTTGTTTGGTTTCCCCTTTTTCCATTAGCAATGTGGGATCTCAGTATCACATCCCTTCTTGTTCCCTGGTAGAGTTTATGTGGATTTGGTGTGACCAATACATTACGCAGGCACCGATCCTCTACCTAGGAGGTTGTTTCCAGTAGGGTACGGAGCCCTAGTGAGCTTGGGAATAGATTCCATAGCCGAGTATCAAGATCATATCCTTATTCCGTGATCTACCATGACGTTTTTACCTAGGCATAACTCCTGGTATCGGTGTGACCCACACTACACGGGCGTTGAACCTATACTAGGTGAATTTTTCTATAATTGGGTGGTTGCGCGATAACCACTCTGTGTTCTGTTGGCCAGTGTTGTAGCATCTAATAGGGATGGCCAGATTAGTTCCAGGTTTACCCTCTAGCGGGGCTGGGCAGTGGGTTACCCGACGATTTCTTTCAGACTCAATACTTTATATTAGGCTAGTCTGTGGATTTTATCCTTGACTACTGGAGCGGGAACCTTGGTTGTACGGGTCAGTGATGTGACAACTTTGACCTTGAGAAGACCTCTCGACTATGTGACAGTGAAGAGGTGTGGTTTGACTTTCCCCAGAACTCTCAAGTATGTGGGGCTCTTTCCCCACCAAGAAGCATCCTTGATATGTGACCTAAAACCGTACAGGGGAGTCAGTGCCTCCCAAAGAGGATAGTGTCACGGTGCGATGATTTGAGCCCCTTGACTTGCAGTTCAGGGAAGAAGTGCGGGATGCTAGGCATCGATGGTGTTTACTTCTGGGACTGTTGGCTACTAACTTTCTTGGGCTGAGCTACGGGATGGAGATCCCCTTACGATCTTATTTGGGCTTCTTTATTGAGCATATGGATATGTATATACCTTGTTCCAGTACCCACTCCTAGGGTTTTGTTTACTCTCTTTCCAGGAGAGGCGAAGACGCACAGGGTATGCCACGTGATTTTTGTGTCTAGCTTCTCATGGATGGATGAGTCTACTCTCTTTCTATGGGCAGCGAAGACTCAAAAATAAGTTCATCTTCTCACTGATTCTAGCTCCTTGTGTTTTTATGAGTCTACTTCATTCCTCTTGTTGGGTTGAGTTATACTCTTCACTGCACTCTCGGTTGTACTCCTTTACTTTTCCCTATTCGATCTACTGCTCACCTTTTCAGTACCTCTTTTGTTGCTCCCTTGAGCCTTCGGGGCATCCTACTGAGTATTTTTTTATACTCACCCTTGCTTGGGCTTTTCCTGCACTTGGTGTACCCTTGCAGATGACGGATAGGTTGTTCGTGACATCAGTGGAGCTTAGGATTTCAGGAGCTTGGACCGCGTATAGTGGTCGTAGTTGGGTTCCATGTGTGGGACTCTCCCAACTGTTTACTTTTGTTTACCTGTTGTCGGGTTGTGGCACTTTTCTGGTTGGGCACGTGTTTTCCCCCTTTCCTTTTCAGTTTACCTTCAGCACTTCTTTGTACTGTTTAGAGGTCGATGCACTTTTTGTGGTTTGTTTATAGTAGTTGGAAATTTACTTTACTTTTCTTCTTTTTTAATCTGTAATTCTGCATTGAGTGGGAACCGTGTGTGTGTACAGGTACTCAAGAAAAGGCCTCCCCAAGTTGTTTAGCCTTCGGCTCTTTTCGCCATCCCCTGGCCTATGGAGGTGGGCTTGGGGTAGTTGTGGCTCGAGCCTGGGTAGGGTAGGGTCATGAAAAAGTGGTATTAGAGGTGGTTCGTTCCTTGGGATGTTGTTCGGACGTCCCTAAAAAGGAATTGGTTGGTATTTAAGGCCACAGTGTCAACGTGTCTTGAGAGAGGCTCTTAGGCCAAGGAGTCTAGTGATGGTCCAGAGGCCGACGTATCCATTCACCAAGACCCTGATAACCTGCTTGTAGACTCGGAATGTTGAGACACTCGTTTTAGGGAAATTGGTTTTTACATCACATAGGAATGAGTCTTTGACTGTCCTGCTTGAGTCAACTCCCCCATTGTTGTTACTGTCATGTACGTATATGCTCATCTAATTGCGGCACTCCTTGATGACATTGAGGATGTCTCCGCGAAGACATCCAACCAGGATACTAGCTTTGGTTCATGACGACGACCCTGTGAGCTACGAGGCCTCAGTCTAGAACCCATCATGTGAGCCCCTTTCTCTAGGTGGGCTGGTAGCAGCACCCCCGCCTGGTGAGCAGCAGACAGCATCATCGGAGCAGACTGAGCTTGAGCGCGGGTTGAGTGCACTCCGTGAGTTCCAGCGGTAGAGACCGCTGAGGTTTAGTGGTGATCCAGACCCTCGGGCATAAGAGGTTTGGCTAGAGACAATGGTTCGCCTCTTCAGGCTTGTGCAGATACCGGCAGACCTTATGGTGGCTTGGTCTCCAACCTTTTTCCACGGAGCAGCTGGGCGCTGGTGGAGTCTGGTGAATCAGTTACTCGATGAGTCTTCACTTTCGTGGGATGGATTTTAGCTGTTGTTTCATGAGGAGTTTTACTCCTCCTTCTTACGCTCCATTCAGATCCAGGAGCTCTTGCAGTTTTAGCAGGGAGGGATGACGGTGACTGAGTACACAACTAGGTTTGCGGATCATGCACACTTTTACCCGGACTTGGAACATGACGACAACTTCCAAGCACGGAATTTCATGCAGGGTATTTGCAAAGAGATTTATTCCATCATCGTACCCTTGTGCATTTACACATATGTCGAGGTTCTAGAGCAGGCGCTGGTGACAGAGAGATTCGTGTTACGCTCTACATTTGGTGGTGGTAGTAGGTACAACGAAGCTGAGATGTTTGTCGCAGCTATCGGGCATCGGCTGACAGAACCTCGACACATGTGACTTTCTAATAATCGGACTCAGGGGTGTGGTCATACACCACTGTGGCGCCAGAGGGCATCAGTGCAGTCTGGAGAGAGTTTGTGTTATGCTTGCGATGAGTGAGGTTAGCTATCACAAGACTACTCGACCAGGCACACTGAGAATATCAGGCAGGCAGCAGGTGCACCACCACGAAGGAGGCAGCATCGTGATCGGAGTAGTGCGGAGAGAGGTGGTTCTATCAGAGGAGCAGGGGGAGATGGAAGTGGGGGATGAAATTATGAGGTCTTCCCATCACCACCAGGCGGTCCACTTCAGGCTCCGAGAGATGACAGTTGGGACCACAGACAGCCACGAGCTTTGGATGTCTATGATCCTGCAAAGCATGAGGTGATAAGAGGTACGCTCAACAGCTCTTCTACCTTTTTCAGAAGACTTATTAGACTCTGTGTGTGGAATTATTTTTCTCCATACTCCTTGTTTGAGGTGTTACCAGGGTGACGCAGGGCGTCGGTGTAACCCTGTGTCAGTAAGGTAGAATACGTGGAACCCTTTTCTTTAGTCAATGGTGTTGACTCCTTTGCTTCTTGAGCATGTAAGATAGTGTTGGTTGTGATACATCGACTGTGAAACCTTGTGTGACCAGATATCCTTGAGTGTTTCACCATATGGATATTTTGAAGGAGGGAATCCCTGGGATTTTTCCTAGGTCCAAGCGGTGACTCCAGTCACTGCGTGCAACATAGAGGTTTGACTGGGGAGGTGAGTTACCTTCGAGGGCCTTCAGGCAGTTTGAGACCGTGCGAAGGGATGACGAGGTTGTCTACCACCTTTCCCTAACCCCAAAGGCTGGTTCGGGGTGTATAACATCTCCCACATGAATTACCTAAGAGGAAGTGTGTGTGATCCTATGCATGTCACCGGAAAGGGAAAACCGCACGTGAATTGATAAATCCATTGGTCCATGTGCATGATGCAGAACTTTGTGAGAGTTCCCCTGGGTATGGGAGACCTAGGTGTGGGCTTAGTACCCTGTCTTGTTCCCTGGGTTTTCTTTTCGGGGAAAAAACTCTTGAAGGAGGTAATGATGTAAGAACCCGGATTTTTCTATAAAAGACTTTGGAATATTCTTGATGTTATTCCAGAGCTGCGCCTTCAGACGGTGTGCGATTCTGAGCCCCAGTGTGGCCAGAATTAATTTTTTCAGTGCGTTCACACTGGGCAAACCAAATAAGCATAATAACTCTTAATCGGTAGCTCGGATGGGAAAACTGAGGGCACCTTTGAGTCTGAATTATTCCATTTACCCTAGGAGGGGTGTAACTTTCGCAGGCGCGGGCATCCTGTGAAAAATGCCACCAAGGGCATTTTTGTAATTTAGCAACTTCGTACGTTAAATTTTATAACTTTCGAACGGAGGCTCAGATTAAAATTTCATGACCACCGTTGTGATCAGGAGGTGTATTTTACCCTATGAGAGGCTTAACCTTGTCCCCGTCGAGGGTTTCAGACACAGATCAATTTGGGGGTTTAGCTTAATAAAAACTTTTTAATTAAATGGGTTTTCCTACTTAAACAACTCAGCACCCTCTCCTCTTCCCCCTGGTTCTCTGGCGGAAGAAGAGGTCTCAACCAAGGAAATCCCCTCACAAACCCTTCTCCATCCTCTCCTCCCAAAGGTGGTCTGCGGCTCTGGAGGATCATTGCGAAGCGTCGGGCTACGCCCAAGAGGTAGGAGTTATTCGTTTCCATTTTAATGTCCGCACCTACTTTGAGTTCAATTAATAGCATCGAAATGCTGCTTGATCTTCGATTAAATCCCTTAGTTGCTTAGTACATGTTTTTAGCTTTCCAACATATATTTAGGATTGAAGATCCGAGTTATGAGGCGATCGCAGTCGTCCGCCGAAGATCTGCGGGTTTTTGGAGTGTTTACTGGAAAACCAGGGTTTTCCTGTGGGTTTCCGGCGGGTCCGGCGGCACACGCGGCGGCCCGGCGATCTAGCGGCGGTGGGGATCTCCAGCGGTGGCGGCGGGGCTATCCTCAACAGTGGAGGTTGGCGGAAGGCGGCCGCGGGTGTCGGGAATGGACGCGGACGTCGAGGCCGAGCGCAGCGGTAGGGAGCGACGACGCGGAAGACCGAGGTTAGCGACCTCGGCCGGCGGACAGCGGACCTGCCCTTTGTGGGTCCCCGCGTGGAAGGAATATCGGCCTTCAGGCCGGTCCAGATCGGGGGACCACGGTCCGCACAGGCGAACCACGGGCCGCGGCGGCTCAACCGGATGAGCTGCGGGCCGGCCGGCTTGGGCCGGTCCAGGGGGTGGGGACCAGCCGGACCGGTCCGGTCCACCCCCACTTGCATCCGATGATGTTTACACTGGCGTAACTCCTAAACTGTGTGTCGGATTTGTGTAACGTCTGTGGTGACACGTTCCTTGGATCGGGAATAATGTTTTGAGATGGTCTCAGGAATTTTTAATTCCTGAGACGGGGGCTCGGGGGCGCAACACGTCCGTTAAGTGGTTTAGCATTTTCTTTCCGAGATTCTTCTTTCGTTCGGCGCGGGCACATCCAAAGTCTGTTTTGAGCGTCGTCAGAGGCGTGGAGACCCTAGAGTCGAGACGATGTTTTCCAATATGGTTTCGGGCATTGAATCTGGAGTTGAGGCATGGGACCCACGGCCCATCTTCCGAGCTATACGTAGCAATTTGCAGCTTTTTCATCGGACATCTGTTCAGGGTGTGCGACCAGTCGATTCTGGGTGTTTTTCTGAGGGAATTTCAATTGGTCAATCCACACTCTTTAATTCTTCATGGTGGTGTGGGCCCCACGAGGGCCGTTTTTTGTGTTGGTGGTGATATCCATCTTTATCACCGGGTGTCCGTTTTGGACAAGTGATTAGTCAATCTTGTGTACTTTTCTGAGAGGATCGCAATGATGCGATCCATTTGTTGCATTTCAGGACCATGATGCGGGTCCCACGTAGCACCGCTCATGTATGGTGCAGCGAAATGCATCTTATTCTCCGCACATTCGTTCCATGCAAGTAAGTAGTCAATTTGACATGTTTTTCCGAGGGCATCGCATCAATCTTGTGTACTTTTCTGAGAGGATCGCAACGATGCGATCCATTTGTTTCATTTCAGGACCATGATGTGGGTCCCACGTAGCACCGCTCGTGTATGGTGCGGAGAAATGAATCTTATTCTCCGTACATTCGTTCCATGCAAGTAAGTAGTCAATTTGACATGTTTTCCCGAGGGCATCGCAGTGGTGCGATGCGCTAGTCTGTTTTCAGAAATGAGGCTCGAGACCACGGGACGTCGTTCGAGCGTAAAATAGTGTTGAACGACTTTTACATTGGATGTCTGTTGGAGGCAAGTAAATAGTATATCTCCCATTTTTTTCCATGAGGATTACAACGGTACAATCTGTTTGGATGTCCAGAGTCTCTTTCGAGATCACATTAAATGTGGAAGCATGAAAGGTGCTTCGGTGGCGGTTCTTCTTGCTGTGTTTGGAAGTGAATCCTTGGCATGTGATCGCGTTCACTCCCATGTGAGTGAAGTTGATGTTTTAAGAGATATGGTTGGTCGTGCTAGGGTCGTGGAGGAAGTAAGTTGGCGAAATTACATTTTTCCCTTCACGCTGACGTTGGGTGTCGTGTGCACGATAGCCTTTGGTCTAGAGATGTGGTATACTCTGGGAGTATACGGGGATTCTTGGAGGTACATGTTGTAAGTTTGTACCCGATAATGTTGTGTACTTGGTTTGAAGATGAGATAGGGCCACACGTCGTGTGGGAACCTTGTGTGTGTCGTGTTCTGCTTTACGTACCTTTGATCTATCGCGACATAGAGGGTCCCTATGTTCATGATGGTTTAGACTAGCAGGGTTGAGTGGTTTCCCCTGGTTCTGTTCTCGACAGTCTGATCGGCGGAGTTGTTTGGGCTCCCCTTTTTCCTTTAGCCTTGTGAGATATCAGTATCACGTCCCTTCGTGTTCCCTGGTAGAGTTTTTGTGGATTCGGTGTGACCAATACATTACACAGGCATCGATCCTCTACCCAGGATGTTTTTTCCAGCATGGTACAGTGCCCCAGTGAGCCTAGGTGCAAATTCCCTAGCAGAGTATCGAGATTATATCCTTCTTCTGCAATCTACTGTGACGTGTTTCCCTATACAGATCTCCAAGTATCGGCGTGACCCACACTACACGGGCGCTGAACCTCTACTAGGTGAATTGTTCTGGAATTGGGTGGTTTCACGATAACCACTCCGTGTTCTATTGGCCAGTGTTGTACCATCCAGTAGGGATGACCAGAACAGTTCCGGGTTTACCCTTCAGCAGGGTTGGGCAGTGGGTTCCTCATCGACTGCTTTAGGTTTACCCTCCAGTGGGGCTGGGCAGTGAGTTTCTCATTGACTTCTTAGGGTTTACCCTCCTACAGAGACTGGGAAGTGGGTTACCCGACGACCTCTTAGGGTCTACCCTCCAGCAGATACTGGGCAGTGGGTTACCCGACGAACTCTTAGGGTCTACCCTCTAGTAGAGACTGGGCAGTGGGTTCCCCAACGACCTCTTAGGGTCTACCCTCTAACAGAGACTAGGTAGTGGGTTACCCGGCGACCTCTTAGGGTTTACCCTCTAGTAGTGACTGTGCAGTGGGTTACCCGACGACCTCTTAGGGTTTACCCTCCAGTGGGGCTGGGCAGTGGGTTACCCAACGACTTCTTTCAGACTCAGTACTTTCTACTAGGCTAGTATGTGGCTTTTCTCCATGACTACCGGAGCGAGACCCTTGGTTGTACGGGTCAGTGATGTGACAAATTTTACCTTGAGAAGATCTCTTGACTGTGTGACAGTGAAGAGGTGTGGTTTGACTTTCCCCAAAACTCTCAATTATGAGGGGCATTTTCCCCACCAAGACGCGTCATTGAGATGCGGCCTAAAATTGTGTGGGCGAGTCAGTGTCGCCCAAAGCCGATAGTGTTAAGGTGCGGTGATTTGAGCCCCTTGACTTGTGGTTCGGGGCAGACATGCGGGATACTGGGCTTCGATGGTGTTTACTTCTGGGACTGTTGGCTACTCACTTTCTTGGGCTGAGCTACGGGATGGAGATCCCCTTATGATCTTGTTCGTGCTTCTTGATTGAGCATATAGATATGTATATACCATGTTCCAGTACCCACTCCTTGTGTTTTGGTTACTCTCCTTCCAGGAGAGGCAATGATGCATGGGGTATGCGACGTGCTTTCTGTGTCTAGCTTCTCATGGATGGACGAGTCTACTCTCCTGCTATGGGTAGCGAAGACTCGATGAGAAATTCATCTTCTAACCGCTTCTAGCTCCTTCTATTTGGACAAGTCTACTTCCTTCCTCTTGTTGGGTTGAGCTGTACTATTCACTGCACTCTCAGTTGTACTCTACTTTTCCATGTTCAATCTACTGCTCACCTCTTCAGTACCTCTTTTTTTGCTCCCTCAAGCCTTCGGGGCATCCTACTAAGTATTTTTTTATACTCACCCGTGCTTGATCTTTTCCCGCACTTGGTGTACCTTTGCAGATGATGGACAGGTTGGTCGTGACATCAGTGAAGTTTAGGAGTTCGGGAGCTTGGACCACGTACAATGGTCATAGTCGGGTTCCAGGTGTGGGACTCTCCTAGTTGCTTACTTTTGTTTACATGTTTCCTGGTTGTGGCACTTTTCTGGTTGGGCGAGTGTTTTGGCCATTTCCTTTTTAGTTTACCTTCAGCACTTCTTTGTAATGTTTAGAGGTCGATGCATTTTATGTGGTTTGTTTATAGCAGTTGGCACTTTACGTTATTTTCTTTCTTTTTACTCTGCAATTATGCATTGAGTGGGCTGCGTGTGTGTGTACAGGTACTCAGGAAAAGGCCTCCCTGAGTTGTTTAGTCTTCAGCGCTTGTCGCCAGCCCCTGGCCTATGGAGGCGGGCTTGGGGTAGTTGCGGCTCGAGCCCAGGTAGGGTCGGGTCGCGACACTGCAGGTCAAGCTTCTACCCCAAATTGGTCGTGAGAGGGAGATTTGTGGGGGACACTCCCATTTTAGGAGTCTCCTTTGATGGAAGCACCTACTCAGGCGGCTGTGGGTTCTTCTTTGGTAGGCAGCATGGTGGACATCATGGTGGGAAGCAACCATCATTGAAGCTGCCAATGTTGAATCAGCCAACAGGAAGGAAGTTTCAAGGGTAGATGAGCTACCCTCCAACAACCAGGTTTTGGTTCCTCTATTTAAATGGGATGAAAATATCCTGAAAAAGGGAAGAAATTTTTGGTGTAATCTATGTTTGTTGTGATCCTCCGACGAGAACCGGAGAGAAGAGAATATATAAACGTTTCTCCCGTGGACGTAGGCTTCAAAGATGAACCACGTTAAAAATTCATGTGTTGCTCCGTTAGTTCTTGTTTTGCGTGTTTGAGGTACCACACACCTCCGCGGCGCCCCAACACAAGATAAATATGGAAAAAAATTAGAAACCATTATATCTCTCTCACTAGAAGAATAAAAATGTTTCCATACTAGAATTAGGAGACAAAAACAGAGGTGGTCGTTCTAGCTTGACAATGCCCATTGGAGCCAAACAAGGAGGCAATGCAGTATGATTCCATTATTGTGACACATGGGATTCTTCCTGAAGCCATGTGAATGAAGCCTATGGAGTTAAAACCTACAATACTAGAGGAGTTCAGATTGACAGATCTGAGTATAATGATAGATTTGAATTTGGTTCAAAACCTGAAGGATGGGATGAGGATTAATAGGATTACAATGCAATAGAAGGGTATGTATCACGACCCGTCCTCGTGACCCGTGTCGTGACTACCCCAAGCCCGCCTTCTGTAGGCCAGGGGCTGGCGACAAGCACCAAAGGTGTAAATCCTGATATAAGGGAAGGCATTGCCTTTATGTAAGAAAAAAAAACACCACAGAGTATGCAAGATGGAGTAAACACTAAGTAAACTGAGTACAAAAGTAAGTGCTGGAATGTAAATGGGCCAGTATACAAACTCAACTGAAAGTACAGTACAACTGAGAAAAAGGAAGTACAACAGCTGAAAGGTAAGCACTAACCACCGAGTCGTCCTCCGGAACTCCCACCTGAAGGGTGGGTACAGATAGTCTCTTCGGCTCCTCGGTTCCAGCCGTCCGCTCTGAGTACATCCCGACAAGTGGTCCACCTCTAGGTACTGTCCCACTCCACAAGCCTCAACTACGATCAGCGATGTCCGTTGTCTGCAACCAACACAATGTAGTGCGGGCATAGCCCGTGCAGGGGTGAGTATACGATACTCAGTAGAGAACCCGAGACCCCCGAAGGTCTCCCGAAATCCACAAAGGATAAACCATAGAAAAGATACAAAACATGAAGTATCAACCATCTCCACTTAGTTATATTTCTATACATATACCTAAGTCATCAATTCCAGTTCTGCTCTAACTCACGAGCCCAAATGAAACCCAGTCCACACAGAAAAGCACAACCCAATCCACACCGAAAAGAACAACCCAATCCACACAAGAAAGTACAACCCAATCCACTCAGGAAGGTACAACCCAGTCCACAAAGGAAAGTACAACCCAGTCCACACAGGAAAGTACAACCTAATCCGCACAGGAAAGTACAACCCAGTCCACACAGGAAAGTAAGTCAATCACATCCATGATAATGATTGAAAATCAAGACTCATCTCACACAGGTATACATCATTTGTAAAGCAAAAGAGGTGATCAGAAGTAGTTACTGATTAATCTAGTTGGGACCCACGTAGGATACTAGACCAGCTAAGTTGTCGGACCCACGTAGGATACTAGTCCATCTACTCTGTCGGACCCACGTAGGATACTACAACAGAGGTCAATACTTTCGGACCCACATAGGATACAAGTATAGTAGTCATCACCACCGAACCCACAGAGGATTTCAGTACGGTTGTCGCCATCGTCGAATCCATAGAGGATTCTAGTACAAAAGTCTTCACCATCGAACCCACGGAGGATTCCAGTACGGAAGTTGTTGCAGTCGCAACCATCTCTAGGGTTTCCGCACACAGCATGCTCAATTCCAGGAGGGTTCGCTCCACGAGCCAAGAGGGTTGATACATCAACTGACACGTAGTCCGGAGTTGATGTATCCCAAAGTTTCGTCTCGTCAAAAAGAACTCAATGCGACAGACGATGCGTCAATCGGACGCCCGGTCTGAGAGTTATTGGCTTTTTCGTCCGAGGGGCCCGGTTGGTTTTTAAGTCAAAACCAACCCGACCGTACTCCAACTACGTCCAAAACTCGAGCGGAGTAATCCAAAAGGCCATTCTCACTAAGAGGAAACCAACAAAGTCGACGGCACGTCAATCGGACGTCCGAAGCTCAAGTTATAAGCGTTTCTGCTCTGAGGGCCAGGTTGGTTTCATGTTCCAACCAACCCGGCCGTACACAAAGTTCTCTGAAACCATGAGTATAATATACCTAAATGACAGTCTCGATCCAAGGATCGCATCACAATTGAAGGTGCGTCAATCGGAGGTCTGTAGCCCAAGTTATGGGCCTTTGAACAGAGTTGTCCGATTTTAGGAGATTTTGGGCCCGGACCGACCCGGCCCAAGACCCCCTGGGTCGGCCCGAACCGGGTCGAACCGACCCGGGTCCGGGTCTGGACCACTAGGGCTCGCCTTGCGCGGCCTGACCCAGCCGGCCCGGCGCGGGGGTCCGGCCCGGCGCGGGCGGTCCGACCCGGCGCGGGCGCGGCCCGCGTGGCCCGCTGCTCGGCCGTTTCGGCCGAGCAGAAAACGGGGGGCGCTGCCCCCTTGTCTCGAAACGGCGTCCCCCCACATGGAGGGGGCCCTCCTGTTTGCCACCGGAGGTTACGACCCCCGACCTCCTCCGAACGGCCGTCCCGGTTGGGTGGCTGGTGCCACCGCCGCAGGACCCCGCAGTCTCGCCCTTCCGAAGTGCCGGAGGCCGGTGATTCCGGCCGCCCTTCCCTGCACCGCTGCGGCCTTAGGCCGAAGCCTTTGTCCGACCGGCGCTGTGTGACGACGCCGTGCCCCTCCTTCACAGCCCGCCCTTGGTCGCTGCTAATCCTTCGGCTTCGCCGGTGCGGCACGATGGTGTCGCGCTCCTTTGCCGCGTGTTTTCCTCGTTCCCGCACGGTGCCGTAGCGCCGCGCCACCTCGTTCCAAACCATAACGATGTACAAAAACAATGGGGAGGAGGGTCAGCCTTGTTTGTGTGGTCCAGCCTGCTCCCGTTAATTCGATAGCAAGGGGCAAAATATTTATCGATGAACGTAAAAAAAATCACGATCATAAAACAAACCCCTACTTCGAAGAAGGCGTTCGTCAGCGTCGCGGTAGAAGGCATCGCGGTAGACGGCGTCGCGGTAGACGGGCATCATTCCGTCAACATCGGGAAGGATGAAGCCGAGGGTGGCGTCGGCATTCTTCGTTCTTCATTGGAGGAAGAGGAAAACTGTCCAAGTGTTGGGCGTCATGCTTCGCTGCTAGCGTTCTGCCGCTTGAAGAAGCCGTCCAGAACTCCTCCCCCTAGCCTCCTTTAAATAGGAGTGGTGGTTTCATTGTTGGGACTCAAGTCATAAATGGGGGATTTATGTCATAGGGCCCCACCCAATTAATCCTCTGTGGTGGAACATTAAAAATGGGGAGGAAGGATCCTCATTAATTAAACACGTTGGCATTTAATTAAAGAGAGGGAGGGAAGGTTCCTCATAAACTTGAGGGGTTGACATGTATTAATGGAGGGAGTTTAAGAGAGTTATGGAAAAGGAGAGGTTGGGGATCGTGTGGGCCCCACCTCACAATTATCCTCACATTGTTAGTTAGGAGCTTGTGGGTCCCACCCCAACTCCCCCATGTAGGATATAACCACATTAGATATAAAATAAAATTGTTCCACAATTTTATTCACCTCTTATTTAATCCACATTTTTTTAACTTCTCTTCCCGTGCCAACGCATCTATGGTAAAGGTCCACTGATGCAATTACCGACGTTGCGAGTTCATCGGTTCCCTCGGATTTCAAATATGAGCACCAGTTCAAAAGATAGGAAAACTCGCTCGTTCGTTCACTGAACGCACCCGAGCTAAACTTCGGAAATTCATTCCGGGCACACTGGGCCTCGAAATCAGGTGTCGTCAGAAACTGAGTACTCGTAAAATCTCAAAAAAAAATTAAGGAAAAATTTACCTTGAAATTTGAGGGTATTTACATTACTCCCACATCAGGGCTTTACGTCCCCGTAAAGATACATCACAAACTAAGGGAACAAATGAGGGTACTGAGCACGCATCTGAGTCTCCCGCTCCCAAGTGCTCTCCTGAAGGTTCCCGTGCTGCCACCTGATGCACACTAGAGGTATTGACCGTCCACGTAGGACCCTCTCCTTTCAATCCTTGATCTCCACCGGGACCTCCGCCAAAGTCACCCCGTCATCGATGTCTAGCTCCCTATGGTCGATGATATGCGTCGGGTTGTGTACGTATCTCCTCGGTTGAGATACGTGGAATACATCGTGCACCCGATGCAACTGAGGTGGTAGAGCCAGGCGATAAGCCACCTCGCCTATCCTGCTGAGAACTTTGAATGGTCCGATGAAGCGCGGAGATAAATTGCCGTGGTGGCTAAATCTCTGTATTGCACTTCGAGGTGAGACCCGTAAGAAAATGTGGTCGCCATTCTCGAACTCCAGTGGTCTCCGCCTCCTAACAGCATAAGACTTCTGTCTGCCCTGTGCAGTCCTCATCCGCTCCAGGATGATCTGCACCTTCCCCGATGTAGCCAGAACCATCTCTGGTTCTACACATACTCACTCCAATACTATCCACAAAGGATATCTGAAAACGCGACTAGCTGTTGTCTCGCCACTCCTAACAGCTGAATGCCCAATCTCAAACCAAGTGCATCTGCTACAACGTTCCCCTTCCCAAGAGTATAACTTGTCTCAATGTCATAGTCCTGGAGGAACTCAAGCCATCACCTCTATCTCAGGTTCATGTCCATCTGATAAAAAAGATATACCTGAGACTATTGAGTTACTGAGAACCGTAAACCGTTCGCTCGACGAACAATGGGTGAGACTAGCCATATGTAAGAACTTAACCCACCCTTCTTCGTCTACGATCTATAAGAGCTGCTGAGATTCCTCCTCTGCCGAAAAAATAAATCCAGTCTCATCCCCTAGATGAACCAAGTTCTTTTCCTAATATAGTCAATCCTGACATGAATGGTACTATTTCATGCCATGGATGACGTCATAATGCCTCGACGCTACTACCAAGAGATTCAACCGTTACTCTTGCCTCCAAGGGTCGAGTCACACTGTCGGCAGTAGTGTGTGGTCACTAGGTCTCCTCTAGTAGGAATCTCGAAAGTGAGGGTCAAGTTAACGGTTTTAACCGGAACCTCTCAGTATCAACTGCATAAAAAGAAAGAGAGGGAAGAAAACGTCACAAGAACAAGTGTCTTTTATTACTGCAGCTCAAGGTACAAAGACACAAAGCATCCACAAACAAAACATAAACAAAGCTAGAAGCAACATGAACAAAAGTATCCATGTCTGGAGTTAGTCCCGCTCCTGTCCATCTGCTCCCAGAGCTCCATGGTCGTAGGCCTCAGCTGCCTGAAACTGAGCTCTCCCATGTCCACCCATTCCCTGTGGTCGGGGTGGTCTTCCTGGTGGTGGTGGTGGTAGGGCCTCAAAGTGTCGCCCACCACCCGCTGCTCGGCCAGCTCCTCTGCCTCGTCTGCCTATTCCCTGCGGACCGCCATGGTCGAACCTCTGCCTGGGAGGTCCCTCTACCGCCTGCTGCTCATCTGTAGGGCGGGTCGGGCAGTCGCGAGCCATGTGACCCTGCCCACCGCATGCATAGAACTGCATTATCCTCGTATAGCTGGCTCTGTTCTGAGTGCCTCGTACAACCGAAACTATTTCCTATGATTTCTCATCTGATGGTCTAACCCGCTTGGTCCTCTGCATCATCTGTCTACTGCTGGTTGCAGAAGACTCTGCTGCAGGTCGTCCTGCGGAGGGTCTCACCGCTGGTGACTGCTCAGCTAGAAAGCTTTCCACTAGAAGGGCTCTCTCCAGCACCTATGCATGCATCGGGATGTTGAGGGAGATCATCAAAGCCCTGATCTCATGCCTCAGTCCTCTGCTCGAAGGTCTGAGCCCAGATGAATGGGTCTCGTACCATGTCCGTGGAGTAGCGCGAGAGGTCGGTAAACCTTACCAAGTACTGGGCTACCGTCATGCTGCCCTGCCGCAGTAGCAGTAACTTATGAATGCGCACCGCACGGAGGGTGGCTGGAACAAACTCCTAGCGAAAGAGGCGCTCAAAGTTCGACCAAAGGAGAGATGCCTCGTCGTGCACCTGGAGCATCAGGCTCCACCATCTACCTGTTGTCGCGTGCAGGAGACTCTCCGCAAGGATCACTATGAGGTCAGCTGGTGTCCCTACTAATCTGAAAACTCGTACAACAGCCTCCAGCCAATCATCGGCTACCTGAGGGTCCGTCTCCCCGTGGAACCTGGGCGGTCTCTGACGCTGAAACTCGTGCAGTGCACTAAGGTGACGTGCACTCTCAGCGGCTGGGGCTGGTGGTATCGGTGGCTCGATGGGTAGAGGTACCACCGGTGCCTCCGCTGTAATAGGGCCCTGCACTGAGGACTCGTCATTCGGTGGGTTGTCGTCTCGTACAAAGCTCGGAACCCTAGCTGGATGTCGTCGTGGGGCCATCCTGAAAAGAGACAGGTGCGCCACGGTCAAAACAGTATACCTGGTGAGCTGACACAAAGTAGTCACAAAGAAAACTTTTGAAACACACATGCAATCAATGTTTTCATGCACTGAGTCGGAAATCAGAAGTCAGGGTCCTGGTGTATGGATATGTCAACCACCGCACCAACACTGGACTCCCTGGACTGATAACCCCACTCCATACTCTTAACATTATTTCTTCACATAGAAGAAAGGCCAGAGTCCTGAGTTCTGCGGTAAAACCGAACTCCTCTGATACCAATTTTTCACGACCCGTCCTCGGGACCCGTGTCGTGACTACCCCAAGCCCGCCTTCTATAGGCCAGGGGCTGGAGACTAGCACCAAATGCGTAAATCCTGATATAAGGGAAGACATTGCATTTATGTAATAAAAAAACACCATAGAGTACGCTAGATGGAGTAAACACTATGTAAACTAAGTACAAAAGTAAGTGCTGGAAAGTAAATGGGTCAGTATACAAACCCAACTGAAAGTACAGTACAACTGAGAAAAAGGAAGTACAACAGCTGAAAGGTAAGCAACAACCACCGAGTCGTCCTCCGAAACTCCCACCTGAAGGGTGGGTGTAGATAGTCTCGTTGGCTCCTCGTGTCCAGCCGTCCGCTCTGAGTACGTCCCGCCAAGTGGTCCACCTCCAGGTACCGTCCCGCTCCACAATCCTCAACTACGATTAGCGATGTCCGTCGTCTACAACCAACACAACGTAGTGCGGGCATTGCCGGTGCAGGGGTGAGTATACAATACTCAGTAGAGACCCCGAGACCCCCAAAGGTCTCCTGAAATCCACAAAGGATAAACCATAGGAAAGATACAAAACACGAAGTATCAACCGTCTCCACTTAGGTATATGCCCATACATATACCTAGGTCATCAATTCCAGTTCTGCTCCAACTCACGAGCCCAAGTGCAACCCAGTCCACACAGGAAAGCACAACCCAATCCAAAGAGGAAAGTACAACTCAATCCACACAGGAAAGTAAAACCTAGTCCACTCAGGAAGGTACAACCCAGTCCACACAGGAACGTACAACCCAGTCCACAGAGGAAAGTACAAACTAGTCCACACAGGAAAGTAAGTCAATCACATCAATGTTAAAGATTGAAAATCAAGACTCAGCTCACACAGGTATACATCATTTGTAAAGCAAAAGAGATGATCAGATGTAGTTACTGATTCATCTAGCTGGGACCCACATAGGATACTAGACCAGCTAAGCTGTCGGACCCACGTAGGATACTAGTCCAGTTACTCTGTCGGACCCACGTAGGATACTACAACAGATGTCAATACTGTCGGACCCACGTAGAATACAAGTACAGTAGTCGTCACCGCCGAACCCAAAGAGGATTCCAGTAATGTTGTTGTCGTCGTCGAACCCACGGAGGATTCCAGTACGGAAGTCATTGCAGTCGCAGCTAGCTCTAGGATTTCCGCACACAGCATGCTCGATTCTGGGAGGGTCCGCTCCACGAGCCAAGGGGGTCGATAAATCAACTGACAGGTAGTCCGGAGTTGATGTATCCCAAAGTTCCATCTCATCAAAAGGAACTCAACGCGACAGACGGCACGTCAATCGGACGCCCGATCTGAGAGTTATTGGTTTTTTCGTCCCAGGGGCCCGGTTGGTTTTTAAGTCAAAACCAATCCGACCGTACTCCAACTGCGTCCAAACCTTGAGCGGAGTAAGCCAAAAGGTCCGTCTCACTAAGAAGAAACCAAAAAAGTCGACGGCACGTCAATCGGACGTCCGGAACTCAAGTTATAAGTGTTTCCTCTCTGAGGCCCCGGTTGGTTCCGTGTTCGAACCAACCCGGTCATACCCAAAGTTCTTCTAAACCTTGAGTATAATATACCAAAACGACCGTCTCGATCCAAGGATCTCATCGCAACTAACGGTGCATCAATCGGAGGTATGTAACCCAAGTTATGGGCCTTTAAACGGTGTTGTCCGATTTTAGGGGGTTTTGGGCCCGGACAGACCCGGCCCAAGACCCCCTGGGTCGGCCCGAACCGGGTTGACCCGACCCGGGTCCAGGTCTGGCCCACTAGGGCGCGGCCCGGCTCGGCCCAGCCGGCGCGGCGCGGCCCGCGTGGCCAGAAGCTCAGCCGTTTCGGCCGAGCGGAAAACGGGGTCCCTGCCCCCCTTGTCTCGAAACGACGACCCCCAACGTGTAGGGGGCCTGCCTGTCTGCCGCCGGGGGTTACGACCCCCGGACTCCTCCGAACGGCCGGCCCGGTTGGCTGGCCGGTGCCGCCGTCGCGGGACCCTGCGGTCCCGCCCTTCCAAAGCACCGGCGGCCGGCGATTCCGGCTGCCCTACCTTGCACCGCCGCGACCTTTGTCCGACCGGCGCGGCGCGACGGCGTCGCGCCCCTTCGCCGCGGCCCGCCCCGGCCACGGCCCTTCAAGGTGCTCTGGCGCGGCGTGACGGCGCCGCGCCCCTCCGCTGCAGCCCGCCCTTGGTCGCGGCTCATCCTTCGGCTTCACCGGCGCGGCGCGGCGGCACCGCGCTCCTTCACCGCGTTTTTTCCTCGTTCTCGCGCGGTGCCGTTGCGCCGCGCCGCCTCGTTCCAAACCATAACGATGTACAACAACAACGGGGAGGAGGGTCGGCCGTGTTTGTGCGGTCCGGCCTCCTCCCATTAATTCGATAGCAAGCGGCTAAATATTTATCGATGAACGTCAAAATAATCACGGACATAAAACAAACCCCTACTTCGAAGAAGGCATTCGTCGGCGTCGTGGTAGACGGCGTCGCGATAGACGGGCATCGTTCCGTCAACGTCGGGAAGAATGAAGCCGAGGGTGGCATCGGCATTCTTTGTTCTTCGTTGGAGGAAGAGGAAAACTCTCCAAGTGTCGGGCGCCGTGCTTCGCTGTTAGCGTTCCGCCGCTTGAAGAAGCCGTCCAGAACTCTTCCCCCTAGCCTCCTTTAAATAGAAGTGGTGGGTTCATCATTGGTACGCAAGTCATAAATGAGGGATTTATGACATAGGGCCCCACCCAATTAATCCACTGTGGTGGAACATTAAAAATGGGAAGGAAGAATCCCCATTAATTAAACACGTTGGCATTTAATTAAAGAGAGGGAGAGAAGGTTCCTCATAAACTTGAGGGGTTGACATGTATTAATGGAGGGA
The DNA here is from genome assembly GCA_963277665.1 of Viscum album. Lineage (NCBI taxonomy): Eukaryota > Viridiplantae > Streptophyta > Magnoliopsida > Santalales > Viscaceae > Viscum > Viscum album. Next base: position 109,255,555 of record OY728126.1, on the reverse strand, counting down.
GTTTATGAGAGTTATGGAAAAGGAGAGGTTGGGGCTCGTTTGGGCCCCACCTCACAATTATCCTCACATGGGTAGTTAGGAGCTTGTGGGTCCCACCCCAACTCCCCCATGTAGGATATAACCACATTAGATATAAAACAAAATTGTTCCACAATTTTATTCACCTCTTATTTAATCCACAATTTTTTTAACTTCTCTTCCCGTGCCAACGCATCTACGATAAAGGTCCACTGAAGCAATTACCGGCGTTGCAAGTTCATCGGTGCCCTCAGATTTCAAATCCGAGCAACGGTTCAAAAGATAGAAAAACTCGCTCGTTCGTTCACTAAACGTACCCGAGCTAAACTTCGAAAATTGATTCCGGACACACTGAGCCTCGGAATGAGGTGTCGTCAGAAACTGCGTATTCGTAAAATCCCAAAGAAAATTAAAGAAAAGTTTTCCTTGAAATTTGCGGGTCTTTACAGTATGCGATGAAGTTGCAGCCTGTACCAGGACTGCATTCACAGTGACCTACTACAGATGATGAGAGGTAGAGTATTCTGCTAGTTGCATCAGAAATATGAGAAATATATATATGAACATCTTACCTAATACTTTCTGTGTGAATGTTAATCTACATACATGTTCTAGCTTGATACAAGAAGAATGTAGCAAGGTAGAAGAGGTTTTGGCTCACGAAACTCATTTTGCGGGAGTTTGAAGTGAAGAAGTCGACCTTGGTTTTCGAGAGGAAATTTTTGCTAGTTCTGCAGAGGGAGTTGTTGCAGGATCTATTAGTAATGCTGTTGTTGATCTAGGTATTGTCAGTTATCTATCTATAACTGGTAGAGTGGTTCGAGAAGGAGGTAATTCGCACAACATGGGTGGTGGAAGCTTGAAAAATTGGTTTGTTATTGAAGATGTGCAGACATGAGAGCTGGTCGAGGGGTTGATGCAACATAGTATATTTCATCTGGTGAAAGGGTTTTTTCCATAGGTCTTGCAAGCATCAGAGATGATGGCTTTGGATGTAGAGATGGTTGGGGAGAAAACCACAGCAATCGGGAAAACTAGGATGTGCGAATTAACAACACAATCAATATTCATCACTCGCAGCTGAAGTAAACATACTCTGAAGAAGGGATTGACTTCCCCAAGAACAAGTTTGAAATCGGGGAAGAAATTCCAGTATGAGGGGATGAATTCTCCGAGTCAAATACAATTGAATGGTAATGAATTGTACCAAAGGACGTGAGAGCAAATTTTTTTCGGAATCTTCAGGTGGTAATGAAACAGCACTAGCACTGATCGGGGTTTCTTGTAGACTTGCTATGTGTCTTCAAGGAACAGAGGTGCAGGTGTAAAAATATGATATAATTGTATTAACGAAGAAAATTCTGAAGGGTTTTATCTTGACTGTTGGGGCAGAAACAGGTGCCTATCAAGAGGTTATTATGTCTGGTTTGGTGGATAAACCAATAGAGGATTATGTAGTGTTTGAAGCGCCAAAGAATTTTATTTTTTCATCAAATTGTTCAGTGTCGGGATGAGTTGAGCATTAGTCAAAGCAAACCAGCAATATATTTCTTTTTTGTTGGTTTTATGGATTTTGGTTCCTACTGAAATCGTTGATGATAGGATCATGGGGGTAATTATTTAAATTCTCTTTCGATATTACCACATTACAATCATAATTCTGGGTCTACAGATCAATTGGTGGGAGACCATTCTTTTTCCGAAAGATGTGAATGTTAGAATTCTGGATTCATATGGGGTACATGGGGTTCTCTTCTTGAGCCAAGTGTTGTATTTTTTCTTTGGGGATTTTTGACTATGAAATATGATGTTGAATACAAGCCATGAATGGGAGAAAATATTCCTTTTGAATCATGTTATCATAGATTAGTGGAACCCCTCCTTGCCTAAAAATACAACAGTTCTCTATGGGATTGGTTGCAAGGGGAGCTCGGATGGGAGGATAGAGTGATGAAACCTTGGCTAGATATTTTTAAGCATGCTCCTATGTAGAATGATAGTAAACTAGAACCACAATACCAGCTACATAATTATAGCAGGAGAGGAAGGAGAAAAAATAACTTTTCTTTAGATTCATCTAATTACAAGGCTCAAACTAAAGGCGATGTTTGCAGCTGCATGAGAAAATAACTATTGGGAGAGAACCCTTTTCTGGATGGGCTGCATAGGGATGATTTACATGTGTTGATAATTTGTATTGTCGGTGAGCATCTATAGGTGAATAATTCATTCCCAAAAGAAGTGAAATTTGGAACAAGAAGGATTTCTTCAGGCATGATGCTGGTGCAAATACAGCAACCAGCATGTTTTTCCAGAATTCAGACGCTTCTGATCCAAGATTTGAATTTGTTGGTGATGAAACAAGGGCTATTGGAGACTGTAAAGGAGAGAAAGAACCACCACACTAGAAATCTCTCCATCGATCCACAAGGATCTAACTAAAGGCGATGTTTTCTGCTTCATGAGAAAAAAACTTTTGGCCAGGAACTTTTTTATGAAAGGGCTGAAGAAGGCTAATTTTCATTTGTGGATAATTTTTGTTGTTAGTGAGCATCTAAAGGAGAATAATTCAGTCCCTAAAGAAATGGAATTTGGATATAGCTGGATTTCTTCAAGCATCATAAGTGTTGATACAATAACATGTCCGCTGTTCCAGAATTCAAGCTTTTGATCAAAGATTTGATGTTGTTGGTGATTATATATGGGCTGTTGGAGACAGAATAAGAGAGCAAGAACCCCCACGCCGGAATGATCTTCATCATTGAATATGGCCCAGCCATAAATTAGAGATCCACCTTTGAGAAAAGGTGGCTTTTAAGGGGGAGGTAATGTTATGAAATAGTGGATCCAGCTGGGGGCTGTCCAGTATAGGAGGGAGTATAATATTCTGTTAAGGGGTTGTTTTGTATTTTAGCATTTATGTTGGTTGTAGTTTCCAACTGTAGCAGTGGGATGGTGGAGTATTAAAGAGGGTATCAGGGGGTTGGGAAGGACATGATTCATATTGGGTAATATTTTATATCAGGGGGATGTGGGGGCTGGTTTGTTGGGATGTTCTAACTGGGGCTTGGTGGATTGGTCTTCCATAGGTTCCGTTCAATCTTCTTCCACTTCTTCCCATTCTACCGCAAACTATAACTCTCTCTCTCAATAAATAAGTTTACCACTGTTCTTTCTTGTTTCTCTCCTATGTCAATTTAATTCCTAACAGTGGGGATATAGTGTCATCAAGGCATAAGCTGGATGTTCCCCTAGTGGTGGAGATTTTCATGAGCCACATGTAGAGGTGATGAAACATCCAGGGAAGCCGGTCAATCTAGGGAAGGAGATTGATGAGAAGTTAAGGGGGAGTATGAATCAGGTCATTTAGATTATCGACTGGGGGAATTAAGTGGCTGGCAATCCATAGTGTATCCCATGAGGGCGTTTCAATCTCGGTATCATCCCTTATTTCAGGGAGAGGGAATAACCTAAACTGTTTTGTTCTGGATCAATTTATTTTAGACTCTAATTTTCCATATTCAGATACCTTTGTGGTGGAGGGTGATGTTGGAGTCCTACATGCTCAGCGTACCAGTGAAATATGGTGGGATGCAAAGTTATAGGCTGATTGATATGAGAGTGGCTCCTGGTATAAACTCGGTGGATCCATAGATATTATCAAAATCAATTGTGAAAGTGAGTGGCTCCTGGTATAAACTCGGTGGATCCATAGATATTATCAAAATTCATTTACTATTCTAGATTCACAGTTTTTCAACTTATCTAACAATCCATGAAATCGTAATCGAAAAAATCATAGAAAAACAGTGTCAAGAAACCTGAATGCATAGCATGTTTGAGGGAAGATGTGTCCTTTGAAGCTGGATGTAACTCCAATAGCCATCTAATCCATCATTAATGCATCCATCACCTATCACTTCCCTAGTAGTTGCACCCAAAAATCCAAAACAATGAATTGTGAAAAGTCCATCAAAATATTCAATAATGTGTGTGCACAATCATTGACCTCATATCCAGTAAGATTCACATAAGAGTCTCTATGGTTCAACACCAAATCTCTACACTCTTCCATCCTTTCTGGAAAGATTTCCGTTGTAGGCTACATTTTGAGGATGTCAGTAGTCAATGACCAAGATCCAATGTGTATTAATTGGGTTTATAAAACATAATAAAATGAAATCTAAATTTACATTTACAATTCAAGTTTCATGATAAATGAAATTAATAAACATGAACAATATTTGAATTAGAGAATCCCATACTCCAGGAATAAAAATGATTAAAGCATTGAACAAATGAAAAACAGTGGAAAATAAAGCAATCCAAGCCAGCATAATTCTTATAACATGTAAATAAATATTTGTACATGATGATTCCAACTAAAGAATAACCAAAACATGAGAAAATAATTTCTAGATTCCCATTTCCAGTTACAGAAAAAGACAAAACAACTTGTGGTGCATATATAATCTATTATGGTAGGAAAAACATTAATATAAGAAATAAATTCAAATTAGATTTGAATTAATTCAAAAAAGTTCATATTCAAATAATTTTCTGTCAGTAAATTGAAAACAAAAATCACTAAATATGGCACAATGATTTAAAAATTGGGTACAACAATGAAAGCGACGCACGACACCACAAAGAAAGGACACATAAATCACTGGCTTAAGTACATGACCCCGCGATCACGCCCCAAACCCCTCCCCTCTATTACCATGGGCACAATGATTTACACGCTTTCACCAGATGAAATAGGTGCACTGTGTGGGAATATTAGGTTCTTTTAAAATAAAAAATAAAGAATATTACAAAAATGTGAGACATAAATAATGTAGGACCAATGAAACACATACATGATTCACACTACTACAAATAGGGCTTATAATAGCGCTAAAACCCGCCTTCAATAGCGCTAAAAATCATTGTTATTCTCGGCGAAGATAAGAGGGGGGTCCCCTTTATCAGCACTAAAAAAGCGCTGATAAAGGTAGTATTTATCTGCACTATTTTCAGCACTGATAAATGGATAATATATTAGCGCTGAAAATAGCGCTGATAAATACAACATTTATCAATGCTATTTTGAGCACTGATATATTATCCATTTATCAGCGCTTAATTAGCGCTGATAAAGGCCAAATTGTCTGTGCAAACCCAGAACCAGCACAACACCTGCACACATATGACAGCACCTGCACACAACACAAACAACACCCACACACAAAGCACAGAAAAACAAAAATGCTATATACATTTACTTGAAATCATGAATACAAAACAACACACTGCTATATACATTTCAAGAAATGTTTAATTTGGTTACAATTATAATTATCTAACAAACAGTTAAAAAATATTGATGTTTCATCCTTTTTGCATCCATGATCCGCTCTAAAAAATTGTCGTCCATGGTATTAGTTGCTGAACAAAGCATTCGAAGTCAGAAAAAAGATTTCACCAATATAAGAAAACGAATATTATGTTAGTAATACAACAATGAAATAAATTAAACATTAATATTAAAGAATACATTAAAAAATGTCAATTGTTACATGTTATAACCTTTACATGTCCATATTTCCTTGGACAACACCCCCTACCTCCCCTGGACAGCACCCCCCTCCCTCCCCTTACAGTCCTCTCTTTCCCTGGACAACCCCCCTCCTCTCCTGGACAGCCCCCCCTATTGGACACCCCCTCCTTCCTGGACAACCCCCTCCCTCCCCTGGACAGCACCCCCTCCCTCCCCTTGCAGCCCTCCCTTTCCATGGACAGCCCCTTCCCACCTTCTTGACAGCCCCCTCCTCTCCTGGACATCCCCACTCCCCTACTGGACACCCCCTCCTTCCTGGACAACCCCCTCCCTCCCCTCCCTGAGACAGCCCCCTCTCTACCCCTGGACAGCCCCCTGCAGCCCCCTCCCTCCCAGCACTCCACCTGCAACCCCCTCCCTCCTCCTGAACAACCCCTCCTCCCTCCCCTTGCAGCCCCCTCCCTTTCCCTGGACAACCCCCTTCCCACCCACTGGATAGCCCCCTCCCCTCCTGGATAGCCCCTCCTCCCCTCCTGGACACCCCCACCAACCATCCCACATGGACACCCCCTCCCTCCTGGACACCCCCTCCCTCCTAGTTCTTTAGTGTATACCCATTAATAACCTTCTTTATCCAACTATATTTTCATCATCTATTTGATAATGGAATAAATATTAATCATACACCATCATTCAATAATATGAATTATAAAATCATATATATTTTGAAGAGATATAGTTCAACAAATCATGGAAAAACACCAAACAAAAAATATATTGGAGAACTAGGAATGAAATTGCACATAAATCTAATGTGAGAAAGGTAAATGATGCATATGTTGGGTCTTTATGACATTAAATAAGATAAATTGGGCCTCAAATTGAACTGGAATATAATTCTTAGGCCTTTACATGGGCTTGGAATTGGTTTGGTTGGTTGGAACATTTGATGCCTCACTACAGACCCACTTCAAGCTACTCTATAAGTGATCTACCCATTGTATATTATCAGTATTGAATGGAATTGAATGGATCTTTGTCTGGACACCCCCTCCCATCTAGACACACCCCCTCCCTCCCCTCCTGGATACCCTTACACCTGGATACCCCCTCCATCCCCTCCTAGACACCCTCACACCTAGACAGCCCCCTCTCTACCCCTAGACATCCCCCTCCCCTCCCCTTCCAGCCCCCTCCCTCCCACCACTCCACCTGCAACCCCCTCCCTCCTCCTGGACAACCCCCCTTCCCTCCCCTTACAACCCTGTTGACACTCTTTTTTGTCACAGAGTCTAACGACTGAAAAAGGGAAATACCTTGGTCCAAAGTGATTCATCCTTTGAAGAAACATCAAAAATTTACAAAGGCATGAACAAGGATTTGCTTACACTTGGGTCGTGCAAGTTTCATCACGGTCGCACAAGTATACTTGCGCGCCACATAGTTGTCGCGCAGGTGACTTGCACGCCCTATTTGATTTTTCCCAAGGTCTTCACAGGCTTATAAATACCCCTTGTGGGCCCCCCCGTTGGAGGACGAAAAAAATTTCAAAAGTCAGATTTAAGCTCTGGTCTCCCTAGTCTCTTCTTGAAGTCTTCCGGTCACTTCTAAGGTAATTTCTTACCTAGAATGGAAGATCTAAAGAGGGGGAACAAGGAATAAGTGTTGAAATTCATCAACACATGCGTGCCTTGGTGTCTAACCCTTAAGGGAAATGAAGACACCTGCGCGCCGCCTTATCCCTTCAATAGAACCTGCATGCCACTCTTCTGGAAGCCCCTAGGGATAATACTAAGGGATTGAGCCAAGTCTCGCCCAAGTATTACCCTAAGGGTGGACCATCGTGCAAGTAACTATGTGTCACGCAAGTATACTTGCGCGATCAGGACTTGTGTGCCCACGCAGGACTTGCGTGCCTCTCTCTTCTTGGGTGCCCCTCCTGCATGTTCAGCTCTATTCTTCAAATCCACCTATCCTCTTCAGGATTCAACCTTCAGAACCCTCTTCAAAGCCATTTTTTGGCATGGTTCCTTTGTTGGCTTCTTTATCTGAAAGGAATTCTGTGGAACATCTCTTAAAACCTAGTGATTTACATATATTTATGTCACTAAGGTTAGAGATTTCATTCATTCAACCTCATCCTTTAGGATGATATGATCTTTAACCTGGGCCTCCTTTTCAGGAGTAATCCCCAGTCCAAGTTCTCTTAACCTGGGCATCCTCCTTAGGAGTATGCCCCAACTCCCTTAACCTGGGCATTCTCCTTAAGAGTAAGCCCCAGTCTTAATTCCCCTTAACCTGGGCCTCCTCCTTAAGAGTAAGCCCCAATTCTCATATTCATGGACCTTCTTTTCAGGATTAATCCCCAAGTAGATCTTAACCTGGGCATCATCCTTAGGAGTAAGCCCCAGTCTTCGAATTCCCTTAATTTTGGGTATCCTTTTTCAGAAGTAAGCACCAAGTTCCCAAATTTTGGGTATCCTCCTCAGTAGTAAGCCCCAAGTTCCCAAATTTAGGGAATCCTCCTTAGGAGTAAGCCCCAAGTTCCAAATTCCCTTTAACTTGGGCCTCCTTCTTAGGAGTAAGCCTCGGTCATAATTCCTCTTAACTAGTTTTAATTTCTTTTGATTTGGTTTTCCTTATCAGGAGTAAAACCCAATCATAAGTCCCCTTTAACTTGGACCTCCTTCTCAGGAGTAAGCCCTAAGTTAAGTATCCAAATCTCCATAAAGCACATATATACCTTTATGGACCTTGTTCCCAAGATTCTTCCCTGAAGTAAATCCCAATCCTTATTTATCTGGGCAGTCATACATATATAAGACCCATATTATTTCTTATAATTGTATCTTTCGTGGCACAATTGTCTAGTTTTACCAATACCTCTTGTTTCTCACACCGAGCATGACTCACGTGAGATTTGAGCATAAAAGTAATTATGACATCTTTCTTTGAGCCATCAACCATGCATAAACCTCATACTTCTTTACTCTAACTATGTGGATTCTGATTCCTTTTCTAAACAAGGATACGTCGGTAGCCCATCTGCGGGTACGATCCCAACTCTGAAATAATCCATGTCCTTCTGAATGACAATAAACTTCAAGTGCCCCGCTGAGTGGCTTTAAAACCAGTATGGTTATCATAATGACCAAGAGATTTCTATATAATGTGCAGAAGGATACCATTGACTAAGAATCTCTAACAAATACAGATGATTCTCTATCGATGAAGAACCTCAAATACACATAAAAGATTCTCTAAAATCTCATACATATCAATCATTGATTTTCATATTTAAAGGAATGCTCATTTTCATACTTGGTAATTTAATAAGGATTCACGAACATAACTTAAATCTATAAAGAGAGTCCCAGAGTAGACAATAATTCCCACCCAAAAGGGTGTGATGAGTCTGACCTCCCATCCTCTCGACCAATGCAAATTATTAAGCCTCATCGGTTCACAACTAATGAGCACCTACCTTTGGAAAGTAGGTCCAAATGGATATAGAATCATTGGATGTTTCTGGTTCTATGAATATACCCGTTAAAAAACGATTGGAATGTTTGAACCTTAAACAAACGAGGTCATCCCCATTTCCAGAGGAAACAAAAAATGGTGAACCTGACTTGAATCCTTAACCAAGTTAAATGATGTTTTACTTATTTGTTAGGACCCTATTTTAACTCAATGAGAGGGCCAACAAAACAATAAATAACATATGTGCTCATCCAAAAGATGTAGTGGATGAACTTATCTTGATTATGTTTGTTATATCGAGCATGCACTCTTTTCCAAGATCTTCTGTGTTACAGAAATGGCTTCTCTTAAGTTCACACATGTTAATACCTCTACTGTGAATGCCTCTACTGCTACTCCTGCTGGATCATCGTACGCTCTGAGGATGACATCACCTACTCAGCGTCCTCAACACTGGGTATCAGATGCGCTGGTCAAGGAATACCGTTATCATGGTACCATTCCGACTTTGGAGGCTGCTCGACATGCCCTCCAAGTCAATAATTCACCCTGGTTGTCCGGACAGTGACGACCAGCGATCAAGAAGCAGGTGGTGACAACCACCGTTTCGGGTTGTTATCCCCGAAACGCAATCACCAGTCCCTCCCATATTCTGGGGAGGTGAACGAGAAGGTCACTCAATGCCTTAATTCAAGGAAATAGGAGTCCTTCCCGAGGGCTCCCATCAACAATCGCCGCCAGACTCGTGCAACAGTGTGCCATCAACATGATGAGGGTGTCATCTCCAGGCGTTCGGCTCAGGTTCCTCGAACCCTAGGAAGGAAAGACGAACCACCAGAGGCGACGACCGGTCAACAATGATCAGGTTCTTATCTCTGCCATTTCTGGAGAAGTCCACCAACCTAACTTGGTGGAAATCAATGAGCGGGCACACACAACCGTCCGTTTTAATTCTGATGTCCAGCAGACTCTTCTAGCAGTAACACGCCATTCCCGCCAGGAAATTCCGGCAGAGTACTATAGACAAGAACATACACATGTTTATAAATCATCATCTAATCAACATGCTCGGTTGACTACATACGATGAAGCTCGCCAACCCAATGTGTTGATAATTGGTAAACAGGCACATACACCTGCTTACACTCATCAATACTGCCAGCAGCCTCGTCTGTCAGTATTGAAGGAAGTTCATCAACCACATTCGGTAGAGTGAAATCAGCAGGCACATACACCTGCTAGTATTGATCAAGCCTACCAACAGTCTCGTTTGGTAGCACCCGAAGAAGTCAATTGGAAAGCCCCAATGACAAACAGGAGGAAGACTCAACTCTCTTCCCCCATACATGAGTACTGTGAGAATTCACTGACAGGAAAAGGAGGATAGAAGAAAGAATACACAACTACTCTAAGTACGGAATGGACTTATATCCCCGTTCCGGCATCTGAAGTCACCAAGCATATTCTGTCAATGGTGAAAGAGAAGAAGCAAATCCCTGCTCATATTCTGGATTCCTATCAGAATATTATAACAGCTTCAGCAACATCACAGGGAAAGAAATGAAAATCTATCCCTACCAGTGGAGTGACACATCAACATATCACTCCGGAACAGACACACACCTCTGTTCCAGTCCAAGAGGGTTGTGGGGCATACTCCCCCATGTCATACGGACAACCAAGTCCGGCACATAAACCTGATTTGAGTGGAGATAATCAGCCTAACTTGATCATTTCTCCTGAGGAGGAACATACACCTGCCCATAATGACCACTTTCATCAACAAGTGGTTCCTAAAGTGAGTAAGAAGGTGTCTAAGAAGAAGACCCGTCCAGCACAGTCAAGAAATCAAGAGCCAATTTTTAATAAGGTCTTGCTCGATGCTGGAGTTCTTGATGCACTCAGACAATTATCTGTTGCAACTCAAGATTCTACTCTCTCATTTCCCAATAGTGGGAACATTAATTCCGAAGGTCTTCAATAGACACTTCCTCATGAAGGCTTTCTTCATGATAGTTCGGTCGATCTCGAAGTTTCATCTTCAGATGAGAGCCACAAGAACCCTCTGTGTGGCCATAAGATGAAGGAGAAAAAGGTTTCATCTTTTGTTGTAACCCACCATGGTGGTCCTCCCCATGATGATGAATTTAGCTGCGAAATACCTCTCCGCAGTAGTAATTCTCATTTCCTGGAAAACTCTTCAAAGGACAATGTAGTAACGAGAAAACCCTCTTATCGTGAGGCACTTGCAAATGTGAAGCCAGTCATGTATGATTCTTTACCTCTAGCAGGTTACTTTATAAATCAGAAGATAACCTGGGGTGTAGGTCATTCTACGAACCACCCCTGGGTCATTCATCTTCTAGTTTGATCAGTGAATTCTCTACCAATATTGTTGAATCTGATAAAGCAACAAGAAAGCACCAGCTCTGGTCTAATCAGGTAGAATAATCTTCATCGAATGATAAAGAGGAAGTGCTGAATATGAGAAAACAACTAGTGAAAGGTAAAGTGCCAGTCATGTTTTGGCCTTTGGATGACTCTCATTATGACATTCCAGAGATGTTGACGGAAGATTGTATTCAAGATATTAATCTCAACATGTGGAAATCTCTTTGTAAATTGAAAAAGAAAATATTTTCTTATGATGAATATGAAAATCATGTCAAGATAATAGAAGGGTTACAACACCAAATTGACTTGGCATATTTCTCAGTTTCTGGATATCTGAAGGCTGAAAAGTAGCAGAGAGCCCTTCAACGTTCATGCCTTGGTGCACTAAAAAGATTGCGTCAGTTAATTTCCAATGCCCCATCTGGTATTCATATCAAAGGATGAGGTGTTCATGGAGTACTGCATTTCAATGTACTCTCCAGTCAACAAAGACCGCCGAAAATGGTCTCATGCAATGTTATTGCCCATGGCCGGTCACGACCAATTGGCTTTGTTTGTAATCAAAGGCTTGTTCAAGAACATTCCTCAACTAGTTCTTCCCAAAGTCAGGCATACAAAGAACACGTTTTCGAATTACTCTTGCATCAAGAAAATGAGAATATCGAATAAGCTTCTCATTTAGAGTGAGCACATCATCAGGTGACAGAAGTGTCAGAAATCATCTAGCGTTCATTTGAGCCAGGTGATTTGAGTGGATGTCGGTTGATGCATCCAGCCAATTTTCGGACTAAAGTACGCATGATCAAGAGAGCTTTTAAGAAAGTCTCAGATGTAGCAGGTCAAGAACCACCCCATCTTTCTAGATTGGGGACTCTTTTAACCCAACCCTCAGAATCAACAAATAAGATTCTAGGAGTTGAGCAGGAATAGACCCAGTCCACTGGACTGGGGACCTTTTCAAATCATCAATATCTTCCTTAGAGAAAGTCAATATTCTCTTGATTAGGGAAGAAGCCACAAGAGGAATGAAGAGCCAAATTATCAGAAGATTCCCTCCAAATTACGGTTCATCAAGATGTTCCTGAGGTATCAAATCGACAAAAGGAAATGTCTCATCAGGGTCATGGAAAAAATACAATATCACAGAAATGCTGATAGAAGGGATGAAATGCGTTATGCATCAATTAATGCCATCAATGTTATTGTTGTTGATCCCCCAGATGAGGCTTATTTAGAGGGATCAGATGAATAAGTTCCTACTCAAGAAGCTGTACACACATACACAAATGAAGAAGGTGTGGATACACAAAATCAAAGGTTTACCCAGAATCTAGGTATTCATTCAAATAACCCACTTCCCCCTCTCCGAAATGCATCTAACAAGGGGAAAGGAAATAATAAGGTTATATCCCTCCCTTCCTTTAGAGAAGTCCAATCTCTCTCACTAGAGAAAATTTTTTCACAACAAGAGGAAGAAATGAAGGTGTTAAGGAGGTTGAATGCAGAACTACTTCAAGGTAGTCTTCCTCCTAAGCGTGCTGGAGTCTGTCAGCCAAGGGAATTTGTTGCAGCTACTGATATGGATCAAGAATATCCTCCTTTATCAGTACACACTCACAGGTCTAATCCTATGGGTCAGGTGTAACAACAGCCGGTGGTGTTATCATCAGTCGTAGTACCAACCACTACATCTGTCCAAGCTTCAGTTATTTCAACTGCTCAGGTCCAAGCGCAACCAGATGTTTTTCAAAAGTTGATAACTACCATTGATTCATTAATAGCTCGGTTGGAAGCTATAGAGGGAAAACATACTCAAATTCAACCAGAAAAGAGATCTTACCCTGAATGGGTTGATACAATTCCTCCCCCATCAAATTTTTCAAGTACCACATTCCCAATCATTAATGGTTCGGGAGACCCAAAGAAACACTTAACATATTCTTTTTCTCTCATTGTGATCCTATGATGGGAACCCCTCAGCAACAGGAAGCAGTTAAGCTCAGGTGTTTTGTACAGTCATTACAAGGGCCTGCCTTTTTCTGGTATACAACCTTGCAATCCCGGTCAATTACCGGATGGGAAGATCTCCGCCAAAGATTCCTTCTTCAATTCATCTCAATGTTGCCAAAGACAACAATTTTTTATCTTAAAAATTTTAAGCAAAGGGAGAATGAAAGGGTTCCAAATTTCATTGCTTGCTAGAAGGGATTAACATATTCCCTAAGTTTAGCACTCCCTTAAGAGAAATTATTGCCAATTTGTGTGGAAAATTTGCATGATGAGTTACGCACACCATTGATCCCTGTGAAATACACAGGAGAGTTTCAAGACCTTACTTCAATCGCTCAACAGATTGAAGACTCTCTTACGAAGAGTAAGGATAAAGCTCATGTAATTCCATCCGCTCCAGGAAGGAGAATGGGTAGAGAAGAGACTGCTACAGTTATGCTTAAACAAGCCCCTATAATGGCTTCTACTTCAAAACCATCATCTTCCCGAAGGACTCCACCACCTGAGCATCAACAATAGAGGCCGTTTCATCAAGATGATCAAAGAGATCAAAGATGGAAACAATTTGAGGACTTGAAAAGTAAAGTTTACTCTTTCTGAAATGAACAAGTTCCTCGTTACTTCATTTCGGCTCTGGAAAATAATTTGGTTCAATTTCCAAGGCCCAAAAGGGCGAACAAGGAAGGAGATGAAGACCGTCCCAACCATTGCCTCTTTTATCAGATGTTTGGGCATCCCATTCATGAGTGTTTTGTCTTTAAGTACCTCCTGCAAAAAATGGTGGACTCGGGACAAGTCAAATTGAAAGTTCTTCAACTCAGGTAGCATGTGTTACTGCTACAGATCTAGTGGAAGAAGGTGAGTGGCAAGAATTAAAAAGAAAAAATGCACATAAATATGATGATTGAATGGTCAGAAAAACGATCAACTGAACTCATGCCATTTTACGAACGCAATTGAAGAAAACAATTGTGTCTTCTTCTATGAATTCCACAAGAAAGCCCCCTTCATCAGAGGGAAAATCCTCAAAGAAACGACATAATTCCAAGAAAGAAGAGAAATCAGAAGAAGATGAGATCATGTTAAACCCTAAGTTGTCTTTGACTCTGGTAGATTTTATGCCATCTACTTCGAAGCCATGGGCACCGCCCCACCCAACGGCACAACCTAAACTAGCCAATCAGGTAGAGTCTTCATTAGATGAAGAGTTCATATTTTGTTCTGTTAACACGATTCAATTAACAGATCCTTATGCCAGTCGCAGTTTTGAGTTTGATGAACCTGAGTTCTCTATATCCAACACAGGAATTAGAGAGAGTTCCAGAGGTCTGATATACAGAGGAAGACGTGGATATCCCAGAAGCCACTATTCCAATTCTACCCCTTCTAGAACTTTATATGCGGTAGAAACTCGTTGTAGATCCCTTCAGTAAGCTCAACAAGAACAAGAAAGTTCTTCCATGCAAGGCTGATTCAGTCTTGGAACAATTATTCTGGAGTATCAGTTAGAGGTTACACCTTCTTCCTCTCAGCAGGTAAATAGACCTAACCGGTCCAATCTTCCAAATCCAGGAGTATTCTCAACTCCTATCCCGATACAAGATGCATATACTTCCAAAGAATCAACTTCCAAGGCACCTGCTAAACCACATATTCCTATTGGGAAACGTAGAACTTTGGATCAAAAATATGATGTATTGAAACACTTGGACCAAGTACCAGTCAAGTTATCAATTATAGATGCCTTAAATTTATTAAAGGACCTTCAGGAGGCCCTCATCAAGGCTTTTTCAAGTCCTCAACAATTTGAAACTGAAATTGCTGCGGCTGAAGTCTACCATGTAGAGAATAATCCTGTAGAATGCCTTGCAGTGATATTTTTCACAGATGAAGACGAATATGATGTTGTGCATGGACATATTAGAACTTTGTATTTATCTGGCATGGTCAATGATGCAGACATCCGATGAGCTTTCATTGATAATGGTTCAGGAGTCAACCTCATCCCCATTCGTACACTTCGTCGATTGGGCCTCACCAAATCTGATTTATCTCCTTCTACTTTGATGTTTCAAGGGTATGATAAAAATGAACAAGAACCTCTGGCTGAGATTACACCTAGAACCCAGTTTGGAGATCTTGTATCCAATTCAGATTTCATAGTTGTTCGTCATGACACAACTTTCAACATTTTTCTTGGAAGACCTTGGTTATATCAACATGTGTCTATTCCTTCAACATACCATCAATGCCTCAAATATTGTTTCAATGGAAAAATTGGGACATTGTATGGCCAATAATCCCCATTCAAAACATGTGAATCTCAATACATTGAGGTGAAATTCTATCACATGGAGGGAAAGGAGAAATCCACAACAAGGGAGGTTACCAAGGTTAATGCTCTATATGGTTTGGAAAAGATTCCAGTAAACCCATTCGTACATGTGAGTACAGATTATGTGTTTCATATTAGTCAAATTGATAGGATAGACCCAAATCAAAATACTCTTATGGAAACTTCCATAATGTCAATTACGACAATCAAACTAGACAACATGGGAGAAATTGGTGATTCACCAGGCAATGATGAAAGCTCAAATGGAGATGTCTTCATTTCATCTACTGAAATCCAACAAGTCTATACTTCGACAACCATGTCAGAAGAAGTTATAGCAATGTTAGAGGTGAACGATGATGTCGATTTTCAATCCATCATCTCCTCTTTATTACCCAAGTAAGACCCTTCATCATCAATAGGGTCAGAAATGGAAGCCTCTTATTCAAGATGTTCAAATTTTAACATCTCTCTTAATCCTGTAAATTATGCTTCATCATCTACTATGCAAGTAGAAAAAGAAGAAATAACACATGTTGAAGAAGAAGAGAAAGATCTCAGGGATTCTCCTCTAGCATTTGAAGAGGGTATCTCTACCACCGTGGATGAACTCAGAGAAATAAATCTGGGTACAAAAGAATATCCACGTCCCAATTTAATTAGTGCAGCCATGACTCTTGATGGGCAAGAAATGTATATTTAATCTTTGAAGAAAAATCGAGATATATTGGCTTGGAATTATACAGAGATTCCAGGCCTTGATCCTGATGTTTCTACTCATCATTTGGGTTTTCCAGAAGAACATCGAGGATTCAAGCAAGCCGCAAGAAGAACACACCCAACTTATGCTTCCAAAATTGAAGCTAAAGTGGATAAGATCATCAAAGCTAACTTCTCCAGAGAAGTTCAATATCCCAAATGGCTAGATAATATTTTCCCTGTGAAAAAGAATAATGGACAGATTAGAGTTTTCATTGATTTCCAAGATCTTAATCCGCATTGTCCCAAGGATGATTTTCCAGTTCCGATCACAGAACTCTTAATTGATGAAATAGTTGGTTATGAAGAACTTTCCTTCATGGATGGATATTCCAGGTATAATAAAATTTGAATGGGTCCATAAGATGAAGAATCTACAGACTTCATATCCCCTTAGGGTGTGTTTTTCTATCGGGTAATGCCCTTTGGCCTGAAGAATGCAGGCGCAACATATAGCGTACCATGCATCATATCTTCAAACCCTTTTTAGGGAAGTTTGTTGAATGTTATGTAGATGATTTGGTGGTTAAATCCAGACAATGTTCTAATCAATTGTCTGATTTGGAAATCATATTCCACAAACTTCGACTACACAATTTGAAGATGAACCCCTTGAAATGTGATTTCAGGGTAACCTCAGGAAAATTTATCGGCTTTGTTGTACACCATCGTGGTATCAAAGTCGATCTTGAGAAGACAAAGTCAATCCTTGGTATGTCACCTCCTCAAAATTTTAAAGAATTGAGAGGACTTCAAGGACACTTGGGCTATATTCGACGTTTCATCGCCAATTTGGCAGGCCAAAGTTTACCCTTCACCAAATTGATGAAGAAGGGAGTCACTTACTAGTGGATCGAAGATTTCCAAGAGGCATTTGATATCCTCAATAAATATCTCTTGAGTCCACCGGTATTAATGCCACCTGTTGAATGAAGACCACTTATCCTCTATGTAACAGATTTAGAGCGATCGTTGGGTGCCTTCCTTGCCCAAAAGAATGATGCTAGGAATGAGAACAACCTTTACTATCTCAGTCGGACTATGCTTGAAGAAGAAACCCAATATTCAAGTATTGAGAAGTTATTCCAAGAATTAATCTTTGCAGTCCAGAAATTGAGACACTACTTGCAACATCATGAGGTCCAATTGGTATCTCGTAATAACCCGCTTAAGTTCATCCTTAGTCCTCGTATGCTTACAGGACGTCTGGGAAGGTGGGCAGTTATTTTGTAGCAATTTGACATCCAATATGTGTCTCAAAAGTCAATAAAGGGCCAAGCTCTGGCTGATTTCCTTTTTGAACACCCTTCAGTTGAATATACATCTTTAGATATTGAACTTCCTGATGAGGAAGTCTTTTCTATTCAAGATAATCCTCAAGCATGGGAAATGTACTTTGATGGTGCTTCCAGAAACATGGAAGAAAATGGAAGATTCTAAATTCAACAATGTTGGGTTAGGAATTGTGCTCATTTCCCCAGAAAAGGCAGTGCTACCCTATTCCTTCTTATTGTGGGAAGGAGGTACCAATAATGAAGCAGAATACCAAGCTCTCATCGTAGTCTTGGAGTTGGATCTTCAAGAACAAGTGAATCACTTAAAGGTGAAAGGTGATTCAGACCTGGTAATCAAACAAGTCAATGGGGATTATGCCATCAGAAAAGAAGAGTTAATCCCTTTGTATGATTACGTCAGAGAGTTAATGGCGGAATTTCCTACGGAACCGACATTTTCTTATGTCCCGCGATCACAAAATGCCCAAGCTGATGCACTGGACAATATAGCCACAACTCTGGCAGATCCAAATCGGGATGAGACAATCATCAGTATTTCCCACCATCATACAATTTCACCTTATGTTCAAACCGGAATAGAGTAAATCAATGAAAATAGTCCCATTTCTGAACCATATGGTTATACTACAAGATGGATGACACCTATCAGGGAATACCTTCAAAATGGAACACTTCCACCTGATAGAGCTGGGAAATAAAAAGTCTGGAGACGTGTGGTCAATTTTACTCTTTATGATAGCCCAGATCACCTAGAGAAAATTCTCTACAAGCATGGTTTTGATGGAATTCTCTTCAGATGCATTGATGGTAAAGAGACAATGGCTATCATGAAAGAAGTGGATACAAGAGTCTGTGGTTCCAATCAGTTTAGACATAGACTGTCCGACCAAATTCGAAGGCTTGGATACTTTTGGCCTTTAATGATTCAAGATTGTGTTGATTTCACGAAGAAGTGTCATTCATGTCAAGTATGTACCAACTTCATCCATCAACCCCCAGAGTTGCTTCATACAGCTAAAAACTCGTGGCCATTTTCCACATGGGGAATGGATGTAGTGGGACCTTATCCTTTAGCTAGAGCCAAGCAGTTTAAGTATATTCTTACTGCTACTGAATTCTTTTCCAAATGGGCAGAGGGAATACCTCTCAAATAAGTTAGTTCTAAATGCATTGTTAGCTTCATCAAGTCTAACATCATTAACATATTTGGTGCCCCTTAGACCATATTAACGGACAATGGAACCGACTTCTATTAATCCGAGGTAAGGAAGTTGTATCAAGAATAAAACATCAAATCCAACCATTCATCTCAGTATCATGTAGCGGCCAATGGCCAGATAAAAGCCTTCATCAAGACTCTTTCAAACATACTACAAAATATGGTGGCTAAAGATAAGAAATAATGTCATGAAAAACTCTTTCATGATTTATGGGCTTATCAGACCACCACCCGCACTCCAACGCGGTCAACTCCATATTCATTGGTATATGGAACAGAAGCAGTCTTGCCCATTGAAGTTCAATTACCTTCACTCAGAGTAGCCATTTGTGATCAGTCATCTATAGATGAACAATATCAAAATCGATTGAATGAATTGGAACGATTAGATGAAAAAATATTGTGCACCCTGCACCATTTGGAAGTCTATAAAAATCGAATAACACGGTCTTTCAACAAAAAAGTTCATCTTCATTCATTCATTCAGGGAGAATTGGTATTCTTTCTCATAAATCCAATGATACCAGGAAAGAAACCTCCCAAGCATGAACCAAAATGGGAAGGACCTTACTCAATACATAAGGTCTACTCCAATGGAGCTTATTCTTAAATCTCAAGGGATGGAGAACTCATCACTACTCCAACCAATGCTAGATTTCTGAAGAAGTATTTTGTATAAACACAAATACATCAGCAACAATCCATGCATATGACCTTAAACTATTCACACTTTCATCCAACATGATGTTAAACTGTGACGTCCAACATGACGTTAAACTATGTCATCATCCCACATGATGTTAAACTGTACCCCCTTCATCTTCCTTTCTATATGATGCTAAAATGTGCAGATTTTCGTCCAACATGACATTAAACTATGGAAAAGTCCCTAATACGTCCTAGCTACATGACACTAAACTGTATAGCACTCCATCGTCCAAAATGACATTAAATTGTATTGTTCTCCTTTTTTCCAGCATGACGTTAAACTGTGTTGTCCTTAATACATGACATTAAACTGCACAGTCCCCAAAGTCCTTACTACAAGACTTTAAACTTCATAGTCCCGTATACGTCCAACATGAAATTAAACTATGCATCATTAGGGTTGTTGCTACCTCTTGTCTCTCACAACGAGTATGACTCACGTGAACTTAGAGTAAAATTCAACCATAACACCCTCTCTGTACCGCTAACCATTCATAAGTCCCAACAACATTTTTTAGGTTGTTGTCCTCAAAAAACAACTTGATTTCCAATTCATTCTTTAATTGAACTACGTGGACTTTGATCCTTGCATTCTAGGCTGGGTACATAGGCAACCTCCTGAGGTTCAAGCCCAAAACCAATATCTTTACATCGGTTCACCTCCATCTCATACGATGTTGATTCGTGAAGCCGCCCCCAGAACCAATATTTTTTACATTGGTTCACCATCTTCTTTACTATATGATGTTAAACTATACAGTCTCCCTTTGTCTTGTACAACAATAAACTACAACATTCTTTGACACCCTCAAATAATAGGGAATCATTATTTACATTGATTTTAAATCATGTTATATTCTAAAGAATATGTGCATACATGGAAATGCCCAAACCTTTTATCTTGGGTCAATCCATCATTGCACTATTGTCCCCATTCACCCTTCATACGTGTGATCCAAATCTGTACAGAGTGTATTTCAAGAACTACGTGCAGCTTGATTTGCATCCTAATGGGATACGTAGGAATGTTCAAGTGTCCCTCAAACCCAGCCCCAAGTCTTTGGGCCTAACCCCAAATTCCACTTTCAGTCCCTTGGCTGAAAATTCCCCCTGTGAAAACATTAATGTGGTATGAAAACCCTGGTCTTCATTCACATCAGATTTATAAAACACACACCGTGTATTCCTTATTATGGTCCGAGCTCTATGACCCTAAACTAAGATCTTCTACACTCTCATCCCATATGACGTTAAACTATATTTCAATAAATACGTATGGATTGATTCCCATCCTTATGGGATACGTAGTGAAGTCCATCATCTCAATTTAGGACCCAACCACAACATGATTATGGTTAGAATTGGTATGTGTATCTTTACATATGTTGGACAATGCCCATTTTGACGCGTTATATTCCTATCCTTAAATACTTCCAGATATCCATAACAATTTTATTAACTTCTGGTCACAAAATGTCCAATTTCTGAGAGTTATTTTTCCTAACTATGCATCACGTTCCCTTAGGCGGCCTTGCATTAACAGTCCACATAACAGATCTGTCAGCCAAAAAGATGCTATTATTTGACTATGTAGCCAATTCCCTTAGGTGGCCCTGCATAATTCAACCCCCTAAAGAGTTTTTCAAATAGTGGTAACTTCATTATTGCGAAGAAAAACTCTTTTGTCCTTAGTTGTCTTAACGAAAATATGTAGGGATCCAGAAAAATAGCCATCCTTAACATATTTGTCCCATACTCTTTTTCATGATTTGAAAGTATTCAAGTCTATGGTTTATATTTCCCTTCCATATGTTTGGGTCAGAACTTCGTAGGAGTGACATTCAACCAATTCTTTGACAATATTGATTGGAAATATCCTCTCCATATTCAAGTACCTCTATCCATACAACAAACTCTATGCTTTGGAAAATTTGAATCTCCATAAACATTCCCTGGCTTTTTAGCAGTAGAAAAGTAAATTTCTAAGAGTTCTTTTTCCTGACTATGCAGCACGTGCCCTTAGGCGGCCTTGCATAAGTAGTCTACATAACAGACCTGTCAGCCAAAAGCTGATATTATTTGACTATGCAGCCAATGCCCTTAAGCGTTCCTGCATAATTCAACACCATAACGGGTTTTTTTAAATAATGGTAACTTCACTCTTAGGAAATACTTCTTCTAATTCCTCTTATTCCTTTTTCATATCATTCCTCATATTAAAAATTTCTTAAGTCATAGTTTACATGTTTTCCCTCATACTTGTGTGTGGTAATTTGTTTTCAGATAAATTGTCAAGGAATTGAGTCAATTTTAATCCATTCGGTCAAAGCTATTTCGACCTTAAAAATTAGCCTTTTTATGTTTGACGTGCATGACTTTAAACTGCCCACAAAAGACAAGGGAACTTTGAACAAAAGTCAAGTCCCAACTCACTAAACATACATTTTGTATGATATAGGTAATATTGAGTAATTAAAAGATTCAAAGTTTGTAGGTTTATTTTAATAATCCTAGAAAAAAAATCAAACTATGCTTACTAGGCCCAATGGCTTAGGTAAAAATTTAAAGCAGGTAGCAAGAAAATGTAGGAACATATGATTGAAGATGAAAGTGTTTTTCATTTGATGCGCAAGAGTTATAAGGACATCCATATACTGGAGTCTCTTCTCTTTTTCATGGATTATAAGATACTTTCAACATAAATCTCCATTTGATTTACGGCATCCCGAGCTTCATCACCAGCCACCTGGAATTCATTCATTCAACTGGATATAATAAGAGACGTAGTGATACCAGCTTTTCTTGGAACAATTATAAAAGAATGTTCTTGAGTGTGGTTTGAGAAAATTTTATGCTGATCAAACAGTTACTCTGTTTCTGTCCAAGAGACTTGGAAGATGGATACATGGATTTGAGAATGGATCATTGTAAGTAAAGAGCCATTTGGAGAGAATAATCTTTTCAGATACGGTTCTAATGCCATGATAGTCTTTTCTCCACCAACCGGCAGCAGAAAACATTTTAGCCCATGGGTTTTCCATTTTCATATCTACAAGGAAATGGCATGGAGGAAAATTTTGAAAGTTCACACCATTGTTATTGCTCTTAATGCACAAAATAACCAAAATAGAGGAGTAGCAGTGTAGCTTCATATTGGGCAGATAGTTCTTTTCATCTGGAACGTTGACTCCTTGCAGATGACCATGGTCATACAGAGGCAAGTAGATTCTCTCTGTAAAGTTAAGATGATACTTCTTCAAGTACTTATCCAAATATGGGAGAGTACTATTGCAAACAGTATAGTAATCATGGCCAACAAAATTCATCAGATCATCAATCCTCTTGCTAGCCAGTTCATCAGCCGTTTCGATTCTTCTGGGAGCCATTGAATCTGCACAAAGATCAGATAATTGACTTTTAAGTAAGTTGGGTTTTCATAAAATTTGTGAATAAAAAGTGAAAAAATGGATAAGGAATTAAGGCGTGCAAGTTCTATGTTGGCACACAAGTATAGTTGTGTCATGCAAGTTTGGTCACAAAAGTATCACTACAAAAGTCCAAATACCTCTACTGAAGCGTGACACAAAGAAGCAGCGGAAAACAAGACACTTGCACGACAAGGACAACTTGCACGGTGAGAGCGGGAATCTTTGAGAACCGGTTGCTTTTCACGAGGAATAGACACATATATATAAGAAAAGCCACACCCTTGTGTGCCGAAGCTTGCGTGACTCTCACCTGCATGCCGATATCGGTGCACACAAACCTTGCGCGCCGCCCTTCCTTGATTTTCTTCTTTACCTCAGAGTCACATCCTTATTCCTTTAGGATCCAACTCTGAGGGGGGACTTTTGTTGACAATCCCTTCCGTCACAGAGTCTAACAACTGAAAAAGGTTAATACCTTGGTCCAAAGTGATTCATCCTTTGAAGAAACATCAAAAATTGATAAAGGCATGAACATGGATATGCTTAAACTTAGGCCGCACAAGTTTTATCATGGTCGTGCAAGTATACCTGCGCGCCACATAGTGGTCGTGCAGTTGACTTGCACGCCCTATTTGATTTTTCTCCCAAGGTCTTCACAGGCATATAAATACCTCTTGTGGGCCCCCATTGGAAGATAAATAAAAATCCAAAAGTCAGATTTAAGCTCTGGTCTCCCTAGTCTCTACTTGAAGTCTTTCGGTCACTTCTAAGGTAATTTATTACCTAGAATGGAAGATCTAAATAGGGGGAACAAAGCCTAAGTGTTGAAATTCATCAACACCTGTGCGCCTAGGTGTCTAACCCTTAAGGGAAATGAAGACACCTGCGTACCTCCTTATCCCTTCAACAAAACCTACATGCCACTCTTCTGGAATCCCCTAGGGAAAATACTAAGGGCTTGATCCAAGTCTCACCCAAGTATTACCCTAAGGGTTGACCGTCACGCAAGTACCCATGTGTCGCGCAAGTATACTTGCGTGACCAGGACTTGCGCGCCCACGTAGGACTTGCGCGCCTCTATCTTTTTAGGTGCCCCTCCTTCCTATTCATCTCTTTTCCTCAAATCCACCTATCCTCTTCAAGATTCAGCCTTTAGAACCCTCTTCAAAGGCATTTTTTTGGCATAATTCCTTTGTTGGATTCCTTATCTGAAAGGAATTCTGTGGAACATCTCATAAAACCAAGTGATTTACATATATTTATGTCACTAAGGTTAGATATTTCATTCATTCAACCTCATACTTTAAGATGAGAGGATCTTTAACCTGGGCCTCCTTATCAGGAGTACGCCCCAATCCAAGTTCTCTTAACCTGGGTATCCTCCTTAGGAGTAAGCACCAAATCCCTTAACCTAGGCATTCTCCTTTGGAGTAAGCCCCAGTCTTAATTCCCCTTTACCTGGGCCTCCTCCTTAGGAGAAAGCCCCAAGTCTCCTATTCATGGGAATTCTTTTCAGGAGTAAGCCCCAAGTAGATCTTAACATTAGCATACTCTTTAAGAGTAAAACCCAATCTTCAAATTCCTGTAATTTTGGGTATCCTTTTTCAAGAGTAATCACTAAGTTCCCAAATTTAGGGCATCCTCCTTAGGAGTAAGCCTCATGTTTCCAAATTTATGGAATCCTAATCAGGAGTAAGCCCCAAGTTCCAAATTCCCCTTAACATGGGCCTCCTTCTTAGGAGTAAGCCCCAGTCATAATTCCTCTTAACCAGTTTTAATTTATCTTGATTTGGGATTCCTTCTCAGGAGTAAAACCCAATCATAAGTCACCTTTAACCTGGGCCTCCTTCTCAGGAGTAAGCCCTATGTTAAGTATCCAAATATCCATAAAGAACATATATACCTTTATGGACCTTATTCCCAGGATTCTTCTCTGAAGTAAATCCCAATCCTCATTTTTCTGGGCAGTCATACATACATAAGCCACATATTATTTCTTATAATTGCATATTTCATGGAACAATTGTCTAGTTTTACCAATACCTCTTGTTTCTCACACCAAGCATGACTCACGTGAACTTAGAGCATAAAAGTAATTATGAAATATTTTGTTTGAGCCATAAACCATGCATAAAACTCAAACCTTTTTACTTGAACTACGTAGGTTCTGATTCCTTTTCTAAACAAGGATACATAGGTAGCCCGTCTGCGGGTACGATCACAACTTTGAAATAATCCATGTCCTTCTGAATGATAATAAACTTCAAGTGCCCCGATGAGTGGCTTTAAAACCAGTATGGTTATCATAATGACCAAGAGATTTCTATATAATGTGTAGAAGGATACCATTGACTAAGAATCTATAACAAATATAGATGATTTTCTATCTATGAAGAACCTCAAATACACATAAAATATTTTCTAAAATCTCATACATATTAATCATTGATTGTCAGATTTAAAGGAAAGCTCATTTTCATACTTGGTAATTTAATACAGATTCACAAACATAACTTAAATCTATAAAGAGAGTCCCAGAGTAGACAATAATTCCACCCAAAAAGGTGTGATGAGTCTGACCTCCCATCCTCTAGACCAATGAAAATTCTTAAGCCTCATCGGTTCACAACTAATGAGCACCTACCTTTGGAAAGTTTGTCCAAATGGATATAGAATCATTGGATGTTTCCGGTTCTACGAATAAACTCGTTAGAAACCGATTGGAATGTTTGAACCTTAAACAAACGAGGTCATCCCCATTTCCAGAGGAAACAATCCCCCATCCCTTTCTCTGGACTGCCCCCTTCCCACCCCCTGGATAGCCCCCTCACCTCCTGGATAACCCCTCCTCCCCTCCAGGACACCCCCACCCACCCTCCCACCTGAACACCCCTCCCTCCCGGACACCCCCTCCCTCCTAGTTCATTAGTGTATAACCATTAATAACCTTCTTTATCCAACTATATTTTCATCATCTATTTGATAATAGAATGAATATTAATCATACACCATCATTCAATAATATGAATTATAAAATAATATATATTTCGAAGAGATACAATCCAACAAATCAAGGAAAAACACCAAACAAAAAATATATTGGAGGAATAGGAACGAAATTTCACATAAATATAATGTGAGAAAGGTAAATGATGAATATGTTGGGTATTTATGACATTAAATAAGATATATTGGGCCTCAAATTGAACTGGAATATAATTCTAGGGCCTTTACAAGGGCTTGGAATTGGTTTGGTTGGTTGTAACTTTTGATGCCTCACCACGGACCAACATGAGGCTACTCTATAAGTGATCTACCCATTTTATTATCAGTATTGAATGGAATTGAATGAATCTTTGTCTGGAAACCCCCTCCCTTATGGACACACCCCTTCCCTCCCCTCCTGGATACCCCACTCATGGACACCCCCTTGGACACACCCCCTCCCCCCTCCTAGACACCCTCACACCTGGACACCCCTACCTCCCCTCTTGGACACCCTCACACCTAGAAATCCCCCTCTCTACCCCTAGAAACCCCCCCTTGCAGCCCCCACCCTCCCACCACTCCACCTGCAACCCCCTCCCTCCTCCGGGACAACTCCCCTCCCTCCCCTTGCAGCCCCCCCTTTCCCGGGACAACCCCCTTCTCACACGTACACCGGGATATCCCCCTCCCATCCTGGATAGCCCCTCCTCCCCTCCTGAACACCCCCACCCACCCTCCTATCGGGACACCCCCTTCCTCCTGGACACACCCCTTCCTAGACACCCCCTACTCATGGACACCCCTCCCTCCTGGACACCCCCACCCACATATAAGGGAAACTAAAATTAGAAAATTGAAAATCCAAGATATTTGTTCCCATCAAGATTTTAAAATGCTCGTGAGTGGACTGAATGACTATGCATCAGTCAACTTCAACACTATCGACCAGTGTATTCCAATGAGTTATCTTTACTAGAAAGACAAATCATTTCTAAAACTATTCTTCCTAACCTAAGGATATAAAACATATTAAAGGGTGATCATATATGATCAATAAGTGTACAAAAGGGCGATATCAATGATCATATATGGATAACATAAGTAGTAGGAATTCACCTTCATCCTATTTGTGTACAATCTTCAATCATGTATGTTGTCCATTCATTTATTAACACATATCTATCATCTTATGAATATGATTTCTTACGACAGTCATGGTAGTACTGAAAAAATATAAATACACAAAGGATTAATAAATATTTTAAATGAACTCATAATTATTTTCAAAAATACCTCATCTGCGATTCTAGTTTGTTGATGAAATAAGATCTCTTTCATAAATTTAAAAAAATAATAACCATAGTCCTTTCCGTTTGTTTGTTTTGGACACTACATAAACATCGACAACAATAAGTAATTTGTTTTGATATGTGTTTGGACAGTGCAATGTTATTATATATACCAGGATACTTGTCCAGTTCTAGATCTTGTAGGCGTTCCTATCCTTAGGCCCTAGATTCATTCCATGCAGTAGACGATATTGATGCACCGCCCTCTCATAACAAAATCCTCATTAAAAGATAACATAAATTACATAACTATATGTTTAGTTTTAAAATGTTGGATCTAGTGTATTACAAATTAAAAAATGCCATCATGCATGGTTGGATTGTTGGATATCCATGCATTGAATCCAGAAAATAAATATTTGGAGTATCCAAATTAACTGCAATCAGCATCCAATACTGCCTAAAAATAAAAAAATGAATAAGTAAAGAAAGAAATGAAAATACAGTTGATATGATTAAATTTTAGAGTTTTACTCGTGTATCATTGGTATTAAAAAGAGTCTGTCATTCATAATTTTGTTTTCAAATGATTTGAGAAGGGATGACATTATTGCAGCCTCTTTATCAGAATCTATTTCGTCTTTTGAAGAGGTGATGTGAGGACTAATGAGTCCAAATTTTTGTTCATGGGGAAATCCATTCAATTGTTTTTCATATATACGCCTGCGAAAAATATAAATTTTTTTAGTCATAATTATTAGTGTATATCAACTTTTTTAAAATCAAATCATGAAAACATACCTCATGTATACATTTATAACTAAGGAACCTAGCCATTCATACTTGAGGATTTCATTTACATTTTCAGCACTAATGAAATCCTATGATTCCTCTCCATACATATTTTTTTTTCAAAATCAACTGTGTGAGAATTTATGACTATCAACTTTGTATCCACATGAGCCTGCAATGATATTAACTGTGGATATAGAATGAGCGGGGTGAAGGTTCTCTCAGTAGACCATTTCAATCGGCTGGTTGATCCTTGAGATAGTTTTGAGCTGATAATTCGTTTCACCCCCTTATCTTTTTCGTTCTGTAATAACATTCATCGTTTTAGACCTCTTTTTATTAAATGTTAAAGGTCCAACTTGAAAAATAAATTGGAAATGGATACCTCCTTGTCGAAATGTTTTTTACAAGATTTTTCATCCATGCGATGAATGTTCCAACAACTTTTTTAACCATATGAATGTTGTCATCATCATTTGGACCATGTATATTGGAACTCGGATCATTAGCTATGTTAATTGACACTTTGAGATGATCTTTTAGAATCTGTCTGTTGTGTAGCATGTCGTTCTGCGTATTGAACACCATAGCCCTCGCTACAAGGCGATAGGTTGGAGTTGGTAGATATAAATCACAGTCATTTTCACCCTACAGAATATTAGTACAGGAAAGGTATCATTGTCTATGTGAATAACATTTCACAGAAACAGTTATTAAAACATTGATTACCTCGGCTAAGTCAGGTTTTTAGGGGAATGGTTCGCCTCAAAGCTGGTGGGTGTGGGGCGGGATCGTCACGCATAGGTTGTTGCTGAGTTGTTTCTTCTATTTGCCTATCCACCATCAATGTTTCTATCATCTCTCTATGGTATTGTAATTATTCATGAAAAATAACTAACTTTTCTTGCAGATTTTCCATTTTTTCATTTTGATCCTCCGCTTGTTTTTGTTTTTGAAAATAAGTTCCCGGTGTCACCCAAAAACCCGCACCTCTGACGCGACCATACTGTTTTGGCTACTTCAAGGCTACTGAAAGTATGTCTACATCTGGTGCGGGTGTTGTTGATTCCTGTGACTATGTCAAATAGAAAATATATAAAACTAAGTAGTCATTGTAATGTAATAGAGATTTAAAGAAAAATAAATTTATATTATGTCATACTTACACATGTTTCCCACAATTTTTGTGTGTTTTCATCTATTAGTATCCCCTCTTTATTTACACGATCCTCCTTCCATATCACATGGCTTGGGATGGATATGGATTTCAATTTCGATTCATCAATCTGCATATAAACAGATAAATATGGTTATGGTGTTGTTTTATGTCACCTACAAGTAGTACGGTAGATTTAAAAGACGTAGCAATTTTTTCTTAAGTGAAGCGTACCCCATACTTGCTTTACGGTAACAGTACGCTGGTTCTGTTGTGTGTTTTTTATTTTCAGCACTCAGTTGTTGTTTCATTAATAAAAAACTGCCAATCAAAGTGATGAATATAAGAAACATAAAACAACGTAATACCCCACACAATGTACCCGAAAATTCTTCTCCCCACGACGGTTGTTAAACACATACCACGCTCCTTGGGATATCAAGTGTGCATAAAGAGGATGTGGGTGTGTCTTGATTTTCCCTTCAGCATCTTTACGATGATATTTTGTTAAAATTCTGCGGAAACCTCTATGAATCTCTCCTGCAACTCTTCATACATATTCCTTGTGCGAGGAATCTACTATAAATGCACTCTACAATGGATTATGAAGAGTAAGTCAATGTTTTGGTATTTTATTTTATTTTAATAAATTAAAAAAATGATATCATAATGTTACCGTAATCTCTTCCCACATTAGTGTCTTCAACCCAGTGAAAACACGGTGCCACCACTGTACATCAATCGTCACGCGTTTCTGAGTGACGATTCCAATGTAGCTACTAAAGATGGATCTATTGGGGTTAACATGTTGGCCTCGCTTATTCCATCCCACCTCAAATTTTATGCTTTTGCTTTTGCCTCAAGTATTTTGGCTAACACTATCAAACTACGATGCTCTTGTTTTTTGGCTCTTTCAGGGTTTCATTTCCTACCATTTCCTCAGAAGTATCATCAATATGTTCCTCCAAAGTTCTAGCATCGACACTGGGACCAGTAACAACATGTTGAGAAACCTGTTGTACCTCAGCACTGGGACTAGCAACAGTAGGTTGAGAAACCTGTTGTTGCTCTGCACTGGGACCACCAGTAGCTGGTTGAGAAACCTATTATTGCTCTGCACTGGGACCACCAGTAGCTGGTTGAGAGACCTTTTGTGCCTCGGGATTGGGTGAATCAGCAGTTGCAGAAGTCATTATCTACATAATTGGTTTAACATTTAATTTAGATTACATAAAAGTAGAAGCGAATAGATAATAACATAATGTAACACAATGTATATTACAATAAAAAATAACTGAATTATTGTACTATCTTTTTTTTCTTTAAAGGAGGAACAAATTTGACTCTTCTATCAACTATCTAAATCACTTCATTATGGTCTCCTCTGAAATACAAAACGCTGTCTACATTGGGACCACTGCGAAATGATAGTGAAGTCCCTATAAAAGGGTCATCCTTCGTTAAACTTTCTTATAACCCTTTAGTTGTTTTGGTTGATAACAGAACAATTAACCAATTTCAGTTTGTAGGGTCTGGAACATAAAATACTTGTAATGCCTGTGATTCCATTATAAATGGTTTGTCTTTCTCCCCTTCCTTACTGAAATCCACTTTTACGAATCCTAATTCATCTATTTTAACAGCACTCCAATTATCAACCCAATTTCATTGAAAAATCGGCACTTTGAATTTTTTATAATCCAACTCCCATATTTGTTTGATGATGCCAAAGTATGAAATATTCGCATAAATTGGATTTCTGTCCTTAACACTGGAAACATGCATCACCTCAGCCACAAGTGTAACCCCACTATTCTACATGGTACTGTCTTCATCATGTTCATTAGTATAGAATGTATAACCATTAACTACATAAGCATTTTAAGATAATACATACACACTTCCTCCTTTGGCTAGCTATCAAAGTCGTTCTGAAATTGAGTCTGGATTTTCATCTAACTGCTTAAAAATATGGTCCTGAAACCATCCTATAAACTATCAATTATGTGTATCTGATATCCATTTTTATCCCTATAAGGATTAAAATGCCTAAGAATATCTTTGTGGGTTTGTACATATGGGTCAACGTTGAAACTGTTATGAAAAACGTAAAGGTGAGCCAACATCTAATCTGTAATATTGATTGTGACAACCTCTCATCCAGAAATTCCTTCACCCTCAAGCTGCTCAGTGTGATGAGATTTTGGTAGGCCAACGTTTTCCACACAAGACAGATATTCGGTACAAAATTCAATGGCATCCTCAACAATATATTGCTCCGTAATACAACCCTCTGGCCGACTTCGATTTTGACATACCCTTTCAAAATCTTCATACACCGTTTAATGGGGTACATCCATCTATAATGTATAGGACCACATAGTCTAATCTCTCTCACCAAATGAACCATCAAATGAACCATCATATCAAAAAATTTCAGTGGGAAGAGAATTTTCAATTCACATAATATGACGGAAATATATCTTTCCATAGTTGGAAATTTCGCTGGGTCTATAACTTTGCTGTATATAGATTTGAAGAAGAAACAGAGCTTTTTTAATGTATGTCGGACATTCTTGAAAAAAATGCAGCATAAAGCTATAGGAATTAGATCTTTCATCAAAACATGGCTATCATGTGATTTCAAAACCTTTAATTTTAAATCGCTCATTGACACGATGTTCTTGATATTTGATGAATACACCTCTAGAACATTTAAGTCATTCAAGAAGTTGCAAAACTGATATCTCTCCTTCCTGGAAAGAGTGTAAGTAGAAAGAGGAAGGAATGTTCATTTTTTACCCTTCACTGGTGCCAACTCTTCTCGTATTCCCATCTCAACCATGTCCAATCTAGCCTTAATTCCATCCTTTGTTTTTTCAGTTGCATTTAGAAACGTGCCGATGACACTGTCACACACATTTTTTTTCGACATGCATAACATCAATAAAATGTATGACATATAGAAAATTCCAGTATGGTAATTAAAAAAAACTGATCTCTTTTTCCAACCAGTTTTTGTAAGGTTTTTCGAAAATATTTTACCAAAAGTAGTGTCCAAATCTTTTACTTTCTCAAACAATTGATCACCTGTTAGTGGATATGGTGTTGTACGTTATTCCAAACTTCCATCGAATGATATCATCCAAGATCAATACTTTTTCCATCATGGTAGAAATATGTGATGTCTTAGAAACACGGTTTTTGATGAAGGTTTCAACCTAATTGATTGTGTACCTTGTTCGAAAACAGGACGCCCTTGAGTTCCTTTAATGCTATATCCAGAAAAATTTGCATTAGCAGGAAAGTCATTTATCATCCCGTACAACATGGATTTCAAAGTGAAATATTCATTTTTGTAATCATTATTCAACGTAACACCTGAATCCCACAATATTTTAAAATCCTAGATCAATGAGGCCAAATAAACATCAATATCATTACCCGGTTGTTTTGGTCCTGATATAAGCATAGATAACATGATATATTTTTGTTTCATGCATAACCACGGTGGTAAGTTATAATTTACCAACATAACCAGCCATGCACTGTGACTTCTTCTTTGAAAACCAAAAGGATTCACCCCATCTGTCGATAACGCCGGACAATGGTTTCTCTGCTCGTTTCCAAATTCAGGATACTCGTGATCAATTCTATTCCACTAAGGAGAGTCTTCCGGGTGATATAGTTTCCCATATTTAATTCTTGTATCTTCATGCCATGTTAATTGTCCTGCAGTATCCTCAATTTTATATAGGCTCCTAAACCTTGGAATGATTGGAAAGTACTATAAAAATTTCATACGATTAGAATAACCTTTCTTTTATCGGGAAGCACCATACTTTTGGCATTCTTTAAGTGATTTGTGGTCATTGCGAAACAATATACATTCATTCAGGCAGGAGTGTATTCTTTTAGAGATAATACCCATCGATCATAGAATTCATTTGGCATCGTATGTTCGGCTTGGGAGTTCATTATCTTCTAGGAGCATATCATTCCGAAGAGCAAGTTGTTCTGTAAAACTGGAGTCACTCCATCCGTTTCCTTCTTTCAAATTATAAAGCTTCAGTACAGATGACAATGCTGTATATTTATTAAAACTAGCATACAATGGCATTTTTGCACAACTCTTTAACTTCTCAAACAATTTTGGGCCATCACAAAGTTCATCTTCAACTGTCCTTTTTCATTTCCTCAATACGATCTTCAAATTCATTCACATCTGTAATCACACCCTCCATACAATCATCTTCACCTATTCACGCTTGTAATCATATTAGATGATCCATAAATGCCGTGTTATCCGAGCCACTACCTACATTAGTTTTTCCCTCTTGTTTATTCCAACATGTATAACTTCAATAAATTCCGTGATAAATCATGTGTTCTTCCAACTCCTCTGGACTAATTTGTCTTGAATAACAATAGCGCAAACACAGACAAATGATTTGAGAAGGGTCACATGCATGATCTTATGCAAACTTGATAAACTCTTTCACTCCATCTTCATACTCTTTTGTGAACCGATTGGCATTCATCCATTCTTTATTCATATTCATCGTCTTTATGGGTTCAATCTCGAACTTTCCTAATATTATGTTTTAATTAATCAAGTATCATTGTTTGGGTTTTATAAAAAAAATCATGGTACAAATGCCTCTACAATGAAATAGAGGAACCTACCCCAAAACATGTGAAAGTAATTGAACTCTATCTATATACGGGGGACTATGCCCTGTCTTTTGTATATCTCCATGGAGTACCTAAAACCTATACATGTAGGACTCTTCACCAAAACATGGGGGAGTACCATACTCCATATTTTCTCCAAACATATCACTTGTCACTTGTCAACTCTCAAGCAGAGTGAAGATAATTAAAATATCCAAACCACATCGTGTGCAATTTCCAATGAATGAGGGAATCATACTATTGTGATCTACATGAGAAGATATTTATAATGGTCTACTCATACATGAAATACTATCATCTAAGTGAAATCCATATACATGGTTCGTCTAGTAGGGTGAACATCGTGTATGGATAAGATACCTGATTTAATCTGACATATATCAAATTAATTCCAAGTTAGTTTTACAAAGGATGCATGATGCCTTTGAAAATACATGAAATATAGAACAACTTGAGTAAAAGGCGTGTACTTTAGATACATACCGAGTCACCTCACTAGTTATGCATCACATTTTTGTGGAATACACGGTGTGTAGTCCTTACATGACAACTGGGGGTGCATAGTCTATACACATCAAGTTTCTATGCTATCTATAAATGGTGTGAGTGAAGTAAAACACATATCATATGGTTTTACCATTATTTCATGGAATGTACATGGTTTCATGCTGAAGTATATGTCTTGGAGATACATTGTGTGTGACCTAGGTTCACATGACATGTAACATTTAAAATGAAACCTATTCCAAGTTTGAGTTAGAAGATGGGTCATGTGGTGTAAATTTTGGAGATAAATGTTGTGTGGAATTAAAATCTATATGAAATCCATGTATGGTGAAGCATGTTCCATTTAAAAATAAAACATACCATGTATTTTAAAAATATATGGAATCTGAAAAACATCATCTTCACACCATAAAGTGTCTCATAGAGTCCTCTAGAAGTGGTTTTCTAGGATTCAGTGGAATTGCACTAGTAACAAAGTGGTGGTTCCATTGAAATGGGTAAAGTTTGGATTGATATTCAATGGTGTACGAACTACAACATGGAAAAAAATGGCATATCAATCATGCCAAAAACTACAACACCATACAAAAACATATTCGTGCTCACAATCGCAACACCATACAAACCGAAAAATCTCAATTTTAGATTTTACAAAGCAACCCATATTCAATTTTGTTTGTTAATTCAGGGGTTATCACAGAAGTTTTATCATCTTGGGGTGTTCATTCATAATTCAAGTATATGTAAATTACCAATTTTTATATTAAAATGTTCAACAGGAACCAACCAACATGCAATTCATTTAGTGCGCAAACAAGGACCACCAACAACCACGATTTTCAGTGGGGTGTTTAGCCCATACATTTCACATTATAACCATCAATATAAAAAGTAATAAGATGTGAAAAAGAGGAAACCAATGAGTAACAGGAGAAAACTCACCACGAAGGTGTCGTTAAGCACACGACAGAGGGTCGTTCGTGGCAGAGGAGAGACACACAACATAGGAGATTTCCAACTGAAATGAAAACATAAAATATGGGAAACTAATGAGAATAAAATAATCTAAAACTGAGTACACCATTTACCACATCCCACAAACCCCAAGAACCCACTAAAACCGAAATCAACCCACACCATGGTTAAAAAAACCTTAAGATAACAAGAAATTATAGAACCCACCTTCGATAGAATGAGTTCAACAGACTTTTAAAATATAAAAGGTGAACATACAATGGGTAAGCCCTGACCAATAGGTCCTCCTTACTAGGTATAAAGTTTATTCTAGATAGTATATCGCAAATGAGTAAGCCCTGATCAATCCTCTATTATCACACCTCTCATAACACATATATCCTAATCGGATGACTTTAAAATTCATGGTACAATATTTTCAAACAACCTTATACTATTCCCTTTAAACTATGTGAACTTTGATTCCTATTTCGATAGGATATGTAATATTCCATATTGAGTTCTAAACCTATCTTCATATTTCATACCCATCCTCATGAATCCATCTTCTTCATGAGATCATCCACATCCTTCCCTTGCATAACTTACTAATGTATGAGACATTAGGTGTATCTAGTTATATGAATAAAACCTTTGGAAATTGTCTGAAAAAGAATCATAAGATGACACAAATATTGTGCTACCATACTCAATCCCCCTCACAACCAAGAATCGGGCTATGTTATTTTGATTTGAAACAAAAATTATGAAACTAACATGAAATTATTCAATAACTAAATAAATTAGATTCCCCACATGTCATAACATTTTATTTGCGTGTCACATACAAAAAAATAATGAACCCAATTTGAATTCTTCAATGAGAATATAATGGTGTTCCTAGGATTTCAGGCTATTTTGTTTCATGTTTTCCACATATTTTTTTTAATATAACATGAATCCTTTACTTCTTAAAATGATTAATCGAATATACTTATTTTTAATAATTCACTAATTAGTGTTCTTTTTTGGTAGTTTTTGTATATAGGTACCCCTTATGATCTCTATTCAATCAAAAGTGAAGGTCTCTTCATCCACTAGATGTTCCCATTCTTCAATTTATTCTAAATCTACGACCCCCATGATCCAAAGGAATACATCACCTAGTCGGAGAACTCAAAACTAGGAGGATGACATGATGGTAAGGGGGTACCACTAACATAGTACCATCCCTACTCTTAAAGTTTCTTATGAGGGTCTTCACGTGTTGAAGAATCCCAACCCACACCATTATAGGGAAACTATAATAAAGCAAGTGGAACCTACCCCCACCATTAATTAATTCAGAATTATATCCCTAGAGAATGATAATCATTATATTCCTTATCTTAGGAAGGTGGATCAATAAGTCATCCATGACTTCAACTCAGTTCAGGGGTCACTAGTAGGGCTCCTAACAATTGCCACTATTTCCAACATCATGTGACCACTAACCCTTATAATCCTGTTGAGGGCACTACAATACAGACCCCTTCCCTAATCTCTTAGACCTAAGAAGCTATGAGGTCTCTCTAGGAATTAATATCTATTGATCATAGGGAGAAGGTTCATATCCCCACTTCCCCATAATAAGTTTTCCAACAAAACATGTGGTATCTAGTGAGTAAGATCATATCCCTATTTAATCTCAATGAGCCTACCCGTACATCTTGAAAAAAATTAGGGGGAATGAACATATTTCTACACCCATGCATAAATTACACCATTTTCTTATGAAAGTGGATGAGGGGAAACAGTTGGTATATATCCCCCCTCCTACAAACAAACAGGCTCATAATCCTATTGCAATTATAGAATCCCATCAATACCACTTGGAGGAAATATAAAAACAACCCTATATCCCCACCCATGTCTTAAATATTTGTCAACATATATCGGAAGAATTATTAGAAAGTGTAATTGAAATATCTCAAATGTCACATAGGGTTAATCCAATATTCATGCTTCTTCATAAATGCTGAGCAAGGTAACATCATATCCCAATTTCCATATGATACCGGGCCAATATCCCCACACCCCTTCAAGAGGAATGTTAGAATATACCAAAAAAACATAGGACTGGATTCATATTGTCACATATGTCTTGAAGGAGAACTAGTATATCCTAATTGAATCTTTGAATTAATCACACATTCCTGCTCCCCTCCAACCTAAAGAAGGATGATGACATAACTCAACAACTACCAAAAGTTAATAACATAATCCATTTTGGTTTGAAGGGATCCATTAACAATTTTTAGTAAAACATAAGGTACAAGCCCATATTCATATCCCTTGGTACGAATCCCATCAATTAGCTCTATCAATGGCATGTAATTCATCCATGAACCCTCACATTAGGTAGGGTCACCAATCTTCCTTAAGGATAGAACCTAAAGGAAGGCCTCTCTAAAAAAAATATAATAACCCAAGACAAGGAAAATACTCCTACACTAACCAGCGGTGATGGAGGCCATGGCGGCGGAGGTAGCGGCGGTCGTGGCGGAGGAGGAAAACCCAGTGGCGGCGAAGGCAGTGGCGGTCTCGGTGGAGGAGGAAAACCCAGTGGCGGTGGAGGTAGCGGCGGTCATGATGGAGGAGGAAAACCCAGAAGCGGCAGTAGAGGAGGAGGATGAGGAGGATGAGGAGGAGGAGGAGGAGAGGTCGCGGTGGAAGAGGGGCCTGGTTCAGCTTCTGTGAAAGATTGACCACGTGCGAGAGAGGAGGGCCTGTTAGGGTTATTAAATAAAAACTGGTGGAACCTTTATTAGCGCTCGTTAAAAGCGTTGATAAAGGTTCCATCAGTTTTTATTTAATAATTTATTTATATTCTTATATATTTATTTAAAATGTCATATAAGATAAATATATATCTATTTATTAATAATTATAACAATAAATAGTATATTTTTATAAATATTGGTATATAATTGTTAATCTATACAAAAAATGTTATTTTTTATTATAAATATTATAATTTTATATAAATTATGAATAAAAATGTTTATCAGTGCTAAAATAAGCGCTGATAAATGTTACCTTTTATCAGTGCTAAAAAAAGTTCCGATAAAGGGTACACCTTTATCAGCGCTTATTTTAGCACTGATAATGGTTAGATTTATCAGAGCTTTTAACTAGTGCTGATAAAGGCATACCCCTTTATTAGTGCTTTCTGTTTAGTGCTGATAAAGGGCAACCCTTCCCATTCCCTATTTTGTGGTAGTGTCACATGATGAAACAATAATGAGCAGATACAAGGTTTTAGTAAAAAATAACAAAAAATTCATTTAAAAGACTGAGATCACCTTACATTGGCTCAAAAAAACCATCATCAATAAATAAGCTCAAAGAAAGGTGATGAAATTATCAAGTGCTTCAACATGTTTTGTTGAAGCACTGATATTTAGTTTAGTGATGTCTTGAGCTTAGTTTGTGATTGAGAAATTTGGTGGATTGAATAACATTAATTTGTGGAGAGTGAATATGCATGCTCTTGTTGTGAAAAATAGAGATGAAGATTATTTGAGTGAAAAAATAAAAGAATCACTTCTATCTCTCCCACTGGGATGAATTCAACCTCTTATGTTGATGTTGACCCTAAGGGTTTTATTGAAGATTTACTACTCCCTGATATTGTTGAAACTTGGTGAAAAATTCCCATAATAATTGTTCCATAAAACCTCTACTAGTGTCATTTGGTTAAGGATTGGTCATCATTATTTTACTAAGTCTTTTATTGGTATGTTGAAAAAAAAATTCATCTTTATAATTTTATAATGGTGTCTGAAAATCTTGTACGAGTCCATTTAGGGAATTTTATGAAGACAGTTTTAGTTTTTCTTAGTGTAGATGTGTAGATATCAAATGAAGATCACACCTATTTTTTGTTGAATCCCATAGATTATTTAGTTAATATTGTTAATAATTCAATGATGTGTTTTAGGGATTCCATTACTATATAGGAAGTCAAGTCTACAGTCTTGTTTAGGGATCTTTAAATGCATGGTCTAAAGATGGAATGTATTGGGATGAAGTCTAAGCGTGGATTTCTTAGTGTGAGGGATCAATTGAATAATAATAGAAAATAGTATAAGAATGATAATGAGTTTAAGAATTTTAGGTTCTATCACTTTAAAATAACTATCCACATTAAAAGATACTACCTTGAGAATACATCTATGGATTGTATAGACCATAATAATGTAGTATAACCTAGTTATGACATTTCTAATTTTCTATATGTTTTTTATAATCCCTTTGAATAGAGTTATGTATTGATCAAGGAGGTCTTTCTTTTATCATACTAGTGTTGGCCCTATATGTGATTCTTAGAGGCACCAAGTTGAAAGGGTGTAAAATGGGAATGTTTTTTGGTCTTTTTAGATTAATATGAATGATTTGACTTCTTTTGACTTACTGTGATTTCATGATATGTTTTTTATACTATACTACTTGCGTTTTGGTTTGAGATATATGTGATTTGATTTTGTTTTTGTTTTATAACAAAGAAATGTTCAGTGGTTCCAATTTAGGTTTTTTGTTTTTGCAGGTCCCAATGAAGTGTTTTGTTGGAATGGTGGCACTGTTGGGTGGATAGTCACAAAAGAGACACTTATTTGGGTGTAGAATAGAGTATCAGAATCATAAAATGTGTTTAATATTGTTTAATATATTAATTCATCTCATGTGATTTATTTATTATTAGATATTTGTATATATGATGGCATTGGTAGACATATTCCACTTTTGTAGAGAGGTCGTGGATTGCGATCTCAGTGGGGGACTTGGTGACGACTGTGAAACATGGAAGGGTCTTGATGGTGATCTATACTCTTCTATCGAATATTTACCCTTATTAATGTCGTTTCATGATCAAAATCATAAATGATTGAATGGAAAATGTACCAACACTTTTTATTATAGGACTAATAAGTGAAATTAAAATGTATTCACTCAATTTATAGAAGGTCTAAATATACTTATTATAGACCATCTTTTCATAGAAATAAAAAACTAAAAGTTTGTTTTGTAGGGGGAAGAAAAAATTGGTTGTTCACATACAAGAATTTCAATTCCTACATTATAGACCATGTATTCAACACCAAAATCAACAAGAAATGGATTATTCTTTCACAACATCCTGATTTAGATAATTCTCCTTGAATACTAGATCCAAAGCTAATATTTTCACTTAATGAAGTTCCTGTGTACATATAGAAAGATTCATATTAGTATGGAAAAGTAATATGTTTAAACACATGAAGTTTATGGGAAAAACATTATTAAATCATGAACCAATAATCTCCATCTTGACTCTCCAAATCATCATTATTGGGTAATGAATTTATAATCCTTCCACAAAGATATTTATGTTTTTTAGGAAACCATTAAATAAATGTACATCATAGAGAACCATTGTGTTAATGATAAGCTCCATGAATTCCAAAGATGATTGATATGAGACATTATCAGTTAGTGTTTTCAATAAGATCATTAGTAATGCACACTAGCAACAACAATTTTTAGTGGACCGATCTTACAAAATCCTCATACATCATAAATAAAGGGGATTAGAAATATATATATGTAAAATTCATATATATATATAAATATATTATAAACATATTTTAGAAAAATATATAATCTAGATTTTATATATAAACTGCATAAAAAAGTATAGGATTCAAATATTGATAAGCTCTTTGGGGAATTTATGATGCAGTTAGTGGCACACACATGACGTATGAAAGTGGTGACATAAGCCTGATGTAGATAGGCGATGACACAGACATGATGTAGGCATGCGATGATGCAGGCATGACACAAGCTTGGTGACATAGACAAAATGATGTAGACATGACACTACACTAGGCCTTCGATCCATGTAATGGGATTAATGCCCATTGGGCCATTGGACCATCCATTTAAAATAAGTATTATTTGGTTAGTGAGTTATCCCATAGGGGGTCTATGGTCTTCCTTTTCGGATTGTATGTGAGGTGTGCGTGTGTTTGAAGTAATTGTACCCCCAAACACCTAATATATATATATATATATATATATATATAATATATACATATGTCAAAGTATATATAAATTATCGAATATATATGTATATGTGGGTGTGTGGGTGTGTGTGTCTATGGTATGTGTGTGTGTGTGTGTTGACATATGTAATTGCAACATGTATATATAAACAAAAAATATACATGTATCATAGAAATATATACGTGTGTGCATATATTTGTATAACTATATAATATATGATAAATAATAATATATTTACATAATGTAATTATATATATATATTTATATATATGAATATAATTATTAATATATAATCGCCGAATTTATATATATAGATTAAGGAATTTATATATATAAATTGAATAATATATATATATATATATATTATAGAATGTTAATATAAATACATTGATGCTCACTTGGATATAATTCATCACAAACACAATTCCAACACTCTTTATGAAATGAAAATAACATGTCTTTCTTTGATAGTCACCCCAACAGATAGATAAGAATGCTCAAATCCTGAGAAATTAATACCAACACATTCCCAAGAGTTATAGTTTTCAAATATAATTGATGTACTTATCCTTTCTATGAGTTTCAATATCATAATTTCTACTATTGTAATA
Organism: Viscum album; assembly: GCA_963277665.1. Taxonomy (NCBI): domain Eukaryota; kingdom Viridiplantae; phylum Streptophyta; class Magnoliopsida; order Santalales; family Viscaceae; genus Viscum; species Viscum album. The sequence continues at coordinate 109,213,285 of OY728126.1, read as the reverse complement.
TCTAGATAAGATTAATATTTTGATTCGAGGGTGTTTGTTGCAATTGCAGTGTCCATTTTAACTAATAAAAAAAATCAACACATTCATCTTATCTAAAACACATCTAATAAATAATTTTTTTTCATTAAATGCATTGGTATTGTACTAAAAGTTTCTCGAGAGAATATTCAATGTAATCAACTAATATGATACATTCATCAGAACTATCAACTTCCAATTCATTAAAAATGAAATTATCCTTTAAAAATATATAACGTTTGCACATAAAAAGTTATTAGAAGAATATTTCATTTTTACACGGTAAATCCCATCATTTGAGATTTTATTAAGACACAAAAAATTAAAATTTTAAAAAAGGATGAATGTGGGGTAAAAGACAAAACTATGATATAAACCAAACCCATATTTTATCATAACATTTTAAAACTCTATTTTTAAAAGGTATAAATATATATAACCAAGGTATAGTTTACTATAAACCATAATGATAAGGAATAATCTTTAAAATTTTGTTATGATACAAAATAATGAAATTTTTTATTCATATAGTTTAGGTATCATAAAACATGCTAATGTTTCCAAGAAGAAAAATATATTTACATTTGGTAGATGAAAAATCAGATGAATGCGTTCAAAAAACCTTTTATTTCTCAAGAAAATGGTAGATATAATAGGGACAAAATGTTTTCAAGCTTCTTTATTGTCACCGTCTTTCAAAATGTATATATATTGTCAAACATAATAAAAATACACCTGAAAAACACATAGCAACATATATAGAGTGATATGATTGTCATACTTGAAGAATCTACAATTATAGCAGGATGTCATGAGAAATATCCAAGGATGTGGATTAGTCATGATGTTATAAAATCTCTCTATTTAATATTAGATTTTCATGATTAAATATCCATATTAAAATGTGAATAAAAGACTTGTCATTCCCACCATAAGATGGTTAAACGTTTCCTCCTATGAACATACTGACATTCTCATCCAAAATACCATATAGTTCATATGTTATTTTAGAACATATGGAGTGAAAAAGGATTGAACACATTATCTAAGAGCATCTGAAAATAAAATGTATACCAATTCATTATAAATGAATCATGTTATAAAAAAAGTTTCATAGTTATTCTTGAATGAAGTAGGCATCGACTTCCTTGACTTAAATAAAAAGGAACATTCCCTTGTAATGAAATTTTATTTGTTGTACTTCATGACACCTTGGAAGAATTATATTATTAATTGGTTTTAAGAATTTTAGATTCAAAAAATCTGGTCAATTGATAAGAACTCTGTAACTGATAACGACATTGAGAGGTTCAGATAAGTAAACCCACAGATCATGGAAATCCTATTATAAACTATGGTTCCAAACTTATAAATTTCTCTAGGTTTTATGGGTTTGAATGGATTATTCATCACAATGTCAGTGGATTGATCATCAAATTTCATGAGAGGATCGGGTTGAGATATTTGAGTGGTTTTAGGTTACGATGTTAATAGGAATTTCTACATAAATATTAAGAAAAATTATTTTATAAAAGACATGAATCAACATATCAAATGGATTAACTAAACATTGACAGAAACATAACAAGAAATTGAGCAATGAATTGAATCAAAAAAATAAATGGGATTTGGAGGCAAAAGTACACGGGGGTAGGAAAATGATAAATAAAAGTGTTATACATGTACACAGACTTACAATAACTATAATAATTGTAGATATTGAATAGTGATTTCAAGATAGATGTTACAATAAAAATAGGGCATTTTTTCACCTATTCATTGAATAAACAACACTAAAAGTAGGGTCTGCACCCCAAATCATTACCCATAGTTTTTAATGAATAAACCTAGTATATATGGAAATTTAAAAATGTTATAATTTATACTTAAGGATTTCCTTTATTATATAACTTTTTTGGAATGTGGTATATCTATCCAATAGTTTGGATATTAGTTTTTATATGCTACCTGTACCAATAGTTTGCAAAACCCCGATGGTATATGCACCTTAGAGAGGCCCTATACCAACAGTTTTGAAAAAATCATTGTTATAGGTATCATGAAGACACCCCACACCAACATTTAGGTAAATACTATTGGTATAATTCCCTTTTAGAGACCATATACCAATGGTTTCTTGAAAACCATTGTTATTGGTCAACTATATGGACCTAAACCAATGGTTTTGCCTAAAACCATTTGTATAGGTTGCTTATATGAACCTATACCAATGGTTTTGGCCAAAACCGTTGGTATATGTCCATTATAGAGATCCTATACCAATAGTTTGTCTAAAAATCATTGGTATAGATCAACCCTATACCAACTGTTTTTTGAAAATCATTTGTATAGCTCATAAAATCAAGGTACCTATACCAACAGTGCTCAAAACCAATGTTATAAGTACACATATTTTTTATGGATTATTTTTTCAAATAATATAGAATAAATAAAAAGATAAAATACATGTAAATTTAAATATATATATATATATGAAATTATGTCCACAAAATTCATCTTAGTTTATTAGTTAGATCATTGAATTACAATTGAGAGCTTCTAGGATCAAAACCAATCTGGGTTTTATTTTTATATTACCTATACCAATGGGACTAAAATACCATTGGTATATATTTTTCATAAGAACTATAAAAACAATTTCCTAGAATTGTTGGTATAGGTATATACCAACACCATAACATCCAATGTTCCTCAAAACCATTGGTATATGAAATACCGATGATTTAAATACCTATACGAATGGTTCCAAGTCATTGGTATAGGGTTTTTTCAGTAGTGAATTAATTTATTCAATTTCTAAAATGTGTGACCTAATATAATCACTATATACACCACATGATACGTAATATCTCAGGTGATCTGGATAACCCTAGATATTTTAGAGGTGATGTTCATGGGGGAATTGTTGGAAATGACATTGGGATTGAAGACTGATCAGGAACATATCATAATTTAACAAAGTATTCAACAATGATGATGTGAGATTCATTATTCTCCAATGATTGATCCATTCATGAGGTAGGGATTTTATTTATAAATTTATCCCTATTATTTATTTATTTGATATTAAATATTATACCATTATAATTTATTCCTGAATCTTCCATTATTATGCCTATATAATTTATGGTTCTATCGGGATTTATGTATGTTATAGTTATCATTATTGGGATTATTATTTTTATCTTGTTTCATTTGCATATTTTTAGAAAATTTCAACGAACAGTGGTTAAACAAAAAATGGAAACTTCTCATCCCTCATTGTGGTGTTTTATGGATTTCTCTCTCCTTTTTACACATGTTCATCCCCAATATTCAATTGACGAGTGGTTAGACCATTTCTGGGAACCTAATTCATCATGAAATCTATTTTTTGTTCCTCAGACCATTAATATAGTTTCAGAATAATCATTTCTTTCATGATAAAGGTTTTACGATCATTATTTGAATCTGAAGAAGGATTGGATGATGGTGGTTTTGTAAGGTGTGGTGTTCAGGAAAACCAACCTTCGATGGAAGGTGATAATAATACAACTTTTGGATGAAGAATGATCGGAATGATATTTTCTGAATTTTTTAATAGAGTTAAACATCCGGTTGATGGTATTTTGGATGATATAATGGAATGGACGAAGGTGTAAGTGGAGCTTCAAGAGAATGACAACTATTTAGAAATATCCTGACTACACGGTTTCAAGTTCAGAAGAACACACATCGAGTACTCTATAATTTTTCCATGATATGTTTTATGGTGGAGATAAATACTACATGGACATGGGGAATGAACACATGCCATGTGACCCTAGAAGACTTTAATCAATGTGTATAAGGAGTACACGCCATAGGAAGCCTGGGTGGACCACACACCATGTTGGTTAAGGCCACACCTTGTGTACCACTTCGAATAGAACAATAAAGACAGCGGCACATACTATGTGTTGATCCTCAACCCCACATGATATATGAATGGACTCACATGCCTTTTCATAGACTTTTACACACCGTTTTTGGAAGTGGTACACAACCAAGTTGCTAAATCAAGATGACATATAATATACACCACAAACATGTCGTACACAACCCTTTCCTTAGAGTAGGACCATCAAGCTATTTCTTCTGAGTGGATTTCCACATTGAACATGGCATAGAGTATCTGATTACCCCTGGATAAGATCAGGCATCCCATACACTACACATGTTTGGTGATACCTTGTCCATGGTCCGATCCAGGAAAGTGTTAGGTATCCCCATATAGGTCGTGATCTCATGATCCCAAATTCATTTTACCTAGGTAGGGTTTGGTATCCCATAACCTATACACAAGGAATGGGATCCCCTCATACGGGAAAGTAAATATAGAGTAACGTATCACCCTATATCCCAGTTAATGATCCTTTATCTGTGAGTTGAATCCACTTATCTAAGGAATATTTTAAAGAGGAGTGTGACATATTTATACATTTTTGAGATGTACAATAGTAGGAAATTGTATATTGATGTGATATTTACCAATTGTTTAGCTATCTATGAAGAATTTGGATGTAGTGTGTGGATTGAGTATCCTCTATGATCATATATGAGACCTATTTTCATTCCCCTCTTGAGTATGGTTTCGAGATGAATCTATACCCTTTATTCTTTACAATAATGTGATTTCAGGGTGTCCTAATATATTTGTATATATGGACCTCTACATGGAATATACTCGCACATGTTGTGTATTATATAGATGATAGGTTGTAAAAAATTGATCAAGGTAGTTTGATAGATGGAGGTTATTATCATTGATCGGTGGCTATGGTAGTAGTATTATGATTAGATTTTTGAGTGGGTGTATTAGGAAAACACCTATTTATTTATTTAGTTGGACATTATTTGCATTGTGGGGCCTCTATTTTCCCTATTTTTCTTTAATTGTCTTTTATTATATTCTTGTGGGATATTTGTGGTCATGCATTAATTTACAATTCCAGTTGACTCATTTATTCATTACTCTGGTGTTCATGTGGAGATAAAAGTGAGTTTGAATAGGTACATTATTTCATTGACTCTCACATGAGTTTAATATTTCAACTCAGTGCTAGTCACTAACCCCATAGACTTTTGAAGATTGAATTGGGGTGATAAACAAAGATTATAGTTGGCCCGGAAGGACCTAATTATCTGGGTCATGTCGGAGTTGTATCAAATGTGTAGGGTTATCCTAGGAATAAGATTTGAGATAGAGTAGTTTAGAGGATTTTTATAATATTAGGGAAATTTTCTTGAATTGTTTTGAATTTGGATAATGGGTTAGAAACCCTAGTGGTGGTGTGGTGGCCAACATTTCCATTCACTAGTTGGGATTATGATAACTCACTTGTGAATTGGTACATCGATACACATGTTATATGGAAAACAATGGCCCATGTATCATATAGAAATGAGATGTGGTTTTCATGTCCTTCAAAAGTAAGCTCCCTTAATACGATATATTGACAATGATATGTATTGGATGTTTTTTGATACCTCCACATAGACCACAAGTGATGATTTCATGAAATGATCATGATAATGATTATCTTAGTGATGAGGCCTTAGCACAAGGACCTATTTATAAGGTATTCCCTTAGGGCGGATTGTGATTAGTGCTCCCACCATCGAGCAATGAGCGGACCTTCCCCTAGTAATATAAGATGACATTTTTTTTCGTAATGGGTATAAAATTATACCAGCTATATAGGATAATGATGCATGTTGAGTGAGCGTACTCCATCAGTTTCAAAGATGGTGTCCACCCAAGTCCCAAGGTGAGGTGGAACCACATGCAATGTATGACCTAATTGAGTTAATGGATCGAGTGTTTTTTCATGTTTTAAATCCTGAGGACCCAATGGTGGTTCTTTCGACTATTCTTCTCCATTGTGTGGTATGATGGTGGGGGAGCCTGGTGACTCTAAAGAGGATGAGGTGACTCTCACAAATATCGTGTTCAAGAACCTCTTTTTAGTTGATTTTTTACCAGTGACTGTAGGAGAGATGCACATTAAAAATATCTGTGAGTTGAAGTAGGGGAGTATATCCATGGATGAGTATGTTTCTAGGTTCACTAACCTCACACAATACTCTCTTGAAAAGGTATATTATTTGTAATTTCATGTATATATGTCCAAGAGGGGGATCTTTATGGATGGAAAAGATGTGATGGTACCTAACTCTATCACGACATATATTGGTGTGATAATGTGTTCCCTGGTTGTGGGGAAATTTATATAAGATTAGAATAATTCATCGGTATTAGGTAGTGGTCATATAAGGGAAATGACCTTAGTAGTAGGCAATCAATAATGGGCTTAATGACCCAGGTGTCTGAAATATTCTTAGGGGTAGTCTCAGTCTAAAGGATCAGTGAATGAGGGTTCAAAATAGGGATCCAATCAGAAGGATTAAAGGTGTTCACACAATTAACACATTATAAGCCCATTTGTGTGACTAAAACATGTGAGGTAGTTACACACATTCTAAAATAATTCAAAAAATAGGTGCATAGAATTACAAACCATGCAACTCACCCATAATTTAATTCTTTTAATTCCCTAATTCACCCCTATATGTATTTAACCACATGACCCACCATCATTTCCCCAATTTGAATCTCATGGGATCTAGTTATCACCCTCTTCCTCATAATACTAATTGGATTTGATTCGTTTGGATTTTATATCTTGAAATCTAATAGTTTCTTTATGAAATTTATTCATAACCTAAAAAACCATAATTTTCATTACTTCTCTCTATTTTTATTTATCTCATAAGGTTATAGTGGAATAGGGTTCTTAAATTCTATGGGTATAATGTGGGGATTCATGATTTTATGGTATTATCTTGTTATATATGGATCCATTCTCTTTTTTTGGGTATAATAACACCAATCACTAGTGTATCCAATGTCCAATGGTGTTTTGTTCAATGTATTCATTTTTTTGAAGAACCATGGGATAATGATCATTAAAAATTAAATTTTTGATTTTTTTATAGAGTTATATGATATCATGGAAGACTGATAATTTATATATAATTATATTTCAATATTTTCCTTTTTATATAGTTAATTAAGTGGGCCTTCAAATATTTTTTTGATATAATATTGGAATATTAGGGCTATATGATTGAAAAAATTCCTAGCTTGGTTTTGCATGGAATTAAATGGATTTATTAATTTATAAGATTTATTTTCAAATAAAATAGATTTATAAAATTGTTTTTAAAATGGAATTCATGGACTGGTATTCCTTGCTATTTAGATATTATTTTGAATGGATCTAGAACTTTTTGAAAATATTTATGCTTCATAGAAACCCCAAGTACTTAGGGAAAACCTAGGAAAAGTACCATGCTAGGTATTGATTAAATTATTCCAAGTCCACTATAGATTAAGAATTTATTCATGATTCCACTTGAACTAATACCCCTATTAATTCACCACTAGTGAAATATTATGATATAGCTAGTGGATATACCAGTATGTTTAGAATGAAACATGGATACCAACCTATAACTAAATAAATATTAATAGAATTTGGGTATGAAATTGAATGAGGATCTTAGGGAATATTAAAATTAGTACCCTTGGGTTATTACTATGATTTTTTATATTTGTGAATGAAATGGTTTTTATTTCATAACTCCCATTTTAAATTCTTGTTTCCTTAAAAAAATTTCATGTTACATATTTTCCTAGAAGTAAAGTACACCTTTATAGTTTCATTTCAAACTAAAATTATATGGATTATCGAAAAAAAATTACATGGAACACTTGGTGGGATGCTACTATATTAGTTGTGATCTAAACTACGTACACCCTTTTGGTAGGTGTAATACTTTTTTGACCGATACATGTAATGTTAAGGCTCCAATCAAATTTGGTGGTTACTCAAGTTATCTTGACCCAAGTTAGGAGGTAGTGACATAAATATAGAGGACCATTATATCACATAAATATGGGTTGAAGAAACTTCTATTCATATTGGTTTTAGTTCTATGTTACGATCAACCTATGCACAATACCTCATTGATTTCCGCACCCATTTCCCCTCTTAAATTTTTGAATATACAGTTCATGTGTATATTGGTTTTGAAATTGAAATAAAATATTATAATTATAATTTTTTTATTTTAAATTTTTTATGAGATCCAATTTATATAATTCCATGTTATTTATTATATTTATTTATGAACTATTTATTACATTGAATAACTCACCAACATATAGTGTGATCATGTTGGGTTTATGGGACAAAATCATTAATATTTTATAATATTTTTCTTGTAAAAAAACATTCCCAATAAGGTATAATTGATACCCTAACACTAGTTTCCATCCATGAATAATTGGTAATGAACCATAGGACTTATAAGAGATAGATTAGGAAAAATAAAGTGGTGTCCAAGGTGGGTTCATTGAAATATATAATCTAGATTCAGAGACAACATGTCTAATGAATTTCTCCTCTTCAAAAAAATAGCATTTCCACATCTTATCCTATAATGGGTTATCTCTCAATGTAACAAAAATAATGGTCAAATGATTCTCATGATTCTTATAAGACTATGAGTATATCTATATATACTCAATAACAATGATATAAAATGAATCCATGTAAGGATGAAAAACATGTTTCATTAAGGCCAGTAAAATAATCGATGCATTCATCACCCCAAATAGTATAAAAATGTATTTAACATGGTCATATCTAATTAAAAACTTTATATTTGGAATAAATTTTTCTCACATACTCAGATGAAGACAACCCAACAAAAAATAAACCATTGAAACCCACCATGATCCCCTCAACTAGTAAATTTATCAAAAATATGTAATATCAATTCATAATATTAACTCATTTCAGCCTACATTAATAAAAAAAAGTGGATGAAACTATTTTACTTATATTTATAAAAAATAAATGCAATACAGAAAGAATCAATTTTCATGATAAATCCATTAAAATAAATATATTTTAAATATTATTTCAATTATCTTATGTTAGTTAGAACCATGTGATAAAGAGGTATAAATATAGACTTGGTACTTGTTATCAAGTTAATCATGAATTCTAACTTCTTCTCTCATGGAAGTCTTTCTAAAATACTTAGGAAAATTTTACTAACACCTATCTAGAAAAGTAAAAAAGGAAATAATACTAGATTCCTTGGTAAATCCAAGAGATATCCATTCAATCTAAGATGTGATCAACCTCAGTTATCCCAAATCATAGGCATCCCTACTATTGTTGTAATACCAATCTCTTAAAAACATATGATTTATCAAAAGATCAACAGAAGGTCATCTATATATGATTGTATTCATTATGTTACCTAAAATGTGTCAACTAATCAGACCCAATAGTCATGTTAAAGCCCTATATTTTTAAAATGAAAAAGTCATTATGAATCCTATATTCAAAATATCAAAAAGATATGCTGGGAATAATTTGATGGGATCTTGAATTCTTCACAATAGAATATTAAAATCTAAATCTATATATAAAAAATAAACATTAAAATCCAAATTATATACCAAAAAACTAAAAATAAATGAATGTGAAGAATGATAATCAAATAACATACTAGCCAAAAAAAATATAATTTTCAGTTAACCTCTAAATATAAAAGGTCACTTTAGAAGATTAAATGGAAACTAATCAAATGATAATGTGTATCAAAACCATGTATCTCAACCATTATTTTGGTTCTCATAAATCACATGTTCAATATCTCCCAAATTATCCAATACATGATATGAACATCCACCCTCATGAACATAGATCCTAGATAACTTATGGATAATTATTTATTATGGTGTGCTAACAAATTATTAAGATACCCAAGTGGATGAAAAACTTAACCTCCCCCCATTTAAGATCCCATTAAAAATAATTTAAAATGGTATATTATTTTTCTTCATGAATGAAATTCTTTCAGAACTCTAATGTTGCCACACCTATAGAATATAATAAATAAAATAGAATTCCTTGGTTACCTAATCACCCACTAGATCTATAATAATAATAAATATTTCACTTCAATCTACCTCTAGATCCACTACTAATCACCAAAACCCATATTTCCTCTTCCAAATACATCTCAAACATGATTTATATGTTCACTACTCTCCCTGATAGTTGAAAAAACCCTTGAACTATCAAAAGAATAAAAAATTTCAACCCATACTAAAAACTATGAGATTTAGAAGCCTCATAAATTCCAAAATTAAATGATAAATAGAGAAACTTCATAAACCAAGCATATTAATCAATGAAAATTTAATTCAAAAATTTAAATTCCTTGAACCCCTAATATTGATTTATCATAAATAAATTGAGGTAGATCTTATAAAATAATAAAACCTAAAATTAATCCCATGATAATCCGTTTTATTTTTTTCTTAGACCATAATATCTCCCAATTCTTATGTTGGTCCATTAAGAAATAATACATTAATATTTACCTTAATTAACTAAAATGTTTTAATTATCTCATATATCATATCTATGAACAAAATACATCCATCGATACCATGATTCTAAACATCTGACCAAAAGATATGATTATGTTGTGCTAAAAAATCATGAACCACATCAACCACTATAGTCACATTCAAATATGGCCTACCATATATTTTTTGAATCACATAATGTAGACTCTCATTAATCTTCTTATGTACATGAGAATAATACACTACTAATGGGGAAAATATTTTAAATTAACCTCTGTTTATCCCTCATTAAATCATTTATATTCTACCTGTTTCCCATGTGTCTCATCTATATTCTTATTTAGTCCCATTATTAAATAAAAAATCAACACAGATGTTCGCAACTGATTTCCAAATAATCTTAAAATACAAAAACTCGCACTTTTAAAAATCAATCCTTTAACAATGATAGTAAAAGAGATTTATTAGTGCTTTATAGGTGATGATAATCTATGTGATGTTAAAGGGTTGGATTTAATAGTGATCATAAAAATCATTGATAAAGGACCCGTAAATTAAGGGTATTATTTTCACAAACCATCCACCGACCCCTTTTAAGAGTGCTTCCCCCCACCCCTTTCTCTTTTATCAGTGCTTCCCCCACCCCTTTGTCATCACATTAGATAATACACTACCAGAGTGCACCACTGCCTCCTATGAGTTTCAAACTTGAGACCTTTATCTTATACAATTGCACATTTTCCACTCCCCTATACCATTTTTACATCTTATGGTATATATATATATATTTATATATATTTCATCATAATTTTTGTCCATATATATATATTTATATATATATTAAATAAATATTTATTTATATATATTTTTGAAATAGATATTAAATATAAAAATCGTTAAAAAAAATGTTCTGAAACTCTGAAAACCATAAAAACCATAAAACCCCTAAAGACCATAAAATGACCATAAAATTGGATAAAAAAGTTTGTTTTATCTCCAAAAATAGTAAAATAAAAGACCAATAAATTATATTTGATATGATATGTGGTAGAGGTTGAATGGACATCCGGATCAGATGTTATATCTATTTTAATTTTAATAAACTAGGGTTGATGACCAAAAACATTGTTATAATGGCCTTCTAGGCATTTTTGTGGGATAAAATAATAGATAAGGTCCATATAACATATATTGAGACCAACACAGTAATAGATCTTATCATAGGATTCGATTTAATATGTGGTAGAGCCCAAACAGACACCCGGTTCAAAAGTTATGATCATTTGAAGGTCAAGTTCAGTTTTAGTCTTTTTTAAACTATATTTCATTTTATTCATTTGATTATCACATAATTTAAATCTCATGGGTTTTTATCCCATTTAATAATCTTATATTTGAATGGGTATGGATCTGAAATAGTCTCTTAGATAGAATGTTATGATCTTTTTATTGTTTTTAGGGTTTTTAGGGATTTTGACATTCAATGGCCTTTCAAACGACCACAACTCCGGAATCAGGTGTCTATTTTGAATCTACCACATATAAAATCTTATCTAGGGACGATTTCAATAGTTCAATGTCCCATGGGAACCCTTGATCACCTCCATTCTGGCTAAAAGTACCATAATGTCTCCAAATGGCCATAACATCTGCTACGGGTGTCTGTCAATGAAATATAAGTTTTTCAAAATATACCCTTTATCAGTGTTTTTTAGAACCACTGATAAATGCCTGTTTTATTAGAACATTTTTACAAGAACTAAAAAAAAGGGTCTTTTATTAGTGATTTTTTAAAAGCACTAAAAAATGGACCACTTTTATAGTGCTTTTGTTTAACACTGTTAAATTCCCCCTTTAACAGCACTAAAAACACTGTTAAAGGCCCCCTTTAATAGTTTTTTTTATCACTATAGAGGGGGTTTTTAATAGTTCCATTAGTGAACAGTATTAAAACCCCAACACCAGATAAACCTAGTTTTTATTAGTTTATACACCAATTTCAATACATGATAACAATGTAATAAGTACAAATAAACTATTCGCACAAAGTCATTATATTTATTTTATATATTTTAATTAAGTAGTTCATTATTAGTAAAAAATTTATGAAATTATTTATTAATTTATTAATATTATATTATTTTAACTAAAATTGATTCAATAACTAATCATTATCACTAGCAGACACACACATATCCCATGTATGTTCATGATAAAATGATACTTTCATAACCCACCACTCATGATCAACTAGTGCAATTATCATGCCCAAAAAACATATTAATATCTCAACAAAAAAAATATAATACTCCCATAGAAACATGGGCTTCTACAATTGTTATGCTATCTAGAAACATAATCATAACATTCTTAGAAAATCAAAACAACTAATCTCCTTTCTAACAACTTCCCAGACATAAATACCTCATAAAAGAACTACTATTGTACAATATTCCATCCTGACACAAAAATGATGCTAAAATGAATCCACACATTACCATTTGTGCACACCATGATAACTAGATAATGGAGAAAAACTACAAGGGTCTATACGTATCTATTGGGGATCTATTTTCCTATAATGGTCCATCATAATATAAAAACCAGAGAAAATAATATTATAATAATAATCATGGAAAACATATTATAATGTTTACAATCAATTCAAAAATATATTCCAAACATTATAAATTATATCATACATCGAAATAAGAACATAAAATAAATCATAATTATCATTTCATAAGAAATAAAACTGAAGTAAAAACCTAAATGTCCCAAAGGCCTTATTTTTATTTATTTTTGGGATAATCCCCCTTTTAAGGGTTGATGGGGGAACCCTTACATGTCCCATAGAATGAAGGCCCAAGGCTGATAGACGACAATATAAAATCATATCTTATATGTCTATTGACATCATCTCCCAACTATTGAGACCATTTTCCTTTACTTAACACATATTTTATATAGTATACATGCACATGAGGTTTGCACATATAGGGAGTGATAAATAAATACCTATTAGAAACCACTATAGCACTAAATATCTATTTATTTTTAATGTGATAATATATAAAGGTAGTAAATATATAAAACAACATAATAATATTATTTTCAATATGAAATTCAATGTTTCTTGTGAAAACCATGTCACTATAGATACTTTTTTCCTACATCATCTGATGTTATTTCATGCTCTTAAGAATAGAAAAGGAAAAATTTATCTAAACAAATAGATCATGTAACAAAAAATTTCACTATAGTTATTATTATAATAATTAAGTTTTTGGAAAATTTAAATTTTTATAAGTTTTCAGGTTTTGATTTTAAATTTTTAGAGATTTTCCTTCCATAAACAATTTCTACATGGTCACCACACAGTTAAGATAACCATACCAACGACCCATCTATAATATTCTTCAGGTGCATAGAATGGGGAGATGATTTTTGATAATTCTTGTATTTCAACTTAATATAGGGCCTTGTTAATTAATTTTTGTATATACAAGGTTAATAAGTATGGGTAGTGAAGGAATAGGGGAGACCGTGCTAGGTTACCTTTTCACCAGAGTTTCTTACAACGCAGTTTTTGCATGGTTAAGAGAAATCATGTGACCACTATTCACTACATGAAAGGTAGACATTTTTAGTGGGTTATTTCAATGGATAGAAAGTCATCAAAAATAATCAAGAATAAATTAATTTTGTGGTGGATAGTAGTATCTGTCAAAAAAAATATTTGACATGGGTAATATTGATAGAAAATATTATCTTTCACAAAATTTTTTCATGAAATTATTTTTTAAGACAAATATTATGATCTATTGCAAAAGGATCTTGAGAAAACATCATTAGTGATATATAGTTTTTCACTATAATTACATCATAAAAAAATTAATTAAATATCCACTTCACCATTTTATTTTATTCTCTCTCCTACCCAATTCTATAAATCTCAATCAAAAAGCCCTTGCATGCACCCCATCAAAGAAATCAGCCTCAAATTTTTTTATAACACCTAATTTTATGCAAATTATTGTTTGAACCCCCTAGGTAAAGAATCAGCTTCTATAATCCTTCCTTCATTTTTTGATTTCCCCTTCCCTCTTTTTGTAATTGGATTGACCAATCCCTAGATAGAAAATTCAACCGATTTTTATGGTTTATTAGGTATATTTAGGTTACTGCAAGTTTATTCTTTTCTTTTTTGGTGTCCACCATCGAAAAAACAAGTTTTGACTCTTCATGAGTTGATTCCAATTGATTTGAGGTATTGTTCTCAATTTTTTAATTTTATATCTAAGATATTTATATTCTTAGGTGTTCATATTTATTTATTTTGAGGTATCTGGCTACCCCACTAACTCCCAATGTGCATGTGCCTGCTAACATCCCACACACTCCATATATATATATATATAATATATATATATATATATCTCACACACACATATATATATATATGATTGAAAAATATTCCATGTTATATATATATATATATAAACAAGGAATCCTTTTAAACCCATATATATGTATATAAATGTTGAATGATTTATTGGACCTATATGTTGATATAAATAATTATGTACAATGTGTGTATATTTATAAATTAATAATCATGTGGAAAACCATTTTAAATGGAAACATGATGGATTTTATTCTTGATTGATTAAAATAACTTGACGTTTTATGATTAAAATATTAATTTTGGAATTAATGTTATATATGAGGGGGATATTATTGACGATACCATAAGGTGGAAGCTATATTTTTAGTTTCATAAAAATAATTTGGAATTTATTACTTTATATATTTTTGAGAATATGATTATTATATAAATTATTTATAGGGCAGTCTGATATTTCTTTTAATGTAGAAAAAGTTTATATAAATGTATTAAATTGATCAATTATTGATATTACATGAAATATAAATCCTAAAATTAAATTTTAGCAATGATGATTCCACATAATTTTAAATTATGAGGAATAGTACTAAAGTATTTAATAAATACAAAATAATAAAGAAATTAAATATATGATTTCATAAAGGAAAAATTGAAGATTTATCTCATATAAAAATAAATATAAAATAAATAAAAATTTCACTAAAAATCTTTTTAGAAAGAAGCATTTAATTCAATTATAGAAAATGTTGTTGATTTTTTAAAGAGATTGTCAAATGATATGCCTTATTTTGATTATTTGTCAAGAATTCTTTTGATGATATATTTTTTGATAAATTATGATATTGTTTTTATTGTGGTTGTGACGCTAAAAAATGATCACTTATTATATTATGATTGGTTTTCATTTATTTAAAAAAGTGAATATAGTTTTGTAAATGTTTGGATATATATATTAACATATGAATATACATATAGAAATGTTAAAAAAAATGTGTAAGGTTTTTGATATATATATATATGTATATATATAGATTTGATATGTATATTTTCATAAGAAACATGTTAAAATATATTAGATGAATATATATTGTATTAAGAAATATTGTAATATATATACATATACAATGTATAAAATAAATAGAAAATGAGTGTTTTATAAAAATGATGGTAATATTAATTTAAAGAAAATGTTTGAAGAAATTTTTTTTGTAAGAAAAACAATTTTTATAAATAAACCTAATAAAAAAGAATTTAATGAAAAAATCAATAACTATTAAATATAAGTTATATTTATTTAGAACTTAGTTATTAATAATTAGTAAATTTTTTGTAATACCTTGTAAAAAATATATAAATACAAACAATTATAACAAAATTTCAATAAATTTTAAACATGTAGTAACAATTTAAATAGTCATTTATAATAATTAAATAATTCGTAATAATTATAAAATAATTAGTCTATATAAGCAATAATCAGTAAGTGTTAGTATCAATTACTAATTATTATTAATAATTTGTAAATATGCGAAATATATGAAAATTTATAATAAATTGTAAAAGAAAATATATGGAATACTAATAAATATTAGAAATTAGTAATATTTATTAAAAATTCAGATATAATTAATGCATAATAATTTTTAGTTACTAAATAATTGTATTAATTATTTAAAACTAAAAAATATTTCTTATAATTAGAATAAATTTTATTATACCATATAAAAAATATAAAAAATAATAACAACTATTAAAAATTCAAAATAATTAGTAAAATGTTGCAATAAATAAAAAAATTAGTAATAATAATTAAGTAATATGTAATAATTAAGAAATATTCATTCAATATTATTAATAATTTTCAAATGTTAGCTATAATAACAAAATATTAGTAATAATTTGTAAGTATTAGTTAATGTTTATAATTTATAATAAATTGAAAAAAAATATGAAATACTATTAATTATTAAAAATTAGTAATATTTATTAAAAATTCAACTATAATATATAAATAATATTAATTAATTAATATATAATTTTATGAATTATTAAAAAATAAAAAATATTTGTAATAACTATTAATAATTAGTAATAATTCATGGTAAGTATTCATAATTATGCATAATTAAAATATAATAATAAATTGTAATTAGTCACAATGTGTAATAATTATTTTTATTATTTTTGTTTTTTTATCTAATTATGAACTTAGGAAATAGAGACCAGTTTATATTATGTGATTGTGATCGGATAAATCACTACAAAACCCCCCATTGTATCTATTATAAATCTTGTCTGCATTGATGGTGTTGAAACATTTATGTCATTTTCATTGTCAAATTCATATTTTTTCCAAAGAAAAATTTAATTCCCATGTACAATATGAAATCTTATGAGATCTGAAACATTTGAAAATGTTAGAATTCATCTACTATGTTTTGGTTTTTAGAAAGATTCTATTTTTTTAGTATCAAAATGGTGAATGGAATTCAGTAGAAAATACAAATTTTTGGGTTTTAGATCCACCATTTCATAATTTAGTATATGAGGATACTCTCTCATCTATTCAGGAAAATAAAAAATTATTATGATATTCCAAATCATAAATTTGAATCATTTTAATTTTATAATTTTTTGAAATATGCTGAGGTGACCTTATATATAAGATTCCAATTATGAAAATATAAAGTTACTACAAAAATTATGGATATTGAATCATATTTTAAAATGTATGATAATTATTTCAATCAAGTATTTTTTTTAAAATCATTGTTTTCGAATGGAAATACATTACCTTCATGTTCTTATGAAAGTAGAAGGATGGTCCATAAAGTGGGTATTAATTATCATAATATTAATGCATGTTCAAATTAATGCATTTTATATTATGGTGATTATGAATCCTTAGTCAATTATACAACATGTCGAGATTTGAGGTATAAAGAGGCAGAATATGGAAATTCCATATTTTTTTGTGAATCAATTGAGGTATTTTCAAATTATACAGTGTTTAATATATTTATTTATGTCTCACAGCACAACTATATTTATGAAATCACATATATCAAATATTAATCTTAGTAAAATCATGAATCATCCATGAAATTGCGATTCATGGAAAATAATTTACTTGATGCATCAATCATTTTCTTCATAACCTCATAATAATAAATTCCGACATTCTACTGATGGTTTTTTCTATTTGGTGCTTACGGTAGTCAATATTCTTGTTGGATTATTTTCATAACTCCATAGAGCTTACCTCCATGGATGTTGATGAAGAAACCATATATATATATATATGGATTTATTAATTCTAGGACATCTGAATAGGAATATCAATGATTATTTGAATCCACTAATTGATGAGTTAATTTCATTATGGAACAACGATGTAACTAAATATGATATAGTTTTAGATCATAATTTTACAATGAAGGTTTCCATATTGTGGATCATTAGTAACTTTCCAGCATATGGTATGTTATCTGGACAGAGTACACATGGTCTAAAATCATGTCCATAATACATGGCTAAGAAGAGAACATTTATTCCTTTAAAAGGAAGAATGACTAGTTATTTTGAATATCATCAGATATTTATTTATTTGGATCACCCTTTTTAATGGAATAAAGATAATTTTAAAAAAGGTATAATTGAAAGAGGTGACCCTGGAGCAGTGATATCAGGAATTGAGGTAAAATATATCATCTCTTCATTAACTCCTATTACTTTTGGTCCAACTATTAACAAAAAATATATGGTTTGGGGAGAGATCATAATTTGATAAATAAGAGTATTTTTTGGGACATTCCATATTGGTCTGATTTGTTGGTTCCTCACATGTTATATGTAAATCATATTGATATTATTTTTTTGATAACATATTTGATATTATATTAGACACACCTGGAAAGAACAAAGATAATGTAAAGGTATAGTTATATCATGTCGAAATTTACAAGCGACTGGACTTGAATTATTTGAAGATGAAATGTCACACAATTTAATGAATCCAAAAGCTATATATTAAATTTATAATTATAGTTATTCGTTATTATATTAATGGATTGTATATTTTTGGTAACTAGAGAGTTAATTTTAATATTGTATCATTGAGTCATAAATGGACATATTATCGGGTTAAAAAGTCATGTCTTCTAGGCCATAATGGAAAGATTACTACCTTTTGGTCTTAGAGGATTTTTAAATTCTTCAATCCTGAACATGTTAAATGAAATATAATATTTTCTTCTGATATATTTATGAGGAAACATTAGTTTATGATGCATTGAGTATACTATAAAAATATACTATTTTAATTTTATGTAACTTGAAGAAAATATCCTCTCCAGCATTGATCGACTCAATAAAAAATTTAATATTATGTTTTCCATATGATGATAAATGTGGAGGGAAGATACAATTATGATGTATATACACATTCAATTGATTTATTCAAAAATTAACAAAGAAATTACATAATAAAACATCAGTTGAAGGTTTATTTGATGATGCATACTTGTATGACGAAATTTCAAATTTATTGTTATTATTATTTTCAATATGAACATCCTTCAATAAAAAAACGTAGGGGTAACAATGAGGAAAATGATTATGATTTAAAAGACCATCAATTGTTAGTTATTAATCAGCTCATACATGGTTCTAGTGGTTAACAAGGATGATGGATTTTAGTTGAATAATTTCACAAATATCATACATATATTCGACCCAATTGTGAAAAAATGACACTATTTGTGCAGTACATACTTCTTTTTATTATTTTATCAATTTTTTATAATAAAAAAAATTAATTAAAATATTTGTTTTGTAGACTATATGAGGATTATATTAGGAAAAAAGTTTATAAAAATTACCCCTATTTCTCTTGAGAAAGATCACCAATATTTTTTTCTTATTTGCTTAAAATAATGGTATGTGTAGTTATTTATGATGGAACATTAAATAATTTATTTAATGATATCTATTATTAATAATTTTTATTTTCGTTGGAAACACATTATTAATGTAAAATTGATAGTCGATTATGTGTAATAAAAAACCTCCATTCAAATTATTAATATCATATAATGCATATGTGGTTAATGAATTTTGATTTCATACACACACATATATGGTGAATCAATGAAATCAATGAATACTGTGTTTGTTTGAAAGGATATAATCATAAAGAAATTTAATTTGAAATTTAATGTATAATGGACGAAATAATTGAGTTATGTTATCTGGGACCAAATTATGAAACAATGTTTAAATTTCATTAGTTTGATACTGATCAAGGGTTGCATGTTTTCCCACAATATGGAGTCATTTTCATTAAATATATTAGTCATCTTGCCTCAAATGATCCATTTATAATGGAACATCAAATCCATCAACTTTATTATACAAATTACTATATTTATTCAATATATTTAAATGAATGGTGGAGTGTAATAAAAATTAAATCTCATGATAATTAGTTTCATAAAAATGAAAATGATTCTATGGAAAAGAAACATAATGAAAATTTTCAAGAAACAACCCAAAATATATCTCTAAATCACTGAGATATAAATATCAATTATGAAACCCCTAGTTGTGGGATTATGATATTGAAAATGTTTATGAAGTAATAAGGGATAATGAAACTAAAATTTTTATGGAAGTTGATGATGCTAATGATGATACTGAAGACATTTTCAATGATTAAAATGATAATGAAGATTATTAATGATGTATTATATTCATGTATTTATTAGTTTCCAATATTCTATATCTCCATTAACAATTATTTATTATTAATATTTTTTGTTTTAGATGTATGTAGATATTCTTGCGATCTATTCTATTCCCTCGCTGATGCAAGTATTTATTATCCTTTTATATCTAATATCTGTATTAATATTCTTTGACAGGTAATAATATTATATTATAGATGATATTTATTAGTTTTTTATATTTTATATATATGTTAACAATTATTTACAGGTAATATTATCCTATTATGGTATTTATTTTTTGGTAATTATTATATTCTGATACTTATTATTTTTGTATATTTTAAATATGTATCAAATTTTTTTTATATGTATGATTATTTGTTTTAGATGGTCGAAGATTCTTCTGATGGTCTATTTTATTCTCTAAATAATGATGAACTTCATAATGATGAGTTTGATTTATCGGACCCACAGGATGATACTATAACACTACCTATTAGGAGGGGGGAATGACCTTAAAGATTGATGATTCCAAACATTATTCTAAACAGAAATCTATCTCTTGATTTTGATCCTCATTTACAGAGGTGTGTTAAATTATTTAAAGTATTTATTTTATATTATGTTTTTTTATTAATTTTGGTAATAATATTCAAAATATTTTTTTTATTTTAATAATTTTTTTCATTTAGATATTGGGAAGGTAAGATATATTTTAATAAATTATTTTTCAGCACCATGGGTGTCATGAGATTAGGTTCCTATTGATTTTCAACATTAATAGTTAGAATACTGGATTATATGCTATGGAATAATATATTTTATTTTAAATTTATTTAATTATGAACATGTTGTTTTTAATTGTATTTTATAATTTATAGTCACCAATTAATGGTAATAGGAGATCTCCCATATAGGAGGCATGTGATATTTGTATATGTGCAGAATTTCATCAGTTTTAACAACACCTAAGGAAGAGATCCAAGGATAGAGCTTCTGTTACAATTTTAAGCTAGTCTTTATTCTCTCATTTACTTAACAATATCTCAGATCAGGTATGGGATGTATTATATTCCTACTATATAGGAGATAATTTTAGAAGGATGTTATCATCTGAGCATCAAAATAGGTGGAGAAAAAAGGTCACATGTAGGATCTAAAGATGTTAATTTGGTATACATCGAAAAACATAGGGAAAGTATTATTATTTATTTATATATATACATTAAATATTAAATTATTCTTATATTATTTAGTCTACTACTGAACCCTCTATTATGGATTTTGATGTTTATAAGTGGTATAATAATCCTTGTACATGAAAACTTATCGACGACAAACACTGTAAGATTATGGTTAGTATATTTTAAAATTTATTGATGTTAGTTTTACTGTTATATTAATTTATAAAGAATTTTGAGGGAAACATATGAGACTATGAATTCTCATTCAGGAGATAATTAAGATGATATCAAAATATATTCCACCTAAGATTCAGGTTTTGATGAGGGATCATGGATACACATGATTTTTCATAGTGACGAGAAAGGTCATGTGAGAAATATTGGTTAATGATTGAAACCTACTCATTATTATGGTACTTTTTTTTGTCATTGATTAGCTCGAAGGTATATCATGTAGGGTCTTCATCATTTTCTACTACATAATATGGAGAGAGGTTTTGAGCTCTTGATGAAATGATATAGAGGATGTAGAGAGAATAGGAGGAGGAGCTTGAGAAAAAACGCCATAATGATAAGAAGATATTGGATTCTATGTGATGGCTTACGCGTGATGTTGGTAAATAGTTCCCCCACCCAAACCTTCGAGTAATCCATCTCTCGATGATACTAGTTGATTGTTATTGTGACTATTATGTATTTTGGTTTGGTAAACATATTATGTTTAAAAAACTGTAATAATTTTATTCACCTTTTTATTATATATAATTTTTTAAAAAAAAAATATATATTTAAATATACAACTAATTGGGATGTATAACTAAACCTGTCTCAAAATTTTTAAACATTCTTGTTAAACTATTTGTGATGGAGTGGAATTCCTGTAGAAAAATAATTAGTAATTGTGATTAACTATCATAATTATTTTATTAAAAAATGAATAACTGTATATGAGATAGTAATGAAGGTTTATCACAATAAAAAATATTTATTATGGGTCATCGAAAATAATCATATTTGCGATGTCATTTTTTCTGAGATTCTTATTATGACAGATTCCCATCACAAATTACTTTTAGATATGGGATTATGGCACAAAAATACCATCACAAAATCATTTACATATAGTTATGGTGATATTTATTTGTAATATTAATGTATCAATTCAGTACGATTGGAACTTAGTATTCAAAAGCATATGGTAACTGTGTGAGCTTCATAGTTTTATAAAAATGCGAGTTTCCACCTTTTCATTTATTTGAATATAAGGGGTTTCTACACTATGTTCTCTCCCTCTCATTCAAAACAGCCTAGCCATATCCCGAGGTAGTTCCTCCTCCCTCCCTGGGTGATTTAAATCCTATTTTCTAATGATATATGTGAAAATACCATAGGTAAGATCATATTTTCTCCCTGTTTCTCACCCCTTTTCCCTTTTTTTGGGTTTCACCTTCTCATGTATACCCTAATGGATGTTATGGTTTGATTTAGTTTTCAAGAAGAATTACTCTTGTGGGTTTAGTTTGTTTGGTATTGTGAACGACCCCATGATGTCTATTTAATGGTTCTCTATTGAAGGAGACGGCTTGCCGCTTGATTTTCATTGAACTGAGGTAAGTGTTTTGTGCATTTTATTTAATTGAAATGACATTTTTTATGATGTATTAAATAAACTTGTTTATCAAACTAGAATAACATAATATGGTAAAAATTTATTTTTTATAATTGTTTTAATTTTTTCTTCTCTTTTCATAAAGGTTGGTTTCCAAATGATTCAAATTTTTAATTGTTTTCTTTAATTTGAAGTGGTTGTAAAATGTTTTAAATATTTTTTTCAAATGAAATTAGAGTTTTTGAGGTTCTTCCCCATTTGGGTTAAGAGTTGAGTAAAAGGAAGGTTTTAGTTAAGAATATTTTTTATAGAAAAAGGCCAATATTTTGAAATAGACTAATTTTTTAGTTTTAAATAATTCATTTTTGATATAATTTTTTGAGATAGAGTTCCAAGCCACTTAGAAATGTCTTGGCACACTAAGTTAGGTTTTTATGTGGGCCCATTTGGAATATAAAAAATTTGTTTTTATAGTGTCTGTATGAGACCCTATTGAATCCCTAGATTTATTATGTTTTTTTTGTTTATGGATAAATAGGAATACAATATATTTTATTGTGTTATAAATGATATGTGAAAGGGGTTATTTTCATTAAAGTGTGTGGGAGTTGAGATGATACTTATTACTTATGTTTTATTAATGCATGTGATTACCCAACTCTAGTGGTTTAACTTTCATGGGGAACCTAAGTGTCTTAGTGAGAAATTGAGAGGTGGTTACTACATAGTATCAATTAGATGGACCGGATCCCCTATAACATCAAATCCCATAGGGGAATGCCAAAAGTGATGCTCACATTCATTTGATTATAATCCTAGGAATACACCAATAAGCCTACATGTGGTTCCAAATGAAGCACATCTTAGGTACCGTAATGAGATGTTTAAGAATTTATCATGATATTAGATGATTAAATATAAAGAAATTTATTTCCCTTATGTTATATAGTTCAATTGGAATTTATGACACCAATCCCTGTGGAGATATTTTGTAATGAAGTGCCTTAGTGTTATTTTTTTATATTTATTTTAATTTTTTTTATTAAAATGTTTGAATTTATCCTAAAAGGGGTGTGTTTATAATGTGATTTCAAAAATAAATTTAAAAATGGATTTTTTGATAAAATATTAACGGGTCTAGTAAATGATTACTAAATGATTTATTTCATTTTAATGAAAAGGAACGTGTATTTTTAACTGATAATGTATGTAATGATATATTTTATGTATGAATGTATGGAAAAATTATTTTTTATAAATTTATTTCAAATTATAAATAATGATATTTATTTTTAAAGGAATGTCACAAAATCACTGGTGAGATCCTACTAAACTTGGTTTCACTCACACCCCACATACACTAATGGGTGTTTGTAGCTCTTATGACTTCATTTAGGTTCCTTGGACATGATTTATTCCTCTTGTTTGTGTATTTTGGTGATGGTTATATTTGGATATAGAGAGTGTCCAAGGGTCGCATGGAGACTCATGGTAGTATTTTAGGTTTTTATTTTGTTTTAAAATAGGATACTTATGTATTAGCCTTGATGGACTGATTTTCCACAGATTATTTACGTGATGCTCCATTTCTTTATAGTTCAGTTCTTGTGTGTCACCAAAAGTTTTGAGAAATACTCTAATTGAACGTTTTATTATTGTATTTTTTTATTTTTTTAAGAGTGAATTTTTTCCCACATGTTATGTTCTAAATCCTGACACTAAATTTTAGACCATGTTGATCAGGAGCGCACCTAAGATATGTCACAGGTCATCTCAAGTTCTCGTATGAGGGGTGGTCCAATTTGATTCATGATAGCTCATATGGATCTTCTTCCAATTTCATTACATATAATATAATCTCGGTCCATAATAAATTTATTTACAAAACCCATAACTCAAATATCACAATCCCATTAGGTTAAATCAAGGCTCCTAAAAAACTCTTATGTTCCAAACACAATATTTATATATTAACATAAAAATTTCATAAATCCCGTTTCCAATTAAATTAACAATTTAAATAAATTATATCCCAAAATTCTATTTAATCATTGATCATCCATGTATTCTACCACTTATTTATAAACATCCATGTTGTGGCAGCCTCTGTTGGAGACAATGCAAGGCGATTGATGAAGGGTAATGGATTCATGGTCTGTTTATTTATATTCACTACTTTGGATATTGGCCTATTGTGATGTCTGTTTTGGGGTGGTGTTAATCATGACTGATGAAAACATCTGGAGGTACCTAGAGTACTCTTTAAAACTCAGTAGTGATGATGATGATCGATGGACGTCAGACTGAAAATGCAACATCAGATTTTATATTGGACAATGATGACTCCCTAAGTTAAATCTCATGAGGCCTAAGATGGAATTAAATATACCCACATGATTATTGAAGGGTTTGTTGGGTTATAATTTACTAAAATACCTTAAAAATTCATTATAGTAATTTTCGGTAATTATAAGTCATTTTATATAAAAAATACATCATTATAGTTTATATAAAATTAATCTCAATTAGTTTAACTTATTTTTTAACACATTATGTTCATAAAAAATCATTGAGAACAATAGTAGTTAAAAATCATTATATAAAAACTGATTTATAAGACATGAAATGAGAGAGATGAGTTACATTTTTATTAGATGATAAATAATACAAATAATGAAGGAATAATTCATATTTAATCACTAGGAAACCATAATTCCACCGAACTTGAATAAAAAAATAAAATCGAAATTTGATAAAACCGACATAACTGAAAATGATAAATATTTTGAAGAAATCTCTATTTTGATCCCACTATTATTGTTAAATGAAAATTATACTTATTATAAAAGGATATAGTACCGTAATAATTTAGATAGATAAAGGGATATATTTTATAAAATCATTATTCAAAAAAAAAATCAATAGAAATACTAAAATAGGGGATTTAATCTAAATACAATAACTATAAAATTACCAAAATTATATTATTAAAATAAATATTCCAATCAACTAATGGGTATCAAGTTCCTATCCATTGGCCACTTAGTGGATAACTCAGTGGCCCCAATACCACTACCTCCTCTTCTAGCAACATAATAACATATCATCAAGAACTTGATGGTATTTACTGTAATATTTTGGTAATACCACATATAATTATCACTTACCTTCACCATTATTCACAAAAAACTCTAAAAATATATCTCTAAGTAAATAGAATAAATATAAATTCAATAAAAATTAAAATTAAAACATTCTTGAAATCCATAGATGTCAATACTCATACACGTATCCATTAGCCCAGTTAGCACCCACCCACCCACTTAATAAAAAACTATCCTAGGTGTTGGGGAATATATTATATTGTTAATGGATGAATCACTTATTTTTGTAATGTTGAACATTAGTCCATAATCAAAACTAAATAGGATAGTATGAAAAATAAAAATAATGATAATAATATCAATACTAAATTGAACAGAAATAAGATCTAAAATAATATAGTCAGTCAAAATAATTAATTATTATCGGTTTAAAATAATATTTATTTTATCTTTAGAATTGAAAATTGTAACTAAATGACCATGCCCAAACCTATAAAACTACATGAATGAATATAATTACGTTTTTTAATTATTTTATTATTGTGTATTTAATACTTTAATAAAACATTAGCTATTATAATCTCTGCATCATAATGTTTTCCATCTTAAAAAAATCACTAAGTAATTGTTTAGTTGGATAGTGTCTAACATATATTTATTGCCTCATCATCACATATATATATTCTCAAATTGACCATAAAACTAAAATTTACATTATTGTACTTTTAGATTTTGTTCATCCTAACAATTTATCATAATAATTACAAACCAAACTCATTAACAATACTAACTAGTTATTATAAAAAATCACACACTTTATTTTTCACTATAAATTATATAAACACATCATAATATTTCATTAATTTTGATTACCATGTTATCTAATAATACTAAATGTCATATTTTAATTTAATAACTATAATAATTTCAAAAAATTACTCATGACATTCGATATCATCTATAATATACATTATTAAAAAAATTAATAGTCACAACATGTTTAAAATACAAATTAGATAATTTACTAATAAAAAATTCAATAATTTGTTTAACTAAAACCAATTGGGTCATAATATATCAAATTTTAATGAATTTAAAATACGTTAATAGATATATTTCACCTAGAATATTTATATAATGAATATATAATCCACCTTTAAAAATTTAAAAAATTTTATTATGAGATTTCCAATGAAAAAAACATAAATTTACCATTTTAATGTATGTATGGTTAAAAGATAATTTCACATTCAGAATATTTAATGTTTCAATTTTTGAAAAGGGAGAAAAATTTATTGAATAACCAATCAAAATATGTTTCCATTAATAACAAAAAACAAATTGAAATTATGATTATAGGTTATCCATATTTTCAATATTAATACCAAAACAACCATTATAGAATATAAATTGTATCCTAAAATTTAATTTACAAGATATGGAGTGAGTATATATGTGATTCATCATAATGGGGTAATTTTTTTAACAATTAACATTTTCATATTTTAGTTTTTGTGCTTATAGAGAAAATAATCTGGATGTTCTTCCTCATCATAATCAGTGATTAAATCATATGACATGTGATCAAAATCATTAGAAGTATCTTAATACTCCCTATTTATTTGAAAATATAAATAACCTATCAAACCCTCAACATAACTAGGAATCTTATCCCATGGGAATGAGATTTAGTAGATTATATGTTCAAAACATCCCATAATTTTTTTTGTACATTCCCACTACATCAGATATTAGGATACTTTATAAAATGTTTAATATTCTTCCTTATAGAACTATATAAAATTCCAATAATCATTTTTTCCTTCAATGGTTAAAAAAACGTTCTCTTAGAGAAATCCCCCACATTATGTCATAGAGACGTTGATGAAAATAGATCATGTCCATCATAACCATTTATATAATCCATAAGTCCTACAAAAACAATAAAAATATATGGTTCTCAAGTATTTAGAACTATATTCTAGATAATTTAAAAATGGTTATTGATTAAGTATTCCCCTCATTCTATTTGAAGAAACACAAGTGATAAATTTATAGATTCAGAATTATATTCTATATTCCTTCGTTAATTCAAACCATAATTTACAAAAAAAACCATCTATATCTATCACTAACCCACTAGTTATTTGGGTATATCATCCTTCAAACTAAATATATTATTCTATATTCAGAAAAATTTTACCATCATTTTTTATCAGGATGAAGGAAATCCATCTTTATTGAACATAAAAAATGAAACCTATTTTAAGAATTGGGTAAAGATGGAACCCATACATGATGTAGAGGCATAATTTCATTTAATAAAAATGAAATGAAGGTCCATATATGGTCCCAAATAAAAAAAGGGAATAAAACATTAAGATATGCATAAAAATTATCATAACCCCCCACCAGACAATACAATAGAGGAATCAGTCGAAGAAGATGTGACAACCCCTACCATGAAGATGTAACATGCTAGTCAACACAACATTGAAGAGGACCACTAAAAACCACCCTGAAAAGTGGGGGAGGGCCAGATGATAGGTTCCAACAAATCTATATATTTTTCAAGCTCCCCAATCAACAAAGTAGAAAGTAACCCATTTCTCTCTCATCTTGGTAAAACCCAAAACTAGAATAAAAACTATGTGAAAAATGTCAAGTGTAGAGTTCCTATATATCAAATAAAGAGGACAGATGGAAAATGATGGGTTTTGGAACACCCACACCCTTTAGAAGTTAAAAACAATATACTACAAAAACAAATTCAATAATAAAAAAATAATTTTCACACAGCTATCAGTATCCCAAAAATAAAAGAGTCCTGGAAATTAGTGTAGAGTTTTGTAGAAACATGCCCGAAAAACAAGAAAACCCAAAATCCAATATATTCTGAGTTATTATTCACCTCCATCAACAATATACAACCCAATTACACCAATAAACACCCCAAAAATCCTTACACAAACCAAATACATTCCAAAAATCATCAAACCCACTGAGAGAGCATTCCTGGGTAGAAATATTCATAGAGAGGAGCCAGTGTCGGATGAAAACACCATATGTGCCATTGTTGACTAATAAACCTCTAACAACTACACCACTGTATTGATAAACAAAACTTTGTATCCAAACAACCATATCCCTCTATTTTTCATCATGTAAGGGATATCAAAACCTAACTCAAGAATGAGACCGTGCCGGTGATGTCCCATCATCAAAACTCTTCACAAATCTTGTGATGGAAGAAATTTTTAATTGTTTTTAGATCTTTAGAATCCACACATAAATCACTGAATTGTGTAACATACATTTTTTCCACCAAGAACACAATGTTACAAGAGAATATGAGCTTTAGGAGATCACATGATGAGGGAAGCAGGACAAAACTAATGATTTGGATTGATCAATTGATCTAGAGTTGTAAACTGGCTGAGGTAATAGTAAGAACCATAAAAAGTCAGTTCCATACCCCACTAATGAAACCCAAACATGCATGAACAGACATATAAATTAATTGGATGGGGAATCTAACTGATAACCACGAGGAACACAGGAACCCCTAGAGGGTTTCTACTCCAGGGTGATCAGATGCCATCCAACAAAGAGAACATCAAGGTTATTTGATACTGTATAAAATCTTATAGAAATAAGGTGATAATTTATTCTATCATGAAAATCCATAATTTTATCAGTTGTAATATAAATTGATTTATTTCATAATTCTCATTGATTGGTTAAGCCTCAATCTCATAAGCCTCCATCTTTTAATTTCTTCCCTCAACAGATTTCCTCAATCAAAATATACCAATTTTATCACCATGTCTATTGACTGTTTAGAAAAATTCATCCCACAAATTGAGGATAGAAGGGTTTTTATAGTAGTTTTGATCTTGAATTTAAATTCTATGGAATTTTGGTAAAATTTGAGATATTTGTTTCAATACATACTCAATCTATTATAGAATAATTCATCTTAGTCATTATTTGATCAAAAAAACTAAACCAATATATGTAATTACCTAAAATTAAAATAATAGAATGTTTCGGATAATTGGAGATCCAAAATTTGAATCCTCACCCACATAATTATTGTATTCATATCTCATTTCATGTAAGAATAAAAAGACAAATTTGTTATGAGAAACAAATAAGATTTAAATATTTATTGAAAAAATGACCATTCCCATTCTAGTTTTTACTGATTAAAAAAAGGGGTTGAACAAGAAAGGGATTCAGAAGCCTAATAAAATTTCGATGATCCAAAACTCTATAGTCTTTGATATTCTAGTTCTAACACAAAAAACAACATTTTAATCAACTTTTAACACATGAATAAATCTCTAGAGACTATAAACTAGTGATAAAAGACAAACTAAAATTCCTAGGGAATGATTTTTCCACATATATATTAACTTAACCTTTAATTATATGATGTTTTTATTTTTTATAATAAATATTAAAAAATTACTTTTGAAATTATCCTAAAAATGGATAAAAATAGACAATAAAAATGATCTTGAAAAATAATCTAAATATAATAAAAAAACATCAAGTTGATACCACTATATTACCCTCATTAGATTCAATTATTAATCACCCACAAATATTAATATATTTATTTTTTCTACATCATGACTAATAGAATCATGATATACACCAAAGTGTATGTATAAGATGTGAGTATAAAAATAATATTTATTTTTTAATGAATGCCTTTAATTTCCATACATGAGTGAATCCAAATATAAAAAGTTAAATTAAAATTTACAAAACATTTTTAGATAAATATGTTATTAAATAAATTATATAAAAATGTTCCCATATATAAATAATAAATAAAGTAAATCATACTTTAAATACAAATATCATTTATATTTGGAATAAAAACAATTGTAAATGACCAAGGGTAAGTAATTTAGAATATCCATCACATATCACATGAATAATGGGGCATTCTATTATATAGTTAAAAATAATTAGTAATATCCTCATATTATAAAATAAGAGTTTTTGTATTTGTTATCCATATATTTTAAATTAGTGATCCCTAATTTTTATATTCTTCTAATAAATCCCAAAACATACCATCAATAAAGTATATAGGCCGATTTAATCTAACTAGTTCATACTAGAGGCATATCATAAGAAATTAAAAAAAAGTGTAACAACAAAATAATAAATGAATCCCAACCAAAATGTAGTGTTTCTCATATTATTTTATTTATAAACACATCACCCATCCATATAACGACCATTAGACTATTCCTAATCCATGTAAATAGTAAAAAGTCTTTCTATTAAACCTTAGAATTAAACCATTTTCTTTATTTTTTAGAAGATAATTCAAAATATTTATAACAATAAAACAATATTTAGAAATATATTTTCATGTTTTTCAAAAAAAATAATGTACTCTTTTTTGGGTTAAATCCCAAAATTCACATGTTTTATAATAGAATATTGTGATAGAATTTTTATTGAAATTTTTATTTTAATTAAATCCAAACATAAAACCAATCATTTGAAATCACATATTAAATATATATCATGAAACGTATTTTAATATTTTTATCAAAAAATCATAATTTGATAAAAATAAAGAGAGATATCAAAACCTTCAATTTATTAAAAAACATTGTTTTACTCAGTAATGATTTAAAATCCTTATGTTATTATTTTTCATTAATAATTCATAAGTAATATTTATTATAAAAAATTAAATTAGTTAATATATTAATAAAATAAAAGATAATAATAGTTTAGACCAACCTTCCTCAACACAGATCCTTATAATTTTTACAATTTCATGAACTGATGATCATAACTTGATAATTTATAGAGTATTATCATTATAATTCTTCAATAAATCATAGTTTAGAAATGAAATAAAAAAAACACCATTTAAATGTATTTGTAAATATTTGAAATTTAATTATACATATTTTATTTTAACATATGATCAATTATCACAATCGCATGCACATTCTGAATAACCCCATGAACAATTAGTATGACCCTTACACAACTCATTTTAATTAAGTAAAAAGAAACAATTGATCTTCATGAATATCATTCCATTTCACATTAACCCAATATAATTCACTATTTATAACATTTTTATAAAAATGGCCAATTAGTAAAGATTATATATGTGGCACAACTAATTCAAAAAATTCAAAAAATCCAATTATAACACCTTTGAAGTGGTAAGGGTGAAAAATAAGAGTTTTAGGAATTTTTTAATTTCACCATTTATTAAGGATGTATTATATAATGAATTATTAAACATTCCTAGAATTAATAATTAACATACCTTGATGATTAGTCTAAATCATATAACTTTAATCATATTCTATAAGAAACCACCTATATTAAAATAGAGGAGAGATATGAAATGGAGAAATAACAGTAGATATGAAATGTAAATAAAATAAAGTAGGCTACTCCCCAATTTGGAAAATAATTTCCAATCCCTCTATAATCAATTATTTTCATGAAATCATGATGTTAAAAGGGTGAACATTAATTCCCTCTCTATTATACTTCCATAGTGGGTTTAGTTCTTGAAATTAATCTATTCTAAATAAAATGGCTTCCATTCACTGAGTAAACTCCTATAATTAAAATTTCCACAAAAATAAATATTTATTTTCTCTAATAAAATATCCCATAATTTAGAAATTTATAAGGACATTATATTTCTAATGGGATAATATACATCATTTAATAAAATTATTATTTTTTAAATCCTTAAATAATCTAAATAATATAGATTTCATAATTCTACTATTCATAAAAATTTTCTTTACCTTGAAATTCACTCACCATCATAATTAAACGAAATAAATTTTATTATATGTAATATTCCCTCTTTGGTGTTTCTTTTTTGCCTATTATCATGTTTCCACCACACTAGATCTAGGGAAAAATATCTTCCTCTTAAAATATTATCACAGTAAATCTAAATTTTTACTTTTCTCTCAATGTAAGTCATATCTAGTTCTAAGACCATGAAATGAAAATTGAGAAATTAGGATGTATCCCATAGTTTTATTTTAAAATAAGATACTAGAAATATATTATAAACTATATCATATTATAGTGGTTACATCACCTGGTAATTTTTTTTAACAAAATTACCTCAGTTTCCTCAAAATTTATCATGTAATTTGGTGTTAGTTTCTATTTTTCCCATATATCTAAGGACTTAATTGAGGAGACACTATAAAAAAGTCTTGGTCACAAACATTGAACTCCAAGGGTTATATGTATCAATAAACATATAAATTCTGTTGAAATTTAATCTTCACCATATGCATTATTATTACTTTACTCTAAAATGTTATATATTGTAGAAAACACAATAAAACATTAACATTTCACTAGTTTCCAACAGTAATAATGTGATCTTCATGGCCTATCAGATAAAGACACAAATGATTTCATACAAATAAAAAATTTATAAATGTAATTTTAGGATAATTCTCCAAAATATTAGTGACCTTCCAATGTTCTTCCTAAATCAATCAAACATGATAAAGGAATATTATTTAAAATATAAATAATTCATCCTATTTTTTCCTTTCTTTTAGGGGTAAAAATTCATAGTCATTCTTAACAAAGTACACATTCTATTTTGAATTACCTTCTATAAGATAGTTGTAAAATTTTGATTTGCATCTAAAATAAAAAACATCAAAACTAAATAAATTTTGTTGACCTATATAACATGTAATCTTCTAATATCCTAAACTGATTAGGTCCTTCTTCTTGTTAATAAGTATTTTGGGTTTGTTAATCGATCCACCGCCAAAAAAAATAAAATCATTGATCACGGGTGATATAAGTTTTACTATTAGGAAGCCCATAGAAATGTATTCCAAAATATCTATCAACATATGTAATGTTTGGAAAAAAACTGATTTGATTATTTATGTCCATCATTCTCTAGTTTATAGACTAAATATCATAACAAAAACTTAATAATCTCCTTCATCATACCATCCCAATGAAATAAATACTAGATATCATGGTATATCTTTTTGATCCTAGAATAAAATACTCAATATGATTTGTGAAATCTATTAATAACTTATTTATTAAAAATAATATGAACATACACTCCTGTATTAAAATAATTAGATAATTCTTATGTCATGATCCACCTATCTATGGTTGCCTGATAATTTAATATTTATCGATTTACCTTAAACTCCATGATATAAAACTATTTCTATTTTACTTGTCTCTACAATATATGTTACATATTGATAATATAAATAATTACATCACTCTAATTTTTATACATCTATAAATGGAAATCAGAAAACAGACCCATCAACTACCACTTCACATTCACTTCCTTATTATCTCGAGTTAATGTATTCCTATTAAAATCTTTGGCACCATAGTTTTTATTTCTTGGAATAATTGAAATCTTAATGTGGAATTTTTTATGATACTCTACCCATCTTCACTGCGTCATACTGATATCAAACCATGAAAAGATATTCATCAAACTCTCGTGATTTGTACAAACCATGAGATTATATTTGAATAGATGATGTCGTTAACTCTTCGATGCATGAATCATTATAAACAAATATATATAATTTATAGGATAGTTCTTATAATCTATTTCAACTGTTATGATATTTTTTCAATGTATATATCTCCTTTCATAAGGACACTCATAAATTCTACTCCCAAAGAACAATTTCCCATTTTATAGTTATTTCTCTCCCCTGTAAAAAAGAATAGGAATTGACGTAAGAGTTATATTTTATTCTCCAAAGGCTTCTTGAAACGTCTCACTCTAATAAAATAATATTATTTATTAGATTAATTCGTCATCAAAAAATCAAAAACATGGAACTCACGGATAAACCCCTAGTAGCACCCATCTAGTATATGAAATATTTGTATTTGAAATAAGTTCTTGGCCCATTCTCAAGACATCAGAAAACTATCTTTATCAGTTTCTATAGAGATTACGTTTTCTAAAAAAACATGATCTAAAATCCTAGTCTCCCGAATATTTAATTTTATTATAGATATCATTTTACACAACTTATTGTCTTGAAAAATTAAAAAAACATTAGATAACTCTCACAACCTGCCATAGATTTTAACTAAATGAATTTACTAACCAAAAACACTATAAAAAGGTTTAAAAATACTCATGGATGATTCAATTCCAAAAATCCAAGAAAATTATAGGTGTGGTAGTGGAATATAATTGAATTACCAAAAACTCATAATGACCGTAACAATATCCATAATTCACATTTTTTAGTTCTTTTCTTAACCTTAATAAATGACATCTACATCTAATATTGATTTTCAAAAACCACCAAGTACCCATTAAATAATTTAATAGTTATATAATATGTGGTAAATAATATTTATTTATTTATTATTGACTAATTTTACATCTATTATCTAATTTATTACCACAAAAAACAATTGACAATATTCACATATAACAGTAGAATTCCTAATGTGAAATGATTTTCCAAATATTCCAGTTATGTTCCAATTCAGTAAACTGAGTAATCAATTCCTTTAAATATATTAGTTTTATAAATTAAAAATATATATAAATTTGATTAAATCAAAGTTAAAATCATTATAAAATCCCATTTTCCCTTTGGAGTTAATACTGAGAAATTATCTAGAAATATATTTTGTTACTTAAGTAATTGGATAGGGATATTATGTTCTCTACCTATGAATGAATTAGTATAATATTCTTATTGAAATTTAGGAAAAACTATAACTGGTGAAATGATGGGAACCATTTTTCTATAGAAATATAAATAATTAATTTAGTAGATAATCTAATATGTTATAATAATAAGGTTATATGTGTTCATATAAAGTATTTTAAAATTCAATGTCTCTTTTTCATCACACTATATGATATTAAAAAATATAAATTCAAATAAATTCTCATTCATTTCACATAAGGATGTTTCAATTCACATATAATAAGAAACAAGTTCCACATTCAGTCCTAAAATGTCTAATATCTATGTAGATATAAAATAATGAGGTTATTTTATACGGATAATTTAATAATGGAATGAAATCAATTAAATAATAATTATAATTGGAAAACATACCTCATCATAAAACTCTTTGACCACCTTCTCAAATAAAATTTTTTATCCTTTCCCTTCTATGGTGAGTTAAATACTTTTATCAATGTCTTTCAAAACTACCTAACATAGATTTATTTTCGTTATCCATTTTAATGTTTATCCATATATTAAATTGGGTTCTCCTATACTAGCTATATCATAATTTTTTTTATATAACCTATCATGCCACATTTGTGACAGGTTCTAGGTTTAGCCATGTATGAGTACTTACATGATCCATTCAACAAAATTAATATCATATAGATAAATTTTGACTATGAGTGGTTGCTATTGTCATATCCATTTATTTCTTCATCTTATAGATATTGAAATAACTATTTCCACTACTAGGTTGTGGGTGGAACCCCATAACACCAAACATTTATTCCATGACTACATCCACCATAGTTACTTTGATAAATATGTAATTAATAATATTAATATATAGCTTTAATATATCTCACGTAAATGTATCATTTCAAATATATGATTTTCTAGCTTATTATTTATTTTCATCTTTATTGGAAAACAAAAAATCCTAACAATATTTGTTGAAAACACCATAAATATAAAATTTCAACGATAAAGATATTATTATTTTTTATTTTACCAACACAAACTAGTCAAGACAATACTAATAATTTAATAACTTTTTAAAACCATTCCAACTCATAAAATTATGAAATCACGATTTATAGTATTTTTTGAACTATTTTCTTATGAGACATTCAAATATGTAAGTTACAAACAACCTTTTAATGACTATGTATTTAAAAAAAATTAAAATATTTATTTTATATATTTTTTAATAGCACTTAAACATAGTGTGTTCCTATATCCCAACTAAATGGTAGTGGATTCCACCTCAAAAAAAATGATGCCTGATCTTTATCTATAATATTTGATTAATTATAATTCCCACTAATTATATAAATATACTACATGATCAAACTAATAATTTCAATATTTTTATGATAATTTCACAATACTCCTTATTCTTATTTAACTTGAAACATTATAGGTGGAATCATCGTTCTACATATCAGATAACCCCTATAGAAACAAATATATTTTTATCTGTCACTCAAATAAAACATAAATCAATGGTGTATTATATTGGTTATTTCATGGTGTATCTTCCTTATTTGGGATAATACACTTTTTCTTCATTTATATCAATTAAATTTCAATTAAATTCACATCCAAATTATTTTCCAACAAAATTAAAAAATTAAAAACATCAAGTAATTGAAATTATTTTTATATGAGGAACCAATTTCAAAACCATGTTCATAATATTTTAATGTATCCTATAATAAAACTAAAATCATGAATGAAAATTTACCCATACCAACCCATCATTTTTAGTTCTCACACTTGGGATGATTTAAAACTAATTAAAAGGTTTTTATTAACCTATATTCTTATAAAAAATTCTATTAATTTGATTTTTTCTACATGGAGTTTAGTTACACCTTTTTATAGGTTTTTTTGTTTCAACCATCACATTATCCCTACCCACCATGAGTTTACATAAATCGATATAAAAATAAACTTTTGTACCATTTTGTAACAACCTATCCCAATCACCCAAATCGTAAGGCCAAAGTTGGGTTTTCAGATGCCACCCATTACATCCCCGAATTACTAGAGTCTTGAAACTAGTATAAAATGATAAAAAATTGAAAATAATTTCTAATAAAAAAAAAAAAATAAACCATGAATGATATGAGAATAATATGGAAAACATTTTAAAACATATAAACTAATCCAAATGATGTAGTGTGAAAATAATTTAAACATTAACAAAAATTGGTAACGATCATGATGGTCTCCAAAAATAAACCATGCAAGATAAAATTTCTCTATTATCCCACACCATATAACCATATAAATATTCTAACTTTCACCACTCACAATGAGATAGGTAACCATTTTTAACATTTCATGACCAAAAATATCTACAAGTAAACAATAGTGTAAATATATTTTACGAAAACAAAACATTGTAGGATTTTCCCTATTAAGTCGTGTGTATTACCACACATGAGTAAAATTAAAATATAAAATTTTAATGAATGTTTATAATTTTTTCCAAACATGTATTTCATGAAAACATTTTTAGGAAAATGATCCTTTATAGGAATAATAATAAATATGGAAAAATAAATCATAATCACAAAATATTTTTTCTATTTGAAATAAAAACTATGTCAATCTATCGAGGAATAATAAATAAGAATAAAAACCTCATTAATTAGACCCAAATCAACTAAATAAAAAATTATGTTGTTTAAATAATATGGTTCAAGATTAATAATAAAACCCACATGTGAAAAAATGATGTTTTTTATTAGTTTTTCAAATATTTTAATATAATGAACCCTTATTATCCCATCCATCTAATCACTAATGAGAATTACTTTCCTTGAAGCATCTTAACTAATTTTATTTTCTCATATCATACTAAAGGATAACCATGTCAAATAAAAAAAACTGAAAACAAAATTTCTATAAATTGTATACCAACCAAAATGAACCTTGGCATGCTTAGTTATTCAAATAGACAAAGTCATCACTCTTTTATACACCAATAATCATACTCTTGTAGAATAATGAAAAGATTATATGGTTTAAAAATATTAATATCATCTTAAGTCCTTTAAAAAAACCAAAATAACATATATCAAAATATTTTTACCAATAAAACCCATAGTATAAATAAAATATTACATTCTCATAAAAACTATCAAATTTTCTTCAAAGATAAATCCTAAAACTCACATAGTTAGTAAGGATATACATAGAAATTTATTTTCAACTAAATACTTACTGAAATGAGACATATAAATATAACCAACTATTAGAAATAAATTATTAAAAAAAATCATTTAAATCATATAAGTAAATTTTAACAAAATACCCATTATATGTTAAAAAACCATGGATATACAAACTGATATTTTTCTTAATTTTTTAGATAATGATTCTAAAACATAAATAAAATGTTTTTTTATAATTCAGGAGTAAATAAATAATTATCTAAAAAAACTGTCCAAAATTCATGTTTAGTTAATCTAAATATATGAATAAGATAAAAGGAAATAAACTATATGTTTTCCATAAAACATTATATATGTTGATAGATTGATTAATTTAATAGGTAGAATGAGAAAATATATCAATCAATATTTCATAACAAATCATATTTCATAAATCAAATGAAAAAACTATTTGTATAAATGTTTTTATAATTTTTTTTCACTTTTTAATGATAAGTTTAAATCTATATAGAATATAGAACCCGACCTATGATGAGTGTCATGATATTAATGAAATTTATCACATTAGATGTGTAACTCATTGTATTCACGGTTTAGAAAATAAGGGTTAAAGAGTAAAGGTCCAGTACCTGGAACAACCCAAATACCATTTGAATAAAACCAATTCTAATAGAAATAAAATCTAAATTTAATTCCTTTATAGAGTAAAATACAAGACCTAAGAGTTTTTATTCTTCAGAAAAGTATTAATGATAGGTAATCTATAAATCTATTAAAAAATCCTTAAATAATTCTTAAACACAACTAGATAATCCATCCATAATTCAACTTCTAATCACCATGAATAATAACACCATCCAATAATTAAATTAAATATATTTCTCAATTTAGAATAGAATAATATATGGGATGTGTAAAGAAAATTATGCATAACATTCCACTATTTTCAAAGCACACCATCTTCCAACAATTAAAAAATTACCACATTAAAATTCCCAATTAAATTGTGAAATATTATCTCTTCCTAACTATAATAATTAATTGGTTAATAATATATTAATCTAAATTCATCTAATTAAACCATTCTAGATTTAATTAACCAAGTAAAATTCTCCATTTAATACCTCCCCTAAAATAAAAATTTATTTTTCCAAAAAATAACCCATAAAAAAATAAAAAACATAATGATAATTATTCAATTTCACTAAAATTATATTACATTATATGAAATCATATTTTCTTTACACCCATTAATAAAATTATATATATATATATATATATGTGTGTGTGTGTGTGTATTAAAACATTCTTAATGTAAACACACTAATTTTAATGTATTATAATAATTCTTTACCTATTATTGCACTACATTAACTGACCATTTAACCTTAGTTATAATGTTTCTCAATGATTTTTAAACTATATTGGGGTTATATTGTTTTATAACATCCTAATATATGTTAAAAAGAATCAATAATAATTACATTAATTTTATAAGAAATAACGTACTATAAATAAATATAAATAAAATAAAAACAATTCCAATCATTAGTACATTACATTAAAATAGGTTAAGTGCACACAATAAAATTCATAGGCATTTAGATGTGAAAAAGAAGAAAAATAGAGGATTATTTCCTTATGTTATTAAATTCAAAAAATAACATGAAACAACTTATGTCACATTTTATTTCAATATTCATAAATTACCATGTTTTTTAATAAGGATTGAGCTGATTTATGTTTATTTTAAAAAATAGAGATAAATAAATAAATTAAATAATTTTATTTAAATTAAATTTTTTATAACAACCTAAACACACCTTACTAATATTTAAATTAAAAAAATAAAAATTACTTTATTAAATAATCCCATTAAAATGTTAAAATCAAGATCAATAAGTTAAATTTATTGTATTCAACCTAAATAAAAAAAATAAAAAAAATATAATATATATTGTATATTTGATTAAAAAATTTGAAACTCTCCTAAATTTAATATATTTATATTCCAAATAATATTCAAAATAACATTTTTAAAAAAATATTAGTCTAAATTTTAAAAGTAACATAATGAAATAATAGTGATATGTTACTATATTTAAAATTTCTCAAATTTTAAAGTGATTTCATAGTAAACATAACCTTCATATTTCCATAAAGAAGTTATCATAAACATGTATATAAATAAATAAATAAATTGACATTAATTTAGTTCGAAACATACTATTAAATATATCAAAATACATCCCATATATGTTATAATAAATTAGATCACCAATGTTGTGTATATATAAAAATAAAAAATAATGATTAATTATCCCATAAAAACATCAATTTATAATAGTTTATACATTCATATCACAATTCATGTTATCTAAAAAAATCTCTCCCTATCATGAAATTTAATAAAAAAGACACCTCGCATGGGAAAATAAATTAAAAACATCCTTTAGAAGGGTTAAATGAAATTCCACTTACCTTTGACAACCCTAATATTTTTATTTTAGGATTTAATATAGTGATACAACATTTTTATCAGTTTCTTTATAGACTTATCTGACCTATATCTACAAATACTACTAACCCTACTATCTAAATATTCATACATAACATTTTTAATGACATGTGTTAAGAATATCTCCAATTACATGGTATATATGTCTACAAGGCCTTAGTTGTGTCCCTAAATCATTAAAGGATTATGATTAACACCAAATTTTAATATATTATCACAGGGGGATATTTACCTACTAAATAAACTAACATGTAAATGCTTTTATCCAAATAATATTTGGCATTATGTATTTATAATTCAAGTATACCTAAAATTGATTAGATAAAACAACAACATTTTACTAACTATTTTTAAGAAGTAAATAAACCTAATTATAGTAAATTTTAAGAATACCTAATGTAATAGGATGGTAATTTAGGTCATAAAAAATTAAATATCTATCACACAAATAAATAAAAGTGTAGAAAAACATTTACCTAATTAATAATATCATTAAAATACTATGTAAGTAAGATAAAAGTAGATGTTATCCTCTAGAATTAACAATAATACAACAAAATCCTCGATCACATAAGAAAAATGTGTTCCAAAACCATTATTTTAGTGAAATTTAGAAATATTTCAAGTTTAACATGAAGATTTAGAGTATAAAAAACTTGTTTAAGAGACACTACCCTACCACAAAGCCCAATCTTGATGAAATTATATAAAAAAAATTAGTTTTGTGTGTGATGAAAAAATAAATTTAAAAATGAATCCATGTATTCATAATACACCTAATAAATAATAAAAATATCAATAAAAAACATTAAAAAAATGAAATCACAAAATAATTCCTCCACCACCACGTAGAGGGAAATACTCACTTACATCCTTTCTCAAAAATGAAATTTTGAGAGTACAATCTTCATGAGCCCACACCAAGATGGAAAATAATGAATTTTTCATTTTTCAATTTTCTCTAAATTAATAATATGTGGGTAAAAATTAAATCGACAAACCTCTCAAATTTTCATAACAGGAGGGGAAATAATATATTTCTCATCTAAAAACATTTTTAGGGGTTGAACCCAAGAGGATGAGATTCATAAATAATCATATTCAGTCACGCATAAAGAGAACAAGATTCCTCAATGTTTTTCAACTATCCTCCTCGTAGGTTTTAATAAGTAAGAGAAGGTCCTGGAAACATCCTCCACAAAAAGGTGAGATCCTTTATTTAATATAATATCTATTCAATCACAACTCCCACATTCCTTAGTATAAATAAAATCTTCTATCCTAGTATAAAATTATGGGTCTCAAACGAGTAATAAAATTATACCAAAACATTATACTTGTTATTTCATCCATCAATATATATCAATTCTAGGTCCATATTCAATTTATTTTTTTTATCACAAATAATGATGTAAAAGTCCCTTAATGACATTTCAACTATATATATTCATAAAAATATAATATATCATAATTTACTTTAATATCATGACAAAAATATTGTATACAATAATTTTTACACTTGATTCAATAAATTTAATCATTAAAATAATTTACAAATATAACTTATATGAAGTTAATCCCAATATGAAGTTTGTGGTCCCTTTAATACTTAATAATATGTGGTGTATGCATGTTCCTGTGCATTCATTATAAGAGGTTGGGACTGAATAATTCAATGTATCAACCTCTTGGGTTCAAATTATATAACGAGCTAGGGTTGATTGTTGAAATACCAGAGTGGGTATTTTACAAATGGTTTGAGAGCCATTTGTTCTTTTAATGACTACGTCACCAAGTGTAACTCTTAGTAATTATGACCAATTTACCCCTAAATATTATTATATTGTGTGAAAAAATAATTAATAATTTTTATGGGATTAAGCGATGTGGGTGAAGGAATCCCATTTTTGTAAGTACTT
The DNA here is from genome assembly GCA_963277665.1 of Viscum album. Taxonomy (NCBI): domain Eukaryota; kingdom Viridiplantae; phylum Streptophyta; class Magnoliopsida; order Santalales; family Viscaceae; genus Viscum; species Viscum album. The sequence continues at coordinate 109,169,370 of OY728126.1, read as the reverse complement.
AGGTAGTGGTTTTGGTTATAATATAACCTTATTGTTTTACAAAATAGGTTGTGTTCATGGACCTTAGATCAAGGATACTCTATAATGGGATTAGATATTATGTATTTTGTTTAGTATACCATGACAATCCTATTAGGATTTTTATGCTCTAATAACATTGGAATTCCAATTGCGGTTTGAGGTTTTAACCATATATTAAGGATGGTCCAATTTTCAAAAAGAGAAGAACGTAAAAAATTGTTTTCTCTAGTTTCTACACACTCATTGTGGAAGGAATGTATATATGTTATACACAAAACATTAGTGGGAAGACTTGTATATAATGGATAATAGGGGTGAATATGATTCCTTAGAATAAGTGGGGTTGTTTTGTTAAGATAATTAATAAAACAAAAGGAATAGGACAGTCCATTTTGTATGATGTGATATCAACTTGTATGAGATTAGTATAGTTATATAATTCAACATATTCTGATATGTGTATTAGTGTAGTCAAATTTATTATTGATAAATGGGTTTATGATTATTATAGGTGGTGGATTTAGATAAAGGTTATGTGAAGTGGTTGGGATTATGTGATTTTAGTCCAGAAATATATTCTTATTGTTATCCTCTAGTGGGGTTCTTGTTAAGTATTCGTGTCTAGATATGTGATAGGATATGGTATATTCTTACCATTTCTACTTATTTCATTATTTCAATGTTTTTTTAGTATATATCTATAAAACATGACTAATGATATGGTGGCCCATAGTACTATTATTTGGGGTATTGTATCACACTGCCTAGATTCTTGTATACATGGGGTTGTCCATATAAAAACTTTTCCAAGCACATTTCTTTTACGTAGAAATGTATATATTATAACTTTCTAATATGGTTTTTTTATATGTTATAATTATTATATACATGGTTTTGATAATTTTATTCCATTCCATGATGTGTTTCCTGTATGTGAGTATGGATATATTTTTCTTTTCCTATGTGCATTTTATATATCTTTGTTAGCCTATGTGATGAGTTTCATAAAAGTGTCCCTATATGTTGTATTGGATATGTTACATATCTCTTTGATACTATTTTAAATGATATTACAATGGAAAATTTTATCACCAATAATGGACAAAATAAGTGAAGTAGTTTATTACGATCGTCAAATTAGCACCAAAAGACATGATGTGATTGCCTAAATGATGTATATTAATAAAATGCTTATATTATGAAAATACATACACTGAATATCATGGAATATATAATATACCCCATTGGTAATTCCCTATTTCATATTATACTCATGCCCCACACATAAAATTTAGTGGACACTCAAACCTTATGTTCTTCATAAAAGACTATTTACAAGTTGCATAGGAGGTCGGGTTGATGTTTCTTGATAGTGTTGCAAAACAAAACACTAAAGATACTCATACAAAGTGATTAAGAATAAAGGACTATTTACAAGTTGTATAGGAGTTTGGGTTGATGTTTCTTGATAGTATTGAAAAACAAAACACTAAAGATACTCATACATAGTGATTAAGAATAATTTATTTTTTGTTTCCTTATTTCCTTTGTACTTTATTTGACTAGTGGGAGGTTCTTATGATTTATATAGGTATGAGTATACTTGGTTAATTTTGTTACATCATGTTGATGTTTAATTATTGTCAATGGTAAACACTAATCAATAATTACTAATGATTAGTCTAATAATATTTTACTTTTCTATTATCTAGATATTATTATATGTGATTATATATAAATTATGGTGGTAAAAATAAAAAATATAACTTTTTATTTTATCTTCACTTATAACACACCATTATATTTTCAATTTTTAAGGAAATATGATTTTTTTGTAACCTATAAAAAAATATAATTAACTGAAAACATTCTTAATATTTTGATATTTTTTATCCACTTAAAAGATATTTTAGAATTATTTATATATTAAATTCTCATATATTGTGGATTTTCATGAAATTTTAGACATTATGTATGATTAATAAAAGGAATTATGAGGCTATAGATAATTAAATGGGATTTTTAGTTGATGCAACATACTATATAATTAATTTTGTTCCTCACATATGATTAAAATAACACTATATGATATTAAAAAATTTCTCAGTTGCTATGTGTGATTAAAGTGACTTCCAGTTAACTTTTATATGATTAAAATGTAATCAAGTGGGTTGTATAATAATATTTGGCCGCTATAGGGTCCTATGTTAAAGTAATATTTCTAGATCATGTGTTGTGTCAGATTTAAAACCCCATCCCTTTCCCCCATGTATGAACAAACCTAATGGAATAGTAGCCACATCAGATTAAATCATTTGTTAAATGTGCTATATAGTAATCATTGGTTCACTCGACATTATATTAAAATATTACATGTGAAAAATTATGGCTGTGGGAGATTAAATGAAACTAGAATTATATTTAAAAGATATTATATAAGATTATGATTCATGTTCTAAAGGATTGGTCAAAATGATTTTCATGGGGAAGAACCTAAGGAATATTAAAATGGGAGTTTGTTCAGAATAAATCCATGTAGGTGTCATTCATTAAACCTTTAAACCACCTCAAAATCTTTTACAACATAACATCAACCCTTAATAGAACATCAAGCCCCAATTAACTATATTTTTTTTTATATGAATGTTATTTCCATTGTGATGCTCTATTTTTTTGGATCTTTTGACCCCTCAGTGAAGTATCCTTATTCTTGAAGTTCTTCCAACATGGTTTGAAGCTGTACTACTAGAATTTTTTAATTCTTAAATGATACCTCTCATACTTATGTGACATATAGTCATCACATCAATGATTTTTCTATACTAATACAAAGATATAATTCTCACCTCAATGCACCCTCATTATCCATCATGAGATTACATTGGAACAACAATGCTGCCTCATTGTAGAACACCTACAAATCTTACACACTACCTTTAAAATGGATAATAAACAAAAATACACCTTGTACATCAATCATAAAGTGTAGTCTAAGTGGAATCCATGAAAGATACAAGGGGACCATAAATATTCCCATTTATACATTTTTTAATAAAATCTAGAAACACTCAATGAACTAACCACATGGAAATCATCAAGGGGAAATTTAGTATTTATATCTTTGGAACTATTTCAAACTAAATGATTCATAGTGAATAAGGTTTAGATGGATATTGTGTATAAATATAATGGGATCCTATTATGGGAAGTCTTCACCATCGATGGATTTGGTTTAGAGTTTTTTTATTTCATACCCTGTTTTTTTAATTTTAATAGTAGTTTTCTTTTATTATATATGTTCATTCCTCCATTTATCTCACTTAACTGTTATGATATAGTAAGTACAAACACACACACACACATATATATATATTATTAACCTGAGGGTTGTTTTATAGGGTAGATTCCAATGGATTCTATATCCTTAAACCTTGGTGCTATAAAGTTTTATAGTCATTCATGATGATAAAGTTAGTGGATGGATAAGTGGAATGATGGTAATCATATGTTACATTGGAAAATTGAAAAAACATTACATTTATATAATATCATTTCTGCCTCCCCTCTCCATGTGTTTTATTTATACGGGTGTATTTGGGTATGTAGAGGGATGAACCATATACCTTGGAAAGGGGTGTTTAGATGGTTAGGTGTTTACGACTATTAAAATTTCACTATTATAAAATATAAAGGAGAAGGATATTGACATACCAATATGGTTTTTGAGGTGAAATATATCCAATAGTTTATATATTAGGTATTGTAGATCCATGTATTAAAATATCTATAGGATGAGTTTATAACAACATGAAGATAATGAATCACCCATGTGATATACCTAGGGATACCTTCAGTCATAATGACTTTGGATTTATTTTATTCATTTATGTTTTATGTTTTTACCAATTTTCTTTTGTGTCATGCTTTCATTTTTTTAAAAACATGAAAAACATTTATGTGTTTTAAGGGAAGATGGGGTTTAACCTTGGATCCCAGATATATAGATCTCCAGTTATCTTATATGATATACTCATAGAAGATTTAAAATTCTATTTTGACAGAACCACCTCATTCATACTATAAGAACCATTATCTTTATTACACATTCATACATGTTTTATTACATAAAATTACACTTAAAACAACCTAGCATATCAATAGGTATTTTTTATTTTGTAAATTAGGTACATTACATTGATACTTAAACCATGAAAATAAACAACATTGTTGAATTTTTTTTAACATGAAGAAAATGTTCCTTCATACTTAACACTGCATGGGATAACCTGGGGACATACATAAGAAATGGGCGAGTTATAAAGTCCAGTATGAGAATAAATATGGCATAACATGAAGAAGACAATAAATTTTAGACCATAGTCATATCAAAATATCATAAAAAGAACATGAATAATATGTAATGATTTAACATGATAATCATAACATGGTAAATGTGAAAACAACATAAAACATAGCATCATAAACATAGGTCAAGACAAAACCCACCAAGATGCCATGGTGGAAAAAGACCCATAATGGAATATGGTACACCCCTATCCCAACATGAAATATTATTATACTAAAAATTACCCAATTCATTGGAGCAAAATCAGGTAACACTTTTTATAATCATTTCATTCACATGCTTGAGTGCGCCACATAGATCATATAACATATATTCATTCAACAAAATAATTTATTACCCAATCAAGAGATGTGGAATACATACATGTAAGTCCCCAATAAAAAAGTATATGTTCCAAAAGATGAATACACTTTATAGTGAAATTGGAATGGTATTCACTACACAATTATTTTGGTTTGGAAAATATCAGAGAAATTTTTACATTACAATGACGTCATATAGAAATTCATAAAAAGTGTTGATGAGAGAAAAAATGGGTATCTCATAATTTAGAAATGAAATAGACAGAAATAAAAGCATGTAATTAAATTAAATAGTATAAGGGATTGAAAAAATAATGCCTAACAAAATAAAGAAACATGATGATAGAGTAGAAAGGAAAGTATAACATCCCACCTTTTTTAACAGAAAAACTTTCATTACATTATACAAAACTAAGGATCTTTAAGGATTAGTGTCTTGGAAACTAGGAACTTAATACATGAAAAAATAAAAAAATTACTCTTAAACACATGAAAGTATTCTTCATTTGTTCATCCTAAGTTCTTTACTGCATCTCAAAACCTGGGAACATACATCAAATAAAAGGGTGAGCAGAAGGCCTAGTAAGGGAAACAAGAGAAACAATTTACATGTGAACTTGAGATACATCAATAATGTCGTGATAAATAACTTTAAGGCACGAGAAAGAGATCATGAAAAATATCATAATAAAAATAAAGTGTTTCATAACTTGAAGATGTGGCTAAAGAATTTAACATAGACAATCATTTCTGTATCACCAAGGTCCATCCCCAAGATTTCATTAAAAAATTACCAAGTTTATTCACCATGGTATCGTTAAAATGGTCATCTCTAGAGATTAAGTCTTTACCCAATTAGTTGGAGCGCTATAAGGGAGCACCCTTAATTTTACTTTATTATAATGTGAGACACATATATAATCATCAATCATTTCATAAATAACCCATATAGAAGAAAAGAAATGGGTTTCATTTCATAGTCATAACATTTTAAAAACTGCTCTAAAGACGTGTTCTTTATGTCACTTTAAACCCACGGAAAAGGAAAGCAGGTCTCATGTATGTAAATACAAGAATTTAAAATATAAAATTTTGATATATATGTGAATACACATTTAGAACAAAGAGTTTGTATTATTCACTTAATAAAATAAAATAATTTGAGAAAAAGAGAGAGACATTTTGAGACGAAAATTCGGCATCATAGCGGCTATGTTGCAGGGTTTTAGAAAACATTGAAAAGAGAGGGGACATGGGTCAACCACTCATAAATGATCCATAAAATAGTATATATAAAGAATATAAAGGATATAAGAACATTATAATGACATTTGAAAGACATACCATATGAAATGGAAAACAAGGAAGGAAGACAAAAATAAGATTTCTCTTATGAAAATTCAGCAGCCTAACGACGTCACTTAAAACTTCATAAAATGAATTGATGAGATAAAATAGGGTCTCTAATCATTTGAACATAAAAGAAATGTATTATGGATGTAGATATAATACCTCAACAAAATAAAAAGTAACTTTAAAGACTTGACATAAAAATAGAACTTTGAAAATGAGAAGGGTGAAAGAATCCCTTACAAAAATTCAGCAGCCTAACGACGCCACTTAAACATTCTTAACATGAATTGATGAGAGAAAGAGGGGGTCTCTAATCATAAGAAAATGAAATGGACAGTAGGATGAATATAAAATAACACCCCCAACATAATAACATGGAGCATAAAATAAATGACATAAAGGAGAATACATGAAAAGAAAGAGAGAGGTAGGATCCCTTACCTTAAAACGTAACTCTTAAAACTCGAAGGTCGGGACCTTTAGGGCATGGGGGAACCTTTGGAGGACTAATTGGGATGTAAAGAGACCATAAATTCGTTGGGTAGATTTTGGAATGGAAAGGATGAGAGAATGGCTTGGTATTTATAGAAGAAGTGAGGGGACAATGCATTAATGGCCAAGGGACACCTCCTTGGTGGTATTGGAAAAACCATGGGCTTGCCCATGGTATTTTCCCATGGTATTGGCCACTTAGGAAACCTAATACCTTATATTAATATTCATAAGTTAAACAGAATTAATAAATAATTATTACATCCTTAATGATGTCATTAAACACTTGAAACTCTAAACTAAAAATTCACTATTCACCGAAAATTCAACTTTCTCAGAAAAATCCAAAAATTTAAGCTTAACCAAATATCGACGCTATGAATTCAAAAATGAACTCCATTTTATGAAAATAATTTTCTAAATATTTTTAATTTAATTTTTAAATAAAAAACTATTAAATGAAAATTCAACTGTTTCATAAAATTTCAAAAAATTCACCTTAACTTAATATCGATGCTCTGAATTCAAAAATGAACTCCATTTTATAAAAATAATTTTCTAAATATTTTTAATTTATTTTTAAAATAAAAAACACTATTCCCCTGAAAAAACTAATACTTCACCAATACTTTCTAGAACAATTATTTACCTATTTTATTGAATCACATTAATTAATCAAGGTTCCTAGATTAAATTAATACTTTCTTTAAGTGAGATTACTAATCCATTTGATCACATTACTAATCCAAAGCATAAAATAACTATTCATAATTTACTATTCAGCAAAAATTATGTTGATCTTATTAGACTCTAAATTTTATACTGAACATAACTGTAGAAGACCATTTTTTTGAAAATCATTACACATTTCTAACTATTTAAGGTTTACATAAATATTTTAAAATATCCTTTTTCCAAAATTCATCAATAATAAACATCCTATATTTATCCGGGCACTAGAGATTCACAAACTTAACCATAAAAAGAAATAAAAATTTTATTTATCTCAAAGGATTACACATAGTAGCTATGGTATCATTATATAGCCCCTTATAACCCCATCATAAGACCTAAGTGTAAGGTGTGCTAAGGTGAGAGAATCTGATGGTGGCTCGACCAACATTGCCTGAGTAGTGAAATCTATAAGCTTGAACTTTTTCTGAAGGTGATTCAGCTCCAGCTTCACACGTTGAAGTTCAGCTTGGGTTTGGTCCAGATCAAAGCCCAATGGTGCTACCTCCTTCCCATGTTCCATCAGATGGGCTTCAATCGGCCAGAGACTACTAGATGAGGCCATCAAATATTCTTTCTATATTAATTAATAAATATCACTTGTATTTATAGAAAATAATTGTAACATTTAGTTTCCAACAGTCACATTGACCAACGTTCATATAACAGTTGAAACCCAACAGTCTCATTTTAATTATACTCATTTTATTAAATGAAAAAAATAAAATAACCCACCAAAAATAGGGAACAAAATTTACACAAAAATTTCGAGTCGTTACAATATTTCCCCCTTAAGAAATTGTGTCCTCACAATTTTAAAATTGGGCTTGGAAATTTCGTTGAAAGTCCATCATCGGAAAAAGAGTCAGAAAAACTATTACTTTAAAAGAAAGAAAGAGAAGTACAAAGTCACCCGAGTTAACCCATACCGGGATTCCATGTAGGAAAACATGGATATGGAAGAGAAAACAAAGGGTCATGTTCTGATGGAGAGTGATAGAAAACATGATTAGGAGAAAATTAACCACAAGAAGATTACAAACTTTAGATGTGTTAAACAGTCTTTGATTACCCAGTAGGAAACGTAAACCAACAATGTTTTTATTTTACGTTCCTTTTCATAATTTTGAGGAATTAATTTACTACATAGAATAAAAACATAAGGAAATATACTTAACTTCAAGTAGAGTTTCATCCCTTAATAAGTTTCCACCAAGACTAATTTTTTTTCTCCAAACATTGAGCATTCAAAAATACTTGGTCTCATCAAAAACACAAGGATCATCTTCTAGAGAATCACTTAATCCAAAAATGGATAACTATATTTTTCCCTTGTCTTTAGTCATCAACTAATAATAAAAGGTCAGTACGAGATCAAATAATCCCCAAAAGGATAATCCTTTATAAAAAGAAAAATGACTATTAATCTTCAAAATTCAAAAAAAGTACCCAAAGTTCCAGAAAGACCATTCAAAACACAATCATCCTTAAAATTCTTTAGAATAATCCAAACTATGTTTGGAACCCAAATATAAGAAGTAATTGATAACATATTCTTCCAAGATAAACTTTATTGTTCATCTCTAAACAACAACAACCACTATTAACGTCTTATAACAAAAGTAACTAACCTAAACATTTTCCCCAAGATAGGTTAATCATTTCCATAAGTAACCTAAATTACCATAAGTTCACCTTAAAATCATCTATTCTTCAAAATATAATTCAACCTTTAATTCTCAAAGAAAATACCATAGTAATCTATTTACCTTGATCATATAGGGTTCCCGAATTAGTGAACATCTTACAAAATAATATTCATCGTTTAATCCCCTAATCAATTTTTTTTTCAAGAAGAACAGCTTCACAACATCAACATGTGATACATAACAATAAATTTTTTCCTTAATGATATAAAACCATCGTAGGTAGTAACTCGATGTTCTTAGAAAACATTAAAGATATTAATATAGAGAACTAACTAAAATACAATATGAAATAGACAATTATTGCGAAGAAGTTACATGTACTTCAGTCATCATGATCCATCTCAGTATGGGACTTTCATTGTTCCCTTGTCCTTGAAGATTATTGATTCTCATCATGCTTCTCATCCCTTCTAAGAGAGATTTTCCTTGTATAATGTCCAACTTCTCCATATTTACGACATTGAATAGTATAAGGTACATTAGATTGAACCTTATCTCCATTCATCACATTATCTATTTTTAAAGCAATTGGATACTTTATGCCCTATCATCCCACACTTAAAACATCTCCCAGTTCCTTTGTGACATTTTCCTTGGTGCCTCTTTCCACACTTTTTGAATAAAGGAAATTGGGTCTTCTTTCCCTTATCACCTTCATCAGATGGACATCCTTGAGAATTTATCTTCCTCTTTCTGGATAAATTTGGGCATTCAACTAGGTACACATTATTAATTGTGATTTTTGATAGCTAGTTTGGAATAATCACAATATGTTCAACCTGATCTCTTGTCATATCTATCATATTAATAGGGAAATCATTACATTTCCTATCACATTGGTTGTTGGGACATGTTACTCTATTTCCCACCATTAACTAAGAAAAGAAAGTATAATTAGGGGACTTAAATACTAAGACAATAATCATGAAAATGAAACTATAAGCATAGAAGCATAAACTTGTTTAAGAAAATTATATCCTAACTTGTGATCCCCTAGGTTACAATCTAGGTTATTCATGATCATATATTCTTATGTGAGTCTTTATTTTATTTTATCTTTGTTACTTTAATAATGGTTCATACTAAGCTTATGAATTTACCAAAGCATATCCCCCGGGAGTGTCAAACCAAGAGTGCAGCAAGGCCCGTTGTTGTGCACTAGGTTACCCTGGGTCAAGCCCGAAACACCTTGTCATAGTTTTCACTCCTAGGTACATATGTGCCAAAGAAACCTCTACTTGTTCGTATCCAGACATGGATTGATTTGTTTGGAAACCACTTACTCAATAATTCACCAAAATACCAGGATGTTTTTCTATATTTAATATTTTCATTAAGAAACCTTGTAAAGTTTTCAAATATTAATTTCCACAAATAACTAAACCATCCTCTGATACCAACTATAACATCCCGCCTTTTTATCACAAAAACTTTTGTGACATTATATAAAACAGAGGATCTTTAAGGTTCAGTGTCGTGGAAACCAAGAACTTAATACATGACAACATAAAAAAATTCTTCTTAAATGCTTTAAAGGATTCTTCATTTGTTCATCCTAAGTTAGTTACTGCATCTTATAACATGGGAACATACATCAAAGGAAAGGGTGAGCAGAAGGCCCAGTAAGGGAAACAAGAGAAAAAATTTACATGTAAACTTGAGATACATCAATAAAGTCATGATAAATAACTTTAAGGCATGAGAAAGAGATCATGAGGAATATAATAATAAAAATAATGTGTTTCAAAACTTGAAGTTGTGGATACAACATTTAACATAGACAAAAACTTCCTTATCACCAAGGTCTATCCCCAAGGTGTCATTAAAAAATTACTAAGGTTTTCACCAAGGTATCGTTAAAATGGTCATCTCTAGAGATTAAGTCTTTACCCAATGCATTGGAGCACTATCAGGGAACACCCTTATTTTGTCTTTATTATATGTGATCCACACATATCATCATAAATAATTTCATAAATAACCCATATAGCATAAAATAAATGGGTTTCATTTCATAGTCATAACATTTTAAAAACTGCTTTAAAGACTTGATCTTTATGTCACATTAAACCCATGGAAAAGGAAAGCAGGTCTCATGTATGTAAATACCAGAATTTAAAATATAAAATTTTGATATATATAGGAATAATCCTTTAGAAAAAAGAGTTTAGAGTATTAACATAATAAAATAAAAAGAATTTTAGAAAAAGAGAGAGACATTTTGAGACGAAAATTCGGCAGCAAAACGGCTATGTTGTAGGGTTTTAGAAAACATTTAAAAGAGAGGGGACAAGGGTCACCCACTAATAAATGATCCATAAAATAGTATAGGGACAGAATATACAGGATATAAGAACATGGTAATGAAATTTTAAAGACATACCATATGAAATGAAACACATGGAAGGAAGACAAAAAATAGATTTCTCTTATGAAAATTCAGCAGCCTAACGACGTCACTTAAAACTTCAAAAAATGAATTCATAAGATAAAATAGGGTCTCTCAACATATGAACATAAAAAAAAATTATTATGGATATAGAGATCATACCCCAACATAATAAAAAGTAACTTTAATGACTTTACATGAAAATAGATCTTTGAAAATGAGAAGGGTGAAAGAATCCCTTACAAAAATTCGACAGCCTAACAATGCCACTTAAACATTCTTAAAATGAATTGATGAGAGAAATAGGGGGTCTCTCATCATATAAAAATGAAAAGGACAGTAGGATGAATATAAAAGAACATCCCCAACATAAGAACATGGAGATTAAAATAAATGGCACAAAGGAGAATACATGAAAAGAAAGAGAGAGGTAGGATCCCTTACCTTAAAACGTAACTCTTAAAACTCGAAGGTCGGGACCTTGAGGGCTTGGGGGAACCTTAGGAGGACTCCTTGGGATGTAAAGAGACCATAAATTAGTTAGGGGAGGATTTAGTAATGTAAAGGATGAGAGAATGTCTTGGTATTTATAGGGGAAGTGAGGGGACAAGGCATTAATGGCCAAGGGACACCTCATTGGTGGTATTGGAAAAACCATGGGCTTGAACATGGTATTTTCCCATGATATTGGCCACTTGGGACACATCATACCTTATATTACTATTCATAAGTCGACCAGAATTATTACATAATTATTACATCCTTAATGTTGTCATTAATCACCCGAAACTCTAAACTGAAAATTCACTATTCACCGAAAATTCAACTTTCTCAGACAAATCCAAAAATATCACCTTAACCAAATATCGATGGTCAAATTTCAAAAATGAGCTCCATTTTATGAAAATAATTTTCTAATTTTTTTTAATTTAATTTTTAAATAAAAACACTATTCATCAAAAATTCAACTGTTTGAGAAAATTTCCAAAAACTCACCTTAACCTAATATCGATGCTCTGAATTCAAAAATGAACTCCATTTTATAAAATTAATTTTCTAAATTTTTTAAATTTAATTTTAAAATAAAAAACACTATTCACCCAAAAAACTAATACTTAACCAATACTTTCTGGAGCAGTTATTTACATATTTTATTGAATCACATTACTTAATCAAGGTTCCTAGATTATATTAATACTTTCTTTAAGTGAGATTACTAATCCATTTGGTCACATTACTAATCCTAAGCATTAAATTACTATTCATAATTTACTATTCATCAAAAAATAAGTTGATATTACTCGACTCTAAATTTTATACTGAACATAACTATAGAAGACCATTTTTGGAAAATCATTACACATTATTAATTATTTAAGGCTTACATAAATATTTTAAAATATCATTTTTCCAAAACTCATCAATAATATACATCCTATATTAATATGGACACTTGAGATTCACAAACTTCACCATAAGAAGAAATGAAAATTTTATTTATCTTAAATAATTACACATAGTAGCTATGGTCTCATTACATAGCCCCTTATAACCCCAGCATATGACTTAAGTGTAAGGTGTGCTAAGGTTAGAGAATCCGAGGGTGGCTCGACCAACATTGCCCAAGTAGTGATTTCTATAAGCTTGAACTTTTCCCAAAGGTGATTCCGCTCTAGCTTCACAAGATGAAGTTCAGCTTGGGTTTAGTCAATAGAAAATCCCTGTGGTGCTACCTCTTTTTCAAGTTTTGTCAGATGGGCTTCAATCGGCCCGAGACTACTAGATGAGGCCATGAAATGTTCTTTCTATATCAATTAATCAATATCACTAGTATTTATAGAAAATTATTGTAACATTTAGTTTCCAATGGTCATATTTACCAATGGTCATATGAAAGGTAAAACCCAACGGTCTCATTTTAATTTTACTCATTTTATTAAATGAAAAAAAATAAAATAACCCACCAAAACAGGGAACAAAATTTACTCAAAAATTTCGGGTCGTTACAGAAAGAACCCTTACAAAATTTCGATAGGGTAATGGGTGTACATAAAGATTAATAGGAGGAAAAAATGTGATTGAAAGGAGATATTATTATATATAAATAAAATGGAAAGAATGTGGGATATTTAAGAACATATCCTATCATCTTAAAATGGAAGTTAAAAGACATAACATATAAGGAATGCATGATAAAAGAGAGGGGTGGAAGATGAGATCCCCTTACGAAATATCAGCATTGTAACAACATAGTTAAATGTCAAGATAAGAGATGATAAATAATATCTCATAAAAATAATATCAATTGGATAGTAATGGAATCATATTAAATTAATTATAATATAACCAATTGAAATTATAAAGACTACTTTGAAGGTAGATTCTTGAATTAAAATACATGGAGGACGGTGAGGATCCTTACATGGATGTGTGACCCAAAAGAATTGGAAGGGGCTTCTTGGGAGCTTGGGGTGCTGAGGTAGGACTATAATAAGTATAGGGAAGTTTTTGGATATGATTAAAATATTTTGAGTGAAGATTTATGGGATTTTGGGTGGGTTCATATTCGAAAAGAGGGGGATTTCATTATCATTTTGTTTTTGGACACTACATAATAAAATATTCAAAACCACAAACTATCCAATGGTTTTATCCCATATATTCTAAAAAATGGGAGTTGTTTAAATTATTTTATAAGGAAAAGGGCCTAATATATCAAAATTATTCCATTTCTTATGTGGAGGTGAGTCACACTCTTAAAGAAATGATTTGAAAACCATAAAATATATTATAAGTCTTGGATGATTCATTGAATAATTTTAAAATAAATCAAATAATAATAAAATAGAATTATTTTAAAGGTGAAACATATATTTTTCATATTATACCTTTTATATGATTTATTACATCACTACCAGGCCATTATGATGTTGTAAAACACACTGTATATTTATACGATATTTAATTTTTACTCAAAAATTCAATTGTGTCATAAAATTATGAAAAAATCACCATTGGATAATTTTTCAATATAGATTCCAAAATTTATATACATTTTATCCAAATAATTTTCTAAATATGTGAATTTTCACTTATAAAATAATAATTGACCTTTATTAAAAATGATATGTTTTTGACAAAAAATTATTTTTAAACCCTTATAAAAATTACATTTGACATCATAAAAATATTATCATAATTTATATTTGATAAATATTTTTTAATAAAAATATTTCATTAAAATTTAACATATTTTAAAAAACTAGTAATTACTAAATTCATTAATTGAATTTAAATATTAACTAAAAATATAATTTGTTATTTAAAATTATATTAAAAAGTAACAGTAATAGGATAAAAATATATTCATTAATTAATAAAAAATATTATAAAAATTCATATTTCTAGGGTATTGATACATATCCTTGCAATTCACAAGTATAATCCCTAAGAGTAAGGCGTGTGATGGTGGGGATTTCATGGGGTTGTTTGGTGAACATGGTTTGGGCTGTGATCCCCATGAGTTTGAAATCCTCATGTAAAAGGTTTAACTCAAGCTTAAGTTGTTGGATCTCAACTTGGTATTATTCTATGGAATATCCTATAAAATCAATCTCCCTTAGAAGCTCCAATATATTGGCTTTATTGGGTATGATCCAACTGGTTGAGGTCATCACTACCTTTGACTATGCCAAAAGGATTTGTTGACACCCAATATTTTTAATATTCATGTGATCACTATTAAATGACTATATTATCAGTGGTAAAGATAATTAATGTTCATTTAAATATAATTGGATATAATTATACAAATTAAGTTCATGTTTTATCTATTAAATTAAATCAAAAATATGATTTTTATTAAAAATAGTCCAGGTTGCTACAATCTCCCCCCTTTAGAAATTTCACCTTTGAAATTTTCTTTTCACACACTAAAACAAATACGGCTAACTCTACATCATCACCTCCTACGGTTTCCACATTTCTTATTCAATATTTTTGTTTCAACACCCCATATTGATCGGGGGAATTGTCCTATTTTGTAGAACTTATTATCTATTATCTATGATCTTCATCGACTGCAACTTATAAAAACGATCATTATACAGTGGTTCCACCTCTAGATTGAGTACATGTTATGGGTATGGTATGTACTTTATCAAGATGGATACATGAAATACATCATGTACTTGATACATGTTTGGTGGGAGTTCTAGTTGATAGGACACTGATCTCATGCGATCAAGGATCTCAAAAGGGATGGAGTACCATGGAATAAACATTCCCTTATTCCCGAATCTGATAACTTTATTCCATGGATACGTGCAGAATAATTCCATGTCACCAACATCAAAATATATGTCTCTTCAATGATTGCTAGCATAGCTCTACTATTGACTCTGAGCTACTTTGATGTGCTGCTAAATGGTCAAATCATTCTCTACCATTTCTTTAACCATTTTAGGACCTAGAAGTCTTCATTCCCTAACATCATTCCAACATGATTGTTTTCTGAACCTCTTCCCTTAAATGTCTTCTTAGGATCCATTTGGATTCTTGAGTGGAAACTATTGTTGTAAGATAACTCTATCAAAGAAAAATGTTAGACCCATTCACCAATGAAGTCCATTGGGAAATCTCCCAAAACATTTTCAAGTGTTTGGATTGTTTGCTCATATTGGCCATTAGTTTGGGGGTGATAATCCGTAATGAATTTCAGCATAGTGTTTAGATCATGCTGAAGACTTTTCCAAAACATATATGTTAATCTTGGGACTAGATCAGATATAATTGATAGTGGTACTCTAAGAAACCTTACCACTTCTCTGATGTATATTTGTTCCAATTGATCTAGTGAGAAATTCTCTCAAATTGTAATGAAGTATTTACTCTTTATAAGATTATCCCCAACAACCCAGATAGTATTTTATTCCTTTGATGTCTTTAAACTTTTGTCGACAAAGTCCATTGTGATGTTTTACCATTTCAATTTGGTATGTCTAATGGTATCATTATCCCTTTACACTTCATCCTTTCAATTTTTACTTCCTTTCATACCAGATACTTTGATGTATATTCAATGATATCCTTCTTTATATTGTCCCAAAAATAGTTACCTTAGATATCTTGACACATCTTTGGGTTTCCTGGGTGAATATAGAAAGTATGAATATGTGCACCATCCCACAGTTCCCTCTTTAACTAAGGATTTGATGGAAAACATAGTTGTGACCCAAATCTCACAGTTAATTTTTTATTATCACTAAACATGAAGGATTTCCCTTTTATAATAGATTCCACTGTCCTCTGAATTCCCATATTATATTTTTGTATATCATATAACCTTTCAATAATAGAAAGTTGATAAATACTTGGTTAATGGATTGATGAGGTCTCTTTCTTTATGATTACCATGTCCATCCCTCTTAAAATATATGAATATTAGGCCCTTATCAATTCTAATTGATGATAGAATTTCTAGTTCCTTTATACTTAAAGAAACCACCACTTTTTACACATTCCCAAGATGGTAGTTTATTGACCAGTAATAATCGCTGATGAGATCTAACCATATTTTTTGGCGCATATTCAACTCTTTCTATATGAATATATTTTTATGTCATTTGTGATCCATATATATTTCAGAATTATCCCTAAAGAGATAATTCAACAAAATTTTCAAATCTAATATCACTGCTTCCAAATCAATATCATGTGTGGGAATTTTTTCTCATGAATTTTCAACTTCCATGAACCATAGGATACGAATTTTTTTCATTTTTCATCAACAACCAACCCAATACCTTCTTCTAAGCATCAATTAAAATTATTAAAATCACCCTACTTTTGGTATGTGTGAGTATAGAGGATATGATAATCCTAATTTCCAAATCCATGAATCTTTATTCACATTAATCATTCCATGAATAAATTACTACCTTTTAAGTTAACATGGTAAGATGTTTTGACATTCGTGATAAATTTCTCAAAAATTATAAATAATATCCAATTAACCCAACGAGGCTACAGATATATGTCATGGATGTTGGTATCGAACATCCCTCAATTGATTTTTTATTTTAAGGATCCATATATATTCCATTTAATGTGACGATATTACCAAAAAATTATACTTCCTTCAACCTAATCTCACACATTCTATATTATTCATAGAGATTATCCTTTTGGAAGTACTTTATCATAGTGCTCAAATTATCCTCATGCTACTCCTTGGTTTTAGATTATATTAGAATATATTCTATAAATAATACCAATAATATGTCAAGGTAATCAAAAAAGACACTATTAATCATGTCAAAAAAGATTCAAGGATAATTAGTGATCCTGAATGGAATCACTATGAACTCATAGTGCCCGTACATTGTATGAAAAGTGGTCTTGGGGATATCCACCTTCTTCAACATAACATGGTAATATCCGAGCCACAGGTCCACCTTAGAGAAACATTGTCATCCACATAGCTGAACAAAAAATCATCAATTCGTGTAAAAGGATACTTTCACTTTATCATGATCTTTTTGTGCTCACGATAATCAATGAAAAGTTGTATTGACACATATTTCTTCATGACGAAGAGGACTGGTGAACCCCATGGTCAAACACTTGGGTGTATAAACCCTTTATCCAAATTCTTCTATAGATATTTATTTAGATCCTCATGTTCCACAAAATTCATATTATATGGATTCTTGTATATTGGAAATTCCCCAGGTATAAGCTCGATTGAAAATTCAAGCTCACATGTATGAGGAAGGCAACACATTTCCTTGGGAACACATCATTGAATTTCCTCACAATATGCATGTATTTGAAAATGGTTCTTTTCTTAGAATCAATCATTTGATCTAGATACCCTTTCTCATAGGGAAATGATATCCATGCTTGATATGATGATGCTAAATAAGATTCATCATCTTCCATTTACTTGAATAAAATCAGGGGTCGATTCACCATATAGAGAGTGATTTCCATCTTTCCGAAATGTATGTTGTATTCGTATATGAAAAGCCAATCCATTCCCATAATTGCATAAAATTCCACAAAAGGGAGTATGAAGATATTCACAAGGAAGTTAATCACTCAAAAATTGATTGGGGAGGAGTTATATACTTGGGATTCAATAATTGAACCATTTTCCATATTCACTGATATCTATACTTCTATTCTTTGTGGTGGTGTTTGGATTGTTCTGATAAACTTTAGTAAGATGAAGGAATGTATAGAAATAGAATAAAAATGTAGATTTTCTATTAATTAATGAATAACTAGAATATATATAACTGATTCATTATTGGAATTCATTTCAGTGGTAAGGATGGAAAAATATCACTCATTCTGCATGGGAAGTTGTTGGGTGCCTCCAAAAACACTTGGCTCAGTGCATTGGTTCACAATGTGCCCCGGTTCCTTATAGTTGAAGAAGTAAACAATGCATTGAGGGTTGACTAGAGAATTCCTTTCCTATGTAAAATTTGTGGGTTTATCCTATTGTAAATCATTGGCCAGGTTCCCTTCTCTTACGAAACTAAAACTTTTCCTTGTCCCCCATAGGAAAATTTTTGGGTGCTTATTTTTTCACTTTTGACAAGTGGGATGCTGAAATTTATTATCACCATTGTATTTATCTACCATATTTCCATAATTAAACTCCACTTTCCTCTTATTATCCACATTATACCCTTGAGATTTTTTGATCTCCATTTTGTCTTTGAGGGGACATCAGACAGTTTCCCTATAGTTATCATAGTCACATATCGACAATGATTTTTGTAGACTAGGATTTATCCCCCCAAAGAAGTGGTTAACCATGCATTCAGGGGTAACGAAAAATCCAGAGGTGTATTATACAAGTCTTGTGAATTTCTCTTCGTATGCTCAAATAGAATCATCATCTTTTAGCTTGATTTCATGTGAATATCTTTCCATTTTAAGATATAGGGTGCGGGGAAAATATTTATCAAAAAACATTTTTACATAATTCCTTCCACCCCATTAATTCAATCTCTTATATAGGCTTCGTATTATTGATCAATGTGAAACATTGATCAGCTTCACCCTCCATATGATAAATAGTTATAAGAAACTTATCTTGTTCCAAACATTATTGGATTGAGAAGATCTTTTTAATTGAGTTTACCCATTTCTTCCTGATTAAGGTTTCAGATTATCCATTAAAAGTAGGATTCCTTTGTCGTATAATGATCTATATTTTGGATTATTTCTTCTTGGGGGGTGGGTATTGGGCACACCTCTTGACCAAGGTTTCTATTCGGATCTTCTGTTATATGAGTCAGTATCATGTAAATGATTGTGATTCCAACTACCATCAGATTCGGAATCTCGTTAGGGTAATCATCACATTTCCCTTCGCCATGGTTTCTAACATGATTCCTACAATTTTTTTAACATTTTCTAAAAAAGATAATTATGGATGATTATCTTAAAAGTTTAAAGGTAAAGAGGAATCCTTTTACATTAAAGTGATAAATTATAAATTAAATTTATATCCTTAACTTATGAATTTATAGGCTTCTATATATGCTATCCATGATCTACTGGTTAACATACATTCCAATGAGAATTATTGTTCCCTTAATAATGGTTCATATTGAGATTATGAATTTATCAAATCATATCCCACATGAGTGTCAAACTAGGTGCATAGTAAGGTCTATTTTTGTGTACCAATTTACCCCGAGTCAGGCCCAGAACACCATTTATGAGTTGTTACTCCTAGGTACCTCTATGTCACAACAACATCCACTTGTAGTATCTAGACATGGATGTTTTTTCTTGATAAACAAATTACTCTATACTTACCAAAATTTAGTGATGCTTTCTTAAACTTATCCTTATCCTTATGTGTTTTCACCATGATTTTCTAATCATAATCCCAATATAACTAAAACTATCCTCTGATACCAACTATATCAACCCTTCACTTTGATAAATATTGATACATGTTTTATTACACAATACATTACCCTTAATACAACACAAAATATCGATATCTATAGTGTATTTTTGAAATTAGGTATATTACATAGGAAATTAAAACATGAAAATAAACATCTTTATGGAGAAATTATTTAACATTATGAAAATGTTCCTCTGTACTTATCACTCTATGGGATAACCTGAGGACATACATTTGAAATGGGTGAGAAATAAAGTATATTAGGGGAATAAATAAAAAATATCATGAATAATACAATTCATGTTTGATAATGGGCATATGAATAGAGGATAAAAGTAACCAGAATAATAAGTCATGATATAGCATGATAATCCTAAAATGGGAAATGTGGAAACAACTTAAAAAACTGCATCATAAACATAGTTCCAGGATAAACATGCCAATACATCATGGGGGAAAAAGTCCCATAAAAGAATCAGGTACAACACTATCCCAACATGAAGTATCATGATACTAATCATTACCCAATGTATTGAAGTGCTATCAGGGTGCACCCTTCATAATCATTCATTCTCATGCTTAAGTGTGCCACATAGATCATATAACACAGATTCATTCAGCATCATAATTTAGTCTAGACTGAAGGAATGAGTAATAAATACATGTATGTACCAAATCAGTAATTATATGTTCATAAATGTTAATACCCTTGAAAAATAAATGCGTATGGTATTCATTACACAATTATATTGTAATGGAAAATCATAGAGCAATTTCGACAGCATAACAATGTCATATAGTAATTCATAAAATGGGTGATGAGAAAGAATGTGATATATAATCATATATAAATGAAATGGAAAGAATTAGTTACATGTAAATACATTAACCAATATAAGGAATTGGAAGTATAAAGAGTAAAATAATAAAGAATATTGTAGATATAGGATAAAGGAAAGAACCCTTACAAATTTTTTGTATGGTAACAGGTGTACATAAAGATTAATAAGAGGGTTAAATGAGAGTGAAAGGGGATATAATCATTTATACATAAAATTTATAGTAAGGGGTATATTTAATAAAATATTCCAAAATATTAAAATGGAAATTAAAATATATTAACATAATTAAAATGCATGATAAAAGACGATGGTGGATGATGAGGTTGCCTTATAGAATTTTGGCATAGAAACAAATTAGATAAATGTAAATGAGAGTGTATAAAAAATATATAATTAAAATAAAATAAATATTACTGTAATATTATCAATGCAAATTAATTTAAATATATCCAATTAAAATTATATAGAATAATTTCAAGAAAAATTCATGAATTCAAAGAAGGAGAGGAAGGTGAGGATCCCTTACTTAGATGTGTGACCCCAAAGGCTTGGGAGAGGCTACATGAGAGCTTGGGGAATCATTGGGAGGAAAATAGTTTATAGATGGATGAATTTTTATGTGCTTAAATAATTTTTAGTAAAGAGAAATGGGAGATTGTGTGTGTTTATATAGGAAAGGAGGGGGATTTATTTATTATTTTGGTTTGAGAAACTAAATAATAAAATATTCAAAACCACAAACCATTACATGGTTTTTACCATGGTTTCTAAATATTGGTATTGGTTTAAATTATCATATAATTATAATGGAATATGATAATAAAATAATTCCATTGCTTATGTAGAGGTGAGTCACACTCTTGATGATATTATTTTAAAATCCAAAAATATATTATATGTCATTTTGGATTCATTATGGATTTATAAAATATATCTAATAAACATAAAATTATATTATTTTAATTTTAAAACATATATTTGGATGATTATTCCATTTATAATATTTATTACATCACTATTGGTTTATTATGATGTCATAAAACACACCATATATTTATATGGTATTTAATTTTTAACAAAAAATTCGACTGTCTTAGAAAATTATGAAAAATTGACCATTTTATAATTTTAACATCCCAATGCCAAAAATAATATCCATTTTATCCAAATAATTTTATAAATATGTTAACTCTCACATTGAAAATAATAACAGATCTTTATTGAAAATGTTGTGTTTTTGACAAATAACAGTTTATATGAACTGTTATTAAATTTACATTTGAAATAATATAAATTATATGAAAATTTATATTAGATAAATATAATTTAATAATAATATTACATTAAAATATAATAAATTTTTAAAATCAATTAATTCCTAAATTCATTAATTGAATTGGAATATTAATTAAAAATAAAACTTTTTCAATAAAATTCATCTATAAAGTAAAAATAATAGGATAAAAATATATAAATTACTTTATAAAAAATAATTTAGATATTTATATTTCTAGGGTATAAATATATACTTTTAATACACTATCATAATCCCTAAGAGTAATGCACGTAATGGTGGGGCATTCAGGGGGCTGTTCGGTGAACATGGTTTTCCTGTGATCTCGATGAGCTTGAACTCCCCCATAAACAGTTTCATCCTAACTTAAGTTTTTAGATCTCATCTTGGGAATTGTCTGTGAAAAATCCCATAAATGTGATATCCCTTGAAAACTTTTATAAATGAGCTTCATAGTGTATGATCCTACTGGTTGAGGCCATCACTTCATTTTTCTGTGCCAAAACAATTTTTCAAAACCCTATATTTATACTAGTCATGTGATCATTGTTCAATGACTATATTATCATCAGTAAATACATAAAACAATACATTAAATCCAATTGTATATAATAAAACATAAGATGAGATTTTTTTCTATTTAATTAAATCCAATTGGAAAATTTTATTCATTACAGTTTTTGTCTATACACATCACATGCAATTTGGAAGTACTTTTTAGGAGAAAATGCATTTAATTCATTATGTTTTAAACTATTTTTTCACTATTATTTATTTTTAAAAAATAAATAAAAATAGATAGATTTTAAAAACATGAATTCATCCTTACAAGCTTTTTAAAATGGACATGGCATATTTTTTGATAAATCTACACCCATTTAATATAATCAAAATTTATGTTTACCATTTCAGGATGATAGAAGTTTTTGGAGCACTCATTGAGAAGAAAATATAAATGGATTTGGTATTATAATATTAGATTTGGTTCCCTACAATAAGCTAATGTTTTACTTTTTATTACCAACATATTCATGGTTTTGAAAATAAATACATATCTTATCACATGATGAGTGTTATTTTCTGTAACATCACTACGATAAATTTATCAGAGTATTTTTCATCTCAAAAGGTCATAGATGTTCCTAGTTATGATTATAACCTTGAAGTGCAATGTGGGGATTCATAAATACATATTCTATAGTCAGATGAAATTGTCTGAATAGACATATAATGATATAGGATATCATGGGTAGGGGATTATAAGATATTGATACTTCTTCTCATGATTTTCTCCCATGGTAATCCATAAGAAAGGAGATTATGATAACTGACCTGCCTATTGAAATTAGAAATTATTATGTGTTATTGGATATTCCTATCCATAAACATGTTATTGTTTCATATACATAAGATTATTATTAATTCATATCACACTTCATGTAATTTTATGTATTATGTCACAACCTGACCCACTAAGGTCCAACCCATGACTACCCTAAGAATTCTTCCAATAGGCTAGGGCCTGGCGACTGGCAATGAGTAGGTATACCCAAAAATTGGATGCATTATACTAAATTACATGTATCCATGCATAAATCTCCAAGACCACATAAGGATGAAATATAAAACAATTGAAACAATGTAAGAATCCATTTAAGATCCTTCAATAGAGACCAAATGTTAAAGCAATGAAAGATAAAAAGGGGAAAAATACAATCCCAACTAAAAAATGTAAAGAGTCTAACCTTATTTAAGAGTTATAAAAAATTAAAAATAAAGATCCTAGTAATGAAACTATTTCTGAAAAGATCAAACTATACTGAAAGCTCTCTCTATCCTCTATGAACATCATCAAAAAGGGCCATCATCTGCATAAGATGTGACACATGAAGGTAATGACCATGCATTTGTGAATATAACAATACTCAGTAGGCCACCCTGAAAATAGTAAACATGAAGATCCAAGAAAAGTTAGATCAACATAGGATATAACAATAAATGTATAATAGAAATACCTAGATATATTTAGGAAAGACATCACACCACCAAGAGGTCATAGACACCTTCCATCCACCAGACTCTTCTTGAAGCAATATTCATTCCAGGAGAATCTACTCCTCAAGCCATGATATTATAAGAGACACACTACAAAGAGGTTTAACTCATTGGGAACCACATAATGAAATCTCACTGCTCTAAGAAGACTATGATACACAGATATAGGCTATGACCAAAATTGATAGGGGACACCATGAACCCAATCTAGATCAACCTAATAAATAGGGGATCATATTCCAACAATTCCAAAAACCATACCAATATGGAATGCTACAAGGAATATAAACTCCCTACCCACGAAGCTCATTCTTATTCCACAAACTCTAGTTAGGGAAAAAGGATGATAGAGGATCACACTTCAGTCTCATGGAAAGATACCACAAATCTATCCATGACTCGACATATAGGGGGTATCAAGATTCAATGATATAGATGTAATGCTACACTGTACTATCTAGGTGAACGACCAAGGTAATGAACTCAACCTATACTAGTCCAAAATAAGAAAACAATGATCCACAATTACTCTTAAAGGGAGTACATGATGTGTACTTGGGGGTATATGGAATATCAAGCTCTAAAAAATCATGTCTTTGTGGAAGAGGCTCCCACAACATGTAGTCCCCATACACACAAAATTTACTCCCCATATAAACAAAATGTATAAGGAGTTCATGTAATTTATAGACGCATGGATTCTAGTTCGTGTCACTTGGCTATGTCCATGTACCAAAGTCGTGTCTGCATACCAGCTAGTGTATGCCAATCCGAGTTCGTGTACAAGTACATGATATGAAACGTGGCTGTGCAAGTTTTTTCATGTTTATGTAGTCTCTGAAGTATATTCCATGTCACATGGAAGGGTTCACATGCCATGTGATAGGGTTCACACAACTTTGGATGCTTAACTCGGACCAAAACCCTAGCACTGTAACCGAGGGGCCCTACACAACATGTATCCTGAAGTACATGTAATGTTTCTTGGGAATATCTAGAACCATCAGGTTCTCTTCCACTTCAATCATCAGACCACCGTATCCTCTAATCTCACTAGAAACTATAGATCCATGGTTGCTTAGGTATCTAATCATTTTATCTTGTGATTCCGGGTTCCTAATCCTCTCATAGAATGATACATCAGGAAATCTATCTTCAGTCATCAAAACATGAAAGAAAAAGAGCCCCAAATCTGATCCAATCCACCACCAATCTTCCACTTCCATTCTCGCACCTCAATCATGCCAATGGTCATGAACCGCACCCACAATATCAATCCACTTAACCGAATAACAGTCACAAAATGATTGAATACTAGGTATTAGTTGAACCATTGTCCAAAAGAAAATGCCCATGATGAACGTGCGAGGAATAGGAAGAGAAATCCACAATACATAAAAGTGTGGAATAAACCATAGTTGTTGTTCATTTGACCTCAATTATTTATCATAGAAAGTATTGATGATGTGGGATAAATCAACGAACCATAAAAAATTCCATTAAACAAATCCAAAAATGTCGTGCTTATCAATTATATTCATAGAATTAAACTGAATTCATTGGGGATTAAGAAAATAGATGAAAATTAAAAATAAATACATCATACTTGGAGTTTGGATTGATCATTGATGAAAAACGATTGTGCTTTCGTCTTTGATGAGATCCTACAACTCAATTATTGCAACAATCTGTGATCCAATCCTGATCTGTCATAGTTGAAAAAGAAATCTCTCCTCCAATATCTCCTAGGCCACTAGGGTTTTGTGAAAACCCTAGAATAAAATTCATACTGTTACTCTTATAGGATACAAATAGTCTATGCGTCAAAATAGCAAATTAAATACACTATTTTAATGTATTTCAATAATTTATGCTTGTGAAACCTTTTTCTCTAACAGCCAACAACGACAAAGTATATTTCACAACTATGGTGAAACCCACATTATAAACTCAATAGTTCCATTATATTTTTTATTGGAACCTCCAATTTGGGGTAAATCCACTTTTTATTGAAAAATATTCTTATGTGAAATTTATCATATTTAATATATTTGTAACATTTATTCCAGGCACACCAAGCCTTGGAATCATAGACCCTCTCAATGCCCAGCCTAAAAAATAATCCATATAATATCAAAAAATAATACATGGAAAATATGAGATTTTATATTATACCCAACTTAGGGATTTATGTACTGAAAAGCCAAAACACAGTCTACACAAAGAGATTTGTCTACTGAGTATGAATCTGAGCCTCTCACTCCCTTGTTCTCTCCTAAAGATTAACGTGCTTCAATTGGAAATGCACAAGGGGAATAAACATTCAATAAAGGATTCTCTCCTACTGTTCCTTGATCTCCACCAGGTACTCAACAAAGGTAGCTCCATCCATGGTGACCAATTTTCCCCTGTCTAAAACATGTGATGGGCCATGCATGTACATCCTGAGATGAGAGATGTGTAAGATTTTTTGTACCCAATCTAAAAATGTCGGTAGAGATAATTGGTACACCACTTCAATATCTATACATATTATCTTAAAGGGACCAATGAATCATGGAGATAACATGACACCATGGACTAATCTTCTCAATCCATGTTGTGGTGAGACACTCTAGAGCACATGGTCTCCTTCCTCAAATTCCATAGTTATTCATCATCGATCAACATAAAACTTTTGACTACTCTGTGCTATCTTTATCAGCTCCTAGATGATCTACACCTTCTATGCAGTAGCTTGCACCATCTTTGGGCCCATGACTGCTGACTTTCTTGGATTAATCCAGCTAATTGGAGACTAATATTTTCACCCATACAAAGCCTCAAATGGTGTCATGATAATGGTGGAATGGAGCTGTTGTTTTACGCAAACTCCGTCAAGGGTAGGTGATCCTCCCAATTATGGATAAATTCCAACATTAAATTCAGTATCCTATCCTCCAAGACATGGATGATCTGATCTATTTTGATATTAGTATAGGGGTGAAACGTTGTGCTCATGTGTAATTGAGTCCCAAAATCCTCATGCAATTTTCTCCATAACTGAGATGTGAAGTGAGCATCAGGGTCAAATAGGATATTCAATGGAAATATAGGGAGTTAAACTATCTTCTACATGTAGAGTCATCCCAATCTCTCTACTAGACTTTTCTTTCGAATATCCAGAAAGTTGAATAACATGGTTATCTGGTCTATGATAACCTAATTGGAATTGTGTCCCATATATGTACATGGTAATCCCATCACGAATTCCATGGATTTCTCATCCAACATCCACTCTAGCACATCAAGGGATTGATCTAAACTAGTTATAACATGATTCTCATCCTTCAACTATTAATAAGTGAAGAATTGAGAGAGAAACTATGCTAATAACTTTTTATACCTAGGCACCAAAACTGACATCTGAGGTCCTTGCACCTCTTTTCCACACAAAGATATACTGCCAATAAGGATGTATGAAACTATCTTAACACCTCCTCCCACAACATAAAAGGTACCATCGCCCATCCTCTAAAATGAATAAAGGTATCTCCGCATTTAGATTATCCATCATGATCATGTATAGTGGATATCTGCATATGTAAGGACTCAAAATCAATATCTTCATGCTGATCATCCCTAAAATGCTGTAAAAGCGGTTTTGTAACAACCATTGACTAAATATATGAATCACTATACTTTTCCATTAAGGAAATATATAACGAGGATAATTACTCCAATGCTTCATCCAAAAATAGAGAAAAAGATCTACTTCTAAGAGCATCAACCACCATTTTACCTTCCTAGGAGTTTAGAAACTCTCTACGTCAAAGACATAAAGGAACTATAGTATTAACCTTTGTATCATGTTAAGATCCTTTTTCTAGAATATGTACATAATAGTTTTGTTTTCATAGTAAATGATAAACCTATCACCCATCAGGTAGTGTTTCCACATCATTAATGTGATGACTACTGCTGCTAACTCAAGATCATGGGTCACATAGTTGTACTCATGTGGTCTTTACTAACATACACCATAGGAAATAACTGTCTACCTCTGCATTAATTCACAACCTTGTCCAATTCCTGATGCATTTCAAAACATTATGTACTTGACACCCTCCTCTAGAAATATCAAGATGGGAGAGTTCATAAATCTCTATATCTGATCCTCAAAGAATTGTTGGCACCATTACGACCACATGAAAGGATTCATATTCTGAGTAAAAGCTATCAAAGGTTATGAAACATTGTATAAGTTAGGTACAAATCTATGATAGTACCCTGACAACCCAAGGAATCTCTAAACCATGGTTACACTATTGGGTGGCTCAAGAATTGTCTGAACTTTTACTGGGTCCACTACTACTCTAGACTCTGAGATGATGTGTCCCAAAATATGGACCTCTTAAATCCTAACCTAAAACTTTGGGAGTTTCCCATACAATTATTTCTCTTATATTTTTTCTAGAACCATCCTTTATTGTCTTGCGTGCTCTTCCTTGGATGCTGAATACACTCGGATTTGATCAATAATGACTACCAAAAAGTGGTCTAGTAAGGGTTGGATGATCAATTTCACGAGTCCCATAAACTCTATTAGGGAATTTTTTATGCCAAATGACATCACCATGTACTCATAATGACTGTAGAAACATCTAAATTCCATCATAATTATATCTTCATTCCTTACTCGCAGTTTTTTATAGCTAGTCTTGAGGTCAATCCCTTAGAACTACTATGTCCCACTCAACTGATCAAATAGGTTGTCAATCCTCTTTAGTGATTACTTATTCTTCACATTAACCTAATTCAAGCGCCGTTAATATATAGATGGCCACAATATTTTATTCGCCTTATTGAAAAAAAACTTGGAATCCCAGAGGGAATCATTGGGTCTCAAAAATCCCTTCTCATGTTAGTCCTCCAACTACATCCTTAGCTAACAAAGATCTACAGAAGCCATCCAATATGATGGTGTAGATATCAGTGACATCCTTGTATGAATGTTGATGAATAATTCCATCTCTTGGTGTCAAGGTAAACCTGGTACATCCTCATGAAATAGGTCCTCAAAAACAACCACCACTTTAGGAAACAGATATCCCAAATAATCCACTTCACCATGAGTCATTCTAGCCAACAATTGAGTAATTGGATAAAATATCTTATTCATAATATCATCCTTATATTCCAATGTCTCCTTTTCACTCAATAAAGAAAACCTCATTTTGTCACTATAGACACACCACACCCTCTTCCTAAAAAAGTCAATATAGGATTTAACTATGGATATCCAGTCTATACCTAAGATGAAATCGTATGGCCTGATTGCTAAAAAAGGGATCTCATAGAAAAATATCACCTCCATACATCAGATCACATTGTCATCATAAGTGATCAATCACTAATTCACTATATTTTGATGTTTCCAACTACAAGGTTCAATATAATGACATAACTAGAATCTCTATGTCTTGAAACAGAGAAGTGGCAAGGAAGGAATGAATAGAACCCATGTTTATCAATATGACAACTAAAGTAGAAAGGAAACATATAAATTCTCAAATAATCCCTATATCCTTGGGATCATAGTCCTATATAGCCTATAGGTGGCCTTATCTCTACCCACCATCTCCTTAAACCTAGCATGGACTACCTGGTGGTGGTGGTGGTATAGTTCAAACATCCAACTACCTCCTTCCACCCTTATGAGCCGTCTAACACATCCTTTTCCCTATATAAGAGACTCCTCCTTCCTTTTTCTCTACTTCAGTGGTCCCTCAAAAATATCATAATCTGTTGTATAACATGTCAGACAATCTTGATCCAGATGTCCCTGACCATCACATGAGAAACCAAACATGTACCTTGACTAATTTGAGCCACCCTGAGAGCACTGAACTATTTCCCCTAAGTCATGGTAATGTATCCTGAAGTTTTTGATATTCTTGGATTCCTATAACTAATGTCGACTACCTACAGTCAATGTCTCATATACTGGGTTCCCACTACTAGATCTCACCACCAGTGTCTACTATTTCCGAATCCCCTCCACCAATAAGGCTCACTCAAGCACCCCAGTTAAGGTGGGAATGAAAAGGGATACCATTAAATCCCTAACGTACTGATGAAATACCTACTTAAAGGTCAATGGTTTGAAGAACTATACCCAAAAAATATACAAGGGTTAACTCAAGAGATCAGTAAACCTCAATGATTACTCCACCATGGTTATTCTGCCCTGCAAAAAATGAAGAATCTCTTGTATGTGTACTAATCACAATGTGGCTGGATAGAACTCCTCCCTAAAGAGCTTCTTGAAGTCTTACTTGGTGAGATTTTTCTCATTGTGCGACTAATTCACTAAGCTCCACCATAACCTAGAAGATCCATAATTATGAATCTCCACTAAGACTAAAATCTAACCATCTATTGTCCTTACAAGGTAAAAAATACAAGTGACTCCCTCTAGCTATTCCTCTTCCACCTTGGGGTTTAGCTCACCCAAAAAACTAGGAGGTCGCTATCACTAGAACTCATGCAATGAAAAAACCTGTATACATCCTCAACTAGTACAACTGGCTCTAGATGATGCACAATGGGTGGTGGTATAGCTAGTAAACCACCCAAAGGTGCTATCTTCTGTACATGCCCTTGTACTGATGCCTTTTCACTATGAGGATCATCCTCATGACCATGAAGTGGAATCCTGATTGGATTTCTATGTGGGGGAATACTATAATTAAAATAAGATGTACCGTAATCAACATATTATATTTGGGGAGCTAACTCAATTAGGACATGGAAACACAACCATTCATATATGATGCATGTATCAAATTTTTTTCTTGCAATCAATGTTTACATGTACTGAGTTGAAAATCGGGTGATCAGAGTCCTGGTGCATGGATATGTTGGGAACCACACCAACACTAGAGTCCAAAGCCATAAATATGAATTGGAAACACTAAACATGGTTTCCCTAAAACAATCTGACCAACTCCAGTACTATAGTAGAACCACATGCATTGATACCACTCTTTCATGAACCGAACCACTGAGGTCTAACCTGTGACTACCCCAAGACTGCATCTAATATTCCTGCATATGTTGAATAACACTGAGTAGGAATAACCACAAATGAGAGGAATTATCTTTAATAACATGTACTCATGCACACATATCCTAGACAAAAACAAATTCCATGTAAAACAATAGAAATAATACATGCATATATCTATGATCCCACAATAGAGTAAGATAGTCAATGTACTGAAAGAGAAAAAGGGACCAAATACATTCCCAACCAAAAACTATAAAGAGTCTAACATACTACAAGGGACAGGACTCAGTCAAAATGAAACTCATTATAAATAACCTCAATCTAAAAAGATTTATATATGCTCCACCCACACCCTATATTCCCAGTACACTATCAAAAATGACCATCATCTGCATAAGACACAACAAATGCAGGAAAATCCCACACAGGGGTGAGTATAACAATACTCAATAGGACACCCGAGAGAAACTATACATGAAGTACCAAGTAAATTACACTCAATGAATGATATAAAAATCAATGTATAACATAATTACCCAAATATAATCAAGAAAGACCCCATGCCACCAGATAATCCTAACTAACTACAAGCTACAAAATTATACTCAAAGAAATGATCATTCCTGGAGAATCCACTCAAAAACCCATTATATCAATTGATATAGTCGATGAAGAGGTTAATTTCATTGGGACCACCCAATAAAATCTCAATGGGCAATGAAGATATTGCTACATAGATAGGGGTCATTCACAGAACCACTGGGGGACACTACAAACACAATCTGGATCAACCCGCTATGTAAGGGATCATATAACAATGATTCCACAAACCCTATTGAAAAGGACTTCTAGATGGAGGATCAATACCCTAATTAGGGAGTTAATTATAATTCTACAAACTCTTCCTAGTGAAAAATAGATGATAGAGGATCATACTCAATTCTCATAGAGAGACAACAAAACTCTAATTGAAACTCAACCTCTAGAGGGGATCAAGATCCTATGATATTGATGTAATAACATAGTTTACTCTATAGGTAAAGCAATAAAAGGAATTATCTAAATCTATAATGGTACCAAAAAAGAAAATTAAGATCCAAAAGCACTATTGAAGGGACTATATGGCATGTACCATGGGGTACACGGTGTGTCCATCTATCCACATGCCTAATTGGGTGTCAGAGTCTCACATGACATGTAGTATCCATATACATGGCATGTTAAAGGAGTACATTATGTGTATAGATACATGGTATCATACCCATGTCACATGTCCATGGCCATGTACCAAAGTCGTGTATGTGTATCGACATGTGCATGCAAATCCATGTCCATGTATAAGTACACAACATTCCATCTAGTCATGTACTTTTTCTGTGTCCATGTACTCTATGAAGTACATGTTGAGTCACATGGAAGGGTTCAGATGATGTGTGACAGGGGTCACAAGCCATGTGGTCCTTAACTGAGACTGAAACCCTAGCACGACAAACATTGGGGCCCCAATGACGTGTATCTCAAAGTACACACTATGTTTCTTGGGAATTTCAAAACCCTCAGGTTCTATTTCACATCGATCTACACTCCTTCAAAACCATTGATCTTGTTGGGAAATGTAGATCTAGGTTCATATAGTCCATTATTTATCTAATCTTGCGATTTATGGTTCTATCTCTTCTCATAGAATGATTCTTTGAGAAAACCATCTACATTCATTGAAATAGGGAATAATGAGATCCACAAATCTGATCTGAGGAACCACCGATCATCCAACGCTATCATTACACCTTGTTCCTGCCCCTAATCATGAACCAAAACCACAATATAGATCATTTTTTTCTAAATAATGGTCACCCAATGATTGAATATTGGGTATTCATCAAACCGTGGGACAATAGAGAATACCCCCAATAAACATTCGTAGAATATAAGAAGAAACCCAAATGCCATAAAAGTGAGGAACGAACCTTGGTCGTTGTTCATTTGGCCTTGATTCCTTATTTTAGAAAGTATGATTGGGGATGGATAAATCAATGAACCATAAAAAGTTATAGTAATGTGAAATGGGTGTGCGAGGGCTGGGTAGGCCAAGCCCATGCGGGTTTGAGCCTGCATAGCTTTGTGTGCAAAAGGCCGTATATAATGTGATCAAAAAAAATTCCAAACATGCCCCACCTTGCCTAAGAACACGACTTTCCCATGAGTTGAATTCATTTAAAAAAATATATACTATTTTAAATCATTTAAAGATTTTATTTTTTTCATTTTTATTTGGTGTTGTTGGGAGAAGTGTACACTGACAATACCTAGAGTTTTATAGGATTTGATGGAACATTTTTTATGGGTTAATGGTGGAATGCAACAATGATGATGTGGAGGAAAATTGTTGTGATGCAAATTAGGTGAGTGATCAGTGAGGGGTGAAGAATGATAATGTTGGTCACGTGGTGATGAGAACGGCTGGACCTATGAATGAATGATGACTTTTCAAACAACAATAGGTTTAAAATCAGGATATTAGGGTTCTCATGAGTTCCTTTCCAATTTTCATAATAAGAAATAAAATAAAATAATAATAATATCAAATCAATCCAAAAAATATTATGATTATAATAACTCATTATGAATTGAAACCATGTGCATGGGAGATAAACTCCATTTTTCGAGAGGTAGGATGACACATCATGTGAATATGGTGAATAATTTCAATATATATATATTATAATATCATACTACAAAAATAAATATAAACCTATTTAATATGAACAAGTGAATTAATGTTGAATTATCATTAAAATTGTAGTGAGAAATTATTTTCCTGGATTGATCTTAATTTTTTTATTAAAAAACTAAAATATTAAAGAAGCATATATTATAAACAATAATTTTTTTAAATTAGGCCTACGGGTATTCTTGCACCCCGTGTGGGATCAACATGAATTTTCCCGCACCCGCATTGTCTCAACCTGCATTGGACCACATTCTAAATAATCAAAAAATTTCAGCCAACCCCTCCCCGCATCTGCCTCATACCCACGAAGCGTGTGGGCCATGGGCCCGCATTGCATCAACAAACAATTCCATAAAATTAAATCTATAGATGATGTGGGTATCAATTCTATTCATGGAATTGAACCATGTTCATCCTGGATTATTAAATAAGATGGAAATAAAAAATAACCACATCCTACCTAGATTTTGGATCGATCGTTGATGATGAACAATTAGTTTTCCATCGTCAATGAGATCCTCCTACTCTATGGGCGTAATGATCTACGATCTGATCCCTATCTTTTATCATTCCCCAAGAAGGATATCCTCCAATGGGTCTTAGGTATTTAGTGTTTATCGAAAAAATATATGAAAAAAAGACATAGTTATACTCTTATAGGATAAAAATAGTTGTTTCATCATAATAACAAAATAAATTAACTATTTTAATTTATCTCATTAATTTATGTCAGTGAGAACTTCATCATTGATAACCCACACTGATAATAGTTATGTCATTCCTAGGGTCAAAACCACACTATGAACTCAAAAGTGCCCTTATATTTCAGAATCGAGCCTCCGTTCGTGAGTATTCCACTTTTTCAAGAAATATATGCATGCGTACTATTTAATATATTTAATATATTTCAATTATTTATTTTTGGAACACTGGATCTCAGAATCGCACACCATATTAGTGCCTAGGATAAAAAATAATCCATATAATATCAAAAAATGATACACATAAAATATTAGATGTTATATATTTATTTAAACTATGATAAAATATGTTTGTGATAAGGTATGATACATTGTGTATTTCAAAAATGAAACAAAATTAATGAATAAGTTAAGAAAGGATGTGCCCCTTATGAGTTTTATATAAGTCAATTTTTGAGGCCCTTTAATGGAAGTAAAATATTCAGACAAGTCCATTGACATGGATGTATTTCAATGAGTTTATTTATGGATGTTAAAATAATCAAATTCTGGCATATAGGTTGATGACCCATGTGATAAAACCCTCTTGAAGAATATATCAAGATGAAGGGATTTAATCCCTGGATATGAATTCATAAAAGGTAGTTGTAGCATTGATATTTACCTTTATATTGTTGTGATATGTTGTGTTTTAAGATATTTCCCTTGGTCTATGAGCTGAACCCAATTCTATTGAGATAGGGGCCACTAGGTTTACACACAAAGTTTATACATAGGTTCCACCAATTCAGTTGAATTCTAGTTTAGAATAAAGTGGGACCCATGTTTGGGGTTTAGTGGAAATAAAAGTGAATTATCTTAAGTAATTTAATATAATTATATTATACTATTTTTTAATAATAATATTTTGAATTTATTTTTCAAAACACTCTCAAGTAATTTAATTGTATAAAAAATGATAATTTATTATTTTTTATGAACGTTACACATTCAAGGTTCATTAAATAATTATGGGAGGAATGAGATGATTTAATGGATCAATTTTCATCATGTATCATTTATTCATGTCACCAGTGTGTATTTATAATGTTCGTGTTAATCATGACACATTTTCATTGTCATTCATATCATTTTTGGCCAGTTTAAGAGGTTTAACTTTTTAAAGGGATTTACAATAATTATGGAAAGTTAAAACAAACTATTTAATCTCAATTTTTATCATTAAATAGTTACAGTGAGATTTTTCATGAATTTAGAGTCTCCCTTTCTTATCCTCCTTTCCCCCATGCTTCTAGAGAGTGAAATAACAATAATATATCAATCAATGTTTGAGGATCAACGGTGTGATCATTTAGAGATTTCATGCACATTGTATGGACATAATATTATGAACTAACACCTAAAAATAGAATAATGAATTTCATAGAGTTGGGATACATGTTTGGATGATCTATGGGGAATATAATTTTTTGTTTTTGGGATATTTTTTTTGGATGATAGTATATCACATAGATGATGCCATTCAATGAAGGTACCCTTTTTTTCATTTTTCACAATAAAATTTTATTTCAGGTGATCCTTTTCATGAATCAGGAATCATTTATACCAATGAAGTAATTTATGATATATTCAGTGTTAAAAATCTAATCCTTATATAAATTCATTATTTTAATGTGTGTCTAGTTCCTTTAATGGAATCAGAGTGATTGTAAAATTATTTAAGTTCAATTTCAATTGAATTTTATAAAATTTCAAAATAGGGATTTGATAAGGACACAATGACATTGAATTCATGTCAATATGAGTTTTAACGACCAAGAAATTTATGTAAAATGATTGAATGTTTTTGGATATAAACACACACACATTTATAATATATTATATATATTATGTGGAAAAAAATAGGGGTCTCTAAAATCTGATAGGTGTCCTGAGGTGTGCGTCATTGGAGAAAGAATTATAGCTTGTGGCTCAATGTCAAAATGTATGTAGGGATACTAGTTAAAAAAGACTTAGTATTATAACAAAAAATTATAATGGTGGGAGAAAAATCCCACCCAGGTTAATTATTACCTACCCGTTATTTTGGGGGGGGGGGTGGGACCAATGGTCAACCCACCCAAGCCGACGATGAAAATGATTTTTTAAAAAATATATTTTTTATTTATACTAATTCCCACTATGTGGTGACCCCTATATTACCCATACGGATGGGTGTCCCCTCACCTCTGTGACCCGACAAGAATCTGGGTCTAGTAGGACTCGACCTTCGGGACCTAACCTAGTCTAATAGGGTCTTGGTTTCCTTCTAAGGGCCCTTTTTGGTTCCCTAAAATTATAAAAAAATGTAAGAACATTTCAAAAAAATAGTTTCAATCTATAAAATTTATTGAAAAAAAATTCATGTTCCATTAAACATATCAATAATTAATTAAGATTATTTTAATGTGAGTTTAATGACTCAAAAATTCCTTGAAGAGGAATTTTTTAATTTTTAATTTTTCTCATTGAATTATAGATCAGGTTAGCTGGCCCTGAGCTATGACTGACTTGGGCATCTTGTATTATTTATTTATCTAATTTAATTTTTCAATTTGAGTATTAAAATGAAATAAATATTTATTGTTTTTATTATCTATGAAATATTCTTCTCCATTTAATCATATAAGGGAATGTGTGTCCATATTTAAGCGATAAAATATATTTATCACTTCCCAAGTATCATCATCTGTGTGTTAGTGTACACTATAAAAATCATTGTTGTTCACAATGATGATGTCCGAGTGCAGAATTAGTGTGAAAAAAATAATTGATTTATAAGAGAGTTTGATGCTAACAACCATACGATTCTGGAACAACTCTAGGTATTTCCCTATAAAAAGAATGTACAGATTAAAAATAATAATTCCATGATGCATATATCTATTAATACATGGTAAAATATGGGAGTATGAAGAATGTACAGATTAAAAATAATAATTCCATGATGCATATATCTATTAATACATGGTAAAATATGGGAGTATGAAGAAATTGTAACAATAATGATAAATAGAACCTAATTTTAGTCCCTAAGAGAACTAAATCTATCATGTGTATCTTATTTTATCAAGAAATGGTCAATTAATTATATAAAAACCACATAATATTAAAAATAATGAAAAAGGATAAAATAAATAATAGTTAAACATAATTTATAAAATTAAAATGGGGAAATATTATTTCAGATATCACATTCTGTATTTAGAGTTATGATACATCCATAGTTAGAGTTTTGGTCACGCCATAGTTAGGGGAACATTCAATTATCGGGGAGTCATAACATATATGATGTGTCCAATTAACCAAATTAGTATTGAGTGTAATGGCCATAATCTATTAAATAACATTTATTCGATATTACTAAGAAAAACCAAGTCCATGATTTCATGATCAGGGAGTGCACTCGATGGATCAAGGAGCTATGAGTTAATACAGTTGTCATGATACACTTTCCTAAATACATTCAAGTAATTTTCAGGGCCATTATATGGAAATTTAGAAGGGTAATATTGATCTTTACCACTAAAATATCCATTAAATTATATATTCCAAATCCAATAGTGAGAAATATTATGATTTGATCAAATTTTGGGAGATTAATAAATTTAATATATTACATCACATTTTTGTAATCAAGATAAAGTAAAAAAATCTATTTTTTTCAAAAAAAATACTACAATATTCTTTTAATTATTTTCCAACATGGAATGTAAAATCATGGTAACATTATGATAATTTTTGGAAAAGGGCCATGTACCAAAAAACACTAATTTCTACAAGTGGTGTTGTAGCATATACACTTCAATAATACCTGATAATTTTGTATTATGTGCAAGATTCCAAAATTCCTATTCCAGTCAACTCATTTATCAATCAAGGGTGAGAAGGATTCCTATAAGAGTTACATGGATTCATAAACCATGGTAACTCATCTCCTAGAATGTGAAAATGGGAATGAGTGGCTTAATATAAATTAAATTTTCACTGGAGTATTTCAGTGTAAACTTGAATATAGGACCCATGAAATTGATAGATAATTTGAAATTCTATATGGTTAAAAAATTATCCATTAATATCGTATTATTACCCTTACCACCTAGGTTCTATTTTCTTTTATAATTTCATAATGAATATCATTGAGATGAAACTTGTGTATTATTTTACTAGGCTTCACCAAATTGATATGTATTGATGAGAACATAGTACCACACCCCTTATAGAGATGAAAGTGAAATACCAGGTTAAAAATAAGATGACCAATTTAGTGTTGAGGGTGCATTAAAATAACATTAAAATGGATAAAATATTATAAGGTATTGCGGTGAAAAAGAGGATTTTTCTTCTCATGTGGACTAAAATGTCATTATTAGAGGAATTTTATTAGATTAAAGATAAATATATTAGTATATTTTAATTCAGGAATATTAATCATTGCATATGATATTTTTGTTTCTTTTCATAGGTTTCAATTATATAATTTTATTAAAATAAAATAATCAATGAAGTCTAGAAACAACACATGAAATAAGGATAATCTTCCAAGATTCTTATAAAGGGAGATTCATGTGTTATCAGTGCGAATCACATGACTTTTTTTAGAAACATCACCATAAGGGGAATTATCCCAATAGTTAAGAAACAATTATTTGTATATTTGTATGAAGAATAAAAAAAAGTTCATTTTTATAGGTGGATTGATCTTTATAATGATATGGTTTATTATTTACTACTACCAAAACATTTATCTCAGTGTCTAGTAAGAAACATTGAGACATAATTACATTTTAAATAAATATTGTTATGGTATTTAATACTTTATAATTTATGTAATAAATGAATCATATATTTCCAATAATAGAAAATAACGATGAATAAATAATATAATACCCATATAAAGTTGTGGAAAGATAATTAAATTATCATTTAATACTAAAATTAATTGTTAATGATATACCGATAAGAGAATTTAATATCCAAAGTAAAGAAAAACTTGGGTATTATTAACAAACTCAGTTATTAAATTTTAAATAAATATATATTTAGAAATATGGAGGATCCATAAAGCTTCCAAATTTAGTTCCGTATGAAAACATGATGTATTCTAAGGATAATATAGAGGTGAATTCATGTACTTCATAATATTACGTTAATATATTTTCGAAAAAAATGAACGTAATGAAAATAAATTGTTATAAGATTTAATATTATTCATGTGGGATTGTATGGGTATATGTTTAGAATGTTTTCATAAATCACATGAATTTAGAGTGAATGTTTTCCTAAATTTATATTACCACATACACATCATAGTAGTGAATTTAGTACATGATAGATCGATAAAGAGTATTATATGTATTATAAGTCTACCAATAAACTAATTCATATATTGTTTTTCATATATCAGAATAAATATAAAAACTTATTAACCAATGGATATCATATAAGTTATCATATTATGGGTGTACATTATGTTATATCCTTAGGTTTTGATGGGAAATGTTTTTTTTAAAGATAGTGTATCTACAAGCATACATAAAAGGAAACACATAGTGTGCCCCATTTTATTACCTTATAGATACATAGGATAATAAAATAATCAAGATAGAAAGATACTGGTCAATACCAATTATACTTTTATTAGGTAAGTATATCTCTTTATAGATAGTGGGAGAAATATAGACTTCAATGAATTCTAGTCTCTAGATTCACATAACTAATCAAAATAACACTAAAATTCATAAATTTTATTAGGAGGAATTATTTCATAGAAAAATATATTGTTGTAATGTTAAACACATAGAGGTGGATTTATATTCACTTATACAGGTGATAAATTAGTCAATATGAATAATGAATCATAAAGGGAGAAATATAATGAAACTTGATATGAATAATTTTTTTATGAATTAAAGGATTAATTTTAAGTATCAAAATCATGTTCCATATTTTGGTAGTTTCTCTAGTTGATGTAAATTCATTTGTGAGTATTCAAAATAAACTATACATGGATGGCAGAAATGTGGTAAAAATAAGGCTTGATTGGTTATTCCATGTAATCATTATTAAATCCATTTGAATTATACTTATTAAAGTAACTTCATATATTAATTATATTTTTTTGGATTTCAATATTACATTCCTTTGAGGAAACCTTAAAGAAGATTCCGTTTGATGATATCATAATGGTTGGTGAAACCACATAATTCCAATAATATATAGACGTTTCTAGGATTATTTAATGGATTAAAGAATGAATAATGGCCATAGAATTTTTGTTTAGAATGATAATGTTATAGGTGTATTAAAGAGGATAGTGGGAGGACTATTATTCTATCATATAAGTTAGTTTGATAAATCATGGAAGATAAATAATCATTCTTATAGTTATATATGACTATTGAATATTCCTCCATGAACAACTTAAAGAGGTAACCCAGTTCTAGGGAACATGATCAATATTGGTGGATCATTGATGTTATTTAATTAATGTCTTAATATATAAATTCACTAGATTATAATGTGATTTAACATTGATCAATATAAAATGGGATTATTTATAGTGTCACAGGGTATATATCTCGCCAAGATTTCAATATCATCAGACACAATGAGAGGGAAATGTGATGAATAGAATGAATATTCCCAAGATTAATTTATAAATCTATCTCACATTCCATGATATGTTCTATTTTTTTACATTACTTATGTGTAAATCATAAAGAGTAAATATCAAACACAATCAAGAGGACTAGAAAGGCTGGAAGTCAAAATTGTGTGGAAATTCTTAAGTAAAACAAGATGAGTATATGGTTATTAGGGAAATGATAATACTAGTTATCTAGGGGATATAAAACTAGTCATATATTAATTATTTTCATCTAAAATTTAATTTAGGATAAGTTAATATGTAATTTAAAAATATATAACCACAAGTGACTTCCATATCTATATAGATTGAGTATTTTATTTCCCTTGATGAAGCTTAAAAAGTGGGTTCCGAAATTATTTTTTTCCAAATTTTGGAGTTTTACCATTATCATAATGTGTAATCATATAATTATGAACATTATACTATGGTACTATCTAATATGTTTTGGATGATTGAAAATATGTTTTATACTTGTTAGTATCACCTCTTAATGAATTTTATCACAGAGATGAAGTTACAATAAGCATAATAACCCCGAAAGAATGGTATGCCCAATAGTTATATCTCTAACATAGAAGAATAAATTTGATCATGTGAAAAACTTGCTTAAAATAATTAGTTGGGTCTAGTTCAAATGGTAGTATATTGGTCATGGTTTCTAAGAAAAAACCAACTTTATATGTTCTATTAACAGTATATTAATGGTTTTAATTTTGATAAAATATCTTAAAAAATGATTTGTGTTCTTCTATGTAACAATAATGTGAAAATTCCCTTATATTATTTTTCATATTTAAAGAAAATAAAAGTATATTTCCATAATTAAAACCTTGAATTATATTTTTTGATCAGAGTGGAACATTCAAGAGGGTGGTGAATTGAGTATCAAATAAAATATCTGTTACAGTTTCTTAAAAAATAAATCCCCCAATTAATTAAAAACTCCTAGTTGAAAAAAATTAAAATTATATAATCTTTTAGTTTAAAAAGGTTCTCCATAGTTTGATCAAAAATTAATTAAAATTATTTTACAAAAACAATTATAACTTTTAAAACTAGTCTACTTGATATAGAAAAAAAATCATAGGTTAAATCCATTTATCAATGTAGTGTTTTGTTATTTAGTTTTAAACAAATACTAGTGTTTTATTTTTAATAAAATGAAAACAAAATAATAAATCAAAAATTGGAAATTTTAAAAGGGGTTCTCTCCTATGCCAGGACCTAACCCTCTCCACTTGGAAATCTCCTGCTTCAAGGTATTTTATTATTAAATAAACTAATCCACAACCTAGATCGGGTTTTTTCAGAAAATAGATCACTTGATTTTCTAGGAACATAGAATATTCCATATTTATTCATGGGATAAAATATATAATGCTCACACAAGACCTATTCTATTGTTTTTTGTTGAATTAATAATGAAAATAATTTAAAGGGAGTGTAAAAAACACTCTAGTTTATTGTTGGAGACTATGGCTATAGATAAAAATTATAATACAAAATTAATATCATATGTAAATAAAAAATAGAAATAGAAAGATATGATAGATATGAAAAATTGTTTCCTCTCATTCCGAATAGCTTTCATCACTCTAGATTCCTTGAATTTTTATTTAAAAGGAGCTCAGACAAGTTTCCCTACAAGTTCATGAAAACAGAGTGTCATGAAGAGTTATGAAAACTTTATATGTTTTGAACATGTTCAGAGGTGCATTCTTATATTATTATATATATCAATATGTAAAAATACCTTTCCTTTTACACATGAAAAACCTTCTTCTTTAAAAAAACTCCATCATAAAGTACTACTAGATAATAATAAATACTACATTAATTTCAGTTACACTGTAATTAATGAATCAAAAAATAGTTGCAGGAGATTTTAAAAAAACTCCACTAAAAAGTTAGATATGATAAGCTATCATCAGTTAAGACATGGCCGATTGAGATCATGGTTGGTTTTCAATGTCTTTTCACATGGAAAAATGTCATGGTCACATTATTCCTTTTTTTAGTCACTTGAATCTGTCACATGGAAGCTTCATTACTTCACACGGTAACTTCATTTATATTCACGGTAAGTAGTTCTCCTAATAGTTTTTAAAAAATAGAAACACATGGATAGTATATCAAACAATGAAAAATCAATTACATTCCACATGATAGGTTTATATTTCTTATGGTTAGTTGTTATTTGATATAAGGTTGGTTGTTCAACAC
The DNA here is from genome assembly GCA_963277665.1 of Viscum album. Classification (NCBI taxonomy): domain Eukaryota; kingdom Viridiplantae; phylum Streptophyta; class Magnoliopsida; order Santalales; family Viscaceae; genus Viscum; species Viscum album. Next base: position 109,125,480 of record OY728126.1, on the reverse strand, counting down.
CTGGTAGGTTCATCTTCAATGCATAATTAGTTCATGAATTAGACATAATTATCTTATTTGAAACATAGTATCTAGTTTGGTATTGATGTTAGGTGGAGTATAATGTGTGGTGGGTTCTACATGGTGACATGAACTTCAAGGTCAGTTCAAATGTCTCATACGGTAAGCACATTACACATACAATAGTTTTTCACCTTATGTTCCATACTAAGACAATTTTGAATTTTTTTTTAGAAACATATTTACTAATATAAATCCTTAAATTCACTAATAATATTATAAACATGATTTCAGATCATGAAAATAAGGAGTTTCTAGTATACGCCATCAATATCCCCATTTTTGATGATCACAAATACTGAAATTTAAAATGAAATAAATTGAATACAACATGAGTATATTAAAAGTCAATTCAATAAAAAATATATCTCAATTTGTTAATGATTTATCAAGGTGAAAATAATTTTAAATTAATGAAATTAATGTCACAAACATAATCCCCCTTTTTTGTTAATAAAAAAGTAAATTAATGGGAATGTAAAAAGAAAATAAAATAATAAAAACAAATGAGAATAAAAAAATAATTTCTTTAAAATTGGAAAAGATATTACAAATAGGGTTTCAAGAATTCCCTGTCATAAATTATCATTATAATCCAAATTTGAAACATCTTTAACATATGAAGGAAGGATAATATCCTCTCTTTTGGCCATAATGTTAGGGAAATATGAGGTAGTTTGAGGTAAAAAGAAGGGAACATGGTCTCTAATTACTATGTAACTAAAAATATGTCATAGATACTCAAGTGCATATATAAGGGACAAGACTAAAGGGTTTAGAGTATAGGAGGTAGTGGTTAGAGATATGTACATTGGAATTGTTGGTGTAGATAAAAGGAAATTAGGAGTAGTGTAAAGGTAGGGTTTCCATAGCTGAGTAAAATAACTAACAACCTAAGAACTGTGCCCTAAATCTTGAAGAAAATCATCCATATTTTTATTAGATGCTTCCAAAACTGGGGTCAACACATTAAACTTCTCCACTTTTGGATTAAAATCCTAGGAAAAAGGAGTAATTTTGAGATCCAAGTCACAGTTTTTGAACATACCATTAATGTATAAATTATTAAATATTTTATTAAGGTAGAAATCAATAACCTTTTTATGGTTTCTCTATCTTTCCTAGCTTTCATTGCATATTTTCGGACCACTACTATGGTTTGGGCAGAATGTGTTTGAAAACCATAAAACACATATTCTACGGTTAGTTTGAACTCATAAAATATAAAATTCTACTCATCCATTTTGATTTGTTTGATCTTATCATCATCATACACTGGCTAAATAGGAAGATCCTGAGGAGGAATATAAGTATGAGCATGATAAAACACTGCATTCATGATACTAGGATCAAGCTGTAACACTATATCAGATATATATTCTTAAAAAAAACCTGAATATGTCTTTAGATCTTAAATGTAATTTTTTATTAGATTCATATCATGATTAAACATAGGTTAAAGATAACCAATCATTAAAAACACAATCCTTCTGATATATTCTTCTTATGTAAGCTCCATAGAATCTCTAAATCAAAGTAATGATTTTTTTGAAAACACACAGAAGATCATATTTTAATTCATTAAAATCTTCCTTGGTAAAATATTATATAGAAATGATAGAGGTAGATGGGTTATAAGGAAATTTCATACAATTTAATTTAGGTACAACCTCCACAGACCAATATATTTCAAAATGATCTTCACTTCTAACATCAATAACATTTTTTCCTCATGAATTGTAGGTTCACAAACTATAAAAAGATTTAATTGGAGCATCAAATTTATTTTCGTTTTCACCTTATTTGGTTAGACTAGGACCAAATATGTATCGGAGGGTTTGGTCAATTGTTGTTTCATAGGAGATACATTAAGCCTATCTTGAGAATATATGCTTGTAATAAGAGATCACTCTTACATTCTTTGAGTAAAAGGTATGGATGGTCCACCATGTATATGTGGACTATCCAAATCATCATTATAATCATAATATGAATACTACATGCCTAACATAATAGATCCATGGAACTTATTCCTATTATAAGGTTCATTTTTAATTGGTTAATTGTGAGTACTTACAATAATAGAAGATCTATCTGAACTTCCTTAAGCTTCTTTAGAGTCCTCAAACTCATCACAATAAGGCCTATAGCCAGATATATACTCCATTGTGTGAACCAGATCCTTATAAATAAGATATTCCTCATGTTATGGAAAAGTTAAGGGACATTCAGAAAGTCCACAAGACATGACAAGAGTTACTATCCTATTATACTCAAGAGATGACCAGGATTCCTCATCCGTATTAACCATCTCATATTCTGCTTCTTCTTATTCTTCTTCATGAGATCTTTCCAATTCTTCATTACCAAAAACTATTTCACCATGATAATAAAAAAACTCAGCAGTTTTGAGACCTAGATCAACAAGATCCCTTAGTCTAACAGGGCCCTTCATTGGATCAAACCTTTCACATATCTTTTTGTGGTTGGCCACCCATTCCCTTTTCCACGGGTTCTGGTTTACCTTTATTTTCTTACACATTTTTAGAGTAACAAGAATTCCATCTAATGAGGTGATTCTTTCCAACCTCGAAGGAACTAATCCTTTTTACTCCAATAAGTATATAATGTTATTTGGATAAGGTAATGAACTAAAACATGAGGTAAGATTACATAACTCAAACACAAATCTATTAAAACATATGAACATATTAATCTAAAATCCTGTTTTCATTAGAAATAAGAAAAATATATCCTAGTGTAGGAGGATGCGGAAGTGTAATTTTCTATGAAATATTTGGTGGTAGATAAACATGAATAACAACCTACAATCTCCACTCAAATAAATTTAAATCAATATATTGTGGGTTCCATTAATAGTATGTTTTATAAATCATTTAAAAAAAATACATTATTAACTGGATATGACATTTTTTAATCCTCAAATTCTCATTTATGAGGCATTCCCAAACCCCCTTCCGATCACTTTAAGGAGAATTGCATAACATCACCAATAACTATAATCTTAATTACATCTATTTTATCTTAGGAATTGAATTCTTGGTTTATAAAAAACTCTTTAATAAGAATTATATTTAATTGATTACCATTATATTTAAAACAAATATCCCATCACTATTTTTGAATCTCATTCCAAATTTGTGATTTACTCGATTATAACCACTATGCATCGAATTCCTTTTCTAGAAGAGTATTGATGACATATGATTTGTGGAATCTTCATCTTATATACATCACTCGATCTATATTTTCTTTTCTTAAATTTCTCAGTTGGAGGAGATCTTATATGAGGTGTGGAAATAACAAGACGCGTCATCCATAGATTTCCTGAAATTATTTGGTTCAGTAGAAAGGTTTTTATTTAAGAGAGAAATGGTTCAAACAAACAATGTTTAGACTAAATAGAGGTTTTTAGATAGGTGGATTTTTATGTTCATGAAATATTTTGAGAGGATAGAAGATTTCTTCGAGAAAATACATGCAATAATTTAGATTCTAATTAAACTTTTATTTTAATCTTTTAGAGAATAAAATAATATAAATTTACATGAAATTTTGCCAAAATTGTTTTACAAGAAATTTGTAGTGTTTAACAGACATGATTGGAATAAAAAATATAGATCCTTGATATTTAAGGTATGATAAGTAGACCAACGTTGACCACATCGTAGGTATTTTAACCACCTGAATATTACATTCATATAATGTAGGATGTCACCTTGTGAGTAAACACTGAAAGTAAGTATTTTGATTTTGTGTGTAATTTTACATGGTAGGTACACTAAGCACATGACTAACTATCCATAGTCAATATACTGATCATATGAACACAATCTAAAAGTCAATATACTGACCATGTGAACCATACTTCCCAGTTACATCAAGTAAATATTAGTAAACTCAAAATAAGTAACTAAATATAAACAATTATTCATAATTTATCATACCCAATTCATGTGTGAAATAATTGATAATATGAAAAGTTAAAGGATTTACAAATACATTAACAATCTGATGTTTTGTGCCCATGAATTCATGAGTTATATCACATTTTCTAAAATTATCTCTTAATATTTATTCTATCAATGTGATTTGTTCTAGAATTTGATATAATATTATTAAAAATATATATCGATCTTGTATTGTCATAGTTTATAGTCACATAATGAAATTGATATACAAAGTCTAGTAATATATGTTGCATCCACATAATATGTGAACAAAAACATCATGTAGATATTTACCTAGATTCAACATTGGATGATACATTTTTTTTCTTTTTATTACACCATGATACTAGAGACATTCCCAAAAATTGACATGTTATATAATTAATTTTTATGTCTAACTTACAACAAACAAAATAAGCATATAAGTAACTGACAAAATCAAATTCCTGTCCTTTAGAATAAAATAGTCCTATGTTGGTTGTACATTTGAGGTAGTTAAAAATTAATTTCATTGATGTAAATTTTATTATTTTGGATTTTGTTGAAAATATGACCATATAAGAATACTAATCACAATATATGGTTGTCTAGAAGTAATGTATAGTAAGATTCTAATCATACCTATGTATGTGGTTTAGTCATCTAGCTTTCTAGTTTTCTCAAGACCTAGTTTACAACTTGTACTCATGAAACTATCATTAACTTTAGTAATAACCAAAACAATACATTTTAAATAATATTTAGTGAAATTTATTTGACTGAAAAATAATTCCTTCATTTTTTGAAAGATCTAAAAACCGTGAAATAATTTCAGTTTACCCGTTAAACTCATTTCAAAATAATTTTGTATCATTTTGGGAATGTATTACAAAAATAATTTTTGGATGAACCAAAAATAATATCATCAACATAAATTTTCACTATTGAAAAATTTAATGAAACTATTTTAATAAATAAATTAGGATCAACTATTTATTTTTTAAAACCATTAGAAATTACAAAATAACTGATCCAATCATACTGAACTATAGGCTCCTATTTTAAACCGTATAAATCTTTTGTTAATTTAAAAACTTGATTTGGAAAGTGAGGGTTTTGAAATCTAGGGGATTTTTTAAAAAACAATCGTCAAATATATAACCATTATTTAATTATCTGTTTTCATCCATTTGATATAATTTGAAATCAAAATGTGCTGCATAGGAAAGCAACATTTTTATAGCATCATGTCTAGATACAGGTGAAAAGGTTTCCTCATAGTCAATACATTTTTCATGACTGTACCCTTATGAAACCAATATTTCTTTAGTTATTTTCATAGTTACTTAATGATAATAATTTTTTCCAAACACCCATTTGGTGAAAATAGTTATTAAATCCTTAGTTATTTAAACTAGTTCCGAGGCTCTATTTCATTAAAACTGATTTATCAATTCTTGAATTCATATTACCCAGAATTTATCATCAATTGCTTCTATGATATTCTTTGGTTAAATAAATAAAAATAAATCTTGTTGTTAAACATTATTTATAATAGATGATCTAGTTTTTTTTCGTTTTTCTATGTCTCCTACACTATTATCTATGGGATGGTATCTATGATTCCTAACATATTAAGGAATTGAAGTATTTGGCACTTCATTTTCACCTACTGGTTTGGTTTCAAATAGTTCATCCAATCTTGATGAAGTTTCTATAAATTTTGTATAATTAACATTTAGTTTATCATGGAAATATAAATTTTAAATTCATCCTCATGATTATTTAATGTATTCTTAGGTTCATGTGGTTATGTCTCATCAACTTTTACACATTCAAATTCCTCCATAATTTTGGCCATTTTATTAAATACCTTATATGATTTACTGGATGTAAAATATCCAAGAGAAATACATATATCACTCTTGGATGAAAACATGTCTAAATATAATTTTTTATTGAGTATAAAATCTTTAATATAAAAACCTCTACAAAAATTAACTTTTGGTTTTTCTTACATTCCATAACTCATATGGAGTTTTCTTTAAAAATAATCTAATTAGAACTATATTAATAATATAGAAATCTTTATTTTCATATTTTTTCCAAAAATAAATATGATGGTCATACTCATTGTTCATGATCTAAGATATTTCTTTATGTATTCTATTTATCCTATCCTCCACACTATTCTTCTATGGGATTCTAAGTTCCACAAATTCATGAAAATGGCCATATTGTTACCATAATGATTAGATCTCTTTATTTTAAAACACATGACCATGATCATATCTTATATTCTAAATCACATGTCCACTTAAAAATTGTACATATTTTGTGTACATGGAAAAATAAGAACAAGATTCACTTTTGTGAGCGAAAAAGAATACCCCAGTCTATCTAAAAATGTCATCAGCTATAACATAGGTATAATGTTTTTTAACTATACTAGAAACACTAGAGTTTCTAAAAAATTCCTGGTAAAATAGATCTAGGGGTATGTAAATAGAATCTAAGTTCTTTATTTTTCAATATATTTTACATTGCTTCACATTTTGATAGGGACTACAGAATTTGGATTTTTGGAATTCTAGTTTAGACAGATCCTTGACTAAACCTCTCCTAAAAAAATTTCTAAATGAGTGTATATTGAAATTTACTAGTATCATATGAGAAATATAATATTGTTTTAGAAATGAAATTTAACAAGAAATATTATAAAAAAATAATGAATTCAAATATAAATAATATACATTATCTTTATGAAGATAAGTAATGAATAAAACATTATTAGGGTAAAAAATATTTTAATAATTGTTCACAAACATAAAATGGTAACTATCATCACATATATGTGATATTTTATTCATTTTATACTTTAATTCATATTCAAATAATACTTTATAAATGATCACATTACTAGTTTTACCGATTTTTTTGATTCATATTATTTTTCCTTTGGCTTTTTCACCAAAAGTAACATATTCACAGTCGAATTTGATAAGGTTTTTGAAGAGAAAGTAGTCCCTAATCATATATATGGTACATGTACTATCCAGATACCATATATTCTTACTGGAACTTCTTTATGTAGGATTCATAAAACAAGTAATTAAATAAGAAATTAATTTTGTACCCATATTTTCTTGGGTCCATAATTATTAGTAATAAGAGATTTAGGAATCCAAAATTGTCTAACTATTTCCTCTAAGAGTATATTAGGATATTATAAATGAAAACAATTTTATGTACAATATAATAAGAATTATTAACATAACTAGTATAACTAAAAATAGGAACAAATATATTCTTATAGTTTTTTATTTTACATGGTTGGTAACCAATTATAGTAGTATACTTTGGAGTGTTTTTCATACCACAAATTTAGGTTATGGTTTTTATACCAGTAGTAAATTATTCAATATCAATATTTAATTTCTGATTAGAAAATTTATGTTTTATTCATTCAAAAATTGATAATTTTTTTCCTTTACTACAGGAAAACTTATTTTAATGTGAGATGACAAATCATGATTCCTCTTTAAAATTTTATAATTATCTTTAAATTATTTAATAGTTTATTTATGTATATTATAGTATTCAAATAAATCCTCATTGGATATAATTTTATCAATATTATTATTCTTAGAGAGATTATAAATATATGAATGAGATACATGAAAAATATTTAATACCAAACTTGTGTTTTTCATGAAACTAATATTATCAATGTTATTTATATCTTTTTCTCTAGATGTTAAATCACTTTTAGTTATCCTATGAGTCACTCAAGGTTCATTTCCTACCCTTTTCTTATATTTTACCCTTTCCCCCATACTTCTTCTTATATTACAGGTTTGAACTGTCTTCTTTAATATATAATTTTATTTTACACTCATAAACGAACAGTTCTTTATTAGAATAATCCTTATTACATTTTTTATCCAATTTCAGTTATTATCATACATCACTATATAGTAAAATTTCTTAATGAATTTCATTTTATTATAAAATTTCTGGAACCATTAAGATATTTGAGATATTTCTTAATCACTATCAAAAGGTGATTCCTTAACAAATGAACTTATAGCTCCCATATTTCCTTTTTTTGTTTGATTCAGAAGTATGTAATGCTATTGAATTCCTCTTTGGTTCATCATCTTCTTCCCCATTTACATTAAGTTCCTACTAGAACGTCATTATTTTTCCAGTGAGTTCCTTCACTATAAGGGAAATAATATCACATGATTGTCTGATAGAGACTGTATTTACTCTCCATCTATCAGGTAAACATCTTACCCATCACGACCCTTCCCTCAGGGACCGTGCCATGACTACCCCAAGCCCGCATTCCATAGGCTTGGGGCTAGCGACTTGCACCGAAAGGCGTATTCCCTAAAAATTATAAGGCATTGAATTTATATCCTTTATACACACGCAACCAAGAACACGTCAAGATACGAACACGAGTAAACTGAATTGTAAATAGAGTGAGTACAGTAAGTAAAAAGGGGCATGTAAACAAGCCCAACTGGAAAGGTACAAGTACAAATGAAAAAAATTACAACTGAAGAAAGATAAAGAAAGCTTCTAGGTTGTCCTCCGAGATTCCTACCTGAATGTTAGGTGTAGATCTCCTCCTCAATACTCCTCGTCCGCCCATCTCGTCTGCGTACCGTCACGCCATATGGTCCACCTCTGGAACCATCTAGTCCTGGTACCCTCAGCCACGATTAGCCCTGTCCGTCATCTGCATCAAACACAATAGGGTGCTGGCATAGCCTGTGTAGGGGTGAGTATAATGATACTCAGTAGGGACCTCAAGACCCTCAAGGCCTCATAAAAACCAAAATGGTTAAACCACAAAGAATGAAATTAACTGAAAACCCTAATTAGGTATATACCCATACATATACCTTTGTTATCAAGTATACCCATCTCAATCATGAGGAAACACAGGGTCCAAACCAGAAACCCAATGCTCAACTATTCCAATAAGGAAGGAATACCGAAAAGGTAAGTACCACACAAGTAATCCACACATAAAAATGCCACCAAGGTATTACCATGAAGGAAATTACCACACAGGTACAAACACATCTCACACTAGGTATAACTTAGATACAGTAGTAGAGATGCTTAGGTGTAACTACTGAATCATCTTACTCTCTGAAGAGACAGACCCATGAAGGATCCCAAATTACAGACCCACACAGGATCCTGGTACAACATCGGTACATCGTTAGACCCACACAGGATCCTAGTATATCGTTAGTACATTGTCATACCCACACAGAATCCTAGTACATAGTTAGTACATCATCCATCCCACACTACATCAGTACATCATATGACCCACACATGATCCTAGTACATCTTCAGTAAATCATCAAACCCACATAGGATCCCAGTACATCGTTAGACCCACACAAGATCCTAGTTCATCATCAGTACATCGTCAGACCCACACAAGATCCTAGTACATCGTCATACCCACACCGGATCCTAGTACATCATCAGTACATCGTCTAACCCACAGAGGATCCTAGTACATCTTCAGTACATCGGCTGACCCACAAATGATCCTATTACATCATCAGACCCATGAAATATCTCTTTCTCATGTCTCAACCAGCTATAGGGTTCCCGCACTAAGCTCTCTTATCTCTGGGAGGGTCCACTCTTCAAGCCACAGATCGATACTACAACTTCCATGAAATCCCAGGAAGAAGTATCTCAAAGGACCATCATGTAAAAGGGGTCACAAAAAAATATACGGTGCGTCAATCAGATGCCTGGTCTATAAGTTATTGGCCTTTTAGTCATGAGGGACTGATTGGATTCGTACTCAATCCAACCCGACTGCACCCCAACATAATCAAAAACACAAGTGGGGTATACCAAAATATCTTTCTCGCTCCAAGGTTTCTGGTGCTGGTAATGGTTTGTCAAATGGACGTGCGTTGCCCAAGATATGGCCGAAAGAACGTATAGGGTCAAAACTAGTCTTGGTCCGGTCTGACCCGGTCGGACCGAACCGGTCAAGTTCGGGTTGGACCGACCAGTGGGGTCCAGCCCAGTCCTCTGGGTGGTCAGCGGTGTGGGGCGGCCTCAGTGTGGTGGGGCGCCGCGGTGCGGTGATCCACCACGGCTGGTCAGTTACCCAGCTGTTCTCTCTGCACATCGCGGTCACGTGCTGCGCCTTCGTCGGCGGCCGGCTCAGCCGGCCATCCTCCCTTCATCCTTACGGCACAAGCTGTGGCCCCTTGTCCGATGGGCGGAACGGACGCACCCTTCCACCCTCATCATGCGGCTGACCTCTGGTTTCCATCTTCCTTGTCGCAAATATTTCATCAAAAAAGACAAGGGATTGCGGAGAGGTCATGATATGCTCATTTGGCCCGCACCCTCTGTGTTAGAGTTTTAGCAAGCGGTTCACAACTTTTGAATCATGAAAAAAATCAATAAAATGTATGGGAGGTATTTAAAACAAAAAACTTACCTCGAATATATTTTTTGGGGTTGCGAGATGAAAACGGTGAAGGCGAAGAGGGTGCCAACGATCGTCACCTCCGTAACACATTTCCAAAGTCAGGCTCATCCATCATCCTCTTTATTTGCTCTGAAGAATGTTATTTGATGGAGATGACGATCTTCATTTGGAGGAGAACTTCTTTGTTGGAGATGAGTTTCTTCAAGCTCTCCCAATCTTCTCCCTTATCTAACAATTTCCAACCTGAAAAAATGAGAGGTTCCGACTTATTAAATTAAGTCTATCAATTTAATTTACGTTGGCACAATTATTTGTACCATGTTGGCATAATAAAATTAGTGGAAGTCCATGGGTTAACTCTTCATTAATGAGGGAGTTCAAGGGGTTTCTCCCATTAAGAGGGTTTGAGTGGTCCCCACCTTTAGGAATTCAAAATGGGGGTTTTAATTTAGGTGGTCCCCACCTCTTTAACATTCATGTGGGTGGTTTTTAATTAGAAATAAATTAAAAGTTTATTTTAGTTTATTTTTCATTTCCATGAAAAACAAAAAAACTATCTTTCACCCTCGACCTACTATAGTCGAGGTGAAGGTATCTGTAGGATAATACTGGTGCTTCGAGTTCAAACGTGACCTCATATTTCAATTCCGAGAATCAGTTTAAAAGTTAAAAAAACCCGCTCGTACGTTTACAGAACATTCATGAAAAAAAGTTACGAAATTCATTCCAGGCACACCGGGCCTCAGAATCACGCGCTGTAAGTTTTCGCGAACTCCTAAAAATACCATATGAGTAAAAAAAATACTACATGGAAATTTCAGGTCTGTACATTCTCCCCACCTCAGGGATTTTCATCCCCAAAAGACACCACACAAATCTAGGAAAACAAGTAGGGGTACATAGCACGAATCTGTGCCTCCTGATCCTATATGCTATCCTGGAGGTTCCCGTGCTTCTAGGGAATGCACACCAGAGGTATCGACTACCCACGAATGACTCTCTCCTTTTGATCCTCAATCTCTACTGGACCTCCATAAATGTCACCCCATCATCGATGTCCAGCTCGCCGTGGTCGATGATGTGAGAAGAGTCATGCACGTATCCCCTCATCTAGGATACGTGGAAGATGCTATGCACCCGATGTAACTGAGGGGGAAGTTCTAGGTGGTAAGGTACCTTGCCAACTCTTATGAGGATCTAAAAGGGTCCGATGAAACTCAGAGATAACTTGTCGCCTCGGCCAAATCTCGACAAACCTCATTGAGGTGAGACCCATAGAAAGATGTGGTCACCATCCTCAAACTCCAGAGGTCTCCATCTTCCGTAGACATAAGACTTATGCCTACTCTGTGCAGTCTTCATCCGCTCCTGGATGACCTACACTTTCTCTGTAGTATCCCATACCATATCTAGTCCCACGAGTGCTGACTCCCCGGGGTCAGTCCAATACAAAGGTGATCTGCAAGGTCTCCCGTACAATGTCTCGAAAGGTTCCATCCCAATGGTAGAGTGATAACTATTTTTGTATGAAAACTCCACCAAAGGAAAGAGATCCTAACAGCTATGAACAAAGTCGAGGACGCAAGAACATAGCATGTCCTCGATTGTCTAAATAGTCCACTCAGTCTGGCCATCCGTCTGAGGATGGAAGTCAATTCTCAAATGAAGCTGCATCCCGAAATCCTCCTACAACCCCTTCTATAGCCGAGAAGTAAAACATGCATCATGATCATAGACAATTGTGGAGGTTAATACATGTAGCCACACAATCTTCTTCACATAGAGGCATCCCATGCTCTCTACCGAACCCTTCTCTCTAATCGGTAGGAAGTGGGATGACTTGGAGAGTCGATCGACGATCACCCAAATAGAATCATGACCCCAGGATGTCCGTGGAAGTGTTGTCACAAAGTCCATGGATATTCCATCCCACTTCCAATCTGGGACCTCTAAAGGCTGAACTAAGCCTGATGGTACCTGATGCTCCACCTTCACTTGCTGAAAAGTTAGGCACTAAGAGACAAACTCTACTACCTCTTTCTTCACTCCCGACCACCAGTGATGTCATCCGAGATCCTGGTACATCATCGCCACTCCTGGATGTACCGCTAGAGGGGATTTATGGAACTCCCTCAACACTTCCTTCCAAAGCGACACTGGTACCATGGTACGTCCTATAAAGAGGATGAAGTGCTCCCCACCTTTAGAAAATACATCAGGTGCCTTCCCTTTAGATATCCGCGCACGTCGGGCCTCACAGTTAGTGTCCCCATGTTGTTCCTCCCTGACTCGCTGAATAAGTGGGGAAGTGAATTTGAGAGACTAAAAAAAACTACTCCATCCCGATCCACAAATGATATCTGCAATGTGTCCAGCTGCTCCATCGCCTCACTTAGTAGCTGTATACTAGATCTTTACAAGAGTGCATCTGCTACAATGTTACCCTTTCCAGAAGTATAGACTATCTCAAAGTAATTGTCTAGGAGGAACTCCAGCCAATGTTGTTGTCTCATGTTTAGGTCCTTCTACGAGAAGATATACTTGAGACTGTTGTGATACGAGTAGACTGTGAAATGATCATTCATCAAGTAATGTCGCCACATCATCAAGGAGAAAACCACTACTAATAACTCTACGTCATGGGTGTTGTTGTTCTACTCATGATGTCTCAGCTGTTGAGAACCATATGCAATCACTGCTCAATTCTGTATCAGGACACATCTGAACCCGATCCCTAATGAGTCGTAGTAGACTACGTACCCTACACCCTCCTCCGGTAACCTCAATATGGGGGCACTAGTCAGCCTCTCCCTCGGCTCCTAAAAACTCTGATGGAATCTCTCTGACAAAATGAAGGGTTTACCCTTCTTCGTCAATGCTGATAAAGGTGTTTCAACTCTGGAGAAATCTGGCACAAACCTCTAGTAATACCTAGACAAAGCATACATCCCTCTCCCTTCAGGGAGGTAATCACGAAAACATATTTTGAAAAGATTTCCCCATGCTCTATCACTCCTATTTGGAACTGAAGACTCAAAAATCCTTCTGCCACGAGGGTAAGTCTGGACGACTCAAGAGTGATAGGCTGCACCCTCCAATGCATGAGTTTATCCCATGCTACTTGGGTTTCCTTTTTCACTGACCAAGGAAAATCCCATTCCAATGTTATAGAGAAACCACAACCTTTTTTCCCCATACTTTCAATCCGAGTATGAACTGTGGATGTCTAGTCCATTCCAAAACTAACATCATAAGGCCTCGACGCTTCCACCCAAAGGATCCAACCAAAACTCTCGCCTCAAAGGTTAGATCACACCGTCGACATATGTGTGATTATTGAGTCTCCTCAAAATGATATCTCCAGACGTGAGGGTCAAGTCAATGGCTTAACTGGAAACTCTAGGTCTTGAACAAGATTTGTGGATAGAAGGCATGATTGGTACCTCTGTCTATTTATACGGTAGAAAGTAGTAGACACAGACCGTACCTTGAATCATTCCTAGAGCCCTTGGGTCACACTCCTTTACCACATCCGGCTACTCCCTTCCCCTGTCCTCCAGCTCCCTCATCCTGATGGGGTTCACAAAAAAGGGGGGTGGTTGTAACATGTCGAAAAGAACACCACCTCATGCTAATCTCCTAGCTCTACTTCCATGTCTACAGCCCTGCAGATTCATCTGTCCTTAACACTTCCTCTTCCCGAAACATTTTACATGCCCAGGTCTCTGAGACTGGCACCAGTTTACTACTTTCCCACTACAAACATTCATTGGTAGTATCCACTCAGCCAAAGAACATTCAACCGCAATAGTTCTATCTAGCACCCTAACATAGATAGGAAGGCATAGAGGAATAGTGTTGTCTAGGATGTCCTTAAACACACCTCGCTCAAAAGTCCAAGCCCTGATGCATTGATCGTATCATATTCATTGAGAACCAAGAATGGTTGGTACGCCTTGAGTAATACTAAGCTACTGACATGTCGTCCTGCCAAAGCTGTATAAGATATAGAGAACTCTCATCCACCTCCCTAATTAAGTCCTCAGCTTCCTATGAGTTGGGCTCACCTCGGAACCTGAGTGGTATATGATGATGAAACTCGTGTAAGGTACTAAGCCTAAGTGTGTCCTCTACCAGTACCGTCGGTTTTAATTGCTGCCCAAATGGTAGTGATATAACTGACACACTACCCGAAGGTACTATCTCAGGAAAAGGTCCACATACCTAAAAATCATCACTATGTGGACCATCCTCATGGTCACTCACTAAAAAATACTAGTAGCTAAGTTCACCGTCTGCTCTACTGGTGTCTCAACTAGGCGGAAAACTCAAGCAACCACCTCCAGCCAGCCCTCAGATTCATGGGAAACTGGCTCACCTAAAAACCTCAAAGGCCTCTACTACTAGAACTCGTGCAACGCGCTCAGTTAGCGTGCACCGCCTGCTAGTGCGGCTGGTGGTAAATTATTCCCAACGGGTGGTGGTGCTGCTGGTACACCACCCGAAGGTGCCAACATCGAAGGAGGTCCCCGCATCAGATCCTCATCACTCAGTGGGCCGTCATCGTGTACTCTCTCGGGAATCTTAGCTGGATGTCTATGCAGTGGTATCCTGCTAAATAACTGGTGCACCACAATCATTAAGTTATAACTGATGAGATGACTCAAAAAAACTTAAGAAAACTTTTCAAAACACACAGGCAATCAGTGTTTTCATGCACTGAGTCAGAAATCAGAAGTCAGGGTCCTGGTGTATGGATACTTCAGCCACCGCACCAACACTGGACTCCACGAACTGAAAACCACACTCAAAACACTTAAAAATATTGATCCACACAGAAAATATCAGAGACCTAGTTCATCGGTAGAACCCACTCCTATGATATCAATTTTTCACAACCCTTCCCCCAGGGCCCGTGCAGTGACTACCCCAAGTCCGCCTTTCATAGGCCAGGGGCTGGCGAGTAGCACCGAAAGGTGTATTCCCTAAAACCGGGAAGTAATTTCCTTTATATCTTGTATACACACATAAACAAGCACACAACAAGATACGAACACGAGTAAACTGAATAGTAAATAGAGTGAGTACAGAAAGTAAAAAGGGGCCAGTATACAAGACCAATAGGAAAGGTACAAGTACAACTAAAATATAATAAAACTGAAGAAAGAGAAAGACAAATTCGGGGTCATCCAACAAGATTCATACCTGAAGGGTAGGTACAGGTAGCCTCCTCAGTACTCACCGTCTGCCCATCTTCTCTGCGTACCATCATGCCGTATGGTCCACCTATAGAACCGTCTAGTCCCAGTACCCCCCCAGCCTCGATCAATGTTATCCGTCATCTGCATCAAACACAACTGGGTGTGGGCGTAGTCCGTGCAGGGGTGAGTATAACGATACTCAGTAGGGACACCGAGTCCCTCAAGGTCTCAGAAAAACCCCAATGGATAAACCAGAAAGCGTGAAATCAACTAACAACCCTACTTAGGTATATTCCCATACATATACCTAAGTTATTAAGTATACCCATCTCAATCATGAGGAAACACAGGTTCCAACCTAAAAGCCAAAAGCTCAACTATTCCACTAAGGAAGGAATACCACAATGGTAATCACCACATATGTATGCCACATAGAAGAATACATACAAGGTATTACCATGAAGGAAAGTACCACATAAGTACGAACTCATCTCACACTAGGTATTAACTAGGTAAAGTAGTAAAGATGATTTGATGTAACTACTGAATCATCTTACTCTGTTAAGAGGTTGACCCACGAAGGATCCCAAATTACAGACCCAAAAAGGATCCTAGTACATCATCAGTTCCACACATGATCCTAGTATAATGTTAGTACATCGTCATACCCACATAGGATCCTAGTACAACTTCAGTACATCGTCAGACCCACACAGGATCCTATAAAATTGTTAGTACATTGTCAGACCCCCACATGATTAGTAAATATTTAGACCCACACAGGATCCTAGTACATCATCAGTACATCGTCATACCCTCACAAAATCCTAGTACATCGTCAGAACCACACAAGATCCTAGTATATCGTCAGACCCACACATGATCCTAGTACATCGTCTGTACATTGTCAAACACACACAGGATCCTAGTACATCGTCAGTACATCGTCAAACCCACACATGATCCTATTACATCATCAGTACATCGTCATACCCACACAGGATCCTAGTACATCGTCAGACCAACGAAGGATCCCTTTCTCATGTCACAGCCAGCTAGAGGGTTCCTGCACTAAGATCTCTTAGCTCCAGGAGGGTCCTCTCCTCAAGCCATAGATTGATACTCCAACAGCCACTAAGGCCCATGAAGAAATATCCCAAAGGCTCTCCATGTAAAAGGGGATTCAACATAATAGATGGTGTGTCAATCGGATGCCTGGATTGTAAGTTATTGGCCTTTTAGTCCTGAGGGCCCGGTTAGATTTGTACTCGATATAACCTGACCATACACCAAATTTATCCAATACTCAATTGGGGTATACCAAAAGGCCCATATTGCTCCAAGGTTTCCCGCAACGTTGACAGTTTATCAAACGGATGCCTGTAGATCATGATATGGATGGAAGAATGTAAAGGGTCGAAACTGGTCTGGGTCTGGTCCGACCCGGTCCAGTTTGGGTCAGCCTGGCCCACTGGGCGGCCCATGGTGCGGGGCATCCTTGGTGTGGCGGGGTTCCGAGATGTGGCAGGGTGGCCGCAGCTGGCCGGTTGGCCAGCTGTACTCCCCGCACGGCACGATCGCGTGCCGCACCTTCGCTGGTGACCGGCTCGTCCGACCGTCCTCCCTTCTTCTTCGTGGCCCAAGCCCTGGGCCCTTGTTCGCCGGGCAGCGTAGAGGCACACTACCGCTCCCGTCGTACGGCTATCCCCCAGTTGTCATCTTCCACGTCACAAATATTTCATTAAAAACCACAAGGGATTGTGGATAGGTCGGGCCATGTTTGTTTGGCCGACACCCTCCATGTTAAAGTAGTAGCAAAAGGTTCACAACTTTTGAATCACCAAGAACATCAAAAATGGTTTAGGGAGGAATTTAAAACAACAACCCTACCACGAATGTTTGTTGTTGTGTTGTGAGATGAAAACGGTGAAGGCGAAGAGGGTTTCAACGATCGTCCCCTCCGCAACACGGTTCCGAAGTCGGGCTCGTGCGTCGTCCTCTTTCTTGTCTCCAAAGAATGCTATTTGATGGAGATGGCGTTCTTCATTTGGAGTAGAAGTTCTTCATTGGGGATGCGTTTCTCCAAGCTCTCCCAAGATTTACCCTTCTCTAACAATTTCTAACATGGAAAAATGAGAGATGCCAAATTACTAAATTATGTCTATCAATTTAATTTACATTGGCACAATTAATTGTTGGCACAATTAATTGTACAGGGTTGGAATAATAAAATTGGAGGAAGTCCATGGGTTAACTCTTCATTAATGAGGGAGTTCAAGGGGTTTCTCCCATTAAGAGGCTTCGGGTGGTCCCCACCGTTAGGAATTCAAAATGGGGGTTTTAATTCAGGTGGTCTGCATATCATTAACATTCATGTGGGAGGTGTTTATTAGAAATAAAATAAAAGTTTATTTTATTTTATTTTTCATTTCCACGAAAAACCCAAAAACTATATTTCACCATCAACCTACTGTGGTCGAGGTGAAGGTGTCCTTAAGTGAATACTGGCACTGCGAGTTCAACGGTGCCCTCATATTTCAATTCTGAGCACCGGTTTAAAATTTACAAAATCCCGCTCGTATGTTTACTGAACGTACCTGAAAAAAAGTTCAGAAATTCATTCCAGGCACACCGGGACTTGAAATCATGCGCTGTAAATTCTCACGGACTCATAAAATTCCCATATACTTAAAAATAAAAATTACATGGAACTTATGGGTATTTACAATACCAATCAGATCAATTATTCTATTTTAATTAATTTCTATTTTAGTAATTTCTTTGTCAGTAATTTATTTTCAATCTGCGTGCATAATGTTGACTATTTTATTAATCCTAAGATTCATATCATAAATGGTTTCATCATTTTTATCATTGAATTTATCATATTTTATATTATAATTATTTTAACACATTTTATTAACATTGGATGTTCCATCATGAGAAACATCCAGGTTATTCCATATTTCAAAAGTAGTTGTATAACTAGATATTATATTAAATTCATACTCACCTAAATCAATATATGAATAATTCATTGATTTACATTTTAAATCAAAGGTAGATTTTATAGTATCATTCCATGTGTTTATTATTGTTTTGGGAATTTCACATTTGTCTACAATTATAGTCAAGATATCAAATCCCATTCTCTCAGTATGAATCTTCATTTTGATTTTCCAATGAGAATAATTTTTTTCTATTAAGATAAGGTGGCTAGTTAGTAGGAGGTCCCTCAAGATTAGTATTATCCAAAGAGATATAAATATATATCTCACAAAAATTTAATATCTTTAAAATGAAACTCAATTATAGTAAAATGTATATTTATGTTTCTTTTCATACCAAATGCTAGTCAGAGTAGAACACTTAGGTGGGGGGTGAATTGATTTTACTATAAAATTAGTGTTAAAGATATTTAAAACCTAAAATCCCTAAATTTAATTAAAAACCTCCAATTGACTAAAAGTGAAGAATTATGAAATATATTCTTTAAAAAAACTTATCAATAGTTTGATCAGAACATAATTAAAATGATTTTACAAATACTATTTTAAATTTTGAAACTAGTCTAATTAAAACATACATAATATATAAAACACAAGTTACCAAAAAATATAAATGTATTGTTTTTTTATTAAGTTTTAAATAGATACTAGTTTATTATTATAAAATATATAAAACAAAATAATAAATAAAATAGTGGAAATTAATTGAGGGGTTATGTCTTAAGCCAAGACCCAATCCCCTCCACTTGGAAATCACCTATTAACAAGCAGTTTATTATTAAATAAATTTATTCACAAAAATAAATCATATTCTTACAAAACATATCTCACAAGGATATCTATGAACATAGCCTATTCCATATTTATTCATTGGTTAAAAGAGACACAAGTTACACAAAACCTCTTCCATAGTTGTATGTGTCAACATAAATGAAAATAATTTAAACTGTTAAGAAACCTCCAATTTCGTTCAAGAGATCACATTTATAGATAAAAAAAGATATAAAAAATAGAAACCTAATGAAAATATAAAACATAAAGAAATATATATGGGATATATGAATAGTGGTTCTAATCAGTTTGAATAGTTTCAGTCGCACTAGATTCCTTGAATTTTTCTTTGAAGGGACCTCAGATAAGTTTACAACAAGTTCATGAAAACAGAGTATTGTGAAGAGTTCTAAAAAATTAATCTATGTATAAGATGTTCATATGATTATACCACTATTATAATACATATCAATATGTGAAACTCCATTATTTTTTTCACACAAACAACATTCTTCTTTAAAAATATATCCATCCAAAAGTTTCTGTTTCAGAACTATCGAAACTTCTTTAATTACATTGATGCTACAATTAATGATTCTAAAACTAGATTTTGGAGGTTTAAAAATAATACTATATAAAGTTATACATGATAATATATATTTATTCCGAACGTGTTTAGTTTATCTTCCCGTCAGTTGGAATGGTGATTTAACAGGAAAAAAATTTCATGGACACTTTATTTCTTAATGCAGAAGGTTCTTTTCTTTACAGGGTCACTTGAATCCATCGTACGATAGATTTATTTATTTTCATAGTCACTTCATTTATACTCACATTAAGTAGTTTTTCTTGTAGTTATATAAATATAAATACACACTGTCAGAAAAATACTTATAAAAATATTTCTTACACATCGCATAATAGGTTGGTTGTTCTTATATCCAGGTTCTCTTAAAAACATGGTAGGTTGTTCAAAACATGTTAGGTTCATCTTTAATGCATATATAGTTCATGTCATAGTCATAATTTTCTTTTCTATCACATGATAGGAAGTTCAGTCTTATGGTAAGGTGGAGTACAATATAATTTAGGTTCCACACAGTAACTTGTTCTTAACTATTATTTAAAATTCCTCATACAGTAAATACATTACACATGTTTTAGGTTGCCATAGTAATTTATATTCATAGAATACTTTTCAATTTTTTCAAAAAAAATATTTAAAAATATTAAAATTTTGATTAGTTAAGAACATTAAAAACATGATTTGGGAAAATTAAAATATGGAGGTTCTAGTCTAAGTCAGTAGTAATGATGATATTCTTAAATATATGTTCTATATATGGATGAAATTATGAGATTAAGAATACATGATATAGAATATCATGGGTAGGGGCCTCATAATACATTGGTACTTCTTCTCATGAAGCTCACCCATGATAATATCCTAGAAAGGATATTTTTAAAACTGACCACCCTATAGGAATTAAACATGTTTTACATTTTTTCTGGATATTCATATCCATGAACGGGTGTATTGGTTAATAGAATTGATATTATATTTAATTCATATCATGAGTGGTATAATTTTAGGTATTGATGAAAATAATGATGAAATATTCATACATTAAGGTAGTATGTGTTGTTTACATCCCAATTAATATGGTATTAATGAATAAGTCAAGAAACCATTTCCCCTTTGAGTTCCTTTAATGGAAACAGAATAGTCTAATAAGTCCATTTATATGGTATTTTGTTGACGGGTTAATTTATAAAATGTTAAAGACAGAGATTCAATCATATAGGAGGAGGGAAAATGTGATGCGACCTACTTGATGTAGGTATCAAGATAAAGATATTATATTATATGGTACACACACATAGGAGGTAGTCATGGATTTGACTTATCCTTTTCAATTTAGGGTATATGATGTGATACTAGATACTTCTCTTGATCTATAGGTTGGAATAATTAATATTGATACAAGGGTATAAATGGTTAAAAATAGAGTATTTTCATCGGTTTCACTAATTCAGTTTAATTAAAGTTCGGGATGAAGAGGGATTAATGTGTGGGTACTAGTGGATGTCTAATTGAGTGATTAAAAGTAAATTAATTAATTTATATTGTTTTGTTTTTTTAATAAAAATAAGTTAATTTTTATATCAAGGTATTTAAAAATTATTTAGTTATTAATTAGTGAATATGAGAAAGTAGTAATTTTCGAATGAACATTAAATGTTAAAATTTTATTAAATACTTATAGGAGGAACGAGTTGAGTTAATGGATCTTGGATCATCATGTGGAATTTAATTATTTCATTAGTGATGTAAAACCCTAAAAATAATAATAATTTAATGTAGTGATACCATGTTTTACAGAAAACACTAAATGAAAATAAACTATGTTATAATTAAGTTTTTTTTTATTTTAACATAGGAGGTAAATTACATTTTTTAAATAGATTTAAATATATGATAAAATCAATAACAAACAAAAAAATGGTATCAATTAGTATAAATATTTCTTACGAGCCCCATTTTTCTATTCATGTATTAGGAATAGATTCACTTGGGTTTTCTGTAGACCAATCCAAAGATAAACTTCAATAATTTTAGTTTTAGGGAAATCATTTACATGATAATTTTAAAATCATTGAAAAAACTATGATATATATGCTAGTTGAATCACCACATGTGACTACTACAACCGCTTATTTTTCCTTAAGTATTACAGGGAGTTCTTAAGAAGTTTTGGATGAAGATGTTAGAAGGATATAAACATATCATTATTATTTTAATAAATTATTTATATATATATATATATACCACTTGTATTTTTATAAATTTAACATTTATAATTTTAATAAAAAATTAAGTTCATTTTAATATAAATGTATCTAAATAACTAATAAAATAATTTAAAGAAATGTAATTTAATAAAAAATTTATTCTCTCACACTATGAATTTATATTAAGAAAAATAAATATGTTATGGTTAAATTATGATTTGAATAAAAAATATTGTTGGAACGAATAATCAATTAACATCCATTTAATTTGTAAATTGATTGGAAATATGAATATGTACAGTTAACATTTAAAATTAATTTCTATAAAAAATAAGGGTCTATATAGATCATTATTTAATTTAAAATATTATCTTATCATATATAGAAATTTATTTATATTAAATAAATTCTTAGTTTAGAAAAATCACATTAAAATTTGGTATGAGTAGTGAACTTATATTTTTAGTAAAAAGATGATTACAATAGTAAAAATTTAATCAATGTTAATAAGAGTTGAAAGGAAACCTAACAAATAGTGTATTGTCTCTACTCTGGTTCACTCTATAGTAACTAAACTGGGTCACCATGTTACCTCAGGCGTGCCTTCCTAGGTATTAAAGAATGACGACTATTAGTGAGAGGCTAGGTATTCACTATGGGGAGATTGTTCCCTATTCATATAGTGTATTAGGATACATAATAATACATCAGAGTTCACATAATCAATAAATAATATATATGAAATATCAAATGAAAATTCTGAAACAAGTAGTCATATTGACTCACAGTTATTCCAGTGTACAATGAATGATAACCCACCTACGTAATCCAAATATAATTAATGAAATATATAAAATGTATAAGAGATATTCTACATCCCCGGTCCATAATGGACCCATAACCTGAACTTTAAAAACTACCCTACTGATTGATCAAATCATATACATCTTCTTAACCATAACCCATAAACAGTGAAATTAGTTTGGGTATTCAAGTGCCATATCTAGCTGGGTTGGGTGTGAGTACAACTCATTAGGGAACCACAAACATAGTCCCACAAGTAACTACTTAATACAATGTGTATATATATGTGAACAACTTAGATGAATAAATAAAATAGTGTGTAACTGTAAATAAAATTACCACCATCGATCATCGTCTTCTAACATGACACTTGAGATCGAAATAAACTTACTATGTGCATTATCACAGTGTCTCTAAGAATATATTGTAATCATACCAATCAATATCGTGACCATGGAAAATTACTAGAATAAATTCCTAGGAAATCCAGTTCAGTAGGCATGAGTTAAATCCAAGGATTATTTCCAAGGCATTCCAACCAAAATAACCACGAGCTAAATCTAAGGAGCATATCTAAGGAATTCCAACCCAAATACCAATGAACTAAATCCAATGAGTGTGTTCAAGGAATTCCAACCCATATAACAATGATATCAATACACAGAGAATATCCAAGGCATTATAACTTGAATACCCATGATTTTAATCCAAGGATCATGTCTATGAATTGAAAAACAATCTCAATGGTCATCTTCGAGGTCCACATCAACAACCCTTAATTATACGAACCAGATCAAGGAAATCCAAACAGATAGAATTAGGAATATAAGGAAATCATCAAACGCAACCTAAACCAATATCATTCATGAATTCTAGATCCAAGGAGAATATCCAAGGCATCCCATGTATCCCAATATGTCTCAGTGGGAAGTGAAACCCACCCCAACATCTCATATTGTGTATCTCGATAGGGCATTCCATATTTATAAAACTATCCCTCCAATCCATGAAAGTCTTCTAAAGTGAATGAAATATCCTCATAACATAACCATATAAAGATGAACTACTTGATTTTAGTTATATTATGTCACTCTTATTCATTAAACACCGCTAACCATAAACACCCTTTCCAGGGTCAACAAATCATTGGGAACCCACTAGGTTTCCCATGGTATCGTCATATCCAAGGCACCCTTACTAGGATCATATTTCAGATTATCAAATATAGGGCACAAGACCGACCCTTAGAGGGAATAAAATTACTCAACATCATTATAGTAACACCACAACCTCTTTGAACTCATAAGCTATCTTGAATTAATTTCACATTAGGAAAATGAACTCATGCCCTTCCCCTTCCTAAGACACTCAAGGTCAGTCATCACACCCTTATTATACATCAAACTCATAGGGTCTACCCAACATAGTAATCAAATATCAGTGTGATAGTAACTCTCACCCTATGACCATTTAACAAGACATACGGTTCCAAGGCATCTCTTGGATCCACTAAAGCCTACTAGGGACATTCATTGTCATCCATTCACATGTCACTACTTGGAGTCCCATAACGAACCTATAACAAGGTCCATTATGCTAAAATAATACAATTAAAATCTTTAAGTGCTACATGTGTATCAAGTAACAAAAAAATAACCAAGCACTCAACCATCGACAGTTAGGAAAAAATGATAGTGCACAAGGGTCCAACATGGACCATTGAATATCATTACTTATATCCATAGGAATTCAATTTATTCAAAAAACATAAATACTTTAAATAGGGAAATAAACTTTAGTGGTTATATCAAATATCATATGATGTATTTATAAAATACATAAATACTATAAATAAATGCTTAGGGAACACCTACCTCAATCACATAATTATTCCATTGAAACCCCAACTTGGAAGCTCTCACCCAGATCATCCCAGTCAAATAAAACATCATCCATCCACATGAGGACCTATGTAACTCCATCACACCAAATTTAATTAATTTTAATCATGATTATTTGATTAATGTCCCACGGAATGATTATAGAACACCCCTAATCATAGTCCCTACCTATCAGAACAAATTTTGTTGAAAAACACTTAGTTTATGTGAATCCCCTAAATAAATACATATAAAGACACAAATCCATCAATGTTAAAGGAAACAATGTATAGATACTACCTTGATTCATCCTCTCACCAATCCATATGAAATACACATTGTCATTTACCAGTTCGAACATGATTTGGTGTAATAGGGACTAGAACCCTAAACCAGGTCACCTAAATTAGAAGAAACCTTGATGGAAGAGGAAACAAGTAAGGGGGAAGAAGAAAATGAACAAGAAAATCACAAGAAAAAATTTAAATCAACTCCATTCTCAAGGGGAATCAAGGGAGAAGGTATTTGGTTGTATATTGGGTAGTGTTCCAATAAGGGAGAAGGAAAATGTTCTACAACTTTAATTAATTAAATTGGAAAATGTTAAAACCACCATAAATTTTACATGTGAATAGTAAAAAACCACATGAACCTGGACATTACCTACACTATGGTGTATCCAAGGAATCCCTTAAGGATCTCTACAAACCTAGAAAAATTCCGAGGTCCCCATCTTTTCTCATTATTACATATCAAAAACAGACTCAATTCTGTATGACAAAACACCCTACCCACACTATAACCCCCTTCCTAATCACAGATTCCTACCATGGAACCTACTAATTAAAATTAGCAGTATGTGGAAACCAAAAATGGTTATTCTATGTTTCTATGTTCCTTATTTCTCCACTATGGTCAATGAAACAACTAATTACTGAGTGCTATGACATGATGGTTCCCTAGAAATCATCCCCAACCAAGTGATCCAGTCCTTAATCCTACGAATTTCTCCCTCCACTATGGTGATCCATACACTATGATACTTTCCATTTCATATAGGTACAAGATTACATTACCCCACACTCCCATGGGCATTCCCAAATATTCTATCAAGTAACCAAATCTTCTTACAAGCCTCATTATACACCCAAAAACATCTCCTTGACATTCAAAAACACTCGTAACTTTGATCAAATCACCGATTTAAAAATTTAACCCCTTGCCAAATCAAAAAATTGAAAATTGTTTCAAATTTAAAAACTCATAAAGAAGATGGGTTTTACAACATTCCTACCAAAACACTTAGCATACTTGATAAGCCTCAATGACTTTTGAAACGTAAAACCCAACCAACTTGGGCAATCGATTCACAACCAACTCATTAAATTCTATTAAAAAATGTCCATTAAACATCTTCAAAGCAAATCCAAACATGTGGTGTAATATTAAAAAAACTGAGACACCACTCAAAACCATCCCCAAAGTACTGAAATGATGATTTCCAACATCCATATATCCTAAGGAATGACTGTGTTACCCATCTATATATTATACAACTTCTGGTGATCCCTTCCATATGCATTAGTTCATACGGTCCAATTATAAGTCATGGTGCCACGTACCATAGAAATAACCAACTAAGTTACATTTACATGGTTCATATAGTCTCAGTTTAGTTTCCATATCACTACATCCAATCATGCATGAAAACATTGGTATATTCTTTGGTTTAATGATTTAAAAATGATTGAAAAAACCACAAATGAACTACCATATCTTATTATCACCAACAATTAACATATGGAGCCACCCTGGGAATTTCCATAAACACACACTGAATTTGAGATCTAGCTTAAAGTGTAATTCCAAAATTAGATCTCCATCAAACTAAATTTACCATCATACTTACCCTATGAGTACCACCATGTTTCTAGTCAGAATAACTTTTCGATCCCACCAAAATAATTCTATCCTAGGTTCCAATGCAGGTAATCCAATCAACATTATGTATGGGTTTTCAATCTAGTATTCCATAAAGAACTAGATTCTAGAAGATCTTATCACACGCCAATATCCCAATGTAATACCAAATGTTTAATAACCATCCTAATCACATCCATAAAACAACCCACATGGGTTCATATATCCTTGAACCATATTTTATTAATAATTACAAATAATGATTAGATGAAATAATTACACTTATTTATACGCACCAACATGAAATATCAAACACCAACTATTCTAAGATCACTAAGAATTCCATCCTCAACACCCATCAAAATTTAATTATTAATGAGTTTCCCACCCCAAATGGTCTATGGAGAACGCCCTTCCATATGAATTTCTTTAAACCACTCATTGATCACAACCTCATAAGGCTCCATCATCATTCATCTATCCATCCTATCAATCCATGCTCATCTAGACTATCAACTACTAACACCACACCATCCGTAGTGTCGTCATCTTTACATGTAGGACACCCATATTTCTAATCAAAACCATAGGTTCCCATGAATACATCTATTTCATTAAAACCACCATTACATATTATGTTCAAACTACTCACCAACCCCTAATTAAATTTCAATGTAAATAACCTGTGTCTACCACCCCAGTAACATTAGATCCTAATTAGTGTACACTAAAATATAACTCAATTACATAACTTGACCCATGATACCATTAGTTTCATGTCTTTAAACCTAGGATCACACACCTAAAATATAGAACATGATCCACATGCCTGTCAATCCTCGAAATCACCGTCGATGATTCTCTTCAAAAATAGGCGTTACACTTATGCCCATATTTGTGTCATGATCACTCACTACAAGATGTCATCTAAAAATCACAATTATCCACCCAAACTTCATCATTATCCCAAAAATACTTCCAAAATCAATAGGGGTAGGAACTAGGCCAATATTTCCCTCTAAAATCTAAACTCGATACAAAATCACTCAAGCACATTGCAACCCAAAAATCCAATGAATCTTTTCTCCTTTACTATATATATGGTATCAGCTCACATGCACAATACTAATAAACCAAATAACTTATCCATAAATCCCCCCTATAAGGGAACTCAAAATCCCAAAATAACCCATCAATAAAGTTACCCTTGTATATATCACAACACAACTCATTTATAACACCCATCTCACCTATCATAAGTTGCATCTAAAAATAATAGGCTCTGGAGCCAATCCTAGTCTCCATTCATTATATAAATCACAACTCACAAACAACATCCATTAGTTATTATTTAAAATATCACATGGAATCACACATTATAAAATGACCACTCTAGGGATATCACATAATAATATACATATATGGAACCACATTCCAATGCAACGCCTACTCAAGATATGATTGAAACCTAGAATATTTATACAGATAAACCTTCTTGATCATTCGAAATATCAGGCTGAGCCACACGGAGCCTCTGTATATGGGATCCATCCCTTCAAGGATCATATTTTCATCTATGTAATAATTAATATATAACAACATCCACCCCACCATGACCCGTGTCAAGTAGATCATGATCAAATGGTTTAGTTAAGTAGAATACCACCATTGATATATATAGAAAAACAATAAATAGTTTTTTATTGACACATTGAATAGCTGATGCTATTTTATTTCTGAATGATTACCAAAATTACCCACAAGTGGTCTATCTACTAGGCATAAAATTCAATTATCAGCCAAATAGGGTTACTATATATCCAGTAAATTGAGGGAATATTTATAGTTCTTAAAGTAAAATATATTTGTAGAATAAAAAATAACTATAATAAAAATAATATATACTATTATTCAGAAGAGTAAAATTCCCCAACAAATTCATATGGGAAAATGGTGCCCGTCTGGGGAAAATACGAGGGTTTCCTCTACTCCCCACCTCTCCCCTCCTATCCGGTGATAAACCCTCTCATAGTATCGAATTATATTCGCCTAGATTTTCCTTCCATTAGCATCCAATGATTTGATAACTTCATGTTTCAGCACTACGAAGATGGTTTTCCATTCTAATAGGATGGTCTGGTCCTTGGGTGATGGGATTCTTTGGTGTTAGAATGTGGAAGGGTAGTCACCGTCAACTAGGTTCAATACACTGATCTGGATGGTGCAGTGGGAATTCTTGGTTCTGGGGGGGGGGTCCCCTTTCTTATTCATTTCTGTTTTCTACTCATGTTTTCTCCATGGTTTCATTTAGGTCCATATGCAGGTGAAATCATGGCTCAACATTTTGATTTTCGTCCCCCAATTTCTACACTCATAGCCTTCTCAAAGAAGCACCTTCCGTCATTCTTCTACATCGTTGGTTCATCTTGTTGGGTTTCTACTTTTTGGATTTCTTGTTTCCCTAATATGGCGCTTCTGGTGATGGTGGTTTTGGTATTGGCTTCCTCTCTAGTGTCCTTGGCGTGCTCTGGTTGCAATGGTGGTGGGTTTTTGGTGTGGTGGTGTTGGACCCCGGAAACAGTCTGCAGGCTTCGAGGTCTGACGTTGGTGGGTCAAAAATGGTGGGCAACACTGCTAGTACCAAGGTAGATTAACATGATCTATAGGATCTATGAAATGATATGGTTTAGGGAGGCATGAAAATCATGAGTCGTGGGTTTTTGTGTATATTGGGGGATGAGGGGGGGGGGGGGGGTTGGTCCTGGGTAAGGTTACCCAAATGGCCTATTTATGGTTGTTTCGTTTGGGTGTTTTGTTTTAGTTTTTTAGTGGGTCTGGTCCTTGACTAGGTTCCTTCATTGGCCCCCATATGGATCATTGTGGGTTAATTCCCACTTTTCCTTAATGTGATATTATTTTATAAAATAGAAAAAATGTTATGTGTGAGTCACACGGGAAAACACCATATAATTTGTTTCTGGAACATTAAACAGTTGAATGCTATTTTTATGATAAAAATTATACAATAGATTGTATTTCATGTGAATAATATGCTAAAAGAATAAATTTTGTACAGAAGTTCATGAAAACAGTCCAATATCCAAAAAAATAATTAATCAACAATAAAAAACACTATTTGTGTCATAGTAGGATAAATCATTCATCTATAAGACTAGAAATCACAATCAAAACACTCATATCCATAGTAATATGAAATTACTAATAGAAAATGTGTCTATGATACAAAAATATGATATCCATAAAAATCATGGACATATTCCCATTTCACTTATCCATATTATCACCAAATAGAAAAAAAATTAAATCACGTTGGCACATCAGTCACATAATCTCAAATACCATGCTATAATTTACCCACCTAGGTTCACTCTATCATAATCAAACCAAGTTAACACATGTCGTAAGGTGCACTTCCCTATAATATATATTCTACCGACTAGTATTGGGGTCTAGGGTGTTTATTTTCGGAGACTATACCCCCATATCACAGTGTGAATAAAAAAAAAAATATCAATGACATATCAAATGAATATGTAGAAGAATGAATCCATACAGATTCATGGTAATTCCATTATAAAATTACTAATCACTCATTGGGATGATCAAAATACACTAAACAAAAAAAATGTATGAGGGATATACTATATCATTGAGTCATACCTCATCCATATCCTAACACTATCCATGATTCCCTATTGAACAGCCAAATCCTAGGCCTCTACCTAACCTTCACCTAGAGACAGTGAAACATGAGTGGGTACTAAAGTAACATGGATACATGATCAGGGTATGAGTAAATACGAGTAGTGCACCATTGATATGGTCCCATATATAAATAATAAATACATTTTATGTGCATGTATGATTATTTGAACAAATTAAACAATGTGTAATGATAAATAAAATAACCACCATCAATCCTAGGATTCTAACGTGACACCCATGATTGACCCAAACCTTATTAAGCTAGTATTCATGTGTCTTTGAGAACATCATTGAATTGTTCTGACCATTATCATGTTTATGACTGATTCCTAGGGGGTGTATTAGCAAATCCAGTTCCAAAGTAATGAGATAAATAAAAGGAGTCTGTCTAGGGAATTTCATCCCAAATAACCCTGAGCAGAGTCTAAGGAGTTTATCTAAGGAATTACAACCCGAATACCTAGTAGCTAAATCCAAGGAGTGCGTCTAATGAATTTAAATCAAAATAATTGTTATTCTAAATGTTTTTTTATCAGGATGGAAATTCCAATAAAATTTGATTATTTTATTTTTTTGGATGAGAAAATTTGTAATGTAAGATTTGAATTGGAATTTAGAGAGCTGAAACAAATAAGTGGGTTGTTTTTGGATGGGGTTTACATCCTGATAGGTGTATTTTCTATTCAATAGAGTTTTTAAAGCATCATAATTTCAAATAATATTTTTTAGAAAGTTAAATGGGACCCATATTTAGGTAACATTTTATGATAAACATGTACCCAAACCGTGTGTCCATATGAGGGTGGAACATGTTTTTTCAAATTGTGAACCCATGAACAGACAACCATGTGATTTATATGTAGATAATCGAAAAGGAAATTACATATATTGTGAATGATTTTTCAAACCATGTTATTATCCATGAGAGGGTGTGTCCCTTTAGATAGTAGTATCACAATGTTGGAAAACGGTTTGACAAACAATGTGTCTCATTAAAGATATGTAATTTAATATTTTTCCTTTCAGTATTTCAATTTCCTTCACCCTTCTCCTCCCTTGTGTATCCCATGCCAGTATCCACTTTGCATCTGCCTTTTTCATCCTCCTATTATTGGATGGCACTCCATTATTAGACCTCTAATTAAAGAGTTGTTGGGTGCATTAGAAGTTTGTAGGTAAGTCTTTGATTCCTCTTCCCTTATTTCTTTGTTTATATTTCTCTATTTAATTTCATTTGAATGAGATCTAATATTTCATATTTTTCTAGTGTTTGTTGATTATTCTCATTTCTCTAATTCCAAATAAAATTAATGCCAATGAATGGATGAGTAAATCATCTTTGGAATGTGGTATGTTATCTATGTACATTCTGATTGAAGTCTCCATATTTATAAATTGTTTTTGTTGTACATAATGCTAGACATTCCACACATTGATTATAAAATATAAAATACCATAAATTGATCATTTAGATCACGTTTAAACATAATTTAACACCCTTATAAATTGTTGGTGGCTGATGAACTTATCCTAAACCACCCTAGGGTAGGTTTGATCGTATGTTTTGAGGTCTATTTTTCTGTCGGACCAAAACACCACTATGGTGTGTTTAGATTTTCTTTGATGAATGGAGTGACAGAATGATCATAATAAATTGGAAAAGAATTATAAAATTTCTTGTATGAAATATTTTTCCCTTGATATTTACTTCTTGGATTACAATATAAATGAATGAATTGAATTGTATTCAGGCATGTATTCAAACATGGAACTATATATTATCTTTAAATAGATTGGAAATGAAACGATCATAATGAATAATATTGTGTGGAATATACCTTTATAATGGTCTTTAATTAAATCTTTAATGTTGAATGGTTGGAAAACCACCTCTGGGATTATATTAAGGAATCCCATGAATGAATTGATTATTATTATTGTACTTGATCATCAGGCATGAAATCCAGTATTATACTCGATCCTTGGACATGAAGTCCCTTATTGCATATGATACTCTAGCATGGAGAACCTTATTGCACATGATCCTTGGGAATGGAGTCCCTTATTATACATTATCCTCTAGCATGACGTCCCTCATTATTTTTTATCTTGAATCAAGGATTCCTGTATCATACATGATCATTGGGCATAGATTCACTTATTATACACGATCCTTGGGAATGGATTCCATTATTATACATGATCCTTGGGAATGGTGTCCCGTATTATATATGATTCTCAGACATGGAATCACTTATTACATATGATCCTCAGGAATGACACCCCTTATTATACATGATCCTCGGAGAGGGTTTCACTTATTTTATAGGATCTTATAACATGATATACCTCATTATACCTGATCCTTAGCATTGGAGACCATTATTATTCATGATCCTCAGGAATTGTTTCCCTTTATACCATATGAGACATATTGTAATGATGAACCCTACTTAAATTATGAGACTCTTATGATTAAGCAAGGTTTCCTTGGTTTTAAGACCTCCGTCCTAGATAGTACTGCATATATATATACATATGCCTATATATATTGTTAAAAATAATATATATATATATATATTCTTACATTATTATATGTATATTCACATTGTGAAACTTACAAAGAGATATCAAATCTTAGGATGAAGTAGGTACAATCAAGGAGGTGACCTTTAGGAACATGAGTAAACGTGGTTATAGTCTATATTAACAATTTATAATTGTTATATTTGAACCCTAATTCATATTATACTAATGAACTAAAATTAATTATATATTATTGGTGGTGGCATACTGAGTTTATCTCAAACCCTCTTTGGGCTGTTTTTTTGTACCCTAATAGATCTTTTGGTTGCAAGTTAGGAGCTTGAATTTTCTCTATTATAATTTTATTTTATTCGGGATAACATTTGACATAGGATCACATGAGTAAAGAATGATCATGGGCTCTATATACCCCTAGAGTTCGGGTCTTTTCAATAATTATTTATTCTTGTTACTCTATCCTTTTATATTTTATTACCTACATTATGTGTGTTTCTTTTACATTGTATCATGTCATTCATTGTTATTCATTAATTTCTACCTAATTATAAAATATTATTATTATTATATTTGGATTCCTTTCATTTATTAATACATATCCCTTTGGTTATTTGTATATAAAATTGTGCTACTCCCATCATGCAGGTATAATGTCCTCAAAATATCATCTTTTGTCGCTTGTTTCTAGTTAGTAGCCACAGGAATATAGTGAGGCGTGCTTCAGGTCATTTGGTGAACCAGCTTCAGGCAACATTTTACTAGATCCTAGGCCAGGACATTACAAAGTGGAATCAAAGGTTTTTTTCCTTGTGTATTAATCTGTTGGGATGATAGACATAGGACTGGGAAGGTGTCTTCACTTGATAGATAACACTTGTATGGGTTAAACCAACTTACACAAGGGGTAAATATTAAGATTCCAAGGATGGTATTATTATCCATTATTTTTTTATTATAGTAGGTTATTATTTAATATTTGGTGATTAATATACATTATACTATTAATTGATTTATGATATTTTATCCTTGGTCTAATATTGAAAGGAAGTATTATTACATGCATCATCGTATGCATATAGTGATTCACATGCTACACATATTCTATTCCAAATAGATTAAATTTCTTAATTTCCTAATATTTTGGGATCTTCTATGTGTAATTGTTAAGTAGGATTTCATGTATAAAATGATGTGAAAAATTTAGCATGATTATCTATATACCCCACTTCAGTGACTTTTTCTATATTACATATATTTTTATACTTATGTAGTATCTTGTTAAGACTACTCTTAATAATTACACTATCACATCATGCCTTGTTATAATTATGATATATAATTTTCTATCAATGTTTCAGCATTATCCTAAATGGTGTTTTCGCACATATCTTTATTGTGGTACCTTAATTAATAAATTTTGACAGGTTTGATGCATGGTCCATTTGTTTCATGGGTTGAAACATTTATTTTTGTGATCAAATGGGAGATAATATAAATTTATAAAGTGTATATGACATTATAAATTGGTAAGGGTAAACCACATAATCATGCCCTCATATATTAATTTTTTTATATTCTAAGACCCAATGTGAAAAAATGGTTGTAGTTACATGAATTCTAATCATAAAAAATAAATGAAAGATATTTTATAACTGGGGAATGTTAATTCATCTTACAAGACCTTGTATAAATGTAAATATTTATAAATTTTTAGTCATAAATGATGTGATTATGAATGGTGTATTCAATAATTGAACCATGTAGGCTGGCCATGGTATTATATTATTATGAGATAAACCCACTATGGGTGTGATTAAAAATACAAATAAAACCACTTTTATTTGGTTTCATTTAGATGGACCTAGGTTGGACTGATGGGATACCTATAGGTTTCATTTACCTTTATGTTCCTTAGAACATAACCCCATTAGAGTTTGCTTTTAATAAATATGGGATAGTTATTAAAAGATTCAGTATCCACAAATAAGGGTTGAATATAAATATATGGTGGCATTTTAAAAAATGTATTACCATTAAAATGATAAAAGGCAATTTATATTCTTTTGAGATTTATTATTATGGGGATTCCATTAATTAAAATGTCAAATTACAACCTAATTTTTGTTTTCCTATATATATTGTAATTGAAATTATATTTTACAAAGACTTTTTTTGAGAATAATTAGCAAGATAAATATTGGTTACAAGGGAAATTATATGATAATTTTCCCAATGCTATATCAAGTAAGCTCAATAAGTTATTAGTGTAGTTTTCTTCACAAATGGAACTTGATATCCCTTATATATGAGATAATTTAAATGTTTTCAAAAATTATTATCAATTAAATACCTTCAAATTAAAAAAATTTAGGGGTGATTTAGCATGGAAAAATTTGAAGGGGTTAGTTTTATAAATTTCCATGATAATTACCATGGACGAGAGAATAAGTGTTACCCATTTATCTTTGATGACTTCATCCTACGTTGTTTTGGACATAGAGGTTATATTGTAAGGAATAGTGACATGGGATGCATATCACTCATGAAAAAAAGACAGAACTAGTAATAAGATTTCATTTATTTCCTTTCATGTTTATTCTGGAGTTAAGTGCTTTGGACACATCCAAGAATTAGATTTGATACTGGTAGAGCATGTACCATGGGATGAGTTTTGTTTTCAATAAATAAAAACCAAGTAAATCATATGGTGGGGAGTGTTGTGTTGATTGTGTGGATAATTTTCTTCCAAGTAGAGGGATCATGACTGTGATGTAATAATTATAAATGGTTGAACAACTATTAAAATCTGATAAACCGGTTGATTCAATATTTAATTTATTGTACAAGATGATGAGTTTTTAAACACATATGTGAATTTAAACTATGTATTAATTCTAGATTTATTCTTGGGATGAATAAAAATATGGAAGTTTAATGGGTTGGTAGTGTGTATGTGATTACAAGTCATCATGATGGAAAGATGGTTGGTTTAGTACCCAACTGTTGATGAACACTGAGAATCAGTGTTGGAATTTATGGGTGTGACTAAATATTAATTGTTCATTTCGGGTATAAGGTGTTTTTATCAAGAAATTAATTAAAATTTTGGTCGAGGATCGATGCTTTCAAATTCAAATCTCACAGGCATGATGAACCTATGATTTTGGGAAAATTATAGTATGATTCCTTGTGATGAGGGCCTTTTTGAAATTAAATCAGGAGTCATAAGATGGCTGACCATGGTTAGAAATTCACACACATAGTCAAGAGACATGATTTAAAGGGTTTATAAAAGTCAATTATATTTTTTTGTCACATGATCGTGGATCATGGAGAACTATACAAACCCATCAATGGAATACACTAGATAGAATCATAGACAACTCTTGGTTTTATGGTGATCGTATCCCCTATCTTGACATAAACCTACATACACTAAGAAAATATCAACAATACACTGAGATATTAAATAAGATTTTTTTTATGGATGGACCCTAATGTGATAATGTTCAGGGGACCTTGACACCATTCACTAGGTGGTAATTGGGAATTTTGATTCCGTTTGATAGATGAAATAATGAGTGGCTACATTTCATGGAAAATTCAATGTATAGGTTCAGATATAGAATTAGGGGAAGTCAAGTATGACCATCATACTCAAGATGGATTATTATGATACATGGGTATTGAAATAAGAATCTCTCAATTCTATTTATTAGTTTGATGACCATTTTTTGGGAGATGGTTCAGTTAAAATAAATCATCTAATGTTGGGTACGGGCTTTAGTGAGTGTTCTTGGAACAATATCTGTAAACCTTGGGGTGAAGGATTCCAAATATAGTGTTGGTGATGCATCAGATGTGAGAGTCAAGGGTCCTATAAATAGTTAATTGGAGGTAGTTTTAATTTATTTTCCTCAAATAGTTTTACATGGTTATAAATGAACCACAATTATAATGTCATTGGATTGAGATGGGTGTAATTTCAATATTGGCAGTGGATTTTCAATGGAAATCCATCATGAATAGTATGTGATGGGTCAATTGGAATTTGAAAATTTCAATATAAACAATGACCAATATTACAATCCTCATGTTCGAATAGTTTTTCCGAGTTTATAATTTTACTATAAGCATTGTTAGTGTGCTAAAGCTATGTTTCAACAGATAATTTTGATGGTGGAAGTATCACATCTCATAATTGAAAATGAAATTATAGAGCCTATAGTGGGGATCACTATATAATGGATGAGTTATGAGGTAATGACATGACCATGTATCAGGATGGAAAAGATAATGTAAGCACCATATTAATGATTCAATTTTGATTATGAGTGTTGGGTTGAATTTTAGTGGATTGAGTACCATGAGTTTAAAGTAATGCTTGAAGATGTGTTGGCCATGGGAAACACTAAACAATCATTTGAGTGGGAATTCATTAACCATGTAGGTCGAGTGATGTTTTAATTATTCCAAAAGGATTCTCAGGGACATGAATTTCTAGGTTGGGGAGGTACATCCCATGTTTTGTATTGGGTTGAAAATTCGATGAGAATTGAAAATTTTCATTTTGTGGAAGGGAAAAATGTAAAATGATATTTGGATTGTAATTACATGATTTTTAATAATTAAATTTGTATCATTGATTGGGGTTTAAGTCCCAATATATTTCTAGAGTGTTTGGTTGTTTTGTGTAGATTTTGATGTATGAGAGATGATTTTAAGGAAATGAAAAGTGGGGTTCACAGTTAGCACATGGTCAGTGATTAATATTTACCAAAACTATGTGTCCCTATGAGGGTGGTAAAAGGCTTGTGAATCCATGAATCTAAGGCCACATGGTCATGCATGTTATCTATAGAATATTTTAGATGAAATTTCACATCTTGTGCGCATTTTTTTAAACCACACACCTAGCCATGAAAAGTGGTGTCCCTTTAGACAGTAGAACCACATGATTAATGCATATTTCTCCAAACCATGTGGCTCATTAATGAGATATAATTTACCATTTTTATCTTCCAACATTTAAAATTCCTTCTCCCTTATCATCCCTCATTTTCCCCATGCCAACAGCTGCACGAGATTCTGCTTTGGCCTCCTCCTAGTATTGGATGACTAACTTTTACTCAGACATTGATCTAGGTACTATTAGATACTTTTAAAGTGTGGAAGTTTGTATTTTCTTCATATTCCATTATTTCTTTGTGTATATTTCTTTATCAAATTCTATTTCAATGAGAGATCATATTCCTCTTTTTTGGTTGTTTCAAAATTCTTCTGATTTCTCTCATTCTAGATCAAATTGATTCTTGAAAGCATATGATTGAAGCATTCCTGGTATGAGGTAGGTGGTATATAATGTTTTCCAATAAATTTTCATTGTTTATAAATTGTTTTTCTTGTTCCGTATACCAACCATTGTGTGTGTTTCTTCTAAAATATGAAATACCTTAAATTGATCTCCTAGACCTTGTTTAAAGATATATTGAAGCCCTTATACATGGTTAGATATTGATTAACTTTACCCCAAAAACCCTTGGGATGGGCTTGATCATATTCATTGATGACCATTTTTTCATTATGACCAAAAAACCACTTAGATGTGTTTGGCTTGTCAATGATTATTGAAGTGACCAAATGATCACAATAAAGTAGAAATGAATTGCAGAATGGTATCTATTAAATAATTTTCCATTTTTATTACTTATTAGATAATAAAATAAATTAATGTATTCAATTGTATTAAGGCATTAATTAATATTTGGACCTCTTTATTGTAAGTAAATGAATTGAAAATTAAACGATCATGAGGTAACGTATTGTGTGGAATAGATCTTTATAATGAGCATTATTTACCTATATGAAATCGAATTTTTAGAAAATAATCTCTTGGATTATGGTAAGGAATTACATGAAAGAATTTTTTATTATTGTTATACATTATCCTTGCGCATAACATCCCTTATTATACATGAACCTCGAAATGGAATCTCTTATTACTCTTGTTCCTTAGGCATGGTGTCCCTCATTATACATGATCCTTGAGCATGATGTACCTTATTATACATGATCCTTGGGAATGGAATTCCATATCACAAATGGTCCTAGGGAATGGATTCCATTATTATACATGATCATGGGGAATTAATTCCCTTATTATACATGATCCTTGGGAATGATGTCCCGTATTACAAATGATCCTCGGGTTTGGAATCCTTAATTATACAGGATACTTGGGAACATCTTCTCTTATTATACATAATCCTAGATCATGGTGTCCCTTGTGACACATGATAACGAGGATTTTATTACCTTGTTATTCATAATCCCTGGTAATGGAATCCCTTTTTACCATAGAAGAATGATGGGAATGAAGACCTTTACTTAAATTATTAGAATATTATGATTATTCAAGGAGGCCTTTATATTAATCCATGGGTCGAAGCTAGTACTACTTATAAATATATCCACACAAATTTTTAAATATATATATG
Source organism: Viscum album (assembly GCA_963277665.1). NCBI lineage: Eukaryota > Viridiplantae > Streptophyta > Magnoliopsida > Santalales > Viscaceae > Viscum > Viscum album. The sequence continues at coordinate 109,085,833 of OY728126.1, read as the reverse complement.
ATATATATATATACATTCTTATATATATACACACACATTTTGACACTTATATAGAGGTATCTTGGCTTTAGGCTGAAGCATCAATAGTTAGGAAGGCATCCTATAGGATCCCGAGTAGACTTGGTTATAATTTACATTACTAATTTATAATTGTTATACCTATACACTAATTAATATTACACACATAGAAAATATTGCAATAGACACCATTGGTGGTGGAAAATGAAGTTTATCTCAAACCTTGTTCAGACTACCATTTGGTACCCAAAACAGTCTCTTGGTTGAAGGTTAGGATCTAGATCATGCCCTGTGATATTTTTATTCTATTTGCGAAGGTATTAGACATAGTATCACAGAACTAATAACTGATCATGTACTCGAGTTTCCCTTGGAGTAGGGGTATATTAAATATTTATTTATTCTTATTTGTCTATCCCTGCATATTTTATTATATATTGAATGTATATTGTATGTATATTGTAGCTAGTTCATGAATTGTGATTCATTCATTTCTATTTTCATTTTCAGTTATTATTATTATCTTCTACTATCTTTCATTTTTTATTGCTTCAAATGTTGGTTATTTTTATATTCCATTATGATATTCTAATCATCAGGGTATATTCTCTCAAATGTATAATAACTTGAAACTCACATCTAGTTGATAACCTATGAAGTATTGTGATGTGTGCATGAGGTAATGTGGAAAATATTCTTGGGGAATCATTTTAGTGTCTCCCAGGTTTACAATCATCATTTAAATAATCATAGGAGCATATAAAAGGTATTACAACCTGAATTTACATTAGCTGAATTGATGGAGAATTTACAAGGAATTGAAACTCAAATCACATTTCAATCCAAGGATCAATGAATTTAAAACCAATATTGAAGTCCAATGGGGTGGGTCACATCCCTAACCTATATTACAAGGTGGAAGTCAAAGGAAATACAAATATATAACATCACAAATCCCAGGAACTTGTCTGAGTAATTCTAAACCAATATCATGAATAAGGGTTGAATCTATAACACCCTAATATATATATATATATATATATATATATATATCTTTAAATAAATTTTATCTCATTGATAGATTTCTTAACACACAACACTGTGTTTAAACTGACCGAAACAAGATATTGAAATTTTATTATAAAATGTGATAGTTACTGCCTAGAATTTGGATTGGAGTGTATGAATAGAACCAACTAATTTATTTTACACATGTAGAAAGTGATTTCATTGTTTACAAATTGGATAGAAATTAAAATAAAAACAAGTTAAAGTAAAAAGAGATGATTTTCTAAAAAAATGTTTTTAATATGCAATATGTTTTTATATTAATAAATATAATTAATCACTATTGATGAATATATTAAATGAAATGGGTAGATGATATATTCAAGGAAATATTTGAACATTTATCTATGGTTTTCACTGGGCATGGAATATAAATAAATTCAGTTTTATGATTAAAAATTCATTTTTCTTAAAATGGTTTTCAGTGGGTTTTGTGAACCTATTTTAATATAAATTTATAGTAATTAATGATATTAATTATGATTAAATATTTTCCACATATAAAATAAAAATTTATAAATTTTCTGATGAGTTCAATTTTAGTTTTGGTTGTTATGAATAGTAACAAAGGTCAAAATTCATTACTACGGGAAAGGTTAAAAGGATTAAAAAGGTTTTAAAATCAAGAGATAAGTGAACAAATAACCCAATAATATGTCTAAATACTATAATATAAGTTTATTTAGAACCACCAATACCTTATCACCATTTTTTTGGTTTTGTTCCACTTTCCATTGAATATGACTTTGTTGGATTTAAATATTTTTAATATTTCATGAATGTGACTCCCCTCACATATAAAAGGGAACCTCCTCTCCTCTCTTATCCAGACCAATTGAGATATTTATCTCAGACAAGATCTCCCCCAAAACACTCCAAAATCCCTATATATGAAATTGAGGTGATTATCATCTAAAAATTACCATCAAAGAGGCCTTAATGATCAATTCAATGGACACTTGAAGAACTGTTATATGTTCTAATATACATTTTCATGTCTATTTCTTATTAATACTACTAAAAATGTTATATAACCAACTTAACATGTTGAAATAATTATATTTACTATACTTATATGTCTTTATGTTAATGGTATATCCATTTTATATCTTATTTGAATCCATTAGAAAAGGATGACATCGCTCATGTGTACAAGTGGACAACCATATCCAGGAAGTGGTGTGATTCATTTTTCAATTCCACTTACATATTAGGTAATAATTATAGATTTATGGAATATATATGAAATATATAATATTATTATCATTATTTAAATGTAAATTACTAATTACATTTTTTTTAATTTCATTCATTAAAAAGGGGGAAACATCATTTGGGCGTACACATGGACAACCGTCTCCATGAAGTGATGAAATACAATTTTCATCACTGCATAATATGATTGATTATAAAAGTGTATATAATAAATAAATTTGATAAATATTTAATGATTAATATTTTTTAGATGACGAATCCATGATATGGGTGCATTAACCAAAAGAATCAAACAGATAAATGCATGAAAAATAGAGCAGTTTTCACCCAAAAGTTTATTTTAATACAAAAAATTTAATAGAAGGATAATTAAAAATTATAAAAAAATTATAGATATTAATTTTGTATAAAACTATTTTGGAATAGATTTATAAAAATATATATAATTAACATACATGATGGTTCCATACACATGATGCAATACAAGACTCAAGATATGGTTTTATGATGCAATCTCATTTTAATTAAAAGTGTTTATGCATGAATCTCCTTTGAGGGAAATAATATGATACTTTTCCATTAAATAAATCTATTTTACAAACCTCATTTTATTCATATAATTTTTAAGTATTTTTAAAAATTTATTCTATTTGGTTCTTAAAATTAACAACAAATTATTTTTAAGAAAAGTTGGATTTAATTTATCTTTAGTCAATGAGATTTTTTCCATGGCCATGTGTTTTAAAATGTTTTCAAGAAAGTTATTTTCTATGATAAAATCATTATTAAAATTTATTTTTAAAATTTCTTATATTCCTTTCATATAATTTAAAATTATATTTTAATATTTCTCAAAGAGTTTATTTAATAATTTTTATAAAAATTGTGAATGGAATATCTGTTTTGACATTTACCACATAAAAGAATTTTTATTTCATCATGAATATTATTTTATTTGAAGATTCCTCTAAAATCTTCCATAGTTATTTTCAAATAAATTTTGTTCTCAATATTCCATGATTTTTTCGTTTCTAATAATTACTAGTGAAAATGATATTTTACATATTTAAATATAAATGTTCAAATGCTCTTTTAATGGTATTTTTTCATCTAAGGGAACATAATTTAATGATTATAATTATTCACTAGGGATATGAAATTATGTTACCATAAGCATTATTTCTCTATATATATTCTTATGATGTTGATTTAAAGATGATTATATGAATTCTGTTTCTTTCCCATAGGTTAATTATGTTATGATGAAATTATTAAGAAACCCATTATTTTCAACAGGTTATGATATGATTAAATGATTATAAAAAAATTACATTACACAGGCAATTATATGATGAAATAATGATTTTTTATGATAACATGGAACACATATGTATGTTTTTTATTATGTGATAGGTGGGACCATATTTACATAATCATATAGTGCATTGGATAAAGATTGATATCTCATGAGATAATATGAACTCGAATGGGATGTGAACATAGTATAGCAAGGGACCCTACCTATTAGGAAATTGATGGGAATGAACCTTGACTAGGGGAATAATTTAATAGAGATTGAACCCAATCAACTATAATATTCATGGCATTGATCCTTAGTCATGGAAATTATTTTCTATTCTTATGTGTATGACACAAACCAATGTATTATATTTATGATATTTTATCATAGAACACGATTTATTATTATGTATTTTTTACTCCTATGACTTTTTTTAATTAAAATTCATTATAATATGATTCATGATTAAATTTCATTGAATGGTTCGGTATGATATTCATATGTTATGATCATGAAATCATACACTTATTATTATATTATACTCATTAGTGACCATTCATTGATATATCCTATATTTACCATACCTATGAATCTATGTTCTTAGTTTATTTTTCTTCCTCCACCTAGGTTATAACAAAAGGTTTTAAGTATTAAATGTTTAAGTATTGTAATAAATGAGAATAAATTTATCTTATATGTTGAGGATAATTATTTTAATTATATGATTATATATCTGGTATCCATATACACTAAACCTAATGGTTATGGAGAATGTAATATTATTAAATACAATGAATATTCATACAAATAATGTCATATTTATATATGTCATTCTTGGGTTACCTTAGCTGGTTTCAAATTAGGGATTAGTTATTTTTAGATATTAGGATTATAGAGATATCTTTAAAACTCTAGGGATAAGTCTAATTATTAGATAAAATTATAATTTTTTGTTGATGTTGAGATTTGTGGTTTCTTAGAAATTATATCCCTATATGGATATTATAAACATTAGAAATTATGACATAGATTCATCTTGGGGAAAACTCCATGAAAATAGTTTATTGATTATCAACTCCATATTTACTCGGTGCATGATGGGTACGATTAAGACTGCACACCTAGTTTGACACTCCTGTGATAGATTCCTTAGTTAATATAAATTCTCTTTATAAACAATTATGATGAATAAGATGATAGACTCGATGATAAATTATAATGAGCTATAGTGATATGGTATGCAATTAAATAGTTATAGATTAAAAATGTGTCAAAATTAAATAAAAAATAATAATGATTTTCATAACCATATGATTTTTTAATATGATGTTTTACACTCACACATTTTTTTTTATTTTTTAGTTAAAATTTGTAATTAAGAGGAATCGTGTTAAAAAATAATATAATTCCCAATGAAAAATCTAACCTCATTAGAAACAAAATAAAATGGATGCTAGAATAAAAAACATTGTTATTATGCCTAATAAACTATCTCAAATTATGATTAACAACCTGAACATAGTTGAGTTTTAGAATTCCCCAAATAAGATAAAAATAGAATTTTAATAAATTTCATGAAATTAATACCATAGAAGAAAAAAGATTAATCTTCCTACATGTCAAGAATTAGGGAAGAATCACCTAGGTAAATGTATTAATGAAATGACAATATGTTTTATATATTGAAATTGAAGGTATAAAGAAATAGATTGTTGAGAAAAAATAAAGAGTCCAATATAGGGAAAATAAGTTCATCCTAAGGTACCACTAGTATTTTAATTTAACATTTGTAGGGAACTTGGAAATTATCCAATAAAATTACCTAAAAAAAGGGATAACTCTTGTAACAAAGAAGGTAATATTATATGTTAATTATTAGAGTGGATCATGATGGTTACATCACACTTATCCTATACTCCAGAGTTAGTGATAACATGTTAATGTTTCTAAGTATGCTCCCTATGAAAATATTTTTTTCTTCCTTTAGTTAAATTTAATGTGTTTTTGAGCATTGATTATATCTCTTTATATATATTACCTATTAATTTCAATGGAAGAGAAGTCACATTTTATGTTCCAAATCATTATATGATGGTATTTCTATTTTAGTATGAATATGAACTTCTAATGGAAATTACTTCTACTGTATTGGTCAAACTAAAAATTATAGAGTGATCTTAATATCAAATCGTTGGGGAGAAACACAATATTTAAGATATGCCTATTATTCAAAAATATGATAAAGTGTTTCCAAAAGACATTCCTTGTCTACCCCTCAATCATGAAGTTTATTTTTAATATAACTCATACTTTTATCTATAATTATTTTAAAGACTCTATATAAAATGTCCTCGATTGAGCTTCAATAATCAATGAAGTAACTCAATATTACCTTAATAAATTTTTTGTAAGTATTTATTAATGATATTATTATATATTCTAAGAGGAAAAAATAATTTCAATATCATATATGGATTTTGTTGAAGACCCCAAGAAAGGACAAGCTTTATGAAAAATTTAGAATGTTTGAATTTTGGATATATAGTGCTTCATTCATAGGTCCTATAATATCAAGTATGGGTATATTGGGGGGGGGGGGGGGTCCTCCAAAGATGGATGTTATTGAGAAATAGCCTTGAAAACCCATGATGAGTGATATATATAGTTCTTATGGATGTATAGATACTATCCACACTTTGTGAGAGATTTATGATGGATATATAATCCCATAACCAAGATGATAAGGAAGGGATTCATGTTACTTTAGATAGATGAATGTGAGGAACATTTTGAAGAGATAAATTAAGGTTTTCTAGGGCACCTATGCTCATAATACCCTACAATGGAGAAGGTTTTGTGATCATTAATGATGTATCATATAAGGGGTTGGGATACCTCATCATACATAATGATATAGTAATTTATTACGACTCATTCTAATTGAAAATTCATGTTCAAAATTATCTGACATATGATTTAGAGCTGACTATAATTTTTTTTAAATTGATAATATAGTGGTATTATATTTATGGTGAAAGATGTGATATATATACTAATTATAAAATATTGATGTATATATTTACATATAGAGAGTTTGATATGTTAAACTGAAGATGGTTGGATTTGATTAATGATTATGACTACTCAATATTACTACCCAGTAAAGGTTTACAAGGTGGATGGTTCTCTGAGTCTGAATAAGAATTCTTGTTCTTCCAAGATGATTATTTAAAGGGATCCAATAATTATTGATTTCTAGAATACGGAACATGAAATCATAAGGATAGTGGGAATATCATATATTTCTTTTTTTTATATTAATGTTAAACCATCCATCCATTGGAGTCTTAATGAGGTACATATTGATGATTTGGAACGAAAAAAGAAAGTGAGGCATTTTTTTGAGTTGAACATTGATTTTAATGGAATAGTATGGTCTAGGAACTGTGTATATTCCCCTTAACAACCATATTTGAATAAGGATCTATTGGATTTAACTCATATATCTTCATTTTTTATTGATCCTAAAAGTATGAGGATATATATAAATTTGAAAGTGTGTTTCTGGTGGGATAACATGAAAAGGGTTATTTAAAATAATGTATCTTGATTCTTGGTATATAATAAATTTAAGTCTGATAGATATAACTATAAGGGGATATTACAACCATTAACAATATTATAATGAAAATGGTAAAAATATCACCATTGACTTTGTCATCGGACTGCCTAATACATTAAAGGCTATAATTTTATTCGGGTTATAGTTGATAAAATAATAAAGTCATAATATTTAATCAAAATCATGTAATATTTATCCGGATTATCTTACCAAGACATTAATTAATTAATTTTTAAGGTTTTATAGAGCACAAAATTGAATTCTATTCAATTTAGATATGAGGTTTACTTCGAATTTATGGAGAATTATTCAACAAGAACTAAATAAAATGTTGATCATTGGAATTGTATATCATCCTCAGATAGGTCAACCATCAAATACAATGACTCAAAACCTAGATGATATCTTGAGATAATTTTTTATGGATTCAATATTTTTTATAAAAAAACATTCCTTTGGTAACAGTTTCATACTATAATAGTTTTACTCAAACATTCACATGGAACCTTATGGATCCCTCCATTATAAGAAGTAAAAAACTCCAATATTATAGGATGATGTTGGATAAAGAAATTTATTGGGACCTTAGATAGATGAGTAAATGGAAAATAATGTTAGATTCATTTAGTGTCACATAAACAAATCTCATATCCAAAAGAAAAATTATGCTGATAATGGTCAGCAAGATCTTTAATTTGAAGTCGGTGACATGGAATTCATAAAAATATCTCCCTAGAAGAAGTTAATAAAACTTTATATCAAGGGAAATTTAATACCTAGGTATATTATCCCCTTATAAATTCTTGATCATATCATGATGGTTTCTTATACCTTGGTGGTTCCACCAAATATCACTCATGTTCACGATGTGTTCTGTGTAATTATACCGAGGAAGTACATAGTCAGTCCTTAACAAGTAATTAAATAAAAGTTTATACCACATGGTCATGAATTATTTTATGAGGAACAAAAAAAATTAATATTTTAGATCAAATATATAAACTAATTTAGATTAATTCCACTCATCTAGGAAATTGTTTTCCTTTGAAACCATAAATTTGATGATGTTATGTGGGAACTAGAGGATGTAATGAGGTAGAAGCATCGTTAGTTGGTTGTATTAAAATGATGTAATTTTGAGGGTAAAATTATTATAATGGGGGTAGAATTAATCTCTACATATATTTATTATATATTTATCTTTAAATATTTTTTATATCATTAATAGTTTTTCTTCTAGGAAACACATAGTTTAAATGAACCATTTTATATTATTGAAAAAAATTATTAAATTTAATGGTTATCACCTTGACTTTGGATAGGTGAATATGAATATAATCCAAAAAATTATATAAAATTATTATTAACATATTTTTATAATTCATTAATTGGTTATAAATTGTTTATAAATGAAAATAGAAGCATTTGAATGAAAAAAGATACGTTTTTTTATGAAAAATGTTTCAATGCTTGAAATGTGATTTTATATTAATAAATAAATTTAATTACCATTTAAGAAATATTTTAATTAATTATGTTGTTAATATATTAAATAAAAATAATTATCACTCATTTTATTATTTTTATTAGGAAAACGATTAGAATAAACTCAGATTTAAACTTCAAATGCTATTTTTTTAAAAGGATTTTTTTTCTATTTTCACGCCTATTTTAAGATGAATTTATACCACTTAAAAAAATTAATATTATAAAATTGTTTCCATATTATTAATCATAATTTCAAAATTTGGAAATGAGGTTAATTTTTTTTCATTGTGAATAATAACTAAGGTAAAAGCTCATCACTATAGTAAGGGTTAATAGGGTTAATGAGGGGTTAAACTAAAGAGATAATTCTTCAAATAACCTAAAAAATTTTAAAAATATTATTGGATAGGTTTATTTTGAACTAAACATATGTTGTCTTAAAATTTTATTTTCTTTACTAGATTTTTTTTACATGAATAAGAACTCATTATATTTTAATGTTTTTTTAGAATTTACAAGAATGTCACTCCCATCACTTGTAAAAGGGAACATATTAGAATCTTTTCTACACACCATATGATCCCTTTATCATGACCAATATCTAAAAAAATACTCTCAAAATTTCCTTAGCCTTTAATTTGAGTTCCTGGTCTTCCCAAAATACCCATCTAAGAATAATTAAGGTGATTTTTAAAGGATGATACCAATAGAAGAGGAATATGTTCCTACAAATACTATTCATGTTTCATTCTTCTTAAACCTCATAAAAATGTTACATAACCATATTTACATTATATAAACATATTATTTACTTTTTTAACATTATATATGATTTATATCTACTTTCCATAAGTTGGGAAATAATATTTTCGTACATGTGTAATTGTTAACTACCACTTCCACAAAGTGGCGTGGTTCATTTTTTTTATTTCCTCTTCACATGAATGGTCATAAGGATATATATAATCGATATATAATATATTTATGATATAATTATGACTCTATATAGGTTATTTTTTTCCTTTATATCACTCCAACAATTGAAAAGTGGATAAATCACTCGCGCGTATGTATAGATTATCGTCATTTTGAAGTGATGCAATTAATTTCTCATCACCGCATTATATGAATTGTAATAAAAGTGAATATAATGAATACATATGATAATTATTACATGATTATGATTCCAAATGTGTTGAAACCATGATCAATGATCAAGGACCAGAACTATCGAACCGAAACATCATGGAAAACATACCAGTTTTCATCCGAATGATCATTTTAATAAATAATTATTAATAAAAGGATAATTATAAATTATAAAGGAATGATAAATAGTAATTTATGTTTAAATATGGTTTATAAGTATATTTATAATAATTATATATTTATTATTCATAAGGATTGAACACATAGAAATAAAAATGGTAAACTATATGATTGTTATCTTTTAAACCCGATCTATTTTATTCTCCATCTGTTATTTCTATAAATTTTAAGTATTAATACCATTTTACTCTATTTAGGTCATAATATGACTTATTATTCTTTTAATAAAATTTATAATTATTTTCTCTTTAGTTGATGAAAATATTATTCCATGTCGAAGTACTTTATAATGCTTTGAAAACTGTTATTTATATATAATAAAATGATATTTCAATTAATTTTTACCCATTTATTATTTTCCATTAAAATATTTTAAAATAATGTTAGAGAATTTTTTTCGAAGTTATTATTTATGGATTTATTTAAAAAAATTTAAATGAATCCAACTTTTAATATTTACTCCATTCATGAATTTTTTCACTATCATGACTAATATTTTCCTTCACAAGCTCATATGGTTATTTTAAAAAACATTACTCTAAATATTCACTGAATGTTTAGTATTTAATGATATTGAAAAATGGTATTTTCCCTATTTTCAATGAAATTTTCAAATATTATTTGAAAGGAAATATTTATTTATATAAACTCACTGTTATGGATTTTTATGATTCACTATATATATGATCTTATGTTACCATAAAATTTATTTCTCTGAACATCATATAATGATGATTATTTGAGTATGATTCTATAAAAACTATTTTATTAACATGAGTTAATTTAGTTATGACTAAATATTTGCCAACGAGCCTATACCCTAGTGGTACAGGCTCCATCTTGGCATCCAAAAGACCCAGGATCGAATCTGGGTAGGGGCGAATTTCCCAGGTACTGTAGCAGCGGAGGCACTGTAGCGGTGGAGGGACTGTAGCAGGCACCGTAGCAACGCGGGTACTGTAGCAGTACTGTTCACCGAGGGGTCCTTTGGGCCAAAAAAATGGGCTTTCAAAGCTTGTATTCAGGCCACTTGGCCTTGGGCCTTCGGGCTATGTAATGGGTCTCCCTCTACCCAGTTTAAATAGGTATTTGCTTTTAAATAATAAATTGAGGCTTCGGCCCCAACTTTAAAAAAAAAGTTATGAATAAATATTTATAAACTCTATTTATTTTATATATATTATTATATGATGATATTTTCAGAAAACCTGTTTAATTTCCATGGGATTTGTAATAATGAAGTAATGAATGTTTCAATGATCCTATGGCACACATATTTATTGTTTTTATAATATGATATATGGTCCCCAAAATATATATCCCTCTTATTAATTGGGTAAATATTTATATATCATGAGAAAATATACACTATTATGAGGAGTGAATCTATTAAAGTAATGGACTCTATCCATTATGAGAGTATTCTGAGTAAGCCATGAATAATGAAATATTGGAATGTGGAGTGAACCTAAACCACTATGATAATTTTGGAAAAGATTCTTGGATAAAGAAATAATTTTCTAGGATTTTATATATTCTAAAAACCTTTGTATTATTATCATGATATGTTCCCATGGGTCATGATTGATTATTTATGATTCCAAATTCATATGACTCATATAATTTTTATGATAATTTAATTTTCCATGATTAATGATTAAATATATTTGACTTATTATGAATCACTTTCCGAATTTATGATCATTTTATTATACCAATATTGTTATTTTATAATCACTTATGAAATTTGATTGATATCACCAACATTTACCCTTACTAAGCTTCATAGGTCACCATTTCTTATGATTCCTCTCACCATGTCATGAAGAAAGGTTTTAAGAATATTATGTTAATGAAGCGTTTTTTGTGAGAATAACATTGTGGGACATATTTAATATATTTAATGAAATATGATGATTATGCAACTAGTCACAAATGAAACAAAACCATTACAGTTTAGGGACATGAATTTTTATGAGGTTTATTAAATATTAATAAAAAATAATGTAAAATTTATGTATATGATGCTTTGTTCCCCTCAGGATCCATTTATTAAATCCAAGGAATCCCATGTTTCCCAATACACCTTGGTATACATTGTTTCCCACCATAAAATTTCATATGGAGTATCTAGATGGGGTTGACATTCTTCCCAAAACCTTGTCACAAATTTGATGTTTACCTCTCAAGTGCATGACCTATCCTAATCATACGACCATATAAATATGACATAATTGATTCAGGTTTTATGTTTTCACCCACAATTATCACTACCCATTTCTTATATATACCCTATATAGGGTCAATATATCACTAGGAAAACACTAAGGATTCCGTAGGTCTCATCATAGATAGGAAAACATTCTGAGGTTCCTTAGTCAAATTCTCATCCCCCTTGCTCATTCCTGACCCTAAGAGACTATAACATCCCATTTAATCATTATTGTCACACCCCAACATCTTTGACCTTATAAGGTAACTTTTATTTTTATTACAGAAGGGAGATACCCTCAAGACCATCCACTTCCCAAGTCACCCTAGGTTGTTCCTCACACCCAACCTATCTATCAGCATCACTAGGTCTACTGAACAAGGTAATCACATCTTATGATGGGTGTAACTCTCAACATATAGTTATCTCATATGCTAAACTATTTTATGGAATATCTGGGGTCCAATAAGGCACACTGGGTCTATTCGTTCTCATACCGTAACATCCTAATAATTAGAGGTCAAAACTTCACTTTTATTAAAGGCCACTATGCTTATATAATCCAATAACTACCCTAAATGGGTGTATGTGTCTCATGGAACAAACAAAACAAGGCCTCATCCATTTAAATCCATGGATACAATCTAGTTCACAAGGGTAAAAATGGCCCTTGAAACATCATTCCTTTTGACATGAGGAATTAAATTTATAGAAATATGTTCATATAATTTATATAGGTCAAATTTTTTCAGTGGTGTGACCTAATATCCCATTATAGAAAATAAAATGCATAAATTCCAAATAAAAATTCTTAGGGACCACAAACCTTGTAAAAACCCAAATCATACTTTTAGGAAAGATCGTTGTTTTACATTTCACTTATTGATTTTCATGTCTTTTCTTGGTTATTTATATTTATTCATCTTTTAATGGGTTAGTGGTGTGTTATTATTTCATTGATAGGTCGAGAGGTGTCCAAAGCATTAGGAATAAGGGTGTACATGGGTGTCTAGATAGAAAATCCATTAGTGGCTCGTCAAATAGCTGATGAGACCCATTGGCCAACCAGTGGTGTAAAAATAGAAGGGAATTACAAGAGGAATCCCATTAGCCATATTTTGGAATCCCACTATTCGTATGATCATGTTTTACATGTTGTATGAGTTCTTTACAGAACTATTATCTAACTGATGGAAGCCCATTGGATATCTGGTGGTGTTCCCAAAAGCCAAATCATTTCATAGAGAACCATCAGCTAGCTAGTGGAAGATAATGGGTTTTTATTGATGATGATATGGGTGAGTAAATAATGGGGAATATAACAATTTATTTTTTATAATCTTATCCATCAAACCCGATTCAACCCCTATGACCTTGGAGGCTCTCTTGAGGTCATTTTACCCCTACAACCTTTAATATTTATAGATCAAAGTGCCTATTGATGCATTGAATCCACTTTAATATGTATAGCCTTGATCTAATTGTGAATACCCTTTTTTCCTTTTGTCTATACTTCTTTTATGGTTAGGGATCCTCATGTTATTGATGAATAATGATCATGATTGGAGTTTTTTATTTCTAGTATTCACACTTGGTTGATTCAACCCCTCCATCCCTCTCTGGTTGTGAACAACTTCTTAGCAGGTTAACTATTCTGTGAATTAAGGTAAGTAGTTTAGTATATTATCCCTTTTAATTAGAAACTTTATTTCTTGTTCAGTTTGCAATGGATTAGTAAATTTATTTTTAAATAATGACTTGGTATTATTGATAAATATTTTCAAATAGAATGGAATTTTTGGTAACCTCTTTGGAAATGGATTTTGAAATAAATTATTGATTCATGGAAAACTATTTTTAATTGGAATGAATTATTTGAATGATTACATTAATGATGATTCTGGATAAATAAATGCAAGAAATGTATTATGTATTTTTAAATAAATTAATTATTTTGAAATGTATGAATTTTGATAAAAACTATTTGATGTTAGTTTTTGAAGTGAAATATAATTTGAAAACTAGGATTTGGTGCTACTTGAAATATGTTTTTTTAAATTTATTACAGAAGAATGATTTATCCATCGAATCGTTTCCTGGAAGCACAAGGGAGACTGAGTAGATAGGTGGGTAGTCTAGAAAAATATCACTTTGAATTTATTAGATTTACCTAGAATTGGGGTGTTCATGAAAACACTCACTAAACATTGATGAGGTCTTGGAGTTCATTCATTAGTGTTGAATCCAATTACACATAATCTTGAGTCTTGGGAAGTTTGAACAGTAGGAGAGATATTTCGAAGAAGTTTTGATGTTATTTTATGCATGATGTTACCTCCCTCCTGTCTCACAACCAAGGTGCAATAATTAGAACTAAACTCTTGAGAAATGATTTATACATGTAATTGTTTATGAACTATATTATTCATTCCTATTTAATTGAAGTACATATTCATAATGGGTTTATAATTTCAATTCAAACTATTTGTAAATATTGTTTTTTATTCATTGTGAAAATGATCATAACTTGATGTTTTAAATAAACATGATCATTTTTGGTTTAAATGAAATGGACTATTGTGGAATGATTGGTGGGATCCTATCGAGCTAGTGTTTACTACACCCTACAAACTCTTTTTTTCATATGCATAATTAATGTTTCTAGGATTGGGAAAAGGAAAAATTATTGCTTGTAGGTTGTTGGCTTTCATGATAGTGAGATGTTCTGACATGGGGGGTGATAGGTAGAGTATGTGATCCAGTTATTATAAATAATTCACAGAGTTCATTAAATATTTGGTTTATGTGAAATTTTATATTATTGATCTATATTAGTTTTTTACTTTTATTTTTTCGAGACCTTGGTGGTGTTTTGGTGTTTTGGTGTTTGGATTAAGTGGAATTTTGGATTGTTATTCCATATCATGTTTAAAACTTTTTTTATTGTTGATTTTTTCAGTATACTAAATTTTTATGGATTATTATCCACTATTTTTATATTTTTTATTATTATAATAGATAAATCATTCCCTCGGATCATTTTTTATACTTATGAACTAGTCTCTAGCCTATGGGCATCAGAAATGACCTTCTCTCCATATGATGGTGGATTTAAGAATTTTTTTACTTGTTTACCCAAGTTAGTTCATGAAAAAATATAATCCATGGAAGGGTTCTACTCTTACAAGATATTGGTGTATATTTTTTAAGGTCTTGGTAAATAGGAGATATGATTTTTTGGACGTTAGGGGTAGTTTACAAAAGAGTTTCAATCCATATATCATCATAGAGAGCCTTTAGTTATCCGTAGTGGTTGGAAAATTTATTATTTGATGAATTAATTGAGATTATTCTAGTCTTTTAAATAAATTATTTGAGATTCATTTTCCTATATAGAGTTATGATAATGTTTATTATTATGTATCCTTTGACTAATGATTTCTTTTTTGTCTGAGGATATTGTTTAGTAACATACCCCCAAGAATACATTAGGATAGGCATTAGGAGGGATCTTATAATGAAACATGGAAATAAAACCATCTAGTTGAATATAAAATCATATAGGTATTAGTACACATAGACTATGATTTAGGGTAGGGGGCCACACGTATCCCCATTCATGCTAGAGAGGTGGAACCTTGAAGAGATGAAACCAGAGGTCAATACTAGTAGTTACTTCATTAAAACCCATTATCTTTATATGGAATTAATGATCCTAAAAACATATAGGATTGGTTTGGAAGGATTGAACGCATGTTTGAGTTCATTGATATGTTGGATTCTATTAGTGTAATGTTTTTTATCTTCAAGTTTGAGGGTACTAGTAGGAGATGTTAGGATTCCATATTTTTGCAAAAGTTGAATGAGGGATTGGAGTATAAAGACTTGAAGATTCAATTAATAGAGAAATATTATCCAGAGTCAATGATATCATCTAATTAAATACAGTTTCTCAACCTTTACCAATTGGATTATACAGTGACTTAAGATGACAACCATTTTTCAAAAATATCTCAATTTTCTCATGAGGAGTAGTTGAACATGAAGCTGAAGTAATAAGTGTTTTAAACTGTCCTTTGATCATATATCCAATCTCAAGTATTTATGGTAATGATTAAATCATATTATGATGTTATGTATAGAGCAATTATTGATGACATTTTCTAGTTTTTAATTCATTTTTGAATAGGGTTCCAAGCACTCCTAGTGTATACATTATTTATCCCTTTAACGGGGATATAATGTGTAATAAACCTTTTAGTGGAAATAGTAGTGGTGGTCCTCGATAGAAATATTCCTCCAGATCATTTGTAGTGTCTGGTAAAGGACCCCTGACTTGTTTTCAATATGGTAATATTGGGAACTCAAAGCATTCTTTCACAAAGTCACCCAAGACTTGTATCTACTTTAGATGATTTAGTCACTCTTGGAGGTTTTTTCCATGTTTTTTATAACCCACACAGTGGAACATAATCATTGGTACTGACAAGATCTACATCACAGTCAGATAATTCATGAATAATTAGGTTTTAGCCACAATAATTTGGAATAAAGATACATCTCGAAGTGAAGGATCCCGCAGTGGGAAGACATGCAGGTCTTGTAATAGTGAGAGGTACCATATATATTGATTTATCTTTTGTGGAATGTTTATTTGACACTGGTTCCTCTTATTATTTCATATCAACCCCCATTGTATATCTATTATATCTTTCAATGGAGCTTATCCCTTTGATGATATAGATTGTGATACCTTTTGGGATGAAGAGAGAGTAGGGTCTGTGATGCCCCTATTGTTCTATAAATTTATTATAGATCAATATCATATGAGACATTTTTAATGTTAAAATTAAATATTTATATGTTATTCTCAAAATGGTTTGGTTGGTTTATCATAAAGCCTGAATTGATTATTATCATCAGTGGTTGTCCTTTACTACCACTGATAGGATGTTCCATGTTTTCCAGGGAGATTGGGACATAAGAGATAACTGATGCATAAATAATATTATGGAATTGAGTATTATGATATCGATTTATGTTTTTGAATGGGTGTAGTGAGCCTCTAGTAACAACTTCTTCATGTATTTGTAGAATTCATGGAATTAATTATGCTATATTTTTCTTTTTTATCACTAGATAGGGATGTTTATTTCTCTATAAACATGTTACTTGTTACTCACCCCATATATATATCCTCATTACAAATGTAACTAGTTTAATTTATGGTTCTAATGAAACAGTTTTATGAATTAATGTTTAATGAACTCATTTGAACTAGCATGTCATGTTGGGAATCCCCAGTTCTTTTCACCAATAATGTTGATGAAACCCTTCACCTGCATGTTGATTACTAAAATCATAATCAAGTTATGATCAACATAAAGTATACATTACCCATAATTTATGAATTATTTGATCTTTTGAAATGGGTGAAGTGATTCTGAAACATTTTTTGTTTGTTTGGTTAACAATAACATTGGATTAAGAAGTTTGATATTCTAGACACCACCTTTAAGAGAATGTTTGGACACTTTGATTATCTAGTTATTCCATTCGGTTTTACCACTGATCATACTATATTTTTAGTTATAATTAATACAATTTTACAAAAGTAACTCAACTATTTTATTGTAGTATTAGTGGATAACATCTTCATTTATTCAAAAAACAAGGTGGATCATGTGTTTAAGGGATTTTTTGGACATCATTGGGAATCATTGAACCTATTAAAAGTTGTCTAATTGAAAATTACGAATTTTTGAAGTAATTTATTAGTGTAATGTAGTCTTGAAACATATCATCTCTACTAATCCTAAAAATATGAATGATTTTTTTTCATGGGAGAAACCAAAAAATTTCATTGGGATTCATAGAATCCTTTGTTTATAAGGGTATTATCACAGGTTCATGAAATATTTCCCCATGATGGATTCTCTATTGACAAATATCACTTGGAAGGAATACAATTTCATTTGGGATTCAATATGTTAGACATAATTTGATGAGTATATGATCTGTAGGACTATATATTTAGTGCCGACTCTTCCAGAGGTTGAGAAGGGATACATGATCTTTTTGATTCTTCATGATTGGGTTTTGGCTACGTTCTCATATAGAATGATCTTGTGGGGTCTTATAGATCATGTCAACTTAATCCACATGTGAATAAATTTCCCACACATAATCTATAACTCATAACTATGATAACATTCCTTAATAGATAGTGGAAATACCTTTCTAGAGAAAGAATCACCATTTACTATGATTATAAAATTATGAGTTATATATCTTCAAAACAATATTTGAATATATATTATAAGCAATGGGTAGATTACTAATAATATATTGAATTTTTAATTTCTTTTACACTTGGAAAGGTGAAATTTTTTGATGATTCTATTAGATGGATGTTTCCATCCCAATCTGTGTAGGATTCATCAGAGGTGTGGAATCTCATGACACACTTTTCTTTCATTAATTTAGGTTTTTGGGAGGATGAGACCGGGTTCTTATCAGAATGTGTTTTGTTTAAAAACAATTATCTTGAGATGATATTCTAGAAGAAGTAACTTATTGTTATGTTTTATGGTAATAGTAATTCATTATACAGCACAGATAACATCTCTAAATTTTCTCTATCTCCATAGGTAATTCCAAACTTCAAGAATTGTTTTTTCTATCTATTGACTATGCTAAGGGATATGATGGGGGATTATCATTTTTCTATTGGATAATTTTACCATGAATGAAAAAGATGTTTTATGATATAATGAATAATTTTCTAGTGAGAAGGATTGAAATGGAAAATCCATGATTTTATATCCCATTTTTATTCTTATCAACATACCAAGGACATGCATTAGAAGCCTTCAGGATTGCTTCAGCACCTTCCAATGTGAAAATGATAGTGAGATGATATATCAATGGATTTAATTATTGTACTTATGCATAATAATTGTTTAAATAATGTGATTTGGGTAGTTATTGATCGATCAACCAAATTATATCACTTTATTCCCATTTGTGACACCACCAAAGTTAAGGATTTATGAATACTTTATATGCAAGAGATTTTCAGTTTTCATGGAGTTAAAATTTCCTTTGTTTCTAATAGGTATTCATAGTTCACATATATGTTTTGAAGTGTCCTAGAGAAGTTAAATGGATCTTAGGTCATGTTGAGAACAATGTTCCATCCTCATACGGGTAGTAATACAAAACAAGAAATATAGATTCTTGAAGATATGCATTATGCTTGTGTGATTGACTTTAGAGGAGAATGGGATTTCTATTTGGGGATGATGTGGTTTTACTATAAAAATATATACTATTAATCCATCAGAATGGAATCATTTGAGTCCTTTTATGGTCATCCTTTTGAATGTAATATCTATTGGTCAGATATTGGTGAATATTCCCTAGTGGAATCTATATTAGTCAAAGAGATGTCGATAAAGATCAATATGATTATCTAGAGGTTATTTATGACTTAGAGATGTTATAAATATTATGGAGATCATTGTCCATATTCTTTGGAGTTACCATTTGACCACGTGTTCTTGAGAGTCTCACATTGGATGTGTCATCAGTGGCTTGGAAAACAAGGGAAGCTGGCACCAAGATATATGGGACCATTTGAGTTTGTTTAGTAGATGTGAATTATGGAATAACATTTGGCCCAACAACTACACATAACGTCGATCCATGACCTGTTCTGTGGTTTGAATCTTAAGAAATATATTTCTGACCCATATCATGTATTAATTTGGAGGATCATTATGTTTAACTTTATATGACTATGATTGAGAACCTAGTTTTGATTGTTGATTCTTATGTGAAGATAATCTAAAATAAGTCTATTCCTTTAGCCTGGGTTCTATTGTAGCATGGTTTATGCACTCATATGAAATGGGAGTGTGAGGCATTGTTGATAGAGTAGTGGCCTAATCTCTGTTATGGAAAAATATTCTTGATAATGATTTATAGGGGAATAAATTATTATGGTGGGTGGAAAACTAATTTCCCAACTCTTACTTTTAGGTATGTTATTTTTTTTGCATTGATCATATTAATTTTCATGTTGATTATTGATTATTACTACTTTTTTCTAGATTTTAAAGGGTCAGTGAGGTATTTGATTCTTTTTTGGGAGGTTAGGGGGTATATTGGGAATTTATTATAAGGTTTTTACATGGGTCTATAGCTATAAAATCTTCTTGTAGTCCACCAACTACACTTTGAGACACATTAACCTACCGGTGGAAACCTATTGACCCACCAATGGTGTTTTTAGTAGTGAAAATATTATTCTTGTAACCACTAGCCTACCAGTGGAATCCCCCTAACTAATTTGTGGTATTTCATGAATCTTAATAATTATGAATGTCACCACCAACAAGACAATGATAGTTAATATCTAGCCAATAACACCAATATTGGTTAGTAAATGACAAGAGGTATCTTATTTTTGGTTCCTAAAACCTCTATATATTTTATTTGATTTCCATTATTGAATTTAATTTAAACCCTATGAACATGGATGCTATATTTATGTGATTTAATCCCTTTAAACATTGAATATTCACATATCTAAGTGATTATTTAAGAATTTAATCTCTTTATGTAAATATCGCCTTGATCCAATTGTGAATTCCAATTTTCCTCTTATATCCCCTTATTTAAGGGATTTGGATCCTCTTGTTGTTGATAGATCTAGATATTTATTTGATATTTGTGTTTATTTTATTCAATATTGGTTGATTCTAGCTATAGAGACCCATACATTTCATATATAGATATTATGTCTTATTAGATGAATATTCATTACATAACATAATGATCCACCCCAAAATCATATAGGTATAGTACCTTTGAAAAAATAGATATATAATCAAAAAAATCATCATAAATATAAACCCTTATAAAAATATATAACTTAAAAACATTCTTCATAACCTGGGGTTAGGAAACATAAGAAAGTGTGATCTCATATGCTTAGTAATGGGAAATAAGGGAGACATCAATGATCAATTAAACATAACATAGTCATAAGGGTATCTGATCATGATAATAACATTTACAACCATAAACTTCATATCAAAATCATAATATTAAGTCATAGAATAAATATTTTATGTTTATAAGACAGGAATAAAATAGGAATCAAAGAACATAATCCACGAGATCATAACATTATCATAAGACATAAAACTATGTCAAACACATAAGAAAAATAAATTATTTCCACAGTAGTCATGGTTCATTAACAACACTGTCAAGTGGAATTTTATAACTCCCCAAACAATTGTAGTAGTGAAGGTTCACTCCAAAGACTATCATAGTGGATAGATTCCCTTACAGAACAGGGTTCACTCCACATTCCAATCTTCTTTATCTCATAAGATATCAATCATTAAATTTTATATTGGAGGGATATATAATTATAGGCCTAACCATAAAATAATGAAAATATTAAATATGTGTTTGATAAGATCAAAAACATTTATCATATCATAAACCATGAAATGGAAATGGGTTTCATAATTATTTCATAATATCATAACTCATTGAAAATAAGCGGGGTTCGTAAATATTTCATTTTATCATCATAGCATAACCTGTGGAAAATAAATTGCTTTCATAAATAACTTTTCATCATAATAAAAAACAATACATAAAAATAATAAGGTTAGTATAATTGAATAATATACCCACATAAGGTTATAAAACATCCTATGATGTCATCGTATATAGAAAATGATGTTAAAAGATCACTAGGAACATTTTTTTGAGGAAAATACTCTTTTTACTATGAAATTACTTATTTAAAATCTAAATAAAATCACAAATATTAAATAAAACATTTTATTTGAAAAAACATGTAAAATTATAAATAAATATTTAAATAATTGAGTTTTCATGATGCTGTGAAATTATATTCAAGCCATGTACATTAAAAAAATTATTCCTTGCACATTTTTGATAAAAAGTAAAAATTACCCCATTTGTTAAATGATAAAAAGATTCATTTTAAATAATTTTGTAAAAAATCAAAACATGGGTAAAAATTAATTTAAACCATAAAATATGAATATTAAATACAATACTAAAAACAATTTTAGAAAACCTGGATATATAAGAAAAAATGTTTTTGATCGAAGAGAGAAATATAGTTGGTTTTTATTTTAAAACATTCTTTTGAAATCTTTATTAGATTATGAAAGAAAAATGTAATAAAAATTTTTATTTCCATAAATTACATGATGAGTATAAAATTAATGATCCTCTTGAGATATTGATTATAATATTTCATCATTGGGAGTATAATTATAAACAATCACAATAAAGAATGAGATGGTATTATAGAACCCTGACCACATTGGTAACTTATGAATAATAATCCACATGAAAGAAAAAAACAGATATTCATATGAATATGACATAAATTTTATTATAATAATCATTTAATACATTCATGGGAAGTATATACACCACCCAAAATAAATAGGTTGTGAATATTGTTTGTCTCCAATAGAAATAAAAGTGAGAAAAAAATCATTTACCTCAGGTCTGACATAATTTGTATGTGTTTAAACCCTCTATATAATTAATATAGGTTTATTATAAACATATTATATATCCATAATTATATTTATCATACCATATTTTATTTACTTATTACATTTTTCCACTTTTTTAACCAAAATTATTTATTAAAATTACTATTCCAGGTGACAATTGAATCGCCTTTTATGTATGTTTTGGTTCAGTAGTCTTGGTCATTGTTCTTTAATTATGGTTTCATCATATTTTGTATGTAAAAAATGAAATAAATATCATTTATATTTTTTATTTACATATTTATTGTCATCTAAAAAATCATAGATAGAAAAATGAACTATATCATTCATGGAGACGTAGGATCTATGAACGTAGGAATAATACTGTCATTTATTGATGTATGGAATGAAAGAAATGTAAATAATAATTCACTGCTAGAAAATAGTTTTTAAATAATGGATATCATTTATAATCATTAAATTTATCTCTATTACCATCTATTTTGAAATAAAATGAAAAAATTATAACATCACTTTATGGATGTTGTAGTACACACGTACACACAAGTGACATTATTGTTTTTAAATGGGTTGAAAGGTAATATAGTATATGTTATATTATAATTCCTAATGTATATATATTTTATAAAAATCATATATATACTTGAAATCAAACATTATATCCACCTGTGATAGGTGATAATGGAAAATGAATTTCATCAGTTCACCACGCGGTAGTCCACCATACAAACGATCGACAGTTTCATTTTCTATTTTATAGAAGAATAGATTAATATAGTCCATTCAACTAAAATAATAACAAATAAATATATTTAATATTATGGTGTTTTTATTTCATCATTTTATAAGAATATTTTAATGGGGAAAAAGAGAAAAAATGAAAATTCATGGTTAAGAACTTCTAATCTTCTTGAGAGAATCTCTTTATTTTTTTACCTAATTCCATCCTCGGATGGCTTTATGATAAAAAATTGTACTATATGTAATGGTAAGGGATCTATAGAAGGTATATGGGCTTGTATTTTTTGATCCACAATGGATTTTGAAGTGTGTTTGGTAGAGGGGATATGTCATTCTATAAGTAGGGGAGGGAACCCATTTGGAAATATCTTAAAAGAATACAAAATGACATTAATTACAAAACAATCATCCTAATGGAAATAGATTCAAATTTGGGATAATAAAAGTCTAAATATGGCCATATTATAGAATTTATACATGTTTAATTAGAAAAATTACCCTTATATCTTTTGGTTTAACCCCTAGTAAACTTATTTTAACCTTAACAATAATAATTACTTTTTACTGTTTTGACTATTCATTATGACTAACAAATTTAGTTGGACTTATTAAATAATATTAAATATTATTATTTAAAATATATAATCTATTTTATAAAATTAAATTCATATACGTTTCAAAATATAATTTAAAATGAAACCCACAAACAAGATGACAAAGGAATTTTACAAAGGAAAAGTTTTCATATGTTTAAAAAGAATATATATAAAAATTTGACATGTAATGGATTACAATGAAATAAATTGGATTAATAATGAAATAGTTGGATTAATTTTAATTTTATACCATTTTATAACAAGATGTAACTTTATAAATTCATCAAACTAAAAGATAATGTTTAATAATAATAAGTAATTTCACTATTCAAGAAAAATTAATCTTTCTATTAAATTCTCAAAAATTTACTCAAAGTTAATTTTGGAATTTTTAATTAAAAATTATTGTTTTCAAATAAATTTTATAAAATATGGAAAAAATAATTTTAAAACAAGTTAAAAAATATAACGACATAATCTTGATGTACATAGACATTACATAACTTTTACAGAATACTTAAAACATAATAAAAATAGACACCCAATGAACATATTAGTTTATTTAATTTAGAGTCATGGAAACATAAACACTAGTTCCTAAGAGAGGTACATTATCTCCCCTAGGTTTATCATGATGATTACCCTTTTTAGATATATCACACTGATACATATCCTCATAACCTGTGGAAGGAAACAATAAAAAATGGATGAGCTTAGATGCTCAGTAAGGGTAATCAAGAGAGAAATTTAGGTGTAAAACTGATCATTGGGGAATGATAATGTGATCATAACATTATTATATCATACCCTTAATATCAAATTACATAAACCAGAATTATGGATTAAATCTAGATACTTTATAAGGCATGAATCAAAAGGAGATAATGAAAATAATCCTTGAAATCATAAAATATGAATAAAACATGGAATAGTGGAAAACATATAATGATAAAAAAAATTATGTATAGGGTACCTACCAAGATAGTAGTACCATGTTAGGCTTGGTCTAATAACCAGTGTAACTTCAACGAGCTTGGGATTCCCTCCCATAAACCCTCTTGTTTTTGGCATGGGATGTTCCTCCCATTCACCCTCTAGTTTTGGGCTTAGTATTCCCTCCAGTCTATCCTTTGAGATCATAAATCATTTATCATTATCCAATTCATTGGAGGGGGATATAGGTCCCAACCATTGTAAAATAACATCATTCAAACATGTTCTACAAAATAAAACTTTTATTATATCATGGCCCATAAAGGATATATATTTAATAAACATCAAATCCTAACCCATGAAATGAAATGGGTATCATTAACTTTTCATCAGATCATAATCTATGAAAAGAGATAGGTTTGATAATCACTTCATGAAATCATAACCTAGGAAAATAAATGGGCTTCAAAAGCATAAAACCCAAGAAAGATGAATGAATTTGAATATCATATAACCTATTAAAGAGGAATGAGTTTAATAAACCACAATCCATCAAAACATATACCATTCAGAGGAAGAATGTGTATAGAACCATTAAATAATATCTTAGAAGTGCATGAGTAACATCAACCGATGTCATCATATATATAAAATAACATGGAAAGATATTTTTAATACATTTTTTATGGAAATATATATTATTATTTTAAAAGTAATTTTTAAACCATTTTCTTTGAAATGCATTGAAAATATATAAATAATACTTAAAATCATTTTGAAAACCTTTTACCTTGAAAACTTATAAAATTATATTGAAAACATTTTGAAAACCATTTTCCTTAGAAAAATATAAAACAAATATGAAAAACATTTTGAATCCCATTTCTTTATAAAGAGAATATTGAATACATTTTTTAAAACCATTTCATGGAATTTAATTTGAAAACTTATAAATAAGGATTGAAATAATTTTGAAAACATTTTTATTCAAAAATTATAAAATAAGATTCATATAATTTAAAAAAACTTTTTTTTGAGATAAATCTTATGATTTATGAACTATGCTTAAAAACGATTTGAAAACCTTTTTAGAAAACATGGTTTTGAAAGAATATAGATTTGTGACTGAAGAGAGAGGTAATTTTGAGATTTATGAAAAATACTTCATTAACTATCATATGTAGAAAATAGTGAAAAAATTGTAAAAATACATGAATATATAATGATTGGAAATTTGATAATAAATTTTGTTAGTGTTTTTTATATATGGATCAAAATATTTCATAAAATGAATCATAACCACAAACAATATCGAAAAGGGATGAGATTATTTCAATAAAATCTTACAACATAGTAACATTGAACCATAATCAAAATTAAAGAAAATTAAATTAATTGATTATTAAAATATCATTAATGGAAAATGATTCATGATATATCATTTCAAAGGTATTATATACACATCAGGGAATAATATAGGTGCATAACATGTCATGTTTCACAATGATGGTAAATTATGACAAAATTACATTACCGATTTGGTAACTTTTGAAACATAAAACCCTTGAATGAAATATTTAAAATTGATATATAAATACCCATAAATTTAAGTATAATAATAATACAATTCCTTAGTGGGATGTATAAACCCCACACAAAAGTAATGGGTGGTGAATAAAGTATGTATCTCACAGAAATAAAAGTAAGATGCAATTCCCTTACACTGTGCCATAACTCTCACCATACTCATTCAAAACTCCTGTATAATAAATATAAATTTATTATAAATATATCAAATAACCATATTATTATATATAATCCCATATATGTTTTTATTATGACTTTATATTACCTTCTTGATAACAATTCTTTTTTATGGTTACGCTACGGGTAATATTTGCTTTGTTCTTTGCATGTTTATTAATTTGTTATATATTTCACTCTTATACACTTATAATGATTTAAACAATTTAATCTATTATATAAATATAATTTATAATCATTATATGTGTATTATAAAAATCAATATAATATATAAGTATAAAAATGTAATACACCGTTATGGGGACGGTAGGTTGTACGTACGCATTAGCGCTGCTTCCATTTTATTAACATATTGATAGAATGAAATTAAATGAAATATATTTATAAATGTATATGTAATCATATATATAATATAATTTCACTAATCGTGTCCTTAAAACATTCCGTGTAATGTGTGAACAAATCACATCGCTTTGAGGGGGTGGTTGTATACACTTTCTCAAACAAAATAATCGCATTTACTCAAAATTGAATGTATAAATATATGTGAAAAAAAAAGATTAAAAAAATTATATTCATAATATATATAATATAAAACATATATAAATATATTTTCCATCATAATGTCCATCATGATATGCAGTAAAAGAAAAAAAATGAAAATTCACTATTTCATGAGGCGGTCGTTAGCCATACACATAAACACCATGTTCATTACCCATTAGATATAAATGTGTGTTAGTGTAGGTAAAACCCTTAGTATAAAAATATAATTGTATATTGAGGATAATTTTGTTGTTATACAATCTTAGAATAAGAATAGTTGAGGGAGTGGAGAAAAAAAATAAAAGAACAGAGTTTTAGGGAGGGTGTTGCCTATTAATGTGGTAAATACATATATATTTGAAAAAAGGAAATCCATGGAAGTATGTATTCCAATATAAAGGATTAAAAGATGTGTTTTGGGTTTTTGGGAGGATATTTTAGAAGATCTTTGCCAAACATATGTTTTTTGAGAGGTGTGAAGAAGATGTAGAGTTATTTCCTTTTTATAGTAGACGGGGAGTGGAACTCTTGTAAATACCTAAATTTATTCAATAATGGTAGGTATACATTACATAATGTTCCTCCAAATTTGGAAAATAATGGATTAATGTGATGTTATGTTCAAAAAAATATTCACCCCACAAAAATATTTTAATTTTAATAATTTCGTTCCTTGACTTCTACGATTCTACAATGTTATTACTTTGGGTTTTATTAAAGCATTTAGTTTTCTATCCTAAGTAATTTATACATTAATATTAAAATAAAGTGATATTAATTATAAAATATAGATCTAATAAATAATAATTAAGATAAATAATTTATGAAATAAAAATATCATGTGTTTTGTATATTAATTTTTAATATATGTTTGTGTGACACCGAAAACACTGCATAAACCCATACCATGATAACAATGTTTTTAAAATCGATGGGTAAATATGTTAATTATAAAATATCAATTTTTATATTAATAGTCCATATTTAATATTTTTAACCCTTATAAATAACTTTTTAGGAAATATTTTTTCATTAATTTGAAATCATTTTATAAATTATAATTTATTGTAAAATAACAATAATGTAAATTTTGAAATTATTTATATAATTTTAATTTTAAAATAACTAACTATGTTTTATTGTATTGGTATTACATTAGGTACAAGGCCTTAGGATCAATCCCGACCCTTAGAGGCCATAACATTTCTTGGAATAATTATTACCACAACCCAACCTCCTTGGCCTTAAAAGGTATATTGTATTGGTATTACATAAGGGTGATGGAATCAAGACCATCAACATTCCAAGTCACCCTAGGTTGGTTATCAAATCAATAGTATCTATCAACATCATTGTTTCTACCCACACAGGTAATCACATCTCTGGGTTGGAGGAACTCTCACCCCACAATTATTTCATATGCTAAACCATTTTAAGGGAATATCTAGGGTCCACTAAGGAATGTTGGGGTCATTAATCATCATTAATAAAATAAAAATACATTGAAATCCAATTAAAACCATGAAGGGGTCCATGATTTTTCAGGATCACAATAATAACCAAGGACTTGACCATTCAAATCCATAGAAACAATATGGTGAATAAGGGTCCAACATGGACATCGACACTTCATTCCTTTTTTCCATAGGAATTAAATTTATAGAAAAAAAAATATAAATTACATAGGTCAAATTCAATTAGTGATGAGACCTTATATCACATGATGGAAAAATGAAATACATAAATTACCCTAGGAAATGATTAAGGCCTACCTACCATGTAAAGTATAAACTTTTACTTTCAGTAAAAATATTTGTTTTACATTACTATTCTTGATTTTCATGTTGATTCATGGTTGTTCATACTATTTTATATCCTTTAAAGGGTTTGGGTTGTGTTTTAATTTTTTTGAGAGGTTAAGAGGTGTCCTAATCATTTGGAATGAGGGTGTACATGGGTCTCTAGATATAAAATCTTTAGGAAGCTCATCATCTTGTTGATGAGACCCATTGACCAACAAGTGGTATACTAGCAGTATGGAATTCCTATAAGAATCCCATTGGACATATGGTGGAAGACCTCCAGAAAGATGATGGTGTTTCTAGTGGTGTAAGAGTTATTCCTTGAACTAATTTCTAGGTTATGGAATCCCATTGTCCAACCAATGGTGTTACTAGAATCCCATGCATTTTATATGGAACCATAGACTAGCTGTTGGTAGCCAATGGATTATTAGAGACGCTATCCTGAGCGAGTGAATGATGGTAAATATCATACTTTATTTTCCAAAACCATATTCTAATTTAATTGATCACATCCATCAAATCTAATTCAACCCCTATGACCATATATTCTCTCTCTATGTTATTTTATCCCTTCCCACCATTAATAATCATAGATTAATTTCCTATTAAGGTATTGAATGTATTTTATTAAGTATAGCCTTTATCTGATTATGAATACTGCTATTCCTTTTATCTATAATTATTCATGGATTGTGGATCATTATGTTGTTGATAAAATTGATACTTAGTTGAGGTTTTGTTTTTTTTGGATTCCATATTGGTTAATTATATCCCTTCATATCACTCTAGTTTTGGATCCTTTGCTTGTTTGTTGAAGATTCTGTGAATTAAGGTAGTTAGTTTAATATGGCATCCCTATCAATTAGAACCTCTATAATTTATTTAATTTTTAATGGATTCTTAAATTGGTCTATAAAGAGTTTCATGATATTATTAATAAATATTTTCATATGGAATGATTTTTTATGAAACCTGTTTAGTATTGGATTCTGAAATAATGCATTGAATCATTGAAAATGGGTTTTAATTAAAATGAATTATTTGAAAGCTTAAATTGATGATGATTCTTGTGAAATGATAGAATGAAAAGTTTTAGAGATTCTAATGGAAATTTTATTATTCTGAAAGGCATGAATTTTGATAAAAACCAACTTATTTATTGTTTTTGAAATGAAATAGAATGTAAAAACTATGATTTTTTTCTACATGAAAGATGTTTTTTAAATTTATTTGAGATGAATATTTTACCCATTGATTTATTAACTTGATGGAACTGGGAGCCTGGGTAGTTAGGTTGGTAGTCTAGGAAAATCATTATTGGAATTTATTATATGTACCTAGAAATAGATTGTTGATGAATGAACTAACTAAACATTAATGAGGGCAAGGAGTTATTTTGTTACGGTGGAATCTAATTCCCCCTAAGATTGAGATCATGGGATGTGTGGACAACAGGGTCCATTTTACACAGAAGGTGTGATGATCATTGATCCTTGACGTAATATACACCGTGGATCATAACCATGGTGCTAGAATTAAAACTAAACACTTTAAATATGATTTATACATGCCAGTTGTTTTGAAATATTTTATTCATGTCTGTTTAATTGAAATTATTATTCATAATGGGTTTTTAATTTCAATTGAAATGATTTGAAATAATTTATTTTTATAAATTGTGAATATGAACATAATATAATGTTTTTTTAAAGTGAGAATTTTTGGTTTAATTAATATTAAAAATTATGGAATGTTTGGTGGGATCCTATCGGGTCACTGTCTATCAGACCCAACTTATTCTTTTCAGAATATGTAGAATTTATTTTTCCAAGACTAGGAAAAGGTAAATGATTTCTTGTAGGTGGTGGGGTTTCTTAACAGTATAACCTTGGGACTTAGAAATTATTGGATTATTATCTAATCCACCTATTATAAATAAATATTTGTGGTGATGGAATCTATGGTTTATGTGTAATTTTATATTATTGTTTCACATTAGGTTTTTTACTTTAATTTTTGTGGATACCTTGGTAGTGTTTTTCATATTTTTTATGTGATGTTTTGGATTGTTGTTCTATCTCAGGTTTTGTACATTACTTTTTTATACCACTTTTCTCTTTTTGATTTTTTTAGTATACCAAATTTTTATGGATTCTTATCAACCACTTTTTTTTATTGGGAATAAATAACCCTCCTGATCATTTTTATTCCTTTTCACTAGTCTCTATCCTATTGGGATCAAGAATTCCCATCGATCCATGTATGGGTTGATTCAGTCACTAGTTTGACAGGTTATCCCGGTTACTTACTGAAAAATTATCATTTAAGGAAGGTTGTTTCTCATCATGGATATTGATATGATATTTTGAATGTCTTAGTAAATAGGATATATTATTTTTAGGACTTCACAGGATGGTTTAATGGGAGTAACTATCATGATCTCATCATAGAGAGCCTTATGATTCCATGGGTGGTTGGAAAATAATTGTCTTTGATGAATTAATTGATCTGATTCTAGACATTTCCCAAACAATGATTTGAGATTTATGTTCCCATGTATAGTTCATATAGATAATATTCAGGCTTTTGTATCTCTTGAATGATGTTTCATTTTGTGTTGATATTGTGTAGTACCATTACCCCAATAAGACTTTATATTAGGCTTTAATATGGAGATACTAATGAACCATAGAAAGAAAAACCTATAGTTGACTAGATCTTCATAGAAGTAGTATTTTGTATGGTATATGATCTAGGAAAAATAGACCACACATATCCCCTTCCATTCCAAAAATATTTAATCTTAAAGGGATGATAATATTGGTCAATCCCTAAAGTCTATTCATTATAAAACACTATCCTCCCAAGGAGTGAATGACCCTAAAATGGTGAATGACTTTTTTGGGAAATATTGAATTAATCTTTGAGTTCTTGGAGATGCTTGATTCTATTATGGTGGAGTTTATCATCTGTGTGCTTGAGGGGAATAATATGAGATATTGTGATGACATTGTTCTGGAAATGTGGAATGAGTTCTTAGAGTGGAAAGACTTGATAATACTCTTTACAAAGAGATATTATCTATATTTAATGGTATTTTCTATGTTAACTAAGTTTCTCAGACTTCACCATTGGGGATGAATAGAGACTCAGTATAAAAAATATTTTTCTAAACAATCTTAATTTTATTCTGATGTGGAGATGAATGATAAGATGAAGGAATACATGTTTCAGAGGGGCCCTTAACCATACATCCAATATCAAGTCCTTATGGTGAAGATTATATCATATGTATATATTCTGTATAGAGCTATGATAGCCAAAATATTGTAGTTGGTAATTTAAGTTTGACTTCAATTCCACATACTTCTACTGTAGAATTTATGGATCCACTTAAAGGGAAGATAAAGTGTAATAAAACTTATTGGGGATAAAATAGTTGTGTTTCTTAACAAAAGAATTATTATATATCATCATCTATTTCTCTTAAAGGCCCACTATCATGTTTCCTAGTATTGTAATATTGGGAACTAAAAGAATGATTTCATGAAGGCACCAGATATTTGTAGCTCCTATATATGCTATAGTTACTTTCATAGGTTTTTTGGTGTTTTACTACCCTTTATAGTGGCACAAAATACTTGGTACTGAGAGGATCTATATCATAGTTAGATACATAAATAAAAATTAGGTTCACCCCACAAGAATTAGGAACAAAGATACATTACACAATGGTGGAGTCTAAAGTGGTAATAGATGTGGGTATTGCAATAGTGTGATGTGTCATTTAAATTGATTCATAATTATTGATTTCTTTAATTGAAACTAGTTATTCTCATTATTTCATATCCACCAACACTTTGGATATGTTATATCTTACAATAGATCTTATGCCCTTCAAGATGTAAATTTTAAAGCCTCTTGGGATGGAGAGAGAGTAGGTTTTGTGATTCCTTTATTGTGATTTCTATTTATAAAAGTAAAATCTAATATGAGAAATCTTGGATCTTGAAATGAAATCTTTAGATGTTATTCTCGAAATGGACTGGTTGTTTCCCATAATGCATGAATTTAATATTATCATTAGAGGGTGTCAAGTACTCTGTCTGGTGTGAAGTTCCATGTTTTCCATAGAGAATGGGATAAAAAGGGATATCTGATATAGAAATACACATATAGAGTTGGGTAGAATGATATATGTTTATTTTATTGAATTTGATCAGGATGTCTCCATTAACAAACATCCACTAGCAATTTTTGAATTCTTGGAAGTGTTTCTGCATGATTTGTTTATCTACCACTAGAGAGGGAGGAGTAGTTCTATATTATCTTGGTACTATGTAATCATCTCTACTCTATTTCATTCTACCATATGGAACAAAATTAATTTATGGTTATAAGGAAATAGTTTTATTAATTGATTTCCGAGAGCTTTATTCTACCTAGAATGTCACATTGGGAGTTACCAGTTCTTTTTGGAAAGAATGGTGATGAAACCCTTCACAACCGTGTTGATTACTAAAAGTTTAATAGAGTTATGATCAATAGAAAGTATACATTACCAAGAATTGATTAATTATTTCATTAGATGAAATTTTTGAAGTAGTTTTCAAATATTTGTCTTATTCTGGTTACCACTTGCTAAGGATTATGGAGATTTATATTTTATAAACCACATTTTGGACAAATTATGGACACTTTTTTGGTCTTGTTATTCAATTCATCCCGACCAACACTTCTACATTTATAATTATAATGAATAGTATTTACCACCATTAACTTAAATATTTCATTGTGGTATTCATTGATTTCATCTTGTTCAATGGAAAATTTTGCAGATCATTTAAGGGATATTTTAGACATCTTAGGGAATTATCGTCCTTGTGACAAGATATATAAGTGAAAATTTTAGATTTTAGAGGAATTTGTTTTTGGGAACATGTTATCTAAAAAAAATATCTATATTGGTACTATGAATGTGAAATACATTATGTCATGGGAGGAAACAAAAATGTATATAACATTCGAATAATCTTGTGTTAAGAATGTTATTTCTATCGGTTCATGAAATATTTCTCCATGATGGGTCTTTTATACAAAAATATCACCAGGAAGGTGTAACACCCCGAGAATTTATGAAAAATATTCTTTTAATTTCATTAATGTATTGTGTTGTATTCTACACCAATATTATCTTGCGCTATACGCAACACTGTATTAGCTTGCAGTATACACAACACTTTTCTTGGCTCTTGTTACACACAATTTCAAGTTCGTTTGATAGAATTTATTCTACACAAAATTGAGTATATATATATATATATATTCAATGTATAAATAAAATATGGTTGGGTTCTGTTATATGCAACAACAAAGGAGTTGTGCACTACACGCAACCCTGACTTGGCTTGCATTACACGCAATCACGACCTTCCTCGATAGCGTGTGTTGTACGCAATACCTGGTTTTACTAACCAATGATATATTATTATAATATTGTCATGAACTAGCCGTTATGAATAGTTTTAACTAAATTTTAAATTTTATAACATTATTATTCATCTTACACATTTCTAGAACATGGTAGAAGAACAAAATAAAATTTTCGGGTAAAATAAGTATTTTTAAAAAAATGCAGTTTTGCCACCTTTTGATGGAGTAACCACTTTAAATCTAGTTTTGGACATGTTTATAAGTTAAATTTGAAAAAATAAAATTCTTCTTTTGAATCAGGATATAAAAAATTACATTAGATAAATTTTGATACTTTTCCGATAACTTTCATATTTTAATGAATAGTAAAAACACGCTATATTTTAATTAAAAACAACTTTTTTCATCGTAATATCTTATG
Source organism: Viscum album (assembly GCA_963277665.1). Taxonomy (NCBI): domain Eukaryota; kingdom Viridiplantae; phylum Streptophyta; class Magnoliopsida; order Santalales; family Viscaceae; genus Viscum; species Viscum album. The sequence continues at coordinate 109,050,759 of OY728126.1, read as the reverse complement.
TGGTTAAATTATAATATTGAATGGTTTTAAAGTATAAATAGAATATATTTTTACCATTTAATATAATGTATGTCATTAGCATTGATTTTACCTTGAATTCGTAGGTTAAATCAATTCAATCTTTTGCAATGTTTTGAAGAAAAACCCATTTTCTTTCGACAACGGGATTAATTTTAATTTAATTTATGAATCTTTTGTGTATTAAATTTGGAAAAATGGATTCCATATTTGTAATCAGTGGGTCCAAATTATGTTAATAAGCTACTTTTTATTTTTGGGCATTGTGAATAGTAACTACGGTAAATTTTATTTACTATAGTTAACGGTAAATCGGGTAATTAAGGGTAAATATAAGATTATAAAATTACCCTAACACTTGGAAAAATCCTATTGGATGGATTAAAGTAGACCCATATAACCTAAGGGTCGGATTAGATTCATTTTATGGACTTTTTTCCATGAAAATAATTTAATTATTATTATTACCAAAGAATGTGACAACATGTCACTTTCTTAAATATTATAAGTATAATAATTTTAATTTAGTGATAATCTTCATGAGACTTCAAACATGAATAGTCTCCAGAAAGATAATACAATTATCTACATCATAGGAATTAATTTATAATTTTTAGGGATTAAATAATTATCATTTATTATGACACAAAGATGATGCAGTAATTGTCTTATTAATGAAATATTGACATAATTGATGTTATAAATGCCCAAATAAATGTAATTTGAGACTTTTTATGACTTATGTTAATTTTATAGGTTAATATGACATGTTATTGTTTATTTAAGTAAATTTGTTTGAACTTATCATTCTGTTTTGAATTTCATAAAAATCATGTACCAAATAGTGTCAAAATTGACATAAATTAGTTTTTAAAAAAAATATTATATTATTAATTGATATTTTATTCCTAAAAATCTAATGTTCGGACAAATGACTTAGATAAGGTTATATATATTGATAATAAACAACTTGGGGTTCGTTTGGCTTGATATAGTATGTTTATTAACCATATAGTGTAAGAAAACAAAAAGACACGGTAAAAGTTAAATTATTTAACTTAGAGTTAAATATAATTGATAAGGTTAAAATAATAACCTAAAAATGTATAAATCCTATTGGATGAGAGTAGTTCGACCCATAACCACTTTAGATTCTAAATAAGACCCTTTGGAACCATTATAAACCGAATTTTACCTTAATATAAAATAATATTTTGAGATTTTCCTAAGGTGCCCCTCTCCTCCCTTATAAAAGGGAACCTCCTCCCTCTCCTCCTCACACCAATTTGAGCATTCAAGCTCGGCAAACCCCTGACAAAATCTCTTCTCCACTTCCCTAGTATCATCCTAGAGTTCCTTGTCTGCTTCAAAGACCATCCTTAGTTCTTTAAGTGGAGTTTAAGTGAAGGCGCGTCAAAAAGAGGTAATATCCATTACCGATCTTTTCCAATTTCTTTCTTCTTCAACTTATTTTTCTTTAGTTGTTTCAGGATAAAGTAATAACATTAGTATTTATTATATACTTATATGTTATTATAAATATGAAACAACTCTAGTTAACCTTCTATCCATCCTACGGAAAAAGGAAATCACCGCGCGTGCGTACGTACGGAATACCGTCTCCACGCCGTGGTGTAATCTATTTTCCGCCACCACCTTAATTGGATGGGTATAATGGTGTAATGAGTAACTATATATGATTATTATAAAGTGATATTGATACTGAAATAGTATACATACACTTCAACACAGGTTCACGATCATGAGAACGATATCATCGCTCGTGCGTACGTACGGACTACCGTCTCCACGACGTGACGAGATTCATTCTCCACTTTAACCATTCATGAATGATTATAAAGTATATATAATAAGTAATCATGAAATATATTACATAATAATGATACTGGATTTATGTATATATATATGTATGTCATCTACTTAATTCCGTTCAACTCAATAAGGAAACGAAAACAGCGTTCATGCGTACGTACGGCCTACCGTCTCCATGAACGGTGTATTTCTTTCCATTTACTGATTTATTATATATATGTATATTCTGAATATATATATATAAATCATGTTTTATATTCTGGAATTAAGTAATCATAATCTAAGTAATCATATGAATAATTACAAGTCAAAACGCGGACGACAAATGAAACAATTTTACCCAAAATGCTCTTTAACATGGAATTTACAAAAGAACGGGTAATATAAAGTCATAAGTGAACCATATATGATATCATAACAATTAATATGATTCTGGAATAAGTCAATACATTATTTAAATCATTATACAGGGGGTTCAGACACTTACAAAGCAAGTCAGACCTAAGGTAAGGGAAATATCACAATCTCATTTTTATCCGAGATTGTTTATACTTTGGCATTTACTGGGGTGTATTTTATCATCCACATCCATGTTTCCTCAATATGTAATATTATTTCCATTCACCTAAAATTTTTTAAATACCATTTTACCCTTCGGTGAGTTTTTAGTAAAAGATATGAAAGGAATATTTTGTCTTTTTTCGTACGAGGTACTTTTTTTGACTTTTCCGACAAAAGTACGAGAAGAATGTTTTTTAACTTATACGGCATGAATGGATTTTTAAAACATTATTTCCAAAAATATTCCTTTACAAGTTTTCAAGTTTATTTTTAATCAACTTCTTTTAGTTTAAAATTGTAAGACATGTTAAGAAAGGAAAATGTTTTTGAAGTAGAAAGGATATTTTCCTCAAGAATGAAGTTCAAGTGTTTTATCAAAATTATTTTCCATCTAAGATAATAAAGGGTTCTGTTTTTATCCCTATTATTAAATTGATTTGATTATGTTGTGATGGAATTATTTTTATGAATTCCTTTGTCTTATATGAATTGTTTTATGACGTCATGATGTTTAAGATTCCCATTTGTATTACATGGGTTATGCAATGATGTATGATTTATGATTTTGTGACACACATAAGAATGGTATCATTATGAGATGGATGGGACCTATATATCCCTCCAATTCATTGGGTAAAGATTTTATATCTCATGAGATAGACATGGCTGGAACGGTAGGTTATACCGGTTCAGTGAAACAGGACTGAAACGAGGGTGACTCGGTTCAGAAAGGGACTTTGTTCACTAAGATAGTCTTGGAAATGAGTCTTGACTAACAAGAAATGATTATTTATGATTATGTGTGTATGCCACAAAGTTTCATGTTTTAAGTTATGATTATTGTGATTACATTTCACTGCCATGATTTATCCCATGTTATGAAATTATGATCTCTTTTGCAGGTTAAGATTTCCAAAAGTTATGTGCTTGTGTATACGATGTGATTGATATTTCTTTTGTTTACCCTTACTGAGAATTTGAGCTCACCCTTTTATGTTTACTTTTCCCCAGGATATAAAGAAAGGTTTTAGGTATAAAAAAAGGAAGATCTTTATGGGAGATGTTGAAGATCTTTCACCAAGATTTGAATATTATATTCTGAGTTTCCAAAGACACTAAACTATTACGATCCTTGTGTGTGTGTTTTTGTTATGTACTAAGTATTCCGCAAATGTAATGTTATGTCAATGTACGTCAAGCTTTGGGTCTCTACAGTTGGTATCAGAGGAAAGGTTTAGTCAACCTTTGGAAACTAAGATGCGAAAACATTAGTGAGACCCCTAGAGATATTTCTAAGGTATGTCTAGGGATGCCCCTAAGGATAAGTATACGTATAGGATATAGTCCTAGAACTATGGTAACGATATTAGATTAAACCAAAGATGTTAGATATTGAAGTTACTCCCCCTTTATTATGATTTTTTCCTCTCACACTATTCTTTTTGGGTTTTAGAAAATGGCTGGAAACAAGGTCATTCACGATAATGAAGGATATGATGGACAATGGAATGATATTATTCATGAGAAACCAAATGAAATGGGATTTGGAAGTCCAAATATCATTATTATTCTGAATCAGCAATTTCATAATATGATCAATAAAGTAAAATTTGGTAAGTTTCCTGACTCAGCTAATAAGAGAAAGATGGAGTTTCATGATGATCATAGAGGAAAGAAAGTTCAATTTCCCCTTTGTAAATCATGTGGGAAGAGGCATCAAGGAGAATGTTTCAAAGGAACTGGAAGATGCTTTGGGTGTGGAAAAGAAGGAAACAAAGCCAGTAAGTGCAAAGGAAAATGATCAGTTAACACCATGGACAAGGATAATGGTATTTCTACGACATCAACAATGATTAGATGTTTTAAATGTGGAATGTACGGGCATTATGCAACCCAATGCACTAAGGGAAAGTCTCATGAAGAGAATCAGTATGGTCGTATGGGTAGTATTTATGTTGATGATGATGAAGAGACTACAAATGATATGTGAGATGAAAGAATTGTTGAAGCTCAGTCAATGGTTTAAGAATGTAGTGGAATGATTACATGTTTATCATGTGTAATGTTGTATAAGTAATATCATGGTACTATGGAATAAAGAGACATCTAAGGATTGTTACACTGTTGTCTTTCCTTGAGTTTTAAAAGTGTATGATTAATGGTACCAGTATCCATTAAAGTTTATTCAGATATTTTTGGAATATAGATGATATGCACATAATGAAGGGATAAGGAGAAAATTAAATGTTTGATAGTATTCATGAGCTCATGACTGATATAAGGAGAAGGTTATGTAATGGATTGAGTATATAGAATTTTTGGATTTTGGTTTGTGGAAAGAGTTAACTTTTGACAGCATTCATGTTTTCACTAAGGTTTAATGGGTATTCATTTTTCAAGAGAATACATGATTAAGGTATTCACATGATTGGAATGTGACCAACAAGATATATGGGGGATAAATGATTGTATTCACATTCTTAGTTGATGACATTTAATGTAATCATTTTCTTTATATTATGAGCTTAGATCGATGTATTTTAGATAAGCCTATAGATTGGAATGGATTATGTTGGACATAAGTTAGTATTATTTAAGGACAGAACTTTTGATATTATATTGTTTTAGAAAAAGGACAACCCGCAGGACAGGTGACAACCCATCGCGTCGGACAAGGCTGTGGGAATCGAACCCACAACCGAAGTGCGACTGGCCTTTATCTCCTACCACTGGACTACAGGAAGTCCCTGGTTAGTTTAAACTAGTTTTATTTTATTAAGAAGTATTATATATGTAGTATAAGTTCATTTTAGGAACCATATACGTTTAATCTAACCATAATATGGACTTTTAACATTATCTAACCTTTTGATTAAAAGAGATAGAATGACCCATCATTCTATCACATGATCTGCTAACACATCACGAATGACAAATTCAACTTCATTTCTTTAAGATATGAAGTGGAAATTGTCCAAAGAATGAAAAACGGTGAGACTATAACAAAATCACGAAAGTATTTCTTCTAATTCCAATTTCATCAACTTTAGGGAAATGATCTTGAAAAAACCAAAAATGTTGTCCTACTGCCCTTATATGTGATAAATCTGATGGTACCTTAGATCACCACAAATCAATAGCTTTGTGATTGTTGGCTTTTTCATAGCCATGTTCTCTACCACTCTCCATCAGAACATGATGATTATATTTCTCTTCCATGTCCATATTTTCTCCTATATGGAAACCCAGTGATGAGTTCATTTGGGTAACCGTTATATTTCATACTTTAGTTTTTAAAGTTCAGTTTTGGTATTCCATTTTATGATTTGGGTTTCTATTAAACAAACTTTCAAGTAGTAACCCATTTATAACCCCAACGAATTTCGAGGGTGAAATTCATTTTAAGGGGGGTAGAATGTAACACCCTGAGACTTTATGAAAAATATTCTTTTAATTTCATTAATTTCTTGTGTTTTATTCTACACCAAGATTATCTTTCTCTATACGCAACACTGTATTAGCTTGCAGTATACGCCACACTTTTCTTGGCTCTTGTTACACACAATTTCAAGTTCGTTTGATAGAAGTTATTCTACACAACATTGAGTATATATATATATATATTCAATGTATAAATAAAATATGGTTGGATTCTGTTATATGCAACAACAAAGGAGTTGTGCACTACACACAACCCTGACTTGGCTTGCATTACACGCAATCACGACCTTTCTCGATAGCGTGTGTTGTACGCAATACCGCGTTTTACTAAACAATGATATATTATTATAATATTGTTATGAACTAGCCATTATGAATAGTGTTAACTAAATTTTTAATTTTATAACATTATTATTCATCTTACACATTTCTAGAACATGGTATAAGACAAAATAAATTTTTCGGGTAAAATAAGTATTTTTCAAAAAATGCAGTTTTGCCACCTTTTGATGGCGCAACCACTTTAAATATAGTTTTTGACATGTTTATAAGTTCAATTTGACAAAATAAAATTCTTCTTTTGAATCAGGATATAAAAAATTACATTAGATAAAGTTTTGATATTTTTCCGATAACTTTCATATTTTAATGAATAGTAAAAACAAGCTATATTTTAATTAAAAACAACTTTTTTCATCGTAATATCTTATGTGGTTAAATTATAATATTGAATGGTTTTAAAGTATAAATAGAATATATTTTTTACCATTTAATATAATGTATGTCATTAGCATTGATTTTACCTTGAATTCGTAGGTTAAATCAATTCAATCTTTTGCAATGTTTTAAAGAAAAACCCGTTTTTTTTTCAACAACGAGATTAATTTTAATTTAATTTCTGCATCTTTTGTGTATTAAATTTGGAAAAATGGATTCCATATTTGAAATAAGTGGGTCCATATTATGTTAATAAGCTACTTTTTATTTTTGGGCATTGTGAATAGTAACTACGGTAAATTTTATTTACTATAGTTAAAGGTAAATCAGGTAATTAAGGGTAAATATAAGATTATAAAATTACCCTAACACTTGGAAAAATCCTATTTTATGGCTAAAAGTAGACCCATATAACCTAAGGGTCGGATTAGATTCATTTTATGGACTTTTTTCCATGAATATAATTTAATTATTATTATTACCAAAGAATGTGACAACATGTCACTTTCTTAAATCTTATAAGTATAATAATTTTAATTTAGTTATAAAATTCATGAGACTTAGAACATTAATAGTCTCCAGAAATCTAATACAATTATCTACATCATAGGAATTTATTTAGAATTTTTAGGGATTAAATAATTATCATTTATTATGACACAAATATGATGCAGTAATTGTCTTATTAATGAAATATTGACATAATTGATGTTATAAATGCCCAAATAAATTTAATTTGAGACTTTTTGTGACTTAAGTTAATTTTATAGGTTAATATGACATGTTATTGTTTATTTAAGTAACTTGGTTCGAACTTATCATTCTGTTTCGAATTTCATAAAAATCATGTACCAAATAGTGTCAAAATTGACATAAATTAGTTTTTAAAACAAATATTATATTATTAATTGTTATTTTATTCCTAAAAATCTAATTTTTGGCCAAATGACTTAGATAAGGTTATATATATTGATAATAAACAACTTGGGGTTCGTTTGGCTTGATATAGTATGTTTATTAACCATATCGTGTATGAAAACAAAAGGACACGGTAAACGTTAAATTATTTAACTTAGAGTTAAATCTAATTGATACGGTTAACATAATAACCTAAACATGTCTAAATCCTATTGGATGAGAGGATTTTGACCCATACCCACTTTAGCTTCGAAATAAGACCCTTGGGAACCATTATAAACCGAATTTGGCCTTAATATAAAATAATATTTTGAGATTTTCCTAAGGTGCCCCTCTCCTTCCTTATAAAAGGGAACCTCCTCCCTCTCCTCCTCACACCAATTTGAGCATTCAAGCTCGGCCAACCCCTGAAAAAATCTCTTCTCCACTTCCCTAGTATCATCCTAGAGGTCCTTTTCTACTTCAAAGATCATCCTTAGTTCTTTAAGTGGAGGTTAAGTGAAGGCGCGTCAAAAAGAGGTAATATCCATTACCGATCTCTTCCAATTTCTTTCTTCTTCAACTTATTTTTCTTTAGTTGTTTCATGATAAAGTAATAACATCAGTATTTATTATATACTGATATGTTATTATAAATATGAAACAACTCTAGTTAACCTTCTATCCATCCTACGGAAAAAGGAAATCACCGCACGTGCGTACGTACGGAATACCGTCTCCACGCCGTGGTGTAATCTATTTTCCACCACCACCTTAATTGGATGGGTATAATGGTGTAATGAGTAACTATATATGATTATTATAAAGTGATATTGATACTGAAATAGTATACATACACTTCAACACAAGTTCACTATCATGAGAACGATATCATCGCTCGTGCGTACGTACGGACTACCGTCTCCACGACGCGACGAGATTCATTCTCCACTTTAACCATTCAGGAATGATTATAAAGTATATATAATAATTAATAATGAAATATATTACATAATAATGATACTAGATTTATGTGTATATATATGTATGTCATCTACTTAATTCCGTTCAACTCAATAAGGAAACGAAAATAGCGTTCACGCGTACGTATGGCCTACCATCTCCATGAACGGTGTATTTCTTTCCATTTACTGAATTATTACATATATGTATATTCTGAATATATATATATATAAATCATGTTTAATATTCTAGAATTAAGTAATCATAATCTATGTAATCATATGAATAATTACAAGTCAAAACACGGACGACAAATGAAACAATTTTACCCAAAACGCTCTTTAACAGGGAATTTACAAAAGAACGGGTAATATAATGTCATAAGTGAACCATATATGATATCATAACAATGAATATGATTCTGTAATAAGTCAATAACATTATTTAAATCATTATACAGGAGGTTCAGACACTTACAAAGCAAGTCGGACCTAAGGTAAGGGAAATATCCCAATCTCATTTTTATCCGAGATTGTTTATACTTTGGCATTTACTGGGGTGTATTTTATCATCCACATCCATGTTTCCTCAATATGTAATATTATTTCCATTCACCTAAAATTTTTTAAATCCAATTTTACCCTTCAGTGAGTTTTTAGTAAAAGATATGAAAGGAATCTTTTGTCGTTTTTCGTACGAGGTACTTTTTTTGACTTTTCCGACAAAAGTACGAGAAGAATGTTTTTTTAACTTATACGACATGAATGGATTTTTAAAACATTATTTACAAAAATCTTCCTTTACAAGTTTTCAAGTTTATTTTTAATAAACTTCTTTTAGTTTAAAATTATAAGACATGTTAAGAAAGGAAAATGTTTTTGAAGTAGAAAAGATATTTTCCTCAAGAATGGAGTTCAAGTGTTTTATCAAAATTATTTTCCATCTAAGATAATAAAGGGTTCTGTTTTTATCCCTATTATTACATCGATTTGATTATGTTGTGATGGAATTATTTTTATGAATTCCTTTATCTTATATGAATTGTTTTATGACGTCATGATGTTTAAGATTCTCATTTGTATTACATGGGTTATGCAATGATGTATGATTTATGATTTTGTGGCACACATAAGAATGGTATCATTATGAGATGGGTGGGACCTATATCTCCCTCCAATGCATTGGGTAAAGATTTTATATATCATGAGATAGACATGGCTGGAACGGTAGGTTATACCGGTTCAGTGAAACAGGACTGAAACGAGGGTGACTCGGTTCAGAAAGGGACTTTGTCCACTAAGATAGTCTTGGAAATGAGTCTTGACTAACAAGAAATGATTCTTTATGATTATGTGTGTACTCCACAAATTTTAATGTTTTATGTTATGATTATTGTGATTACATTTCACTGCCATGATTTATTCCATGTTATGAAATTATGATCTCTTTTGCAGGTTAATATTTCCAAAAGTAATGTGCTTGTGTATACGATGTGATTGATATTTCTTTTGTTTACCCTTACTGAGCATTTGAGATCACCCTTTTATGTTTACATTTCCCCAGGATATAAAGAAAGGTTTTAGGTATAAAAAAAGGATGATCTTTATGGGAGATGTTGAAGATCTTTCACCAATATTAGAAGATTATATTCTGAGTTTCCAAAGACACTAAACTATTATGATCCTTGTGTGTGTGTTTTTGTTATGTACTAAGTCTTCCGCAAATGTAATGTAATTTCAATGTACGTCAAGCTTTGGGTCTCTACAGAAGGTTATGATGATCATTTTTTATTCAAGATTTTATACTTAATATGATTTTTATAATATTTTTTTGACATTAACTCTAGTGTTGACTCTTATGGAGGCTGATCTGGGATACATTGTCTTTTTGATGATTCAGGTTTGAGTTTTGGATACATTTTCATACATGTTTATCATGTGATGGATTATGGTTCTCATTAAATTCATAAACATGTGAAACACAATCCCACACACAATATATAACTCATATCTATGATTAACACCCTTAATAGTTGGGGGAACTACCATTTTAGAGAAAAGATTCCCATTTACTCTGAATATAAAATCTTGTGTAATATATTTTCCTAAAAATATTTGAATATCTAATATAGTAAATGTGTGGAGCGCCTATAATATTTTTTTTAATTTAAAATTTCATACACCCCAAGAAAGTGGAACTTTATAGTTGACAATATTAGTATGAAGTTTCAATCTTAGACTATAAAAGATTCACCAAAGGAGTTTAATCTAATAGCCCACTTTCCTCGCATGAATTTAAGAGTCTGGGAGGATGAGCCATGGATTTTATTAGAAAGTTTTTAATTGAAATCCTCTCTTCTTGAGATGATCCTTTTAAAGTAGTATCTATATGATGTGTTCTAAGGTTTTATGAATTCTTTATATGGTGGGGATACCATTTGTGATTTGTCTCTATCTCTATATAGAATTGTCACCCTCAATAATCATTATTTTAGTACAATGACTATGATAATTGATATGATGTGTGCTTATCATCCTTCCAAGTGGGCATTTTACTAAAGAATTATTAATATTTATAATTATATGAGGAATAATTTATGGATACATTTTTTAAATGGGACATCCCTAATTTTATCTTCCATTTTTATACATATCCGTAGATCAATGATGAGCATTAGAAGCCTTCATATCTTCTTCAACCCATTCTCATTACAAATTGAGAGTGGGATGAGATATCAATGGATTGTATTGTTAGGATTCCACATAATCATTGAGGAAATAATGTGACTTGGGTAGTAATTGATCGATTGACCAAATCAACTCACTTTATTTCCATTCGCGATACCACCAAAGATGAGGATTTTCGAAATATGTATCTATATGAGATCATCGGGTTGAATGGAGTTAAAATTTTAATTATTTAAAATTGGGATCCCCAGTTAACATATTGTTATTTTAGAGGCCTACATAAGGTAAATGAATCCCAGGTCATGTTGAGAATAATATACCATCCTCAAAAAGATAGTTAGACATAACATGATATACAGATTTTCTAAGACATTCTTCTATCTTCTTTCCTTGAATTTGGAGGAGCATGGGATTTACATTTTGGTCTGGTGAGGTTTTTATAAAATAATAGATACAATTCGTCCATTAAAATGGTACCCTCTCAAGAATTTTTTAGTTATCCTTTTAAATATCATGTATGTTAGTCAGATATTGGTGAAGAATCCCGGGTGGGACATAGATTGGTCTAAGAGATGAGAATGAAAATCTAAAGGATTCATCGTGGATATTAATGTCATAGAGCTGGTATAAATATTATGTGGATCAATATATATGTCCTTTGGATTTATTACTTGATTATTTGTTCTTGAGAGTCTCACCATGGGTGAGTGATCGATGGATAGGATAATAAGGGAGGTTGGAACCAGGATATGTGGGACCATTTTAGGTTGTTGAATAGATTGGAAAGGTGGAATTCCATTTGGACCTACCACTATAGATGACCTTGATCTATGACCTATTATTTGTCTTTCATCTTAAGAAATATATTACCGACACATGTCATGTATTGATTAAGAGGATATTTAGGTTGAACTTGATATTATTCTGACTGAGCACATAGTTTTCATTATTGATTCTTTAGTTTAGATACAATGAGAAAAGTCTATTTCTTTTGTCTAGGTTCAACAGTAGCATGGTTTAGTCACTCATGTGATATGGGTGTGTAAGGAATTGGTATGTGAGTAGTGGCCTCATATCCTTATGGACTAATCTTCTTAACAAGGCTTTCTGGGTGCATAAATCATTAAGGTGGGGAGAAATATAACATCCTAACTCCTAAATTCATGTATGTTATTAGTTTTTCATTGTGATTCTTCATTTTTATGTCTAATATTGGTTTTTCCTTCTTGTTTCTATCATTTGAAGGATTAGGGATGTGTTTTTATTCTTTTTTGAGAGGTCGAGAGGTGTCTTTGGAATTTATCATAAGGGTGTACATGGTATTGTAGTAATAAAAGATACAATAAGTCTTCTGACAAGTTGTTGTGACTCACCGAAATATCAGAAGAAGCTCATCGTCCTACCAATGGCATTTCTAGTGGTTCAGGTATTGTGACTAGAACCACCAGCTAGCCAGTGGAATCCAACCATAAAATTGATGATTTTATTAGAAGATTAGTAATTCTTCATGTAACAACCATCTAGACAATGTTAGTCAACATCTAGCTTATAGTGTTGACCATGGTGATTAAATGTTGGAAAGTATCATAATTTCGGTTCATAAAACCTCCATTTACAATCTTTAATCTCCTCTATCAAATCTAATTCAAACCCTACGACCTTAGAGAATCCTTTGATGTTATTTCATCCTTTCAAACATTGAATCTTGATTGATCTATGTTCCTATTTATGCATTGAATCTATTTTAGTAAATTTAGCCTTAATAAAATTGTGAATTCCACTTTTCCTCTTGTACCAACTTCATTGAAGGATTTGGATCCTCAGGTTGTAGAGGGATCTAAAAATTGATTTGATATTTATGTTTCTTGGATACTATCTTGATTGAATCTAGATATAGATACCCATACATTTCATATATAGATATTACAAATTATTATATGAATATTCATTAAATAACATAACAATCCTTGAGAGAATCATATAGTTTTACTGACTTTAAAAACATGTATATATAAAAAATTAAATCTTTATAAATACAAACCTTCATAGATATATAATACATAATAAATTTATCTATAACTAGGGAAATGAAATCATGATAAAGGGTGAACTTATATGCTCTGTGGGGGTAAACAAGAGAGATATCAATGATCACTTAAACATAACATGAGAAAAATTATACGTGAACATGATAATAACATTGGAAAACTATACCCTTCGTATCAGAAATAATAATCATGATTCATTGAGAAAATCATGGATTTTTATAATATATTAATCATATAAGAATAATATAACATAAGACATGATGGAATAAAATTGGCCGAAAACATAGAACTGTGGCATACACATTCGAAAAAAAATTATTTCTTTAATAGTCATAGAACATTTATATGACAGTCAAGTGAAATGGGTTCAATCCCCAAACCATCATAATAATAAAGGTTTGTAATGACCTGAATCCGGAGCCCCTCCACTAACGCCCCATACCCGGTTCGCTACATGACCTCAAGCGTGTTTCCAAAAATGCCAGAGGCTGCCGACTAGCAACGAGGGCCTTGGTGAGTCGGTGGGGGAAACTATGACCTCATTCAGTAAGGTATACATCGAAAAAACAACAGTCAATAGCGGAAGCAGTAACAACATGCAACAATAGAAACCAGACAGCGGAAGAAATGAATACATATAGTAATGATGATAATGATACAGCAGGTACAAATATCTAAGGAAAATAGCAAACGCAACAACATGCTAAAATACAACTTAAACCAAGTGAAAATGAAGAACTAAGTAAACTCCTCAGCATCATGAACCACGGCTCGGTCCCATTCTCTCTAGATCCAGTGAAATCAAGAACCTGAAGTAGAAGGGCGCTTGACCTTATCTATACCTACATCAACATATTCTGTTTGGTCCAAAAAACATGTCCCAAACAGGGTGTGAGATATAATCCCAGTAGGCAATCACTCAAAGATCTGTGCCTAACAGTCAATGAATACATGGCAGTAAAGTACCGAAAGCGGTAAACAGAAAAGCACATAGCAGCTACAATCCACAGTTCTAACAAGTAAAGCACACAAGCAGCCATCAACAGTAAAGGAAACAGGTAACCCTCTGGGTAGTTCTCACGGCCTAACCCCTATGGTTCAACCTAGAAGTACTAGCATCCCTCTAAGAGGCACACACAGTCTCACCCCTCTGGTTCAGCTATGTAATTAATAGACTCTCTGTTGAATCACTCACCATCAATTCCAACTATAGTCTCGTATCGTGCTAAAGGCTCTCTAGGGAATCACTCAACGTCTATTCCCCCTGTGGCCCACATCGAGGAACTATAGACTCTCTGAGGAATCACTCAACGTCAATTCCCCCTATGGTCTCGCATCGTAATTAAAGACACTCTGGAGAAGCCCTTACGTCAATTATCCCTTTGGTCTACTACTCTAGGTTCTCATAGTTCTGAGTGAAACTAAACATTCTCAGCACATGGATATCATCCAATTAAACCTCAAGAACTACTAGCTATCAATCTAGGGATCAACAGCATAAAAAAGCAACTGTCCATTATCCTACAACTAGGCATGGAAACTGGAAAATTCCAAACATGCAATATAGGCATAGAAAACATCCAAAGTACAGTAAAGCTACCATAATCACATGCAAAGTATCTACTCTAGAAATCAAGCAAAGAAGGAAATACAACAAGTGAAAAACAAGAACACGCAATTCCCCGTTTAGAGGAATTGGTGGTAATTAAATATAATATTCAACGACTTCCTACAGAAAGGCACATAACACCTAACTCGATCCCATGAGATCGATATACGTGAACTTCGATGACAGATTCCCCTTAGAATGAAGAAGATATGAGAAAACGCACAATGCGTTCAACCCACTGTAACATGGAAATGAGGAGAAATCAAGAAATAAGGCTAAAGAAGAACTGAGAACTCACTGCTGTGATTCCAACACAATCGATGGAGGTTGGAATGAAGGTCGGACGGATGCACTGCGGCTCAGGGAAGAAACGCAGCCTTATGGTGCTCTCGGACGGACTGTTTCTGAAGAAGGAGACGCTTCTGTGCGTCTGGCGCGACCCCGGTCCGTTTAATAAAAAAAATGAAAATAAACTGCATATACTTCATAGTACATGACGTGTACTTCAGTTTTCTGCACTCCACTTTAACTAGAATCCACCTCACCCTTACACACCGTGTGTGTGGCCCAGACACGGCCAGCACACGGCTTCGAGCCAGAGAAGGGTACACGACATGTACTCAGAAAGTACATGGCATGTACTTCAAAAATTTCTTGAAAGTTCATTTTTCTCAAAAACTCCAGAAAAAGGAATGGCGTACCTGAAAAGAATATCCGGGTTCTTACAAACTTCCCCCCTTAAAGAAATTCATCCCCGAATTTCCCTAACGAGGAGGAGAAGAAGAAACCCCGAACAACTCCAGCCACTGTGATCATACATTGGTCTCCCTCTCCCAGGTCTCGCCCTATACTCATCCGTGATGCCATAGCACTCGTACTAGAAGAACAGACCGCCCGCGGAGAACCTTCGTACTATGATCCAAAATCTGGATAGGATGCTCCTCTAACGACGCATCCGCTTCAAGCTCAACTTCCTCAGGATGAAAGATATGAGATGGGTCTAAAAAGTAGTGTCGGAACTAAGAGACGTGGAATACATCATGCATGGCCCGATACCTATGAGGTAGGTGCAACCGATAGGTGACCGGCCCAACTCTCTCCAAGACCTCAAACGGCCCGACGTACCACAGTGAAAGATTACCCTATCTCTGAATCCTTTTGTGTCCCAACCTCAGTGTGAAACGCAGGAAAACCTGATCTCCAACCTCATACTCCAGAGGCCGTCTCCATTGATCAGCATAAGACTTCTATCGAGACTGTGCTGTAGCCATACTCTTTCGAATAATCTCTATCTACTCTGAGGTCTCCTGAACAAGACGAGGTCTCAGCAAATCTGCCTCTCCTGCCTCCAACCAGCATAAGGGTGATTGGTATGGACTACTGTATAAAGCCTCGTATGGCGCCATCTGAATGGTCTCCTGGAAACTGTTGTGGTAGGAGAACTCCACCAGAGGGATATGCTTCTCCCAAGAACCGCCAAAGTCTAGGATGCAAGCTCGGAGCATATCCTCAAGCACCTAGATCATGCGCTCGGACTGGACATCAGTATGGGGATGGTATGCTGTACTCAAAAGTACCTGTCTACCCAAGGCCTTCTAAAGTCCCTGCTAGAACCGAGAGGTAAAGCGCGCATCCCTGTCTGAAACAATGGAGTGTGGAACTCCGTGCAGATGAACGATCTCTTAGATGTATATTCTTCCCCGATCATCGACACTGAAGGTCTCCTTGATTGGAAAGAAGTGAGCAACCTTTGTAAGCATGTCGACGATAATCCAAACAGCATCGTTCCCTCGTGGCGACCTCGAAAATCTGGTCACAAATTCCATCACGATGTCGTTCCACTTCCACTCCGGAATGGGTAGTTGCTGTAAAAGGCATGTTTGTTGCTGATGCTCTTCCTTCACCTGTTGACAAGTAGAACATCTCATAACAAAACCATCAACATCCTTCTTCATACCGGGCCACCAGTATTGGCGATGAAGGTCCGGATACATCTTCGTGATGCCAAGATGAAATGACCAAACTAAGGAATGAAAATCTTGCATCAGCTTCTCGCCTATGTCTGCTGGCACCCATACGCATCCCTGGAAATGCAATATCTCATCCTCTCCCACTATCCATTCGGGAAGAGGGTCCTCTTCTGACACGCTCTCCCGCAGGACTAAGCCTTCTGAGTCTGATAGCTACCTCATCTGTACCCGATCGAGAAGTGTAGAGGTAACAACTATAGAAGAAAGGTAAGTCTGTCCCAACCAGTCGTGCACCTCTAGATGCATATCAGAGAACAGAGCCATCAGCTGCCACTCACTGCTGGCCTCCTGAACTTCCTGAATCTGAGTTCTCCAACTCAACGCATCATCCACTGCGTTTCCCTTTCCCAGCGTATAGCCGAGCTCTAAGTCAAAAGAATGTAGATACTCAACCCACCTGTGTTTCCTCCAATTCAGACCACGTTGAGTGAAGATATACTTGAGACTCTTGTGGTCAGTGAAGACCACAAAGTGTTCTCCCAGAAGATAGTGTCTCCTATAGCGCAAGGCATGAACAATAGCTGCCAACTCCATATCATGCGTCAGGTAGTTCCTCTCATGTGGCCTCAACTGCCGAGACCCGTACACAATGACTCCATCTCCCTGCATAAGCACAGCTCCTAGCCTGATACCTGAAGCATCACAATAGACAGTGTAGCTCTTCCCTGGCTCCAACAAGACTAGTATCGGTGCTGGCGTCAACCTCCCTTTCAGCTCCTGAAAGGCTGACTCACAAGAATCTGACCATAAGAACTTCGCCCCCTTCTTGGTCAGACCTATCAAAGGTGCTTCTAGATGAGAAAAGTCCTGAATGAAGCGTCTGTAGTATCCAGCCTGTCCTAGGAAACTCTGTACCTCAGAGACGTTCTTCGACTGCTCCCAGGAATCTACATCTCTCACTTTCTCTGGTTCCACTGATACTCTTGCCTCTGAGATGACATGACCCAAGAAGTGTATCTGATCCATCCAGAAGTGGCACTTTGAATGTTTAGCATAAATCCGATGCTCTCTTAGTGTACTCAAAACGATCTCAAGATTGTGAAATGGTCGTGTAGAGTGTGAGAGTACACCAAGATATCGTCCACGAAGACCACAACAAAGGGATCCAAGTAAGGATGGAACACTCGGTTCATCAGTGCCATGAAAACTGCAGGCACGTTCGTGAGACTGAATGGCATGACTGTATACTCGTAAAGACCATACTTTCTCCTGAAGGCTGTCAGAGGTATATCTGATGGTCCAACCACAATTGATGATAACCGGACCTCAAGTCGATCTTTGAGAACACCTGGTCTCCTCTAAGCTGATCGAAGAGATCATCAATCCTCAGAAAAGAATATCAGTTCTTGACTGTTAACTGGTTTAGCTTCTGATAATCTACACAAAGCCAGAGGGTACCGTCTTCCTTCTTCGCAAACAGGATAGGCGAACCCCAAGGAGAAGTACTGGGTTGAATAAATCCCTTTGCCTGCAACTCCTCCAACTGCTTCTTGATCTCCTAAAACTCAGGTGTGGCCATCCTATAGGGAGTAATGGACATCAGTGCCACTCCTGGCATGATCTCAATAGAGAAGTCTACCTCACGCTTCAGAGGCAAACCTGAAAGTCCTCTAGAAAGACATCCCCGAAGGGATCCACCACTGGAGGAATGTCCAACTGTGGAGTCCCCAGATCGTCCAGATAAAGACTAGGAATCTGGGCCGTCACCCCTCCTAGCTGAAGATGCTCGAGTCCCGCCCGACTCACATGAACGTCCCATTCGCCTCTATGAAGAAATGATTCACCCTCTGGTGAGATGAAACTGACTCTACGACGATAACAATCAATGACTACCTAGAAGGGAATCAACCAGTCCATGCCAAGGATGAAATAAAAGCTTTTCATATCTAGGACATAGAGATCCCATAAGAAGCGATACCTTGCAACCTCGAGAGGGCACCCTTTACACTGGCGTACACTAGATGTCCTCATTCCCAAAGGTGTGTCTAGTGTCAATGAGTTGGCAGAAGAAAAGATGCAGAGCCCAAGGATCTCCATGACCGCAATGGAGATAAATATATGTGTAACACCAGTATCAAAAAGGTCTGAAGATAAAACAGAGGCTACTAAAATTGTACCTCGAACAGTAGAGAGGCCGGGATCCTGCTTCTGATAAGTTTGCTCCACTGCGAAAGACTAGCCTATACCGCGGCCCTGTGCCCCTGGCTGACCACTCTGAGCTGAACCTCCCTGCTGGTGCTGAGGGACTGGTGGCTAACCACCATGGCCTCGACCTCCACCTCGTCCTGAACGGCTGGAAGAACTCCAGTTCCTCGATTGGTGAGAAACTGGGGGTGCTTCTCCAGAAGGAGGAGTCATAGAAGAACCTC
Organism: Viscum album; assembly: GCA_963277665.1. NCBI lineage: Eukaryota > Viridiplantae > Streptophyta > Magnoliopsida > Santalales > Viscaceae > Viscum > Viscum album. The sequence continues at coordinate 109,031,586 of OY728126.1, read as the reverse complement.
GGTCGCCAACTGCTGGTGAGAAAACCTGGCAGAAATGCTGAAGGTGACCCATCTTTCCACAAGATCAGCACTCTAGGGGGTCCCTCTGGCACTGCGGCCTCATGTTCCATGACCGACCACACTGGTAGCATATCACCTGGATGCCTTATGATGCTTCTCGCTTCCTCGGATCACCACGTGTAGGCTCTCTACGGCGCTTCTTGCTGTCACCTGGAGAAAAACTAGACCTGGAAGCAGAACCGACCTAGCTCACAGCTCCAGAGCCTCTCAGATTGCACTCCGCAATCAGTGCCTGGTTGACGATGGAAGTGATGGAAGTCAACTGGAAGATGTTCACCTGCGAGCAGATCTCCCGCCTGAGTCCATCCTCAAACTTCCTTGCCAAGAACACCCCATCCCATCCCGGAGGGGTGTGAAGCACTACAACTCGGTGAAATGAGAGGAATACTCCATGACAGATAGAGTAACCTTCTCTAAGATCATGAACTCCTGGGCTCGATCGGCCCCTAGGGTCTCTGGGTAGAAGTAGTCATAGAACACGCGCTGGAACTCCTCCCAATCCATAGCCTGCTGTTGAACCACCTATGAGATCACGTCCCACCACCTCTTGGTGAGTCTAGGAGAATGTAGGTAGCGAGTTTGACCCACCTATCTAGAGTCATCTCCAGATGCTCGAAGATAGTCATCACTGCTTCGAGCCATGACTCTGCAGCCTGTGGTCCTCCTTCCCCCGAGAAAGTGGGAGGATGCTTTTGCTAAAAAACCCGAGTAATGTCTGCCATAGACGAGGCAGGAGGTGGTGCTCCCGGGAAGGCCTGCATCATCCTCATGAATCCTTCCCTGAACTATGCATCCGCGCCTATAACTGGTATAACAGTCGGTGCCAAGGCTAGCCTGACTGGAGGATCAGCAGGAAGTCCCTGATCAGCCATATCTGGCGTCTAATCACTACTTGATGACAGACGTACGACCGGAGGACGTCTCAGAGGTAAAGAGAAAAAGTACACCTTAGATCAGAAAAACAAGGACATAGAACACAAGAGTACAAAATGGGAACATGGGAAAAAACACAAAAGTTTAAAAAACACGATTACACGGCGTGTATAAAAACTACACAACGTTTCTTCTTAAACCACTGACATGGGCGTGTACTCTTTCCCTACAAGTCATGTAACACCTCAAAATACATGGCATGTTGACCCCAACACAAGACGTGTTCTGGAAAACTATTCCCCTTCTCGAGTCTCTTTACACGGTTTACCCACACGGTCCGACTTAACCCGAGACTACACGGCGTGTTCAAAACAAACACGACGTGTACTAGACAAGGCTTCGGCGGCCCGTGTTGTTAAGCACACAATCGTCTACATGGCTGAACCTTACACGGCATGATCCGAACAAACATAGCATGTATAGGCGAAGGTGACACCATCCCGTGTTGTTCGTGACACGACCGATTACATGGACAAGACTACACGTCGTGTTCCAAACAAACACGGCGTGTGGAAAAGAAGGTAAAGCCGACCCGTGTTGTTCGTGAAAGGATCGGGGTACCTAGACAGGACTACATGACGTGTTCCCTAAGGACACATCGTGTTCTACCCGAGCTTCCCCGACCCGTGTTGTTAGTGACACAGGTGGGTACATGGATCTGAACTTACACGGCGTGTACCGACCATACACGGTGTGTTCCCAAAGTTACTTTCACGACACCGTATTCTTCCCACACGGTCAGTGACATGGCCTGAAAACTAGAAGGCGTGTATATAAAAACTACATGCCCTGTATTCTGGGTTTTTCTGGGCAGTAGCTCATAAACTGCCCAGAATTCCAGAAGCACTAAAAACAAGGGAAAGAGGTTCCAAATTTCGATCTGTGGGGTCCCATACTCCCCACGAATCAAAGCTTCGCATCTACCACAGTCATATACAAGAGAAGATAGGATCATGATCCACCAAGTTTCGATTAATGAGGGCCTATAACACCTCAAGAACCAAAATTTGGCATTTATTTTAGGCAAAGAACAAAACAAAAAGTTTTCTAACATGACAGTAGAGAATCTATGAAGAATATATCACAACAACATTCATAATATATATAGAGTCTATCACAATAGCATGCAATTTCTAATTCACCTTTGATGGCATGACATGTGATTTCTACAAGTGCATATATGATGCATGAGATGGCATATCCTCATCTCATTAGGTTGAAATAGAAATAGAACTACAATATCAAAACAATAATAACAAAAGTCATGTGAATCACTCTAGGTGAAGTCAGATCAACTATAAAACCTCAAAACTAGCAAACTGCAATTAATGAGGTAGTATGGATTTTCCCTGTACACGGGTTAGCTACTCCCGAGCATAGCTTAATGCCATGTACCGAATCCATCCTATCCCCAGCTAAAGTCTCCAAATAGTAAAGAAAGAGAAAAGAACTCCTTTGACACCACTTTGTAACCACCCGAATCCAGAGCCCCTCCACTGGCGCCCCGTACCCGGTTCGCCACATGACGTCAAGCATGTTACCCCAAATGCCAGAGGCAGCCGACTAGCAGCGAGGGCCCTGTTGAGTCGGTGGGGAAACTATGCCCTTATTCAGTAAGGTATACATCGGAAAAACAACAGTTAATAGCGGAAGCAGTAGCAACATGCAACAACAGAAACCAGACAGCGGAAGCAATGAATACATATAGTAATGATGATAATGATGCAGCAGGTACAAGTATCTAAGGAAAATAGTAAACACAACAACGTGCTGAAATACAACTGAAACCAAGTGAAAAATAAAAACAATGTAAACTCCTCAGCATCGCGAGCCACGACTTGGTCCCATGCTCTCCAGCTCCAGTGCAATCAATAACCTGAAGTAGAAGGGCGCTTTCCCTTATCTATACATGCAGCAACATATTCTGTTTGGGCCCAAAAACATGTCTCAAACAATGTGTGAGATACAATCCCAGTAGGCAATCACCCAATGATATGTTCCTAAAAGTCAATGAATACATGGCAGTAAAGTACCAAAAGCAGTAAACAGAAAAGCACACAGCATCTACAATCCACAGTTCTAACAAGTAAAGTACACAAGTAAGCAGCGAGCAACAATAAAGGAAACAGGTAACCCTCTGGGTAGTTCTCACAGCCTAACCACTATGGTTCAACCAACAAGTACTAGAAAACCTCTAGGAGGCACACACAGTCTCACCCCTCTGGTTTAACTATGTAATTAATAGACTCTCTTGGGAAGCACTCACCGTAAATTCCTCCTATAGTCTCGTATCATGATAAAGGCTCTCTGGGGAAGCACTCAACATCTATTCCCCCTGTGGCCCATGTCGAGGAACTACAGACTCTCTGAGGAAGCACTCAACGTCAATTCCCCCTATGGTCTCGCTTCGTAATTAAAGACACTCTAGAGAAGCCCTTACGTCAACTCTACCTTTGGTATACTACTCTAGGTTCTCACAGTCCTGAGTGAAACTAAACATGCTCAGCATGCGGATATCGTCCAAGTCAACCTCATGAACTACTTGGCTATCAATATAGGGCTCAACAACATAATAAAGAAACCTTCCACTATCCTATAACTAGGCATGGAAACTGGAAAACGCCAAACAGGCAGTACATGCATAGCAAACATCCAAAGTACAATAAAGCTACCATAATCACAGGCAAAGCATCTACTCCAGAAATCAAGAAAAGCAGGCACTACAACAATGTAAAAACAGGAACACGCAATTCCCCGTTCAAGGGAATTGGTGGTAATTGCACATAATATTAAATGACTTCCTACAGAAAGGAACAAACCAACTACCTCGATATTAGGAGATCGATATACGTGAACCTCGATGATAGATTTCCCTTAGAATGATGAAGATCTGAGAAAACTCAGAAAGTGTTCAAACCACGATAACTTGGAAACAAGGAGAAGTCAAGAAACAAGGCTATAACAAAATGGAGAACTCACTGCTGTGCTTCCAACGCAATCTAAGGAGGCTAGAACAGAGGTCGGACGGAGGCACGATGGCTCAGGGAAGAAACACGGCCGTACGACGCTCTCAGACGGATGATTTCTAAAGAAAGAGATGCTCCTGTGCATCGGGCGCGACCATGGTCCGTTTAATGAAAAAAAGAAAATACAATGTGTGTACTTCTTTAGTACACGACGTGTACTTCAGTTTTCCGCACTCCGCTTTAACCGGCCTCCACCTCACCCTTACACACCGTGTGTGTGGCCCAGACACAACCAACACACGGCTTCAAGCGGGATAAGGGTACACGGTGTGTACATAGAAAGTACACAATGTGTACTTTAAAAATTTCCAGAAAGTTCATTTTTCTCAAAAACTCAAGAAAAAGGAACGACGTACCTGAAAAGAAGATATGGGTACTGACAAGGTTCATTTCCAAAATTATCATTATGGATAATGTCCCTTACCAAAAAAAATTTACACTATATTCGAGTCATTTTTTTCTCATGAGATATATATCATTGCCTAATGTATTGGAGAGATACATAATTAAATCCCACCCATCAAATAATTAAAATAAAAAATATGTGTTTTACAGGATCAAAAATCATTCTTCATGTCATGAACTATTAAATTAAAATGGGTTTCATAATCACTTCATAATATCATAATACATAGTAAATAAGTAGGTTTCATAAACATTTCAACTTTTCATCATAACATAACTAGTGAGATAAAAACTAGTTTCATAAGTATATTTTCATCATAATCATAAACTATACAGAGAAATAACAAGGATGTTATTATTGTATCATATCCCCAATAAATTTTAGGAAACATAAAATGATGTCATCATAGATGGAAAATTAATTTAAAAGATGACGTGAAACATTTCTTGAGGAAAAAACCACTTTAACATAGAAATTATTTATTTAAAATATACAAATTTCTTAATTTTTTTTTCAAAAAATATCTTAAAATAAAATTTTAAATTTATATAGGAATATTTAAATAATTTTTTGGTATGATGATGAGAAATTATATTCTTGTCATTTACGTTAAAAAAATATTTCTTTCAAATTTCTGATAAAAAGTCAAAAGTACCTCACTGAGAAAATGAAAAGATGAATCCATTTAAATCATTGTGTAAAGATTTTAAAATTGTGTAAAATAGAATTTATACAATCATAGAGTTATATTAAATACATTCTAGAAAAAAAATTAGATAACATTGATATATAATATAAAAGGTTTTTGACCGAAGAGATAAATGTAATTTGTTTTTCCTTAAAACATTGTTTTAGAATATTTATTACATTATAAGAGAAAAATCATAAAAAACATTTAATTTCCCAAAATTACTATAGAAGAATAATATTCATGTGTTTATTGAGATAAATATCAGAATATTTAATTATCAAAAGAATAATTATAAATAGTCTCAATATATAATGAGATTTTATCCTAAAACCCTTAACACATTGGTAAATTTTGAAAAATAATCCCCATGAAAGAATGAAAATTAGTTGGAAATGTATATACAATAAGTTTCATGATAATAATCATGAAAAAATTCATTTAATGTATATACACCATAGAAAAAACATGTGGTGAATATTGGGTGTGTCTTATACAAATAAAAGTAAGATGAAAATCCCTCAACTCAGGTCTTAATTCATTTGTACATATTCAAAAATTCTTTATATTATATAATGGTTTATAATAAATATTTTATATAACAATAATTATAAATAAAATATCAATTATTTATTTACTTATAACCCACTAACACCTATTCATCTAAAATTATTCATCAGAATCATTGTTCTAAGTGAAAATTGCTTCGCCTTTGATCTATATTTTGGTTCTTCATACTTGTTACTTGTAAATTGATAATGGTTAAATAATATAAATAATGAAAATAATTATATAATTTTTAAATATACTCATTACTTAGAGATTTTTTTCTATACAAAATAGTAGATATAGAAAAATTAATTACACAGTTCATGGATATGGTAGGCCATACGCATACACAAATGATATTTTCATTTTCTAAAAGATGGAATAAAATAAAGTAAAATGAAAAATAACCATTAAAAAATTATTTTTATGTCATTTATATCATATATAATCACTAAATAATTTTTTTACCTTCTATTTCAAAATAAAATGAAAAATGTGTCACATCACTTTTTGGAGGTAGTAGTGCACATGTACACCCGAGCAATGCTGCCATTTTTCAAAAGATTTGAAAATAATAAGGTAGATGTTATATTATAATTAAATAAGTATAATTATTTCATAAAAGCACATATATTCTTTAAATCAATCATTATATCTATTTGTGGGAGATGATGATGGAAAAGAACTACATTGGTTTGCAAGACAGTAGTCCGCCGTACACACGATCGAGAGTTTTGTTTCCCATTTAATGGAATAAAAAAAGGATATAGGTCATTATATTAACATAATAAAATATCACTATAAGCAAGATAATGCGGTTATTATTTCCACATTTTTTTAGAATATTTGAATAATGAGTAAAGAAAAATAGAACAAAAATGCATGGTTAAGAACTACACATATGTTTCAGAGAATCTCTTTATGTTTATACCTAAAGCATTCGTATAATGGTTTTATTATTAAATAAGTAAATATAGGTCATATGGAGGGATTTAAGGAAGGTATATGGGATATTATTTAATAAATAACTATTTTTATGTGTAGAGAGGATAAAAGATATGTCCTTTTATAAGCTGAGGAGGAACCTCACTTGGAAATATCCTAAAAGAATAAAAAATTATAAAGTATTATCAATGAAAAATGATTCAAAATCGACATAGATTAAAATTTGGGATAATATAATGGATAAATATGTCCAAATAATTTGATTTATACAAGTTTAATTAGAATAATTACTCAATCATTTTGTTTAACCCTTCGTAATCTAGTTATAACTTTAACCATGATAATTAATTTTTACTATTTGGGTTATTCATTATGAACAAAAAATTAAAAGTCCTTATTATATAATGTTAAATATTTTTACATAAAATAGAAAATATATTTTTCCAATTTTAATTCATAAAATTTCCATAATGTAATTTGAAATTAAACCCACATACATGATTAAAAAGCTTCTTTCCAAAGAAAACATTTTCATATGTAAAATTTTTTTATATCAAAATTTAACATTAAATTGACTCCAATGAAATAAATTAGTATAATCCTAATATTATTCAACTAATTTTAATTTAAACTAGTTTATAACAATATGTAACTTTGTAAATGTTTGACATTAAAAGTTAATTTTTAATAAAAATCCTGATTTTTTCAATAATCATCAAAAAATTATTCTTTCCAGAAAAGTCTCAAAAAATAACTCTAATGTAAATTTGGAATGTTTATTTAAAAATAAATTCTATTTTTTCAAGAAAAATTATAATTTTTTAAAAATAATTATGAAAAACTCTACACAACATCTTATGTTAAATAATATAGTTTTTAGCCAAAAACTTAATTAATTATCATCTAAAGACTAGAAAAAATATTATATAAATGATAACACATTATATTAAATATAACTTATAAATTTTATTAAAATAACTCAATACTAATTATTAATTTAGTTTCATAAGATAATAGAACAAAATTCGCGCATCAAAAATAATTTTTTATAAAAACATTTATTTTACATTAAAATGATTTTTATTTTCATTAATAATCAACTTATAACCAATGAATTTATTTTATAAATGTGCAAATCACATAATTTTTATAATTTAGTTATTCCAATGAATACTTGTTAATTTAGAATCTTAGTTATAAATTTGACATTAAAAAATAATATTTCAATGGTTTTTCAAATTTCATTTAAACTCGATGTGGCGTTTGAAAAAAGAAACCAAGAAATTAAATTTATTTGAAAAATATATTTCATAAATTCTTTGGGTGTTATATTCTACCCTTTTAACACCCCATGTTTTTATAGATTAATTTTTTTTGAATAAATAAAATTTATTTAATGGATATCATTACATGAAAATTTTATGTAATTTTTACGTTACATGAAAATATAGATTTTTTTCACTAAATGAAACACTGTCTTGGCTAGCATTACATGCAACATTGCGTTTTAATAGAAAAATTATATATTATTAATGTTATTTAAATGTTACTATTATAACCAAGATATTAAAAATATGGATATAAATATTAATAAATAATTTCTAAATATTATTTATAATGGTTTTCTATATTGAAGTCATATTGAAAAAAATACTTAATTTCTAGAATTTCATTATATGTTGGAAAATACTATTTTCTCAAAAATGGTTTCTATTAATTTGTGTGCAATATTAAAATAATTTTTTAAAATTTTTAGAAAATTAATTAGATAAAATAAACCTCATTTTTTAATTTATAATATCAAAATTATCTTAGGATGATATTTTTGGATTATTCTGAAAAGTTTCATTTTTTGATGAAGTGAAAAATACTGAATTTTAATTGAATACTAGCTTTTTGTTTAAATAATTTATAATATTAAATTATATATTAATTTAGTTTTAAATTATAGTTATTTATATTTTATATCATTTAATACATATTATTTAAATTGAATCAATTTCACGATGACATAAGATATGAAAAAAATATCAAACATTAGAACTTTTTCTCTTAAAAAAACATCTTTCTCGTTGCATTTTCAATACTAATTTTATATTATTTTTTTCCAAATATGTGGTTGGAATTTGGGAAAAATGATTAAATATATTGAATATTATTAATTTATGATTTTTAATAATTTCAACATAATTTTTACCGAAATTTATTAGTGAAAACAATTAAAATTAATTACAACGAATAAGGTAAAAAACGGGTTTACTTAGTGGGTAAAGTTAGAATATAAGGTGTAAAAAAGACCTAAAAATTTTCCAATACCCATTTTAATTACACATATTTACCTTATCATGTATAAGGTTATATTTCTATCAATTGTTTACACTTTTTATAAATGGAAAAAAATGAAAAAAGAGGGTAGAATTCTATTTTTAAAAAATTTACAAGTTTTCCACTCACCCAACTTATAAAAGGATACCCCGTACCCTCCTATCTTCACACAATTTTTTTTTTCAAAAAATTACTAACCAAATAACTTTTATAATTTCCATCTATAATCTAATATGAATTATATTGGGAATAAATCCATCCAAGTGAGGACTTCAGAGAAAACCAATAGGCGATAACCAAAGAAGAGGTAAAGGTTACCAATAATTTTTTTTATTTCTTCCTAAAACCTCTTAAATTATTTCTAAATAATTATTATATAATAACATAACTATATTCTATATAATTATATTTTTTATGTCATGGATACAACCTACAAAAACACACACTTCCATAAAATGGGTAACGAAATCATTATTCTTACATATGGAGGACTATTGCCTTGCGAAACGATGTTATTCGGTTTTCCATTTCAAACTCTCAAGGTTATAAGTAATGATTTAAATACAATTTATATATTAAATTTACTATATTAATTGTTTTATAATTCTTATTTACATATTTTTTCATACATACCATCATGTTTTCCTTTTTGTGGGAATACGACAACATCGTTTATGTATATGGAGGACTACCACCTCACGAAGAGATGTGATTGTTTCATGATTTACATGGGCTGTATTAAGAATGGGTTTAACAAGAACATGTTATATATATGAAATAAAAAATATACTATAATGATAATATATATATATATCATTTAGTTTTAATTCGTTTAATATGATAAGAAAATTGAAACAACGTTTATGCGTACGTCTGACCTACTGTTTCAATGAACAGTGAATTTAATATCCTATCAAAAATTATTTAGGATTAATAAAAATAAATAAATAATGATTATATATGATATTTATATCATGTTTTACATTATAGAGGTGTTGAATCCAAGATCTAAGTTAGAGGACAAAAAATTAGAAGTCAAAACATATAGGAAAAACAAAGTAGTTGTTATCCAAAATATAACTTTAACATGGAATTATTCATAAATGGGTAATAAAAATTAATATAAAAATTAATATATAGATATATATATATATAAATATTATTCATTAATATTTTTATAAAAAATATATTTATTATATATAAATTTTGAATGAGTACGGCGGAATTCAAGACTTAAGGTAAGTGTATGTCTCTTATCACTTTTAGTTCTATGATATTTATTCCATATTCACCACACATTTATTTGGCGTTCTGTATATACTTACCTATGAAATTTTATACAATTAATTTAATATTTTTCATGATATTAGAATTTCAAATTGATGTTTTACATTCACAGGGCTCACGATTCTAAAGTTACTCAAGTAGGAAAGGATTTTTGTCCCAAATTGACTTATTTGAGATGTTTTTTATTTCACACACCTATATTCTTTTATGAGGTTAATATAGTACCCCATTGAAATATAATATCATGAATTTATTTTTTATAATTATACGGTCTATTTAATTTATTTATTATTATTGCATTGGTCTTATTATTCAATGTTACCAAATGATTAATATGGTATGTTACAATCTCATAATTTATTGAGATTATTAATGATTATTCTTATAAGGATAAAATCTTATGAAAAATCTCCCAATAAAATAATGAATTTTAATCTCTTATGGTTAAATAATGTTTTTAAGTAATATTACCATTTTTCCACTCTTTGGTAGATATGATAATTACGAAAATGTTTTTAAAAAAATATTGATTTATATCTCATTTAGGTCTAAAATATGTTTTCTCCCAAAACCATGTTTTCTAAAAATGTTTCAAAATATTTTTTACTATTTTCCCATGATTTTCAAAAGAAATGTTTACCCGTTTTTAATGTTTTTTCACAAAATGGTTTTACAAGGAATCTACTTATCATTTTATGATCAAGACTCTTTTGGAATTCTATCAATAATTTGAAAGGAATATTTATTTTAATGTATACATAATGTATTTAATTTTCTTCCATCATGAAGAATCTATTTATTGAAGCTTATATTATACATTTTAAACAATATTTAAATTTTTTTTCATAAATATTTTATAAATATTTGTATTTCAAATTTATTTAAAAAAATGGTTCTTGAAAAAGGTTTATGTTTAAAAAGTGTTTTAAATTAATTTAATATATTTTTTTTTATATTTTTCAATAGTTATTTTCAAAGAATATTAATTTTAGAATGTTATATGTATAGAAACTATTTTATATTTTTTTCAAAGATTATTTCATATGTTTTAATTTTTTTCGTATAAAAGTATTTTGAAAATATTCTTTTGTTTAAAATGTCTTTTAAATTATTTTAAAATATTCCATTAGGTTTTTTCATGGTTATTTTCAAAGAAAACCTTTTTCAAAATGTATTATGTTTGAAAAATGATTTTTCAAAGTGAAAAGAATATTTTATGAGAAAAATGTTTTAAATGATTGATCAAAATCATTATCCATCTATTATGACACCCATTGATGTTACTTATGACTTACTATAGATATGATACAAGGATACCATTATTATTATTTCTCTTAATGGTTGATGTTTTTGATGAAATGTTTTTTATGAAAAATGAATCTCTTACACAGGTTATACCATGATAAAATCCATATGGTCCCACCTCTTTTAATGGGTTATTATATGATAAAATGGTTATGAAACCCATATATTTTCCATAGGTTATGGAATGATGAAATTTTTATGATTCCCGTTACATTTATTTTTTCATGATATGATTAATTTTTTTGATCCTGTTTCCTATATATGTATGATTTAATTATGTGATGGGTGAGAACTATATATCCTTCTAATGACTTAGGTAATGATAAATTTTCTTTGAGACCAAAGGGTACTCGAGTAGTCATCCCCAGCATATAAGGAGGGTACCTAGGGTGTCATCCCAATCCTAAATAAAGTAAATGGGAGTTCAGACCAAGACTAACATGTTATTAATGTATTTTTGGGTAGCATTGACATTAGATTTTATATGATTGTGTGTATGCCTCAAATCCATATCTTATAAAAATTTTCTACACTCATGGATAATTTTATCTTTTTACTATATGATTCATGTCTTATGAACTGCCAATTAGTATGTCGTGCTTCATGTTTATAATATATGAGAGGTTGGGTTTGAAAGTCATAAGTTTCTTTTTCATGATCACATACCTTTATACTTATATTATTCTTACATATGATCATAGAATGGTATCTATTTTGTTTACACTTACTAAGCATTTGACCTCACCCTTTCTTATGTTTTTGTTCCTCGGGTTATTAAAAAAGTTTTATACAATATTAATAAAGGTGAAGATATTTATGGGAGACATTGAATACCTTCCATGAAATAAAAATATTGGGTTTCATGTTTCCAATGGCACAAAAATATTACAGTCCTCAGGCATACGTTTTTACAATGTAATGAATATACATAAAAAATGATGTATGATCCTTCTATAAAAATCATAGATCTATATAGTTGGTATTAAAGGAAAGGTTTTGTTATTATTTGGAATATAAGATAATATTTTTTTTTCAGATCCCCAGGGATATTTTTAAGGATATATATAAGGATTCTTCTAATGATAAGTCTTATTATGAGTCATTATTTTTAAAAATGTCCTAGAATTTTGTTAGACGATTGATAGCGACATTTCCAAGAAATGACATCAATGTATAGATACTATATGTGGATGTGGCACTAGAATAGATGTAAAACGGGGTAACCACCCCCAAAACTCCATATTGAGCTAGACTCAATCAAGAAATAGTGCGTGAAAATAGGACTTATGACACACGTAGTTTGATAGTCCTTGGTGATTTTTTTTTGGAAATTAAAAAAATATTTATGAACCATCATGAAGGATTTAAATAGATGATGACTATGACTGACCTAGGATTAACCTAATGTTTCATATATTAAAAAGTATTCATGATATCGATATCCTATAAGTTGGTTTTCATGATTATGTTGCTTCTAATTATGATTACTTTTTATTATACTATTTGTCGGTTTTAGTTAATGAATGGGACTTGAAGGAACCATGTTAACCCTGAGTAAAATAGACAATGTTATGATTGTCCCTCTTGGAATTTAAATGTAATGGGATCTATAATGAATAATTAATTTCCCATTCTCATAGAATTTTCTCAACCTATGAATCAGACTGAAATTACAAATGAGAAAATAAGGGAAAAATATTCTATCAAGTCCTTTATGAGACTATTAGCAACTCCCCCCATGGATATACTAATCATCTAGTTTCTATGAAATTGATCAGTACCACTGAAACTATATTTTTAATTATCTAGTGTTCGAGGCATGAATTTTTTTTGGATATCTATCATTTTGTAGGAGAGGAAGATAAATGGTAGAATAATATCAAGAATATAAAGAACAAGATGAAATTGAATCCATGGATTGGTGTAAATTCAATAAAATATATTTCAATAAGTAATTTCTTGGTTTTCGTTGTAAGGGGATGAAGAAGGATTTACTTGAGTTAAAGAATGGGGATGGTCAATATATTGACACCTATATAGAAAATTTTACAAGTGGTATGCTTCTGGTATCATCATCTAAGAAAAAAGTATGGTTGATTGGATATTTAGTGTCTTAAACCCAAGTCTCTTAAGCGTGTTATCCATAAGAGACTTCAGTATCTATGAAGAAATTTTTCATTGTTATATCATGGTGTAAATTGATGTTGGAATTATGTTATCAATCTCATTGTTTTATCCCGAAAAGGAATATGTAGTTCAGAAGAAAATCTAATAACCATGGGAAAAAGAATATGATCTATCCTTTATGATCAATGTGTGGTAAGAAACATGGAGGGAATTATCTTTAGTGGAATAGTAAATTTTTTATGTGTGGACAAAATGGTCATCAAGTAGCTAAATTTCTAAAGTGATGGTAAAAATTAAGCTAATGATGTGAATAATGAGAAAGACCCACAGAATGTACCTCCCACACATTAGTGTTTCAATTTCAAGGTGTTTGGGAATTATGTTAACAATATCCCCAGTCCATGAATAATATGGATGTTAAGGAAAAATAACCTTTTAATAAATACAACATATCAAGTTCTTATACTATCATAATGGATGAAGTGAACCTCGATAATTAGGGAACAATTATCCCTCTTGTATAGTTTTGATGTTCATTATTTTTATTTTTTAATGGGCCCTATGAAAATATTATAGTAAAAATTTAATTGCAATTCCTTGTGATTATCTACGTGTATTATGGAATAATGAAATAACATATTCTGTTGGTATATGGATGAACAGAAAATTCAAATGATTATTTCCCTAATATAAGATCTTATATAAGTAATAATGGTTGAATTAATGTTTGGAAGTGTGTATGTCTCCATATAAGATTAACTTAAGATTTATGGACTGTATCATGGGTTTTTAAGCTTAATGTTGATAATAATATCAAATTCATAGACACCCCTCTAAATTTTATACATTATGGGAGTTTATAAACATTAAGGATAATTTAAGATACATTTTCTGTAACAAACCCCTTTGGTTTTTCCAATGTTTTAGTGACAAATATATTTAAAGAAGGGTGCCTTTACATTTTGTGGACACATAATTAAATGATACTCTATGATATTGACATATGGAAATAAAATTTTATTGGAATCAACACCTTCCCCAAATTGAGTTTCATGCATAAATAACTTTCACTATAGTATTTAGATGGATCATTATGAGTCCATTTATGGAGAAAAGTGTAGAAATACAATGTACTAGAGTAAAGTGATAGAAATAAACTAATTGGACATGATAAATCCGATTAGATAATAGAGAAGGTTAATATAAATTAAAAAACATGTAATAACTACACAATGAAAAAAAATTATGTTGATAATTTTTGGAACAATCTATAATTTGATGTTCTTATGAATTCCTTTCTACGAATTTATCAATGGAATAAATAAGGGAAAACTAATCCCAAGGTATACCAGTCCCACTAAAATACATGATCATATTAGGATAGTAGTTAATCGTTTGGATATTCCACCAAACATCTCTTAGGATAATTATGTGGTCCATGTATATATCTTAAGTAAGTACATACCTAATCTATCACATGTATTTAACATAGGGATCACACTACCGGAGCATGATATTTCCTTTGGGGAATGTCTGGTAGAGATTCTAGATCCAATAGAGAATGTAATGTGTAATGAGACCACTCAGCTGATAAACGTTTTTTTCAAAACCACGATATTGGTAAAGATATGTGGGATGTTTAGGATATGATGAGGCATTGGGATCCTCATTTTATGGTACCAAAGTGATGAATTTCTAGTGAGAAATTAATTTTAAGGGGGAAAAATATAACACCCTGACTTTTTTTGAGTTATTAAATTTTGAATAAATTAAATTTCATTGAATGATTATGTTACAAAAAAGACCAAATAATTATTTCATTACACACAACCTTGGGTTATATTATTGTAACACCCCAAGCTTCCACGGTATGCTTCTATTTGAATAATATAATAGCGTGTGTTGTACGCAACTTCGAGTTCTAAAACACCACAACCAATCAAACTAGATGTTATGAAAAGTAATACCCACCTTTTGCAATTTTATAAATTTTATCTTTCAAAATGGACATCATTTTTGGATTCATAATATTGAAATTATCTTAGGGTGAATTTTTTTTTTCTGAAAACATTCTGTTTTTGATGAATAGTGAAAAATACTAAATTTAAATTAAAACTAACTTTTTTAATAAAATTAATTTATAGTGCTAAATTATACTATTGAGTGGTTTTTTAGTATAATTAGATTATATTTTCACCATTTAACCCATGGTTGGTAATTAGACATAATTTCACATTTAAACTGGACATAAGAAAGTATCAATCTTTTGATAGTTATTTTTTCTTAAAAATACACTTTTTTTTTGTTTTGACAACAAAAAATAATTTTAAATTAATTTCTGCCACTTCTATGTTTTGAATTTAGAAAAATGGATTCCATATTCGGAATCAAGAAATCCAAATTGTGTAAATAGGTAAATTTTTTTATACATTTTGAATAATTACTTCGGTAAAGATTTTATTTAGAATGGCTAAAAGGTAAATCCGGTAAATAAAGGTAAAAAATAATATTATAATAATATTAAATTACCCTAACACGTGTTCTAACCCTATTGTATGATACATGTCCGACCCTAGGAATCCTTGGGTCAATTTTGGGACTCCATGAAGCCACTTGTAAGTGATAATGACACTTTATATTAATTAAGTTAAAGTAAATACAAAAATGACATAAGCATATATCTTTTAGTAAAAAAAATTACATAGGATTATATATGTTATATCATTGACTATAAATATAAATTCGAAAGCTAAAAATATTTCCTAGATAATGGTATTTTATTTATAATTTTTAGACATTGAATAATTAATTTCATTTATGACACAATGATGATGTGGTATTTTTCTTATTAATGAAAGAATAAAATAAATGGTATTATAAATGTTAAAATAAATATAATTTGGAAGTTTTGATGACATAAAATAATTTTATAGGTTAATATAACATGTTAGGATTAATTAAATGAATTTATTTAGAATTAATAAAGTTTTTAGGACTTTAACAAAAAAATCAATTATTAAATAGTGTCAAAATTGACATAAAGGAGTTTTTAAAATAAATATTATATTATTAATTTATAAATTATTCATAAAAATATAAGGTTCGTCCAAATGACTTATATAATGATTGGAATATCATTAATAAACCACTTGGGGTTTTTTTGGTAGTTTATAGTATGTTTATTAACCATATAATATAAAAATACAAAGAGACATGGTAAATGTCAAACTATTTAACTTAGTGTTAAATCTAAATGATAAAGTAAATATAGTGACCCAAACATGTATAAAACCTATTAGTTGATTGCTTTTAGACCCATCCCCACCTTATCCTTTAAATAATTCATTTTTGAGCCATTAAAAACTGAAAATTATTTTATTATAAAATAATATTTCTAGCTTTTCGCAAGGTGCCCCTCACCCCTTTTATAATAGGGCACTCCCCCTTCTCTCTAATTCACACCTTCAAAGCCTTTTGGATCGGCCAAACCCTGCCCAAATATCCTCCCAAATATCCTACCTTCATCCTAGAGTCTATAGTTTGATCATAAAGCCAACCTAAGAAGCCCTTTTGATCAAATAAAAAGGAGGAACATGAAGAAGAGGTAAATATCTCACCACCTCTTTCAAGTTATTTTATTCTTCTACTTACTCTTTCTTTGTTGTTTACATTATAAAATAATAAATATAGTATCTTCTATATACTGTCATGTTATTATAAAAATGGTACAACCATATTCATTATGTTATCCATCCTCTGAATTACAGGTCACCATACGTACGTACGTTCTGCTTACCGTCTCCACGTCCTGGGGTAGTTGTTATTCAATACATTATAATTTGGATGGGTATAATAATGACGTATAATTTATGTAAATAATGAATATAAAATGATTATGATTATTTATATATGATATACCATCCAATTATATATGATTTTAATGTCAAAATAATGATATTATCACTCATGGGTACGTACGTATTACCGTCTCCATGAACGCGATGAGATTCATTCCCCATCGGAATCATTCAAGAATAATTTTCATTTTATAATTAAAAATAATTATTATGAAAATAATATAATTCTGTATATGAATCAAATACATCCTATCTATAACAAACATGTCTTACGTAACCAAGCATATAAAGGAAAACGAATCAGTTAACACCCAGAATGATGATACTACTATAATATCATTAACAAAGAAATATTAAGATCATATATGATATCATATTAATGTATATGGTTATTTTATAATTTAATAAAAATAATTTCACCATTATACAAGAGGTTAACCTACCCTCAACCATGGAAAAGTACAAGGTAAGGGTTAATTTCACAATCTCTTTATTATCTGAGGTTGTCTTGACATAATTATCTACTGAGACATCTTTATCATCCACATCCATGTTTCTTGAAAATGTATTTCAAAACATTTTTACTAATTACTATACTATGGGTTAAATTCATTTATAACCTTGTTTTAATATTTATAAAATGGTTGAAAGGAATATTTTCGTCGTTTTCCAAACAAGGTACTTTTGACCTTTTCAACAAAATTAAGGTAAGAATGTTTACTTAACTTATACGGACGGTGGGGGTATTTTCTGCCATTATAACATCGTAAAATCTTCCCTTAAAAACTTATAATGGTATTTTCAAAATAAATGTTTTATTTTATAATTATGTAACTTTAAATGATTTCAAAAAAATAAAGAGATACTTCTCTCAAATAGTTATGATTTTATCTATGTCAACATCCTTTGATGGATTTTATACTTATTTGAAGTCGATTCATTATGATACAAATATTGTATATTTTATTGAAGGTTTTGTGATATGTTTGACTATGGATGTGTTTGTTTATACCAATAATGGTTTATGGTTAAAGTATTGACATTTCATATGCTAGTTTTAATATGATTGTTTATGTTATATTTCAACCTTTTCACATGAGTAATGTATTGGACTTAGTAAGTGATGGGTGGAGCCCGCTATAGATCCTCGATGTATCGGTAGGTCTCAGGAGACAAATTTATGTGGAATTGGATGAAGCCTTGCCCAATTATATATATGGTTTTGGCCTAGGCCTTATTCATTTTTAGACGTCTTGGCCGAGGCGTTGACAAAAGGTTTGAGAATTTCCGGAATTATACATTCCCTCATTATGAAAATAATTTTGATGATTCATGTGGTCATTTGACTAGTAGAATACCCATGATTTTGTTTAATTATGGAATTATTTACTCATCTCATATTCCTTCCATAAAAGTATTCATGTTTATTATTGTTAAAGGCATGTGGTTTCAATTATTAACCATGCTTAATATTTATGTTATCTTCTGCTGTATTGCTTACCATTACTGAGCGATTGAGCTCACCCATTTTTTATCTTTCATTTCCTAGTATATGAAGAGGTTAGTTATGAGTGACTTTCAAGCATAATCTAGGAGGGTTGGATGTTTCTAATGGAATAAATTTGTGTTGTATTTCTTTTCAAGTTTTAATGTTTAACTCATGTATGAATCTGGTTTCCAATAATACAAAACAGATCAGTCTTTCGAGACATGATTTCCTTATGATCACGCCAATGTTATGTAATAATTCACTGACTCTAGGTAACTAGGGTTGGGGCGTTAGAATTATACTATAAAAACATTTTATTAGCTTCAGTTATAGAAAACACTGAGTTTTAATAGAACAATGATATTTTAATAATTTATTTAAATGCGATTGTTATAACCTATCCATTTAATATATGGATATGAAGAGTCTTAACTAATTTTTATATATTATTTATAATGGTTTTATATAAAAAAACATGTCGATAAAAATTAAATAATCATTGGTAATGTCTTTATATGTTTAGATTTTTCCAAAAAATGTTTTTCATTTATTTTGAAAAATTGTGAAAATCAAAATTTTACACTTTTATAAAATGAATTAGATAGGATAAACAAATTTTTTTTAACTCTTAATATCATAATTATCCTAGGGTTAATTTTTGACCATTTTATGAATATTTTCAATTTTAATGAATAGTGAAAAATAGAATTTTGATTGAAAACATCCTTTTTAATTAATATACATTATTAAATTATATTTTGAATTAGTTTTAAATGAAAATTATCTCAATTTTATATAATTTAATATACTTTAGGTCATTTTAATGAATTTCAAGTTGAAATTAGATATACAAATATTTTAATCATTTAAAAATTTTCTCTTAAAAAACACTCTTTTTCATTGCGTATGTCGGATTAATTTTGAATTATTTTTAGAAAATTATGTGATTAGAGTTTGGAATAATAAATTCAGTATTTAGAGTCAGAATAGTTTATAAATTATAAAAAGATTGATTTTTTTTACCAATGTTATTCATAATAACATTTAAAATTAATTACAATGATTATAGTTAAAACAAGTTCACATAGTGGTTAAACATAGAATTTAACGTATAAAAATAACCCAAAAAAACATCCAAAACAAATATTATAGCCATATTTATATGTTATAATTTCTAATTTTCATATTTGATCAATTTTGGAAACATTTTCCATATGGAAAATTTGGATGGAATTCCCAATTTAAAAATTTACAAGTTTTCGACTCACCCCATTTATAAATGGTCTCCCCCTATCCCCCACTCTTCATAGATTCAAATCCAATTGGATCATAATATAACTGAAAAATAACTTCTAAAATTCTATACAATCATTATATAAGTCTTAATTTGTGTAGAAATACAACCAAGTAAGGCCTTTGGTGAAAACAAAAAGGAGATACCCTGAAGAAGAGGTAATGTTCATCAATTTTTTTTGTTTTTTTTCTTCATTAAACCCCTTTAATTTTTTTTAATATAATGATTATATAATAACCCTATTATCTTCCATATATTTTGTTTAAGGTTACTACCTACCAAAAAATACACTTCCATAAAATGGGTTACTCATTCGTCATTCAAACATACGACGGACTACCGCCTCATGAACCGATGTCATTCATTTTTTCCATTGCCACCCATTAAGGTTATTCATAATGATATACTATTTATTCCTACCAAATGTGCCTCAAGAAATACAAAAGGAAAGAAATACCTTGATATGGGTATTATTTTCCTTGTAAAAGAAAAGGATAAGGTGACAAAAGTTCATAGATTGTGTAATCCTCTAAGAGACTCGTGGTTGCATGACCATCATATGGTCTTGTGAAAGAACCATGTCTAGGGAATAGCCTCAAAAAGTTCCCAAAATGTCCCTTTAATAATACCTTATTCTCACATGAGTTGGAAAACTAGTGGACACGTAGCATCAACTGTATGGTCACCACAAGGTCACGTGGTTTTTCAACTGGCGGGCTCATGACAACCCAACTAAAAATCCTTTAATGAAGGAGGAAAATTTATAAATGGAAGAGGAATCTTGTGGTCATAAAACTAACATGATGTATCACCAATGTGAATAATGTTTTTCATATACAATATTCAAGAAAACTATTCAAACACCCATTCCTTTGTAAAATAAAACAAAATAAATAAATAGGGAGGAGGTGGGAGAAACTCATGTCTGTAAACCTCACGTGACATTCCCCCAACGATCTGCAAGACACCACAGGACTCTGGCGATATGTATGAATCATCTCACAAAAAGACTGCCGACATATCAACCACATCATGTGAAGAGACTCAATTATTTCCTGGAAACAGCTCACTCTACATTTGGATCTATAAGGACAATCAAATGGAATTTTCCATGAGATGAAAAAGAATATACATAGGACATTTATTATTTATGTGAAACATAAATAAGTGGTAGAGTATTTTTATTTGACATTACTCATGTAATATCACATGAATCCCAACCTTAGTGAAATAGAAACATAAAATAAATGAGAGAGGAGTCAGTGTCTTATGATGGTCATAAAACCCTTGAAACACACTAATGATTCCCACAACAAGGTCTCATAAGTCTCCTTGTTATGTAATCCTTATCTCAAAAAGGCCCACTAACAATCCATCATTTTCTCATAAAAAGACCTAAAATGTATCCTCAGTTCTCATGCTTGATATTCACCAGGAACCCTACGCTTGAAAAGGGACTTGAAAAAATTAATATGAAAATATGGAAGTCCTTCAATATGCCCACATGATTCACAAAGTCCACATTAATTGAAAATAATCCAATAAAAGAGGTATTGACGATATGGACTCATGGTCACACAAAATCAGGTGATGTCGTTAGAGAGAACCACAATAAAGACTCATAAAGACACACAAAACTAAAGATATTTGCAGACTATATCCTTGAATCATGTGTCATGCACCTTATAAATTGGTGGAAACAAAGGGTGGAAAGTCCTATAAATGCCCCCACCCCACATCATAAAAAATGTACCTGATTATCCCCATTACCAAAACTATCACTGCTTCCACTACCACCACATTGATGAGATCTCAAAACCTTGCATCGATGCAGAAGAATATTTCTCAGAGTAGTGGAACCCATGATAAAAAAGTTTTCCATTAGGTAAGATACCTATTAACAGCCAAATAATTCCTTCAACATGTATATGTGCTTCATGTAATCACTCATAGATCATGTGAAGGAATTATGTCATATCGCATAAAGAACATCTTGTAGACCTGATAGATCACATGAGACTTAAAATAAATTAACACTAAAAAAATTTATGGAATTATCAATATAATTTATGTAAAAATATCTAAATATTGGATTCATAAGGAATGAAAAAATATGCTGACCCTCATACACATTTCGTGAACCACCCAAGACATGAGACAACACTAGGACATGTCACCCAAAACTTTTTATGTTCCTTCACTATACTATTTGAGTCATGTAAAGTCCTATGGACATGTCAAATCATGTAGAATGGTTCCCATCATGGATGCCACTCAAGTCTTAAAAAACTATTTTGGGATTACTTTCAAAGCCTCGTGATGTCCTTCAGATGTGTCATTGAACTCATATAGCAGCAACAATTCATGTCAGATAAGTCTCACGGTATTACCTGAGCATGAAAAATGGATATTGTGAACCCTTTAGAACATGCCATCCATGTCTCGTGATGCTCTAAAGATATGTCATCAAGTACATGAGACACCCTCTTAGACATGTTACAATGACTCTTGTGATGAACTCCAAGTGTTCCAGCTAGATCATTCCATGACACCAAGTCAATTCAGCCCGATCATGTGACACCCTCTAGACAAGTCAATGATGTTTTGTGATGGATTCAAGTACCAACCATCCATGTATTGTGATTTCCATCAAAAAATCCATCCTTGATAATGTTATAATTTTGGAAATACTATCTAGATTACGTAAAATCC
Organism: Viscum album; assembly: GCA_963277665.1. Classification (NCBI taxonomy): domain Eukaryota; kingdom Viridiplantae; phylum Streptophyta; class Magnoliopsida; order Santalales; family Viscaceae; genus Viscum; species Viscum album. The sequence continues at coordinate 109,008,583 of OY728126.1, read as the reverse complement.
TCCAAAAAATTCAACTGGGTAATACCATTTTCTGTAGACATGTCATGAGGACACTCTCTGATATGTTAGGATGGAAATAAGGGCAAGATTAATGGACAATAAAAGTAGGTTAGGTAGGAAAGAATGCAAAGTGAAAAAGGTAATACCAATATTTTATGACCATTTCCATCCTTGGTGTGTATGGCCTAAACATATAGGCAAACATAGAGCGTAATAATCAATAAATGATATAATAATATATTTTCCAATTACGAGGGAAACATCGGTATATAAGAACTAATAAGGAACTATGAAAACTCTAATTAATACCATAATCAGGATAAATTTGAAACCTACCCAAGTTTCGAGTTCCATATTAATCTTTCAAGGGATATCCTAGCACACAATCCCCACACCTACAAGAAATGAAATTGATTATTTTCCATACATTCTTTCTAAAAATTAGTGTAGCTCATGTGGGATTAGGGAGATGCAATAATCATATTAGCTACATAAAAAACCCCCACAAAAGACCATGTCAACGTTAGTGTGTAAGACTAAATCATTAGAATATGAGGACTCTAATTAATTCCATAACCAAGACACATAGAAATCCATCCTAAGTCTTGAGAACAAACTCAAACGTGAATCTACCTCAATGTGGGCCTTGCAGTATCTTTGACATTTCCAACACTGGGACCCAATCATTAAAATGTGATAATCAATCTACCTTATCCATCATTGGAATGAGAAATTAAGTGAACTACAAGAAGTATGATTCACGCTATAAATAGGATATCTAGGACCCCTTTGTAAGGTCAAAGGTCCATATTTAACATCATAACAGATGTCCTAGTATATAATCCCTGCATCTGTATGTAGTGAGTGAGATCAAATTTCATCCATATTTCTCACATTAATCGTAGATCATGTGGTCATAGGGAGTTGCAATAATCATATCATTCACATAAATAATTCCCTACCATCTAGTGTAATTCCAGTTTGTAATCCCTGATATGCGGCAGGATAAAAAAACACACAACAAATGAGGGAGTCTACCTTAGGGCCAATCCATGGGGTGTGATTGAATTACAAGAGCTCTGATTCATGTAATGATCAGGACATGTAGGATGCATTTCTAAGGTCTGGTCTCAAATATAATCCACATCAATGTAGATCCTCCCATGTCTCTAACATCTCAACTATCGAGACTAAATAATTCCCATGAGCTGATCATCCTATCTCATATTCTAGTGGACTGAGAAACCAAATGAATTAAAAATAAATCTAATTATTTATGTAATTGGGATACATAGGATGTCCCCTCGTGACTCAAGCTTGAATATAAGGTGCCTCAGAGCACTCACATATTTCATTTCTATACGATGATAATATGTACATGTTTAATGAAATATGTGGGTTATGATTACTATAATAACCAGGATGCATAGGAAGCTTTATAATGGCTCAATCCCCTCATCAAAATATCAATCACCTCCCTATGTGGAAGAAAATTATGATTCTCTTAGTTATATGGCTTTAGCTTATAAGTTGTTATTCATTATTTGGAAACATATTAAGATCCTTATGTAAATACTAATGGATTCACTTATTACATCCCCATCTTCTGCAAATGGAAATAATTAGCCCATAATTGGTTTTTTAGGGAAACCAATCCCATATTAGGGTTAAGAACATATTGAAAAAAATATTTTTAATCTATAAGAAAGTCCTGAATAGGAAACCCCCCCATAGGGTTTGATGATCCTAACCTCCACTCCACTTAACCAATGTGAGTCACTTAGAATCATTGGGTCTAAAACCCAAATTGAACACACGTCTTTAGAAATTAGTTCTGTTCCTAGTCATGGATGAGGGAACCTTTGGGTGTTTCCATTAAGAATTACAATGGTATCCCAATGTTAATGATTGTGCAAGCAACGAACCCGCCACAATCAGTCAATGGGTCTGGCCAAACTCACCTGGCTACCGTGTCTTGCCTGACGGAAAATGGTGAATCTAACTTTAATCTCTCAAATAAAAAATTATTTGTTTATTATCTGTAGTTCTAGGTTCTTTACACACTATATGCAAAAATGAAAATCCGACGTGAAAATTACAAATAATAGAATGATTGGTCATATTTCAGCCCACTTTATTTTTCATATCCTAATTGGAAAAAAGATGATAATCCTGAAACAAATCTTACAGCTAATCCTCTATGACTGATGTTCTCATGAAATAATTCCATCCTTTCATTGAAAAGTCCATTTGAGCTGATTGGTCGAATCGAGGATTGAAGGAAAATTGTGTTAACCTTGCATATCTAATTAATCATATTATGCCTATGATATTGAACTAATTGGTGACCTCGTTCCTTATTGTCTACAAGACTGAATATAATACTCTCATCAATAGAATCCTAATCTGAGATAATTTCTTAATCATCTAGAAATCTCTCCAGTAAATCACTAATTGATAAAACACCTAAGGGTCACAAAATGGTATCACCTACCCGAAAAAATTAAATGTTAGGTGGATAAAATGATGATCTAGGAGTACCATCGATTTGGTACAATCCCAACCATGTATGATACCCTTCAGTACATCCAATTATGGAAACTGGAGGGTCTACATTGCCAAGGGAATGTTGTGGCTAAGCTAGTTTCCCTCATCGCTATAACCAACTACTTTGGAAGATTATCCATGGAGTGCGATAACTACCACATTTTGTCTCCTAGGAAGGTGGAATACAGAGTCTAATAAAGATCACTTCTAGTTCAGGTTCCACTAAGTTGCGAATCTATCAAACACTTTCTATAGAACCATCCCTCTAGTACCAATTAGTCGCCTATTGTGGGTACCACCCGACACCCTGGCGCCTCTAACACCCAAACATGGTGAGAAAGGAAGACACATCAGGTGAGGAAGGATCTAGATATCGATGAGTAGGCTCATATCCCCAATCTCATAGATGAATTCTGCCAGTATATTTCAGTGGTCACCATAATGTAGACTTATGTCCCTACTAACATGTAAAAGTCTGTTGTCATATTCCCACAACACGCAAGGGGGAAGAACATATCATTGACCCCATGTGTGAATTCAGTCAACATATTGTAGTGGGAAAAGGAGGATATAAGTTGGATCATTTCTCTTATTAAATAAAATGTATATTCTAGTATATAGTATAGATAAAAAATGTGATGGCTTATATCCTTGAACAAACATAGCTAAATTTCAACCAAATCTTAGAAACAATTGAAAAAATCATTATCATATTTCAGCACAATTTCAGATGAAGGGAAAATAAAATATTTCTATCCTCACATATAGGAAAACTAAAAACTCTAATCATTAAAAACATGTGTCTAATTCAGAGCAAAAACACACTCTTTCTCCCATCTATGATAATTATTAGCATATTTCGATAAAGAATGAGGTGTCAAGATGAGCTCATACTCCAATACCAATTGGGGCTCGCTAGGTTAGAGAGACACATGCCTCAAGACAGGGGACCATTCCTATTGAAAATGTCCGGTGGAATATTCCAATGACCCAATATTGGGCTCATATCCCCGTTATTGCCAAGGATATCTAAGTGATTTAGGAAAAATCCTTAGGGAAGTTTCATATTCCTGTCAAAATTGTCTAGTAGAATACTCCAAAGGCCAATGATCAGGCTCATATCCCCATTTTTTCCTCAGGATAACCATGTGAGATGGGTAAAAGTCTCAACACATGCTCATATTCATATTGGAGAAGTCCAACGACATACTCAAAAGGCCTAGGATTGGGCATATATCCCAACTCATGCTGAGGATAAACAATTGAGAATGAAACCAGCATTAGAAGAGGCTCATATTCCTATCTATAAATTTTCCCTGCATATTCCACCTGATCATAGATTCGAGGTACATGTTACTACTTTCACTAATGAATGACTGCACCAACATCATTCCGAGGAAATATAATAGGAGGATTATATCACATATCTTATTCCATTGGTTCGTCGACATATTCATTTGGAGAATGCATATTTATACTAGACTTACATTTATGTTCCCACCAGGGATCACTAGGTGAGAGTGGCACATGCCTCAGGGTAGCTCATATCTGTACCAAGAATGACTGGTGACATATCCCAAAGGCCCACGATTTGGATCATATTTATATCATGACCAAGGAACATCAAGTTATAATTTAACATGACTTATGATAAGCTCATATTCATATAAATAATGAGATAGATCAATGGATTATTACAATATATTCTCAACATTGGGATCATATTCCCGAAGCACTAGACAGTTATTAGAATGATCTCAAAACCATCATACAGTAGTCTCATATCCCTGCAAAATTCAAAAATGTAGGTCGATAAATTCTAGAAAAAACTTAGATCAAGACACATAGTAAAAATCTTTTCATTTCTAGTGTCCTTAAGGTAGTTGAAGTCACATTCAAAACACCACAAGAGTTTGTTATCTATTCAAGTGAAGAAAAAGATGATTAGTACCACAATATTCCTTCTCATGGTAGTGTGGAGATGGATCATAGGGGCTCTACTCCTAAGATCCACCATGGTACACCTCCCCATGGTGATATATCCCATTGAAAAGGAAATAAACCCTCTCCCAAAAATCTCTATATAGAGCGGTGTCAAAAAAATGACTCATTCTAATAGATATGTTCTCAAAACATTAGGGTCAAATGCATATATTTTCCCAACAACTTCCAACAACACTCTAATCTAGTCAGTAGGTGACCCTCAAAAGCATAGACTATGGACTAATTAGATGGAGGTTTTTATGTCTATTAAAGAGGAGGTAAACATTGAAATATTGAGAGAGTCAGCTAAAAAGAACCACCCCATCATGTTATGGCCTCTCTCCATATCTAACTATGAGATCCTGGATGAGATAGAGAAAGAGTACATGCATTAATATTTGGTCTACTCATCGGTGAATGAAGGATTGATATCTCTCTTATCTAGGATATGAGTGTCACCATTATAAAATCAGGATAATCTATTTTTCATCTAGACCTAGATGTTATCCCCATGGTAGGGATACAAAAATGGAAAAGCACAATGCAAATATTAAACATGATTATCGCTATTTATTCATGACCCTTTATTAGATGATCTCGAAAGCCACATCATGCATCCATATTCGAATATGGGTAGAGTATAAAGCGTTATGCATTATTGTACACCTAAAACAATATAACCCCTCAGACTCGACATCTTGTATTGTTATAGCCACTAGAAAAAGTAGGGTACCGAGTAACTCTCAAGCCAATTATCCACTACCACTGAATTCCCCCACTTCCATGATGCCAAAAAATCACGAATAAAGGGAGATGATAGAAAAATATTATTTTAACTCAGCCACTTGAAGCAATGATAATGAATTTCAGACATAGAGACTGATGTTGCGATCATCCAGACAACTTCCTTTAAAGAATGGTTCTCATCATGGATAACCATTGCACATAGATCGTATGAGAGCATAGTCACACCATATAAAATCATTTATTGTAGAAGCAGCCATAGAAACCTTCTAGGAGAAGACCCACCCACACGACCGGAGGAATATCTACCACCACTTTCACCTGTCAAAAAATCAATTCCAAATAGGATTCAAGACATATCCTTAGTAGTTGCAAGAAAACCCATTCCCATTAGGATGGGGGAATTTATATCTAAATACCCATCACCAATTTCTTCATCCCTCGATATAGTCTTGTAGAAATTAGTGGTCACTTTAGTTCACCCATATCCCTCTAGTATGGGGCATTAATATTTCAATGATTGTCCTAGGAATCATCAAATATCGGATTAGAGTTATTGGATCCTCAATAAAAAGATCAATCAATGGTAATTGCTCCAATGAATAACTGATAATTGATAAGGATGGGGGAATTTTAACTAGTATAATTACAACAATGGGAATTAGTCATCGCTAGGATGGAGGTACAATATCAATGGTCGGCATCCCACATATTCCTCCCACCGCAAGTCAAACCTTTTTTGTTCAGGTCCCATTCAAAAACCATGACCCGAAACTACCTCAATGTCACTTTTCAAAGACCAGTACATGAGATGTGTTTAGTGAAGAAGATTAAACCCCACTGGTGTCACAAGACAAAATGGACCAATATGTTAAATAGTTTGAATAAATTCCCTAATTAATGTTGTGAAGAATTAACATGTTGTGTTGAAATTAATGGAAGAACAACTATTGACCGATATGGTCCTATTAATGTAGTAACTATCAATATAGTATATATTGATGACCAAGGAAGAAATGTATAGTGTCGGAACATGGAAAACATACCCTCATAGGTGGGTGATCTGGATACACAAACTAAGGATACATTCACCAAGAACTAGATAAGGATCCAAAATATGGAACCTAGGAATAACGAGTTTCTACCTCAATGGAAGAATAATTCCAAAGAAAAGGTAAAGGGAATTGATACATCCTAATCACGACCCATAATAGTTGAGGTTCCTCCGATGTAATAATAACAATCAAAATATGAGAGTGAAATACAAACTCCCTGACAACTCAACAAGGTGCAACATAGGGTAAATACCCCCACTGGGTATCACCATTAGGATGAGGAGAATATCATTCCTCCAATGAGAGATGATCCTCCAAAAAAAGTATAATCTGAGTAGTATACTGGATCTAGATCTAGGAAACTGATATACATATATAAGGAAGTTTGAAATGATAATGGATTCCCTCCACTGCGGTGACATCCTCTCCCTCATCGGAGAACTCATACAATATTAGGATGAATCGAGAATCAGTGGGAGATGAAGGAGGGGCCAACTAATTGGCCCGTACCTACTCCCTGTAGAAGGGAGATGACTAAAATAGAAGTTCCCCCAATGTTACATAACTTTATTGAGTCCCTAGCTACTCTAATGAAATCCATGGAATGGTGATGAGTACTTTTTCAGCTAGAAAGGAAGCCGTATCCCGTGTGGGTGGAAGACAATTTTCAACCACCAAATTTCGACAATCCTACCTTTTCTACTTTTTCTAGTGCACTGAGATCCTAGACAACATCTCACACAATTATTATCCCAAATGTGGTTTGAGGATGGGTGCTTGAGACTAATAATAGGCAAAAAAGATGATGTGTTTTTCGAAGAATTAGATAGGGCCAACCTTTGATTTGTATAACATCATACTAGTAGGGTCAACTATTGGATTAGAATACCTACTTCATTAATTCATTCATTATTTCAGATCCACTCTAAGGAAGATAAAAATATTTGTCTTGATAAACTAAACGAAATGAGAAAATGAGAGGGTTTCAGACATCATATCCTTGTGGAACTTTTTAAACAACTCACTCACCACCCTCTCTCATAAGAAAAATTGATGGATATCTATTCTAAAAATATTAGAGATTATTTTTAGACACCATTGATCTTAATTAAATATCCAAGTGGATTTTATGAGTTCGAAGAAATATAAAAATGTCCTAAAGACACCATTCAACAAACATGATACAAATATCATCTTATTACCCCAAAAGGGGAAAAGGATAGAGAAAGAATATGATGTAGCTGTCACTCACAAGCTATCAAAATCACCCATCCAAGCACCCAGGAAGGTCCTGATCCACCTAGCACCACCTTTAGAGAAACGGAAAACAAAGAATCTCTCTCTTTTGAAATAAAAAAAAATCATCAACTATTGGAATTTTAGGAACAGATGAATGAAATTACTCCTTATGGAATTAAAAATTACTCTAATATTTTACGGAATCCCTTGACAATAAGCCACTCAGGATATTGGACCACAGGAACCCCAAAGAGGTCGACCTAATCGACTATCCAGAATATTTCCATTTCCATGGAAGGATGGGTCATAATATATAGAACTACATCATATTTGAAGAAATATTTCTAGGCATGGTAAATTATAGATAGGTGGTGTTTGATAAATCCTCAGAGTAGGTGTCTGGAATTACTATTTTTCTATCAGAGGAAGACGATGGTTGGAAGAAAGTCGTGCCTAGGTGTGCATGAATGATAGAAAATTAGATGATGCAGAAAATAGTTGATCGAGCTCCTTCCACCCTTAGAGCACGGCTATGAAGAACAATAATAACTCCACCACCAAAGGCGATAACATTAGATATTCCTTCCAATATCGGGAACAATCACCAAAATCAGGAATATATAGAAGAGAAAGAGTCATACTATTCTCCAATGTAAGCTCCAAATCTTCCAGATTTCTTCTCTACAATATCTGAAGCATGTGCAGCACCCCACCAAATGCAAAATTTATCAGAAAAAGATCTCATCTTTGGCTCTATAAATTAAATAAACTTATAATATAACTTATTTATTGATGTATATTCCTCAGGATACACATTACCCAAATATAATTAGGGAATGGGATGCTTCATGCATAGGAACTGAGGATACATGGGACATCATTGGAATGGTCAGACCCAATAATATGTTTGTGTCCACACAGAAGACATATATGCATCATAGACATGTGGGAATGAACTCCATAAATCCTAGAAAATACTTGGAGGTGTCTCAGAACCTTATTTTTTTTCAACCCAAAAAATTATCATTCATGAATTTCTAGAGGGGGTACAATAACTTGATTAATCCAGACTACATGGAATGATGGAATGACTTGTAACTTTGGTTATTGACTCTCCCATGTCCGCTGCATAAGAATGAGACTTGTTTATCTCAAACACCTTAGTTAACAAGCCACATTTCCAAGTGAAACACCATATTAGGATGTTCCGAACTCTGTCCCAAAAGTAATACATTCTTTAGTAGTTGAAAATTGTCCCATCCAAACACTCAAACCTAGATGCACTACATATTTCAAAAGAATATAGAGAGAAGCTTGTTTAATCTCTCAAAATACCATAGTAATTTGTGATAGAAGTTACTATAATTGGGTTCTATCAAATCAAGACAATCCTAGATTAATTTCATGTCGCCATCTCATTAAGAAAGAATGATTTGGAGGAGGTCATTCAGGGGAACATCAGACTCCTATATGTTTTAGGATGAGTCAATAAGGTCAATATCTAAAGGGATCTTATAGAAAATGGATCTGGGATCAATATCATTAAAATTTGAACACTCTGATGTTTGGGGAATAGTGAAAGATATTTTTCTCATACAAGTATAACCATTCAAGGGTATAATAATCATGAGAAAAGACATCTCAGGAATATCAAACTAGAAACTCAATTTGGGGAGCTCACATATGAATCTATATTTATGTTTATCCAGCAAGACATTACATATAATGTGTTTCTTTGAAGAACACAGATCCATATCAACATGGTAGTGCCTTTAATAGTCCATAAATGTCTAAAATACCCCATCTATGGAAAGGTCGACATACTACAAAATGATATTTCCCCTTTTAAACAAATAAAGCTACATATGCTGAAGAATGATTCTAAAAAAGGGGAGGAAAATACCAATGATGAATGATGATACATAGGCTGCAACACATAATAACTCATGGAAATTTCCTAAAACACATAGAGTATTCTTGCCACTAATCATGTGATCCCCATAAATCTAGTCGAGGCGATAGACCATGTTTTAGAGATCCAAGATCCTCCTATCCAAATAAACAATGTATACATAACTTACCTAGGACATCTCTTTGTAATGAATCAGATGGAAGGGGATGATCATGTCTTTTCTCATGTCCTCCCACACCCTGATAGATAAAGAGAATCCCCTAGATTTAAAGCTTCATCTAAAAGTTCCTCCATAAAATAAAAAGTGTAAGAAGGTGAGGATAACATTAGAAATGCCCCTCCCACATTCGAGGAAGTTGTATCTACCACCATAGACGAGATCAGATAAATTAATATATGAAAATAATAAGAACTACAACAAAATATGATATGTGTCTCAATTTTCTTTGATGATCAATATATGTACATAAAATTTCCCAAGAAACATCGATATGTGTTTTCTTGTAAGTACAAATAAATTCCAGGAGTAAATCCATATGTGGCTGCAAAAACTCTTAACCTACCAGATGAGAATTGGGGATTCATGTAGGCATCTATGAAGATTCACCCCTCTCATTCCACCGATTTATTAGAGGAATTCAAAAAATTGAACAAATCAACCATTTTTAGAGAATTACAATACCCAATATATCTTTCAAATATCATCTCTTTCAAGAAAAATAATGGGTAAATTAGGGTCTGCATTCATTTCAAATACATTAATCATCATTTCCCAAAGGTTGATTTCCCATAATGATCACATAACCCTAAATTGATGAAACTACTGGATTCTAATCCCTTTTCTTCATGTATAGTTATATAGGGTAGAATTAAATAAAAATGTCCCGTGATGATGAGGAATAACCGGACTTCAGAGCACCTTAGGGGATCATCTTCAATCTGGTCATTCCAATTTGGTTAAGAAGGTTGGTGCCACATAGAAAACTTCCAAGCATCATATCATTAACCCATTCATATTGATGATAAATAAATTTGATGTTAATGATCTGGTTGTTAAATTCCAATAGCGATGTTATCTCTTTACAGATATTAAAATAGCATTCAACACGCAGAGACGACCCAAAATAAAGATTAACCCACTAAAGTGAGCTTTCAGGGTAACATCAAGAATATTCCTTGTCTTTTTGTTATTCCACTTTGGCATTGAGGTTATCCTAGAGAATAATACTCCTATATTAGTATTATCACATCCAAAGAATATCAATTAATCAAGGGGGAACCATGTTCAACTCACATACATTAGGCGATTTATATCCAACTGAGCCATCAATGACCTCACCTTCACTAGGATAATGAAGATGGGAATCTCCTATCAAAGGGATGATGAATTCCAAGACGACATCAATATTATTAAGTAGTATATAATGAGACCACCAGTTTTGATGCCTCTGATGGAAGGGAGGCCACTCATCTTGTATGTGGTTGCGATGGAATTCCCACTAGGTTCCCTCCTTGCATAGAAAAACTATGTAGGGATGGAGAACAATCACTTCTACCTCAGAAAGAAAAATATAGGTACTGAGACTAGATACCTTGATGTCAAGAAGAATTGACTTTCACTCATCGTCATTGTCAAAATGTTAAGGCACTACTTACAACATCATAAATTCCATCTGGTCTCTTGTGTCGACCCACTCTTGTATATCCTTGGCCACCATATGTTAGTCTAATGTGAGGTCATTCAATAGAAATAAAAAATTAGTTTTTATCACATATGTTAGTGATAGGGTATGCCCTATATGGTTTCCTTACATCATATCCTACCCCAAAAAATACGCTAGTGGACACTAAGATATTGGATGGGGAGGTTTTCAATTCCCATGACACTCCCCAACAATGGGAGATGTATTTTTATGGTGCTTCCTAGAGTCCTATTGGGAACATGATGGAAAACATTAGGATCAATAGAATTGGTCTAGGGATTGTATTTTTCAATCTAAAAAATCATTTTCCACCACTCTTTATCACTATCTAAAGGCTGTAAAAACTACGAGGGTAAAGATAAAGCTCTCATCGCTAGGTTAGAACTATCCCAATAGCTACACAAAGCAATTTTGAATATCAAAGGGGATTCAGAACTAGTTTATAAAAAAACAAATGCAGAATATGCCATTAAAAAAGAAGAATCTTCCCTTCTCAATGGAAAAATTTGGGGAGTGATGGTAGAGTTCCCTTATTATCCCATATTACATCTTGTTCTCTAATCACATATTTCTAAAACTAATGATTTGGAAAATGCAACAACTATTTTGGATAACCCTTATCAGGAGGAATCAATATTCTGTATCATACATCGAAGAGTGTGCCTGTTAATTTTTATATGTGATATGGATCATTTTAATCATGTAAACACTACCACATAGCAAGATAAACCAATGGACACCCTGGATGGATGGAGCCTGTAGTTCGTTATCTATAAAATGGGATCCTCCCGACAGACTGAGCTAGGAGGGAATAAATTCTATGCCACTCAATAGAATTCACCATACAAGATAGTCTAATTGATTAGAAATACCTCTAAAATGAGGATTTAATGGAATAATACTCATATGCATACCTGAAGGAGATATTTTCGATCTCATTGAAGAAATATTTTTAGGCAGTTGTATTGCCCATCAATATGGAATCAGGAACTACCACCAAATCATGAGGTTGGGATATTACTATAAAACCATGATATATGCCTCATAAATTCATCCATAAACCCTTAAAATTTCTATATAAAATTAAATATTCATGGATGTTTTCCATTTGATGAATGGATATTGTGAGGCCACATCCCCCTGTCACTTCTAGGTAGGTCAAGTATATCCTTATTTCTACTGAATTCCTCTCCAAATGAAAATAGGTAATACCACTCAATTATTTCAAGAATAATAACATTATCAATTTTTTAGATTCCCATACAATCAACATGATCAGGGTCCCTCACACAATAATGAAAAAAAACAACACCAACTTTTGTTCTATGGAGTAAAAGATACTATACCATGAATACAATATTGAGTCCAATCTCTCATCTCGCTATTATGTAGTGGAAAATGGATATATAGATGCCTTTAATAACAGTATTTCAAATATAATCCAAAATATAGTGAATAAGGATAATAATTATTGGCCAGAAAAGATCCTCCATGCTTTATTGTCCTACCATACCACTATGAATACAACTATACAAGCAACGTCATACTCATTGGTTTACGAGATTATGAAAGTGTTACCCATAGAGGTCCATATGTCTTCGCTGTGAATATCTATATGCAGACTTCTCTCAAATGTTGAGAAATCGCAAAAGTGTCTGGTTGAATTGGAGTGGATCGATGAGATATGGTTGTGGATATTTCACAACATAGGGTTCCATTAGAATCAGATCACACAAGAATTTAATAAGAACGTTCACCACCATTCATTCCTCCATGGATAAAAGGTGTTAGATGTTAGTACCCCATTGATACCATGTAATAATACTCTAAAATTGGAACGCAAATGGGAATGGGAACATATCAAACATAAGGTCAATAATAATAGAGCCTACTAATTTGACACAGTGGATGAGGAGTGTGTCACAGATCCCACCAATGCGATATTTCTAAAGAAATTCTTTGTATAGCTTTCATAATGTGTGAATGTCCTAATAGAAATACTCTAAACTGAAAGGTACCCAAATTCTTAATTGAAAGACTTTAAAATGCACAGTTCCCCCCAAGTCCTCACAAAAAAACTTTAAACTGCACAATATCCCTCATCCTGACATCATTATGATAAAATATATGGACATCATCCCAACCACATGATGATAAAATATATGGTTATTATCTTGGAATCAAACAACAAACTACATAACCCCCCAAGTCCTAACATCAAGAATTAAAATTTCATGGTATCCCACATCCTTAGCTCATTAAATTAAACTCCATAGGTAACGTTCTCAAGGTATGTTGTTAAACTACAGGGTTCCTCAAGAACTATGTATGGATTGATTTATATCATTACAAGATACATAGTGAAAACTAAACCTCTATTTTTGGTCCCAAACACAAGTTTTTTTTTCTTCATGCTAGGTGATCCATGTCCTTACTGCATGATGTTAAACTACATGGATAATATTGTTTCAATATGACATTAAAATTCACAGGTTTTTTAGAACTACATTTGGCTTGATTATCATTTTCAATGAGATATTTATGGACATATCAATAAAATATCCTGCTCTAACCCCCTCATGATACCATATATCCCTATATTATTCTTAATTTCCTCTGCATAATGAGAGGAACCCTTATCGTTCATTTTTCATCGCACTGATCATAGGTCACATGGGCTTAGGAAATTCTTTAAGGGATTCCTCAAACAAACAAGGAAAGAAATATTTTGATAGAAAAATTATGGTCATGAATTAAACACCATAAATAGCATAACATGTTTCTTCTATTAATGGAATTGAATTGCAATAATTATGTCCCTTTAATTATATAAAATTGTACATTCATGTGGACCTCGCATGAGAGGACCACCGTTTCTGGTGTTGTTCTCCTACCACACCTATATTTAAGAACTAAATGTGACGTCATACCTGACATTATTGGATATATAATGATTAATGGGTCTTCAATCCTATGTCCTGTCATGAAAAAATATAAAAAACCCCCCTCTCTGCTTATAAGATAGAGTTTCATTGGAATTTCATTATCCTCGAACTACATGTAGGTTGATTCTAATTCTCTTGAGGTATACAATGTTGCTTGAATTTCCACACTCGAGTATAGACACAACATTTCTTTTCATTCACGTCGGTTCATCGTCAACCTCACCACATGACATTGAACTACATAGTATTTCAAGAACTATGTATTCTTGGATTCACATTCCAATGAGATACGTAGTGACACCCATATTTATATCTTTTGGTCCATCCAATGTTTATACATTCACATTCAGAATCCTATGTCCTTGCCGCATGACATTAAAAAACACAGTTCCTCAATAAATACATGGGGCTTGATTATTGTCATTATAGGATATGTAGTGACATCTAGGTATCCAATCGTATGTACTACTAAAAAAAATCAATAGATACAATTCCCACCAATGCACACAATCAAGACCTGTAGAGTGTTTCCCATTTAGTAACTACATGTGGTTTGACTCCTATCATAACTGGATATATAGTGACATATAGACCTTAAATCATGGTTCTAGCTACAAAAACAATAATAGATTCACACCTACTACATTAAAAATGACTCACAAAAGATCAGTTTTCCTAAATTTTATATCGATTGACCTTCGAGCTACCTATGTACATAATATGTCATGCACAATTTTTTCACATCGATTCCCACTTTCTTACCAGATGATGTTAAACTGCAATAAAATCATCCTGGTCGAATGAAATTAAAAATTTGTGGTGTATGTCCTCAACACATGATGATAAACTAAACAATGTATGTCCTTATCACATGTCATTTAAAAAAATAGAAACATCCCCACAACATGATAATAAACTATGCAGGACATCACCCATTTTTCATCATCTATCAAGGGACTATATGGGCCTTACCCCGTTCGGCCAGAGTATGAGGTTCATCCATCGAATTTTAAAAGAACCCCAATTCATAGACAACACTTCCTGATTTGAGTGACTTAGATAACCGCAACCTTCCAAGACCCCTGAATGGGTACTGGTCTCTAAGGCCCCTTTTTCTGACTATGCATGTATATCTATGGGTGATGCATATACTCATATGGTATTCAACCCAATGTGATTATCGGTATAAAGGGCCTTCTAATCCTTGTGATCCATGATATAATTGTGGATGAACACAACCCCTCATCTTGATCTGAGAAAAATTAAGGTCTTATACTATACTCTTTATCCCCATCTTTTAGGCAAAAATTTTGGTGCAAATGAATAAGGAAAAAATCTCATAGGGTCTACAATGTAGACCTAGTGAAATAAATTCTCTGGTTTCTGGACCCCTTGGTTCCAGAAAAAGTTAGAGTAATGATTTTCCATATATCCACACCACATGAATATTTTCTCTAGCTGATGAAACAAATTTTGTGATGCTCAAAACCTTATTGGATATTACACTTTTCGTAATTCACACATCATGATTTGAGTGTCATGTATTCTTGAATCTTTCGAAGACCCCTAAAAAGGACCCCCAACATAAAGGACCCTTTTCTTGACTATGAATGTATACTTATAGATCAAGAATATTATCCTATGGTTTTCAACCAAATGGATCACTATGAAAAATGGATTTCCGATCCTTGTAAGACCTAATATTACTGCAACAGAACCCAACATCCCAATGTGTTTTGGAACATTCTCTGTAACATTTTCCCGCATCATCCTCCCAACCCAGTACATTGGAACATGATTTATTATATCCATGCCAAAAATATTAGAGTGTATTTGACATCCTTGATTCCATATTTCCATATCTTTTATTTTTTCTTAAAGTAGGAATGTGACATTCCATTCTTGAGCCTTTTATGGCCCATTCCACGTGACTCGAAGGAACATGGTGTAGTGCTGGAGCATTATAATATAAGATCCAAATTTCCCTAGGATTCAAAATTATAGTTTGTATAGCATTAATCCTATACCAAACCTCATAATATAGATGTTTGAGTCTTCAAAAATCATTCATATCCCTCATAAAGGAGTGGAAATCACCTTTTTCATGACCATGCCACCAATGTATAAGGGCCATAACCCACCAACATAAGGAATATCCTACTTGAAAGAAGGATATTCAATCATTAAGAGCCCTAGAAACACCATTGTAAAACCAAAAACCATAGTTTGTTATGAGTTATCCCCATCATGCCTTACCCATCCCATATTCAGGAACACAATTTTTGGGTTATGAATTTTATCATTCATAATCCAACAATCCAGCTGGACCTAGCAATCCTAATATTTATCCCTCAAATAATACGACCTCCAAAAATCATTCATATCCCCTAGAAAATATACCCGACATCAAGGACCATTTTCATTAATATTTAGGTATGCATGTAGATACTATATATGAACCTATGGTCATCAACCTAATGTGTCACTCTACAAAATGGTTTTTTGATCCTTCTAAATAATTTAAATACCATGATAGTACCTAGTACCTTTGTGTGTTTTCAGTAATTCCTATAATGTATGCACCATATTCTATGATCATAAATTGGGTTCTGATTAGCCACTAAATTAGGTTAATATTAATTTTTAATATATATAACATTCATGTTATTTATTATTCATAAACACCATTTTAGTGCATTTTATACTTTGAACATCATTTCACATTATGATTGTAATTCCTTCTTAAAATACACTATTATGTGGTACATTTTTTAACAAAATTTAAAGTAACCAATGATATTGATTTTATTTTCATATTCAATTTTCAGGTTTATAATTATATTGGGAATAATTCATACTTGTGGAGTGTTGGAATATGAGTATTGGAAGACCACCAAAATGATATTTCATGCAAACAATTCTGGAGAAGGTAGATTGGACACCAACCCACTGATGAAAATGTGGGGCCCAACATACAAGCCCAATGAAGCCCCAATTTCGTGGGATTCTATAAGACATGTAGATTCACAAATAATTATTCAGGATCCAGTGCTAATTCTGCCTCCATGGTGGTTATTAAGGCGCCACAATTTGGAGATAAAATTATGGGCCAGATTCTGCGGCCCAGAAAATATTCTACCAATCTAATCATATATCGTACTACACAACTCCAAATAGCCCCAAATTTTATAGGATATTAGGAGACATAAGGAGATCCATTTACTTCTTCTATGTCCCACTAAAATTCGGCCATATTGAATGTCGTCCAACCGCATCTGTTCAGTGGTTGCAAGCAGGCTGCCACCTCGGGTCAAGTGTGGAGAAGTCCAAGTTCCACAAACTTTCCACCACCCTAGGCCTAGGATAATGAAGTGGGGTGATTTGTTCTATTGGAGGATATACCCAAGGATCCCAAAAATCCTATTTAAGGCAGTGATGATGAAAGAGTTTTTCATCTTTGAGCTTTGTTTTCATCTTAATGTTATACTGCCAATTTGTCTTTGTAATGTTCTTCCTTCACATGTAAGTTGTTTTAATACATCCTAGTTTCTTAATAAAAGTTCTTATTATACTATTATTATATTATTCTACATATCAATTTGATACCATTTCCTAAAGGTGTGAATTTATTCACACCAAAAATTGTGAAATTATTCACACAACGGTGGAGTGATCATTTTCTTTTTATTGTTTTCTTTACTTTTTGAATTCCTCCCTCATGAGTCTACTTGCCACTTCAATTGAAACCATATAATCAATGTAGGGAAAACCCACTTATGGTTTGATCCAAGGGAGTATAAAGGGGATGGATTGGATGTTATTTATCACCCCATTAATGTATAATCACTTCTTTTAATTGATATTTTTATTTGATGATTTTAAAACTTATTCGTCCTTGTTGAATTTTAAGGCCACATAATTCAAGTGATAATACAAACCTATACCTTGTAGTACTCATAAATTTGATCCTATAAGTGTATAGTTGATTAGTATTATGGTATTTTGGTATAAAATCAGTAAGTGATGAAGTTTTTTGATCTCCTTAAATGAACTCAACTCAAATATAAGAAATTGAAATAATTGAAAATGGCATACGTCCAATCCACCCCAAGTGATAACCTAGGATCAACTCATTATTTTAAATTGAATTCACATAAGTCTCCTAGAGTTTATTTAAAACCATATTAAATCAAACCATGTTGGAAACTTCATATACAAAAAAAAATCCATAGAATGTACGTGTCTGTAGGTACTTCTTAGGTCTCTGAGGATTTGACAAGCCATGCTAGACTACAAGGACAGCTCTACCTTTATCTCTTGGGAAAATTAGAGCGTGAATAAAATTTTGGTTCTGTTGTCGAGGACCCAAGTAAGTAATATAAACAACCATTATATTCTCCCCCATTTATTCTTTTCTCATTAAAATTCTATTCTCTTGTCCCTTTCTCGTTTTTTTTCTTTTGGCGCAAGTCCGCCTACACCCACGATCAATCAAACTGTCTAATTAAGGTGGATAGTCCTGGTGTTGGGGATTCAAGCACACCAGGGGAACTCTTTCCATTATATCCTAATATTACTAATACCCTTGAGTCAAAACTTGAGCCTATTTCAAAGGAATTTCTTCAAAGAAACCAACTCATAAACCCGGGTGAAAACCAAAATGAAAATCCAAATGAGGCATCCCCAAACATGGGGAATGCAGTCGATCAACCCATGAATGAATACCTCAAACCTTCCTAGACTAATTCCCCCTCATGCATTAGAAAATAACCCCTTGGAGATTCCAACAACATATTTAAACCCTATGTCTTAAACCACATACCCACATTCCATGGAATGGAGTCCGAGATACCCTACCTTCACATTAAGGAGTTCAATGACATTGTAGAAACCATGTGTCCCCCACATCAACTAGAATAAGCTATGTTGAGGGTATTGCCTTTTTCTGTAATGGATCGAGCTAAAAATTTTCTAAAAAATTTGAGACCATCATACATCAACTCTTGGGACCAACTACAAAGAGAATTCTACAAAAAATACTTTCCCCACTAGAAAACAATTTCACTTAAAAATAGCATCCAAAATTTTTTTAAAAAAGAGGGAGAGTCATTCAATGAAACATGGGAGAGGTTCAAAGAAACTCTAAACATGGTTCCAAACCATGATTTTTCTATTCCTGAACAAGTGAGAATTTTCTATGAAGTGTTGGGTCTAGGGAATAAACAATTTACTGACATGATGTGTAATAGAACCTTTAAAAAAAATCCTCAGATTATGCTTATGAGTATCTAGAAAGACTTTCTGAACAAAACCAAACATGGGGAACTTCACCTTATTCTGAAAAGACACAACGAACTATTAGAATTCATACACATAGATAATATGAAAGCCTTAGGGCTAAACTCGCAGCACTCTCTAGGAAGGTTGAAGAGATAGTCCTTAGGAAAGTCCATGAAACCCAAACTGTAGACCCTGTTTGCACAATTTGTGACAAACATGACCATAAGACAGACAACTGCCCAACCATTCCATCCATTAATGATGTTCTTTTAGGAGGACCCCCAGCTGAATTAAATGATTTGAACTTTCAAAAGCCTCAATACCAAAACAACTTCAACCTAAGGTACAATGATCACCTATGCTTTTGCTGGAAAGATAACTAACAACCTAGACAACCACCGGGACAAAATCCTTACCCCCATCAAAACTACAAAACCCATAACCAGTTCCAAACCCATCCTATCCAATACCAACAGCCACTGATCCATTTTCAACACACCATCCCACCTCCAAAATATCCTCTGGGATAATCCAATCTTCTCAAGAACCAACCCAAACTGTTCCACAAAGCCTACTAGAACAACTGTGCAAACAAATGGAAAGGATGAACTCGGAAGTATCTTTCTTTTAAAAAGAACTTCAAACCATCAAAACTGGGAAGGCACCCATGCCTACTCAGGAAGTACCATCCTCAAATTCAAGGGGAGAGTCAAGTTGCACTAAAAAAACTCATGGAAAACTAAAGAATGTTACTATTTAAGGAGTGGGAAATCAATTGAGAAACCTGAACAAATAAGTCATAAACCATGTGAAGCTTCAAACTGTAATAAAAATTCAAAAGAACCACAATATAAAACTGATGAAATTGATAAAAATGTAAAAGAAACGACTCTTTAACAAACAACCCGAAAACCTGCACCATTTCCTCAACACATGAGGGGGAAAACCAAGCCTGAATTGAGTGAAACATTGAGGGAAATCCTATCATAAGTCAAGTTGAACATTCCGCTTTTCGATGCCATCCAAACCATACCTTCCTACTCAATGTACCTTAAGGACTCATGAACTTTCGAAAGAAAATTTTCACATAAAAACCAACTCCTTTTGGATGCTAATGTGAGTACCAGCATTCAAGGGACCATTCCTCCTAAGTTGAAAGACCTGGTTTTCCCTTACATTAATGTTGAACTAGAAGAGAGAAAAGTTTTTAAGGCCTTGTTTGACCTAGGTTCTAGTGTCAATCTTATCCCATATGTTGTGTAATGCTAGTTAGGCCTAGAAGAGATCCAACCCACATCTTTCACACTTCTACGTGATGATCGTAGCATTAGGGTTCCAAATGGGATTTTAAAGGACATCTTGGTAAAGGTTGAAAACTTCATCTACCCTACTGACTTCATTGTCCTTAAAAACCATCCAAACTTAGAAAATAAGGAACAAACCCCAGTAATCCTTTTTCATCCTTTCCTTGAAACAATCAACTCTGTTATCTAAGTCCGAAATGGGAACATGACCATCACCTTTAGAAACATGAGTCTAGACTTGAACATCTATAATGAAAGCTCGCAAATAGGAGATGATGAGGACTTTCATGAAGTAAACATGATAGGAATCATTGATAATGATTCCATAGAACATAAATGAATATTTGATGGATGTTTAAGTCAGGATGAGATTGATTTATTTTGTTCACATGAGGGAAGTTTATATCCTTGGATTGAATCATTTTCAAATTACTCTTATGATGAAGTCTTAGGTCCAACAATCAGTGAAACCTTTCAGGAAACCACATTCATGGAGACCAATCAAACATACTTCCCTAAATTTGATCAAACCAATCTTGTAGATGAAACTTATATATGTGTGGAATCAATCCTATCCGAAACTCAAAAAAAAGAAATTGATATTGATCTAATGTCCCAATATTCTACTGAAAATATGCACCAACCTGATCTTGAATTGAAGGAACTTCCCGATGCACTCAAGTATGCCTTCCTAGGGGAAAATCAAACACATCCTATAGTCATTTAATCTTCTCTTTAATCCAATCACGAGAGGATGCTTCTAGATGTCCTTAGGAAACATAAGAAATACATTGGTTGGACCCTGTCTGATATTTCGGGGATTAGCCCACTTATCAGGACTCATAGGATTGTTTTGGAATCTGATTCAAAGCCATGTCGTCAACCTCAACGGTGACTCAATCCTAATCTAATGGAGGTAGTAAGGACGAAAATTATGAAATTTTCAAAAACTGGTATCAGATATCCCATATCTGAGAGTGAGTGGGTCGACCCAATCCAAGTGGTTCCCAAGAAGG
Organism: Viscum album; assembly: GCA_963277665.1. Taxonomy (NCBI): domain Eukaryota; kingdom Viridiplantae; phylum Streptophyta; class Magnoliopsida; order Santalales; family Viscaceae; genus Viscum; species Viscum album. Next base: position 108,986,855 of record OY728126.1, on the reverse strand, counting down.
AAGGAATCACAGTGATGACCAATATGGATGGAGAGATTCTTCCAACTAGGGTGAGTAGTGTATGGAGGGTCTGCATTGACTATAGGAAGCTAAACTAATTCACCAAGAAGGACCACTTCCCCTTACCATTCATTGACCAAGTCCTTTAGAGAGTGGTAGGTGATGCCTTATACTATTTCTTAGATGGGTACTTAGGGTATAATCAAATTGAGGTCTCCCTAGAGGATCAAGGGAAGTACTAAATTCACATGTCCATTCAACACCTTTTATTTCAAACGCACTCCCTTCGGGTTATGAAATTCCCCTAGAACCTTTCAGCGGTGCATGATGGGAATATTCTCAAACATGGTAGGGAATTTTCTTGAGGTCTTCATGGATGAATTCTCTTTGTTTGGGGATACATTGGAGGGATGTCAGAGGAATGTGGAGAGAGTTTTTTCAAGACGTGAAGAAAATAATATGGTCCTAAACTAGGAAAAAATGCCATTTCATGGTTATAGAGGGACTAGTTCTAGGCCATCTAGTCTCAGGTAGGGGGATTGAAGTTGATAAAGCCAAGGTTGACATCATTCATCACCTTCCATCACCCAAAACTGTCAAGTAAGTGCGGTATTTATTAGGAAAATCTGGTTTCTATAGAAGATTCATCAAGGAATTTAGTTCAATCTCTCGTCCCCTTTGAGCTCTCTTAATAAAGAATGCTCCATTTTTTGGACAGAAAGCCGTGGGGGTTCATTCTCAAACCTCAAATCCTCTCTCACCTCTCCTCCCATTATGAAATATCTAAATTGGAACATTCCTTTCGAACTTATGTGTGATGCCAGTGACTTTGCTGTAGGAGATGTGTTAGGACAACATTATGATAAACTCCTTATGTCATTGCTTATGAAAGAAAATCCTTAAATGATGCCCAAATAAACTATCCCACCATAGAAAAAGAGTTACTTGCTATTGTGTATTCCTTATAGAAGTTTAGGTCCTACCTTTTAGGATCCCCCATCATTGTGTTCACTTACAATTCTGCACTAAAATACCTCTTCCAAAAACAAGATGCTAAGGCATGATGTATTAGGTGTGTCCTTCTCTTACTAGAACTTGACCTCACAGTCAAGGATTAAAAGGGTTCTGGAAATTTTTTAGCTGATCACCTCTCTAAGAGTAAATTCAAAGACAACTCAAATCACCTTTTTGTGTCTGATTCATTTCCTGATGAACACCTATACTATATGAGTGACATCCCTTGGAATGCCGACATAGCCAATTTCTTAGTTACAGAAGTCATTCCAAAATTATTAGTTACTCAAGCTCGAAGTAAATTCCTTTCTGATGTTAGACACTATGTGTTTGATGATCCATACCTCTATAAGTTCTGCCTTGACCAAGTCATTAGGAGGTGTATCCCAGAATCTGAACAAGAGTCCATCCTTAAATTTTGTCATAGTGAGGCAAGTGGAGGTCACTTTTCCTCTATGAAAACAACTTATAAGGTTCTTCAGTGTGGTCTCTTCTGGCCCACCCTCTCAAGGGAATCCTACACATTTTGTCAAAGTTTTCCTAAGTTTCAACAAGTAGGGTAAATCACAAAAATGAATCAAATGCCACTCACTCCCATCTTATTGATCGAAATATTAGACTATTGGGGAATTGACTTCATGGGTCCTTTAAAAAATTCTAGGGGATACCTCTACACACTCTTAGCTACTGATTATGTCTCAAAATGGGTTGAAGCCATTCCCACCAAGTCTAATGACCATTATATTGTGATCCTATTTCTAAAAAAGCACATATTTTCTAGATTTGGAATTCCTAGGGCTATAATCAGTGATCGAGGAACCCATTTCTACAACTGTCCATTCTCTTCACTCATGTATATGTATGGGATTTCTCATAAAGTTTTCACTGCGTACCATCCTCAAACCAATGGTCAAGATGAGTTAGAAAATAGGGAGATTAATAATATTCCTGAAAAAATAGTCAATCCTTCTTGGAAATATTGGTCTGAGAAACACTTGGATTCCCTTTGGGCATATTGTAAAACATAAAAAACCATCCTAGAAATGTCACCATATAGGTTTGTTTATGGAAAATCATGCCATTTAACTGTTGAAATTGAGCATAAGGCCTTTTGGGAAATTATGAAAATGGATTATGACCTCTCATTGGCCGGAACAGAAAGGGAATTAGATCTCAATGAACTGGAGTAACTAAGGATGGAGGCTTATGAAAATTCATGGATCAATAAAGCTAGAGTTCAATCCTACAAATCAAGGAATATCAAAGTCAAACATTTTGAACCAGGATAATTTGTTCTCTTGTATAGTTAAAAAATTTATTTACACCTGGGAAAGTTGAGGTCTAGATGGTCAGGTCCATACATAGTGCATAAGGTCTACCCCCATAGGGATGTAGAAATTCAAGATCCCAACAATGGTCAAACCTTTATTTTTAATGGTCATAGATTCAAACCATTCATTGAACCATTACAAAAAAAGGAAGTTGATTAAAACTTGGGTGAACCAAACTTAGATGAAGAAAATACTTAAATAATTAAGGGTCTAAGTCGAGCTAGATACAATAAACCAAAGTGTTGCACAATAGGCAACCCTTGGTTTCCATGTTTTCAATCTTTTTGGAATCATCTTTATTTTTTCAAATAGGATTTAATTAATCATTTTTATATTTAAAAATAAAAAATATATACTGTTGACCTGTTCTTCTGTTATGAGTATGGATGGGTATGAAAGAGGAGCACCATATTCATCCGTGTCACGTGGTGTGATCCTTGAGGAATAACTTACCCAAAAATTTAAAAATAAGACAATGTATCATCATTTAGTTTTTTATGTGTCAGTAGGTTAACATAAATATAAATAAATAAATAAGAATATATTAATAAAAAAGGGACATGTCATAGGTCGTGGGTCAAACCCTGTCACAACGGGCGAAGCTGTGGGGAATCGAACCCGTGATCGAAGGGAGACATGGGCGCGCTCTTACCACTGAACTACGATATTTTGTGCTTCCTTCTTCTATAATATATATATATATATAATTATATTTTACTTTTTTATTATATGTATATATCTATATATATTGAGTTTTGTTTTGTTTTTTTTTGTTTTCCTTTTTCCACTAGGGAACTCTCCGAGTGACATGAAGATCAAAGGGGTAAATTGGAGGAGCAAGAACTTCGTCTTCAACCCCCAGGAGACTTTGTTCCTTGTTTATTATTTCATATTCCTTTTATAACTCATATCCTCTATATCTACCTCCTTCTAAAATTTCTTTTCTTCAAACACTGGGGACAGTGTTATTTTATGTTGGGGGGAGATGAATTTTTTTTCTTCTTTTGTGTGAAAAAAAATGATTTGCAAAAAAAATTGTACCTTAATGGAATGAAAATTTTCTTTAAACTTGAACAAGATAATAGACATTGTAAAATTTGAAACTGAATATCAAATAATTTAGCATTCTCTGATTTTGATTTTAATGCATGTATAATTTCATGAGCATAGATTTTGGAAAGTATGGCTGTCCAATGTGATATTTCATCGATTATATTTTCATCCAAATAAAAAAAGAATCACAATGCACGTCTTTTTGATGGTGGGGTATTATTTTGAGTTCATGGTGTCCCCCAAATAAATATCATAGGTTTGGTGATCATTTTAGTTTTTATATGAGTATTCAAAAAAAATTAAAAAAAACAGCAATAAATTTGCGCGTAGTGTAATGAAATGACCTAATGTGTGGCTTTCGGCACTTGGGGATCGTGACTCCATAGTTGTCTAGCCCAGATTTAGTAATTTTATCTCTATTTTTTGTAATTTTAATTTTTTTTTGACTGAGTTAACTCGAGATAATGCCCGTGTATGTGGGATTCACTTGGTTCCCTAAGGTCTTTGAGCCTGCGAGTCATCAGCAAAGTCTCGCTAAAGGGGTTGACTCTTTTGAGTGCAATTTCAATTACCAGGGAAAATTTTCAAAAAAAAATTACAATAAAAAAAATTGAATACTCATCTTAATATTGAAATGTGATTCCACCTAGCACTTCCGCCATTTCCCCCTTGAATGAAGATGAACCCCCATGTCTATTGTGATACACAACACATCCTCATAATTAATTGATATTGGATGAAATATGGAAATGAATTTGAAAAAAGGAAGGGGATAGGTATTGGGATCTACTTATGAAACTATTTTGTTTATAAAATATTTTGATGGGTTTCATGATTTTTTGGTATAAGGGTTTTTGGTGATCATTGTGTATTAAAATGTTTTTGGAAAAAGGAATTCGAATTTCTTATTGTTGAGATATATTTTGCTTGGGACAAGCAAAAATCAAGTTGGGGGGTGTGATTAGCCACTAAATGAGGTTAATTTTCATTTTTAATATATATAATATTCATGTGATTTATTATTCACAAACACCATTTTAGTACATTTTACACTTTGAACATCATTTCACATTATGATTGTAATTCCTTCTTAAAATGAACTATTATGTGGTACATTTTTTAACATCATTTAAAGTACCCAATGATATTGAATTTATTTTAATATTTAATTTTCAGGTTTATAATTATATTGGTAACAATTCATACTTGTGGAGTGTTGGAGGATTCACATTGGAAGACCACCAAAATGAGTTTTCATGCAAACAATTCCAGAGAAGGAAGATTGGACACCAGCCCACTGATGAGAATGTGAGGCCCAATATACAAGACCAACGAAGCCCAATTTCATGGGATTCTAGAAGAAATGTATATTAACAAATAATTCTTCTAGATCCAGTGCTAATTCGGCTTCCATGGTGGTTATTATGGCAACCCAACTTATAGATAAAATTCTGGGCCAGATTCTGTGGCCCAGAAAACATTCTACCAATCTAATCATATCTTGTACTGAACAACTCCAAATGGTACCCAATTGTACAAGAGATTTTGAGACATCCGGGGATACATTTTATTCTTTTATGGCCCACTCTAATTTGTCCATCTAGAAGGTCTTATAAGTGCATTTTTTAGGTGTTTTCAAGATAGCTGCCACCTCAGGTCAAGTGTGGAAAAGTCCAAGTTCCACAAGCTTTCCACCACCCTAGGCCAACCATAATAATGTGGGGTGCTTTGTAATGTTGTAGGAGTGACCCAAGGCTCCCGAAATGCCTATTTAAGGCAGTTCTGATTAAGGATTTCTTCTTCTTTGAGCTTTGTTTTCATCTTAATGTTATGTTGCCAATTTGTCTTTGTAAAGTTCTTCCTTCACATTTAAGTTGTTTTAATTCATCCTAATTTATTAATAAAAGATCCTATTCTACTATTATTCTATTCTTTTCCATATCACTTTAATACCATTACCTCAAGGTGTGAATTTATTCACACCAAACATTGTGAAATTATTCCCTACAATGGTGGAGTGATCATTTTCTTTTTATTATTTTCTTTACTTCTTCAATTCCTCCCTCATGAGTCTACTTCCCACTTCCATTGAAACGATAGCATCAATGGAGGGCTAACCCAGTTATGGGTTTTTCCAAGGGAGTATAAAGGGGTTGGATTGGATGTTTTTTATTACCCCATTAATTTATAATCACTTCTTTTAATTGATATTTTTATTTGATGATTTTAAAAATTCTTCATCCTTGTTGAATTTTAAGGCCACGTACTTCAAGTTCCAATACAAACCTTTACCTTGGAGTTCTCATAAATTTGATCCTATAAGTTTATAGGTGATTAGTATTATGGTGTTTTGGTATAAAATTAGTAAGTGATGAAGTTGTTTGATCTCCTTAAATGTACTCAACTCAAATATAATAAATTGAAACAATTGAAAAGGGAATACGTCCAATCCACCCCAAGTGATAACCTAGGATCAACTCATTATTCTAAATTTAATTCACTTAATTATCTTAGAGTTCATTTAAAACCATCTTAAATCAACCCATGTTGTCCACTTCATAGCCAAAAACAATCCATAGAATGTAGGTGTCTGTAGGTACTTCTTAGGTCTCTGACGATTCGACAAACCAAGCTAGACTAAAAGGACAGTTCTACCTCCATCTCTTGGGTAAAATTGGGCATGAATCTGGTTCTAGCTAAAAGACCCTAAAATAATGTGAAATATGGTCAAAGATAAAGGAAACTAAACTAAAATGATAGAAGGTCTGACCTAAAAGACCTTAAACTAAATTTATAGAAGGTCAGAGCTAAAAGTGCATAAACTAAAGCAATATATGGTTCGAGCTAAAACCCCATAAACTAATGAGATATAAGCTAATAGATTAAAGACCTTAAACTAATGTAATGGAAGGTCTAATCTATAAGACCTTAAACTAAAGAAATAAATGGTTCGAGAAAATATACCCTCAAAAGTAATAGAATGTAGGAGCTAAAATACTCTATACTAATGGAAAGGAAGGTATGAGATAAAATATAGTAAAATACAAAACATAAATGATTTTTGTCTACATGATCTCGGAAGGCCCATTATATGGCCTTTCAAGAAACAAATCTATGGTGACTAACCCCATATAAATCATCAAAATAAATATAACCCTCCCTTAAGGATATATATCCTACCTAATGGATCCTTCTGCAAATCTGGTGATCTCAAGATAGATGGAACAAATTATTAATTAAGAATCTTCTTTTAGTTAGTATTCATGAGAATTTATCAAGAAGGGATCTATTTTAGTTTCAACATTCAATTCTAGGTGTTTTTGTTTACTTGATATTATAAAAGGTTTGGGTATCGTTAGAGATTCACATCAGAGTAGTGAAATGTCATGAATACCATGGATGGAAGAAAAAATAGACCAAAACATTGAAGGTTTAGGAAAATTAATTTATTAATAACATTCTAAGAAGGAGGAATGTACACATGACTATTTCTATCCAAGCATCTCAATAAAGATAATGTATATGAAATTATGAATCCATTAAAAATGCTAAAATGGAAAATTTGGTGAGGGTATAATGGGATGTGTTGATTGAATTATGGAGTGTCAGTCTCCCCACCTCTTCTACTTCTACTCCATGATAGATAGTTTCAACTAAATAATTCAACTCTTAAACTCTCTTCATGAGTAGTTTCTAGTAAGGATGATAATGTTTAATGTTTATAACTTAGACAGGATATGATTTCCTCATTCCTCCATATTTGTGCAGTCCTGGTATTCCTCTGACTTTGTAGTCATGATATCAACTTATGACCCTATCCAATATATTTGATGTATCCCTCATCTACTTCGCAAGAGGATCCTCATCTACATTATCATTAAAATCCCTTTCATTTGTATGCAAATATTTTTTAGTTAGAATGATTTTTTTCATGATTTCATATAGAGGTTGTCAGTCAAAACCACCCACCCCAAGTCAGGAAATAACTGATGAAGGAGTTACCCTTTGTCACAAAATTATTCTAATGGGTTTTTAGCAATAAAGGAATGAATTTGTTTCCAGATCACCCTAGGTTGTGTCTGAGCCAATATGACCATTTTATCATGTGAAGAAGAAGTAGTAATAACAATAATGAGGTCACTTATTTAACGTAGGATGATGGACACTTCAGCATTGGACAAATGGAATATATTGGTAATAGGGTACCAAAGGATGATCATATATCTAAGGATATTGGGCAGGTGGAATATAATAAACATGGAAATACACATGAATTCATAAAGATGATCCCTATTTAACTGATCAACAAACTCTATGCAGCTTTTCATAACCCATAAGGTTCATGACCATTTATCAGAAAAACTATAGCTAGGATGAATATCCCATTTTGAACTCTATCCTTGATTAAGATTATTCAAATAGGAGGGAAATATACTAGATTATTTCTGATTGATAGGATGGTTAGTGAAATAATATAAATCTGGTCAAAAAGCAGTCCTTTCTAGCATACAATACAAAAACTAGGGATGAACTATGACCAACTGGCCATCCTCTACAATTTTAATCCGAACGTACTAAGAAGGAGTTGACACTCAATGAGATAGAAGATTTAAATATGAAGGAGGGATAAAAAAAACCACACAGTAAACCAAACCCAAATGTAGTAATTAGTGAGATATCGATAATTGTGAAGCACAGATGAGATGAACCTCTTTAAAATCTATTAATCCGAATACCCTTGATATCGGGAGTCTTATTTTCAATTTCTGGATGTCATGGAACTTTGATTGGACATAGTTAAGGAATCATGGTGAGAACTACAATCCATCTAAATAACACTAAGTGGCATATATAAGATAGATAAAATAAAATATTCTCAAAGTAAAAACTTAATAAAGCCAACAAAAGCATGTGCATTACATTAATCAACAAGGTATTCACGAATATCATAAGGAATTCGCATATCAAATGACTCCCAAATATATTGGGGGTCAAATAACCCCACAAGGCACCCCACCGTTACATGACCCCTTACATATTCATGATCACATGACCTGGACATTGTCACAAAGGTCACATGGTAATCAATCGATTATACTATCATGTCATAAGATATCATGGAACCTTCATGAAAATAAAAATCCCCATGGATGAAGTTAAAATAGTAATGGAGATATATTTCATGGTCAATTCGAATGGTTTCTTGAGAAAGAGAGCCCTTGAAGAACATTCATCATGATGGTAGGGCTCATAGTACGGTCTCATGACTGGGTCTTGTGAATCTGTATTATGATGAGAGAACAAAACAGACGAAAGGAGAAAGTTCTATGGAGAATTAGTAAGACGGTGAAATTAATATCTCTCCACCCCTATATATAGGTAATCTCATTAAATACCAATCATCACTATACATACCATGTTTCTCCTTAGACACTGATTCAAGACAACACTAAAGATTCAAGAATACATTAACCTTAATAAGAACCGAGCCCTTATCCCTAAAGACATCACTATTGAGAGGGGACATATTTTGATGCCCACAAAATGATTTTTAACAAATCCAAAATGGAAAAATACCTAGATATGGGTATAATGTCCCTGAAAAAAGGTTGGAAAATGTGTCCAAATGTCATAGATCTCATAATACTCTAAGAGGCATGCGATCATGTGACTGTCATAAGGTCACACAAATTAACCATGTTCAATGCATAGCCTATAAAATATCCCTTTATGTCCCTTTAATAATCCCTTTTTCTCTTGTGATAGTCAACTAATACTACTAGTGTCTACATATAGTCAGCTGAATGAGCACCCCCGTGTCACAAGGATTGTCAACCAGTGGTATCCTATCAACCAATAAAAAATACTTTAAAAAATAAGGAAAACATCCTATAAGGTGGATGCCTCTATCTGTCCTAAAACTCATGTGATGGATCACCAATGCGAAGAATGTATTTCTTAGAAAACATCAACCACACTCATGAGACCCCTGAGGCTTTGTAAAATAAAAAATATCAGAATATAAATGAGAGAATACAAGAGCCACTTGCAGTCCTAAAATTTATGCGATTCATCCTTAGTGATCCAAAAGACACCGTGAGACTCATAAAACATGTCTTCCTCATCTCACAAATGACCGCCATCATGTCAACCTCACCACTCAAAGACCCGTGAGTATATACCAAAAACATCACACTCCTCATTTTTCTCCATAAGGAAAAACATATGTAATTGTCCATTAAATGCTTACACATATCTATAGGACTATTATTGGGAACACGCTGCATCACCAAGAGGTAGAGTATTTTTATTTGACATTACCCATGAAATATTGCAGGACCCCCAAAAATTTTAAAATAAATAATGGAAATAAAATTTAGAGGAGGCTAGAGCCTCCTATGATCATAAAACCCTTGCAGTATGACGAGGATGCACACATCATGATCTCTTGAGACTCATTATAATGTTAGCACGATCTTACAAAGGACCCATAACAAGACATTATTGTGTCACAAAAACTCCCAGAAAAGGCACCTAAGATCACAAAAATTCTATTTGACATGCATGATTATCTCGAAAAGTAAATATACATGTAAATATGACAATATGTAAGTCATTCAGAATTCCCACATGATACAAAAAGTCCCCATTAATTGGAAACAATCCAATAAAAGAGGAGTTGATGGTATGGACTCATAGTCTCTGAATATTAGGTGACTTCCTTGGAGAGATCCATGATAGAGAATCATGAAGGCAAGTTATGTTGAATCCCTTTTTCAAATCTATACAGGACTCGCACAATATGCACAACTCAAGGTGGTGAAAAACTAGGGTGGTGACACCTATAAATCCTCCACCCTTGCAAGGTAAATTAACAGGATGATCACCACTACCATATATATCATCGATACCTCTACCACCACGTGGAAGTTCTCTCAAAACATCATACTGGAAAAGAGCATATTTCTTGGAGTAGTGGATTGAACAAAACATTTCTCATTAGGTATGATACAGATGAATAACGAGAGAAATCACGCAACATGAATATACACTCCATGTGATCACTCATATATCACATGAAGGACTTCTAGAAGAGAACATAAAGAACACCCCTCACACATTCTAGATCACAGAAGACTTATTATAAGATAAAATTGAACAAATCTAAGGCATTGCAATAAAAAGGATAGAATAATGACTAAATATGGGAGTCATAAGAAATGACTGTATATGCGGACCATAATACAATTTGTGTGAACCACCCAAGGCCCACAACAACACTAGAACATGTCACCCAAATCTCATGAGGTTCCTTCATTATGTTATTTGGTTATTGCGATGTCCTCTAGACATGTCAAATAATGTCACACAGTTCCCCTCAGGCATGCTTCCCAAGTCTCTCAAAACTCTCCGGGATCACCATTCTAGCCTTGGGATGTCCTTCATATGTTTCCACAAACACATATAGAAATCCCAATTCATGTCATCTAAGTCGCGTGGAAGCACCTGAGAATGAAAAATGGCTCTCGTGATGCCCTATAGACAAGCCATCTATGTCTTGATATGATCTCCATATATATCATCGAGGATATAAGAAACCATATGAGACATGTTACACTGACTCTCCTGATGAACTCTAAGTGTGTTAGCTATCTCTTACGATGATAGAAGTTAAAGTCATTCGGATCATGTAACACCATCTAGACAAGTCAGAGAGGTCATTTGATGGATTCTATGACCATCTATCTAGGTATTGCGATGTATCAGGGCAAGAAAACCTTGATCAAGAGACAAACGTTGGACATATTATCCATATAATTCAAAATCCTCTAGAAAGGTCAACTTGGACACACTAGTGCATGAACAGAAGGAAATAATTCCATGCTAGAAAGGGAATACCATGATTAGATGAACTTTTCCATCCTTCATGAGTAACCCACAAACATAAAGGAAACTTCAGAGTGTAATACTTGATCAATATAATAACACAATATGTCCAAGTTATGAGAAAAATGGGATTATATAATCCCTTATTAAGGGAAATTCAATGAATCTAACTCTTTCATCAATAAGGATACATAGGACACCTCCACGAGGTTATATCTCTTTATTAATCTACCAAGGGAAGTCCGGGAAGATAATCCCCACATATATGAATTATAAAATTCATTATTTACCATCCTTTTTTATTCTCACAATGGGAGTGGGTCACATATGATTAGGGAGCCGAAATAATCATGTCAACTTTATCATAAAACCTCACAAAGATTAGGGAAACATTAGTGTGTACGACCCGATCATTGAACTAGGTGAACTCTGGTTCCTGTCATAACTAGGATAGGTAGGATTAATTCCTATCTCCCAAGTCCAAACTCAAATTGGAATCCACCTCAATGTGATTCCTTCCATGTTTATTACATTTCATCCATTGAGAACCAATCATTCCCATGGTCTGATCACTCTACCTCAACCATCAAGGGACTGAGAAATTAATTAAACTACGAGGACTCTTATTACTTCCATAACTAGGATATGTAGGACACCTTCATAAGGCCAGATCTCCATATTAAACATCTTAAGGGATGTCTCAATACATTATCCCTACATTCATATGGATTTAGAGTGATTATATTTAATCTTTTTTTCTCAAACCGAGAATAACATGGGCTTAGGGAGTTGAAATATTCATATAATTTTCATCACAAATCCCTCACTATCTAGAGAAATTATTGTGTATAAGCCCCAATAAATGGCATGAAAAAACATCCATCATACAAGGGAATTTACCTTGGGGCCAGTCCCAAGGTTGTGAATGAACTTAGACAACTCTGATTGCTATAATAATCAGGATACATAGGACACATTTCTAACACCTACACTCAAATTGGAACCTACTTCAGTGTAATTCCTCCAATGTCTCTAACATTTCAACAATTGGGACATAATCTTTCTAATGGGCTAATCAAACTATCTAATATTTCAGAGGACTACTAAACCTAATTAAATTTGAAAAATATGATTCTCTCTATAATCATGATTCATAGGACGTCCCCTAGGGAATATAACTGGAATATCCTTTTCCTTAGAGCACTCATATAGATACTTTATAAACGATGCAAAACTGCATGGGATTAATTATCTATTGGGGTTTTGATTCCTAAAATAACTGGGATATGTATGAGGCCTCATAATGGATCAATCCCCTCCTCTGAATTTCAATTTCCTTTCAGCAATGCATCAAATTATGAAGCTCATAGTTATTTGGCTTTATCATATAAGAATCTATTCATTAATGGGAATCAAATAAAGAACCTTGGATACAGATAGATGGATTCATAGATGATATCACTATCTTCTGAACATGGAATGACTTTACCCCTAATAATTTTATATGGTAACAAATCCAATATTAGTTTAATTAATTGATTCATTAACATATCTTAAAAATTATATGAGATTCCTAGAGTGGGAAACAATTCCCCCTAATTGGGTGTGATGATCATAACCTCCCATCCTCTCTACCAATGATAGTTCCTTAGCGTTGTGGGGTTTGAAAATCCAATTGACCAACTGAGTTTGGAAAAATTGTTTCTGCCATGTTATGGATGATATAACCATTGGGAGTTTCTATTAAGAATAAAAATGGAAACCCAATGTTAATGATTGTGCAAGAAATAAGCCCCCCCACACAATTATTAGATGGTTCCAGCCAAACACGCTTGGAATTCATCACTTACCCAGCATTAAAACATGGACATATTGTTCATATATAAAATTTAAAATATTAATGATGTTATTATTATTCATTAAATATTATATCATACACACATTCATTATTGAATTTTGTGATAATATGATAGCATTTATCATCAATATGGTTGACTACCGCCTCGTGAAGAGATGTGATTCATTCATGATTTATATGGAATGTATTAAGGATTATTTTAACAAACAACAGTGATATCTGTGAAATAAAAAAACTACTATGATGATAATATATATATATCTTTAGTTTTTATCATTAATTATGATAAGGAAAGGGAAACAACATTCTTCCATACATACAACCTATCGTTTCCTAGAATAATATATTTCTTCTCCTATCAAAAAATGTTGCGGATTACTATAAATAAAAATATAATGAATATATATTATATATAAATAATGGTTTATATCATTTAGGTGATTAAACCATGATCTATATTAGGGGACCTAAAATGGAATTTCAAAACATATAAAAACAATAAAGTGGTTATTACCTGAAATGTATAATTAACACGTAAGTATTATTAAAAGTGTAATAAAATGTTATAGAAATCATATATGTTATGATATATATAAATATGTTTCTTTAATAGATGTATAATAAACATATATTTATTATACATGAATTTTTAAGGAGTTTTTCGAAGGTCAAGACTTAAGGTAAGTGGATTTCTAGTCTGACATTTATTTATACTAATCTTTTTCTATATTCACCATTCATTTATTTTGTGTGGTGTATATATACTACCCTATGACATGGTATATCATGAATTTAATTTATTTATTGATATTAAATATTTCTATTTATATAATAATTTCACGAGGCTCTCTATAGTAATGTTACTCAAGCAGTAAATTATTTTTTTCTCATTTTGAATTCATTGGAAATATGTTATGTTATGAATATAAATTGTTTTATGAGGTGAATATACATACCCTTGGACATGTAATACCATAAATTTATTTTTTTTCATGATATTATAAGTTTCATTAATTTATTTTTCTTTTACAGGTCTTACTATTCAAATTTACCAAGTGATAAATATTTTATATTACAATCTCATAAGTTATCAAGATTATGTATTAATATGCTTCAGATGATAAAATAGTATGATACAACTCTCACGAAATACATGAATTTTTTATACTGTTTTATCCATGTTTATTTCAAGTAATATTAAAATCTTATCACTATTTGGTAATTATAATAATTAAGGAAATTCTTTTAAGAAAATATGAATTTATGACTCTATTCCATTGGAAATCTATTCCCTCCAAATAAAATGTTTTCTAAAAATAGTAAAAAACATTTCTATTATTCTCCTATTATTTTTAAAGATTTATTTACCCATTTATTATGTTTTTCTACAATTTTGTTTAAAATTAATCTTCTTGTTATTTTTTGATTAAGGATCTTTTGAATTTTATCCACAATGTGAATGGAATTTTTTTATTTAAATGTCATGTATAGATTTATCCACCACCATGACTACTTAATTCATTGAAGATTTTATTAAAAAAATAAGTATAATTTTAATATATAGTATTTTTTAAATATTTTAGAATGATTTTAATTTTAATTTTTATTTCAATGAAAATGATTTTGAAAACGTCTTATGTTTAAAAAGTATTTTTCATGATTTTAAATTCTTCTTTTATATGTTTGATTAGTTATTTTCAATGAAAAGAATTTTGGACATATTTTATGTTTAAAAAATATTTGAAATAATTTTTAAATAATCATTTATAATTTTAAATGCTTATTTTCAATGAAAAGGGTTTTGAAAAATTTATTTTTAAAAAGTATTTAAATAATTTTCAAAGACCCCTTTATAATATTTCATGTTTATTTTAAAAGAATTTTTTTAAAAAATAATTTATGTTATATAACTAAAATTTAATGTGGAATGGATATTTTCATGAAGAAATGTTCTAAATGATTGACAAAAATAATTCTCTATATTTCATGCAACATATTGATATTACCTTTTCCTTAGTGGTGATATGATCTAAGGATACAATTATTATTAGTTCTTTCAATTTTTTTTGTTTATGGAATAAAAGTTATTTATAAAGCCTATTTCTCTTCCATGGGATATACCACGAAAAAATTATTACTAATCTCACTTTATTCCACATGTTATTCTATGATGAAATGATTAAGAAACCTATATATTTTCCAAAGGTTATGATATGATGAAATGTCTATGATACTAATTCCATTTCATAGGTTATTATATAATTAATGTATATGATCTTACAAAATGAATATGTATGATTTCATTATGTGATTGGTGGGAACTATATCTACCTCTAATTAATTGTTTAAAGATAAATGCTCTTCGAGATCAAATGCTACATGGGTGGTTATCCTAAGCTAGTTAAAGAGGGTACATGGGTGGTCAGACAAATCCTGAAGCAGGTATATTGGTGGTCAAACCAAGCCTAACATGTAAATAACTTCTTGTTGGGTAGCCTAGATATAATATTTTATATTCTTGTGTGTATTCCACAAATCAATGTCTTATTACAATGTTATTCCTTCATGGCTTTTGTTCTCTACTTACCTTATGATTCTTGTCAATTAACTACCAATATTTATTCCACACCTAATGTTTATAATCGATAAAAAGTTGGTTAAAAACCACTGAAGTTCTGTTCATGATCATATACAATTATTATTATCTTATGAATTGGGATTTCCCAAATTTACCTAGTTTTTTATGGTTAATAAATCACTTGTAGTGTATCATGGGATGGAAAATCCTGAGATATGTAAGAAAAAACCTAAAGAAACATATATTTTATGTGGGAGATTTGGATGTAAAGTGGCCAACTTGGGTTTGATTTGATATTGTTTAAATAAAATTGTGTTACCTAATTGGATTGAATTAATGAGAAGGGGTTATCCAATGTTATTAAAAGGTAGGAATTGGTAGAATTTTTTTAATGATTTAAATTTCAAACACTCAAAAGTGATTTATTTGAAGAGAGAAGAAAATAACACCACTTAATTTCTTAGTAACAACACAAACAAAATTATAATAAACTATACAATTGGAGTATCACTTTCATTATCACTAAAAGGTATAGGTTCTTATTAACACTTCAAGCATGGGGTCTTAAAATTCAATAAGGGTGAAAAAGTATTAAGATCATAAAACAAAATTTTCAATTAAAATATGTTATTAAGAATTAAAAGGGTGAGAAATAAAATCCAATACAGACCCTTTCTAATCACTTGTATCAACCCATAATAGGTTTAGACCTCCATATATGGAATTATTTCAACGGAAAAATGAAGTAAACTCATGAGGGTGGAATTGAAAAAGTTAAATACAATAAAATGACGATCACTCCACCATTGTATGAATGAATTTCACAAAGTTTTTTGTGAATAACATCACAACTTTTAGAAAACGTATCACAATGTTATTAATAATACCATAATAAGAGAATAATAATAACTTTTATTTAGAAAATAAGGTGAATTGAACAACATACATTAGAAGGAAATGTGATTACTAAGACAAAGTGGAGACATAACATTACAATGAAACAAACACCATGAATCCCAAAATAATCCAATATAAATTCCTTAAATTTTCATTGTTATATACTTGGATCTATACTCTAATAGTGTAAGTAACCCCAATTAATGGTGGTAGGCCTAGGTGGGTGGAATGTTAATGGAGAGAAGACATTTCCACCCTTGACAAAAATCCTAGCCAACTTGAAACCACCCAACAGAGGTTCCAAAATGACCTTATAGATGGATGAATTGGGGTGGTCCATAGGATAATAAAAATAAATATTTTTATTTCTCCACACATACTATAAAACTTTTTCCCATGTGGATTTTTTGAGATATGGTCAATATTGTGAGCTATTTTTTGGGGCCATAGAATCTGGCCCAAAATTTTATCTCTAAATTGGGACACCTGGAACTGCTAATTAAACTCAGAATTATCTCTTTTATCAATTGGATGAAATGTTCCCTATGATTATCTATATCTTAAGTTAAAATTTCAGAATAATTGTGCATTTTTCTGATCTAATACAGTATTTTTTTTGGGTTGTTGTGTAGTTCGCTTTACCCAGAATGTTCTGGGTTGAATATCCAAAATGGTGGTATTCCAATATAAATATTCAAGTGTTCCAAATGTATAAATTTTTCAGAATGAAATGGGTACCCTTAAAATGAAATATGAAAGTAAAATAAAGACCATTCAGTGGTTTAGTAGGTGTTAAAAAATTTATGATGTAATAGTGCATTCTATGAAATTATTGAAATCATAATGTGAAATAATGTTCAAATTGTAAAATGCATTGAAAATAATGTTTATGAATAATAAAGCACATGAAAATTATATGCTATAAAAAAATATATCGTATTTCTATGTCTAATAACACCCCAAATTTATTTTTTATAGTACTGAGAAATATGTATGTCAAAAATAAGAAATTAGAATTCCCTTTTCCAAATAATTTTAGTATAAAATTCTCACCAAACGTCCTAATACCAAAAATGTTTTGAAAACCATGAATATATTTTAATATGAGATAGGTTCATAAGAATATCCCAATCCCATGAACATTCACGTGTTCAAATTAATCACCACACTTCATCCAATTTCAGTTAAGATTGCTGATGTGTTTTGAATCACAATAGACATAGGGGTTCGTTTTTATTAGAGAGGGGAAGACAGAAGTTCTAGGTGGAATAAAATTTTAATATTAATATGCATATTAATTTTTCTTCACTAATACCATGGTAATTGAAATGAATTATAATCAAGTCAACCCCTGTAGTGAGACTTTTATAATGACTTCCATGTTCAAATACCATATGAAACTAAGTGAGACCCACATACTCGAACATCATTTTGAGTTAAATCATTCAAATAATTCCAATTAACAAAAAATAGAGATACAATTACCTTCTCTATGCTGGAAAAATATAGATTCCCAATCCCCATGTTCTAGAATCCATGCATTACTTCAGTTCATCACCCTAATGAAAAATTTATTAGTTTATTTTATTTTTAAATTATCATGTTAAAATTAAAAAATTCACCAAACATATTCTATTTATTATGGGATCCATATAATGTAAATTAATACCCCACAATACAAAGTTTTTGAATTGTGGATTTTTATTATTAATTGTATGAGAGTGTAAAAATTGAAAAATCACATTAACCAAGAACACATTCCAAAATCTATGCTAATCAACATAAACATGTATTAAAATCATAATCCAAGAATGTAATTTTTTTAATTTATTTTTAATATTTACAATGTTTATTTACAAATTTAGGGTTAATGAAACCTTTCCTTCCTCTTATGGAACACTTTTTTTCATTTTAAATATGTTTAAAAAAATTTTGTTTTCTTTATGCACACATAATCAATGTTTTTATTTCATACCCCATCATAAAAAACACTATCCCTAGGGTTTAATGAAAGGAAAATTTTGAAGGGGGTAGTGGTAGCGGGGAGTAGTTACAAAATTAAAATTTGAAAATGAGTTATGGAATAATGTCACCTGGTTGTATACTGATGAAATTCATGCCACAAAAAGTAGATCCTTTAATTCAGATGTCACTCATAGACTCTCCAAAGTGAATTGTATAATGGTGTGTACTTTCTTGATGTATGTAATTTACATGAAAAAACATCAACCTCATCAACCCCTATTTATCACACAATAACCAAATTAGAAACTTTGGATACCCTGAATTATTCCCTTGACTAAAAAAATGATGAAAAAAGTAAGTGATAAAAAAATGTACCTGTTTATTCTGAAACTCCAAACCTTGAGGAAATGTATAGCTGGAGGAGATGTTTCCTCATGGAAAGTGAATTTTTTAGTTTTTTAGGTTGACATGTATAGTTAATCTATAAAAAAAATTATGGTTCATCAATTAGATATTTTAACTCCCCATTTTTTCATATTAATTTAATGATTTAAATAATGGTTTTAACCTATGACCATTGACATTAAGGATATAAGCACTAGTGGGATCCGTAATCTCTACTTCCCCATGAGGGTACCCATGGTGTGCTTTGTAAGGACCTAAACATATAAAACATAATTTTCATGGGTGTAAATAAATTTTTTAACTATAAAAGTGTACCAATATTCAGGTTTTAAAGTGTTTTTCATTGAGATTTCCTTGATATTTAGGTTTGAACTCCAGATTTATTTATCATTGAATTTTCATAATCATCCATATCAAATTCATCATTTTCATTAAGATCTAATTTACCCATTCTTTCATCCAATGAAATTCCAAAGTGTTTTTTTGTTGTCCAAAATTCATTATTTTAAATTTCAATAGGTATATGGAATTATTTATGATAAGAAACCTATATAGTGACATGACTAAGATGGTTTTGAATGTAGTATGATATGAAAAAAGGTCATCCAAGAGTTTCTTGGAACAATTATCCCTATAGGGAAAGTTAGTTTTTTCATGAATTTTCGAAATTACCAATTTTCCAACTACTCTTGACAATTGGTTTTTGGATGGTAGGAAGCTAAAACATTATGAGAAATCCCATACATAAAAATGATTGCCAAGAATGGATGATTATATAAATGGGTAGCATGATCACTAATGATATCCCTAAGAATTACATATAAAAAAATATGTGATCTTTCAGGAACTAAATAAGGATATGATGGTCATAAGACATAGTGGGAATGATATCAAACAATTTTGAGACATTATAAATAATTAAGAGGATATAGATATATCTATTATAGATTCGAAATGGAATCATGAAATCAATTCCACAACAATAAAATATTTTTATGAATAGATTGGGTATAAGAGGAATTCAATTCCTTTTGGTTATGAGACATAATTTTTGACACTGAGGACAAATTTGGCATAATTTATAGCAATCCTTAGTGGGATAAAGATAGTAGAAAGCACATTATAGGACCTTTTTAGTGGTTTACTTGTGTAAAGGCATCCTCCACATACTTCTCGATGGCATAATTTTAGCGTGGACTCTTTCTTGGTCTTGGGAACAAGTATCCTAATGAATTTATTAGGATATAACTTGAAGAGGAGTGGATCATAAAACATATAGTTTTTGGAATTAGAAATGATTTTACTCTTAGCTTGGGATGGAGGAATTTTGGAATTTCACCCATAACAAAATGGTTTTTATGTCAGTATACCAGAGGAAATCACTCATAGAAGAGAGGTTATCAATTGGAAAAGAATCAAACACAGAAATGTGATGTGAGTTTTCATTTAATTCCACCATAGAGAGGTGATCAGTGAAAAAAATTTCAACACCCTATTATCCTTAATGTTTGAATTTAACTCTTGAAGAATAAGGAACAACCTAATCAATATAGCCTTGGAATATGGTTTTGGTAAAAGGTTTTTTCAGTGTTGAATAATCGGTGAAGACAATGGAAAGGTATCCGAAGAGATTAGACCTAAATTTATCTAAATAATAGAAAAAAGTAAATCTTTCTATGTGGTGGTGTAGTTTATTTGTGGACAATTTAAATATTTACTTGTATAAGAAATGACACATAGAGTTTTATCACAAAAATTTCCCTAAGACAGCTGCTACTGTGAAGTCACTCACATTACACATGAGTTCAAATGGATGATTACAATTTGGAAAATGCATTACTGTAAGAGAGATAATATATGAATTTATTGTTGATAATTATTCCTCATAGCTTTCTATCCATATAAATGGTGAATCTTTTGCCGAAAGATCAGAAAGTGGTTGGGAAATAGAGCCTAAATTTATTTATGAACCATCTATTGAAACCAGAATTCCATAATAAGGACCTCACTTCCTTTATTGATTTTTTAGTGGGAATGTTAAAAATTTTATCAATATTATATTTATCAAATTCAATTCCTCTATCAGAGGCAATATGTACCAATACAAGTCCATTGTTTACCATGAAATTTCATTTAGCCAGTTTAGAATGATATTCTTCTCATAGTTTCTTGGAACGAATCTTTCATAATTTATTATTAATAACTAAAATGTATCCCTAATAATGGAAAAGTCATCTATAAAACCTTTATAAAACCCCCCACCATACTAGAGAAAATTCCTATCATGCACAGCTAGAATGTTCTAGGGGCATTATATAAACCAAAGGGAATTCATTTAAAGGAAAAAGTGCCTAATAGATATGTAAAGGTTGTTTTTCCTTGATCCTATAAGGATACCATGACTTTTTTATACATTTATAATCCATCTAGGAAAATGTAGAACTAATGACACACCACTCACTCTAGGAGTTGATCAATGAAGGATTAGGGGAAATGGACTTTCATGGTGGATGAGTTTAACTTCATATTTTTAATGGACAATCTCCATACACGATTGACCATTGTGAGAAAAATATCACCCTATTCATTGGATATTAAATTGATTCTATACTTCTTTGGAACAACTTGAATTGGGATTACCCACTCAATCTTAATAATGGGGTAGATGATACCCACTTTCAATAGCATAATAAGTTATTTCTTAACCACATCTATAAGATTGGGATTGAGGCTCTATTGTGGTTAATAAATTGTTTGGAGTTAGATTATAGAATGATACTTTGATTTCTAATGAGTGGGATAATCCCAGGTATACCAGAAATGGTCCATATTATTTCATTCTTATAATTTCCTAGGACATCAAGAAGCATAATATTCTGATTGAATTCAAGAGATGTAGAAATGAAAACATGAAAGGGTCAATTATACCCTAAGAAGTCATAATTGATTGATGAAGGTATGACCATAAAATCATGATCAGATTTTTTTCACATTCAAATGAAGGATGAGACATTGTATCAAACTTGGACTCTTTTTCCATATTTCTTGACAGAATTGGTTCCTTGTGAACAGAATTTTCACCCACCGAATTGGCATGATTAGTGTCCTGAATGGGTATAAACTCAATGTTTTTATTTTATTAATGGTATAAATGATTGGTTATCTTAAAAAATAATCAATTAACTTATATAAAAGATATTGAATCCAATGATACAAATTCTACTCATGTGAACAAATGAAGTTAGTCTCATCTTTTCTTAAACATCCTTCAATAATTCCATGAAGATTCTATGGTTCACTATCAACAAAGCCTATCCATTTTACCTCGTAGATATCCTTATAATCCCAAATTTGAGAGTTTTTATTATAGATATTCAGTTTCAAGATCATGTTTCCAAATGTTATTTTCATGTAACCATTCACAACTCAGATAACTGAAATGCTTTTTTCTCAGAAGGGATAACAAAGGATTATTGGATTCTTCTCCCAAGGACCTAATGTTGGGTTATTTTAAAGGAAAATGAATCCATCAGGGTAAATTAAATTTATGACATTCACCAAAACATACTTTTAGATTTCCTTGGGAAATCAAACACTACGATCAGCAAGTTGAAGTGTCATAGAAGTGGATTGGAGTTCCTCAATCCCTAACGTACAGTACATGGAATATGGAATGAGATTCAAAAAAGATCCAATTTAAAAAATTTATTCGAAAAAATATTCTCTTCTAACTCAACATTGAAGTAAGGATATACTGGGTCATTCAACATAGGTTTAATGTTACCTTGAATGGTGGAACTCAAATTAGCAGTCAAAAGGGCTTGTATTTGATCTAAAAGATACATTTTAAAAGTGAAAAAGTTTTTATGCTACTTTGAGTATGCATGAATGGATTGGAATGAATGAAGAAGGGACATTTTCAGCATAACCTGAAAAAATATTTTTGTCAAATTTTTATTCTGTTCTAGTTTATAGTTTCTTTTCATGCATTGAGAGAAGAAGGAAAGTTCTTTGATTATTTAGTATAGTTTGGTTTATTCACATTATCAATGGTTTTTATAGAATATAAGGGTTTTTATTCATAATTTTCATCTAATTTTTAATATTTCAATGATTCAGGAATGGTTTCTTTATATTTTTAAATGGATTTCCCACTTCTTAAAACAATAACTTCTTTATTTTTTCATGATTGGTTTCTGTGTAACTGGATTCTCCACCTAAGGTTGAGGATGGTACCACTTGAGTTTGCATGGGTTCCTTTCTAGTTTTCATGTTTTTTAGTTCATGTTCAAGGGATTATACTTATGAATTCATTTTCTCCATTTTTATATATAGCTATGTATGGATTGGTAGAGGGACAAATTTGGTAGGGGCATGTGTTGGTTAGTTCATCCCAGGTGGATACTTTGGTTATTGAATTGGTTTTTGAGTGGTTTGCTGAATGGGTTGTTGGTATTGGGCAAGGGGATGTTGGGATTGTATTTTTTATTGTTGGAACTAGTTATAGGTTATAAAATTTTGTGGAGGGTAGGGGTTTGGTCCTCGTGGATGACTTGGTTGTCGGTTATCATTACAATGGAATCATTGATGGTCATTATGCCTTGGGTTGAATGGTTTTTTGGTATCATGGCTTCTAAAAGATAAAATAATTGAACTATTCTAGTGTTAATCCAAAAATACAATCCTTAATGGATGATATGGTTGGGCAGTTTTCTGTTTTTTGGTCATGTTTGTCCCAAATTGTGAAAATGGGCTCAAATATTTGGATTTAATGGAACATCCTAAGATCAATCTCCTAGACCTTCTTAGTCAACGCATCATGTTTTTTCCTAATAATTTATTCATCCCTATGGGTGTGAATTCCACCATATATGGGAGGATTATCATAGTATCATGACGTTACTATTGTTTGTATTTATTCTTATTTTCCTTCAAGATACTCGTAAGAATCATTTGGGGATTTGGTTTTGAAGGTTTTATTATGCATCATGTCAATGAATTGTTTTTTCCCATACCCTACCATTTATATAAGATTCAAACCTGTCATAGGATTGAAAATACATTGTTAGCTACCATGATGAGGGCATCTTTGAACCATTCTTATGTTTCTTAAAATGACTCCCATTATTTTTCGAAAATGTTATGGATGCTCTTTTTATTTACATTCTTTTGTGACGAGGAAATTATTATTATTTGTATAATTCACTTTTAAATTTGTCCTAGAAGTGGATTAATGATGGTATCAGAAATTGTTACCAATTATTTTCTCCTAAATTTATTGAGAAAGGAATGAGTCTCATCTTAGATCACTTATGTTGATGTGGTTTGAACATGATTTTAACAATTTCATTGAACTCTTTTACATAAAGGTTTCGAATTTACGACTCCGTACCATGAAATATTGGAAGGTGATTTATGATATGAGAATTTAAGGAATTGTGGAACTATCCTAGGGAATAATTACCAATGTAAGAGGGTGTGTTGGTCCTAGAAGGGGAGAGGTAGTCATTCATGCTTTGATCAACATTATTCCTAATGTTTGGGGATACATCATTTGGATTTCTAATTTGGTTCCAGCATGGGTTTTTGAGTTTGTTTCATTGAATAAACTCCATTGAAATGGGTTAAATTTTTTGAATCCAAAGTATTATGAAGATTATTATCAAAAGGTAAGGGACCTGTAGGTGTGCTTGACTCCACAACCCTAGGACTATCCACCGTAACTAGACAGTTTTATTGGTCTTGGTTATAGGCAGACATGTACCAAGAAAAGTTAAAAAAACAAAGGGGAAAATATAAGAAAATTAAGGTATAAAAAGAGATATATGCGAGAATATAAAGAGTATTTATATTAATTACTTGGGAACCCAGAAAATGGTCCAATATTTAGTCTCACCTAAATTTACCCACGTTTTTAGGGTTAAGCTGTCTCTTGTAGTGTACTTTGGGTTATTAAATATTTGAAGTCCTAAGAAGAACCCTAAAGACATATACATTCTAAGATGGTGATTTGGATATGATGAGGAATACATGACATTGATTTGATATTGTATAAATTAACATTAATTTCTCTTATTTCATTCAATTTATGCTAAAGGGGTTATCATAGGATATTACAAGGGAGGGGTTGGATGAAATATTTTTTCAATGATTGAAATTTCTTATACTAAAGAGTGATTCATGTAACGAGATCAAAATAACTTCCTCACATATTGGTTTAATATTAAAAAAACCAAATTATAATCACCTATAATCATGGATGATCATTTTTATTAGAACTCCAAGGTAAAGCTTCATATTACCACATGAAGTGTGTGGCCTTAATATTCAATAGGGATGAAGAAGTATTAAGATCATCCAACAAAGTTATAAATTTAAGTAAGTGATTAGACATTAAAATAGTTAGAAATAATATCTAATAAATACCCTTGATACTCCCTAATATCATTCCAAAATAGTTTTATTCATCTATTGATTATAGTTTTTAATGGAAGTGGGAATTAAACTCATGAGGGTATAATTAAACAAGTGAAAAAAAATTAAATAATGATTAGTCCACCATTGTGTAAAGTATTTAACAAATATTGATATGAATAAGTTCAATCCATGAGGAAATTATATTAATGTGATATTAATAAAAATATAATGAGTGTATAAGAATAAATTTTTTTAATAAACAATGGTGAATTGAACTACTTACATGATAAAGAAATGTGATTACAAAGACGAAGTGGCAACACATCATTACAAAGAAAAAAACACCATCAATCCCTAAATCCTATAACCCCAATGATTTAAATAAGATTTTTTTTATCTTTGGGAATATAATTCAATAGTAGAAGTCACCACAATTAATATTTGTAGACTTACGTGTGTTGAATGTTAATGGAGATAAGACTTGTTCACCTTTGACAAATATTTGATCCAACTTACATCCACCAAACAGAGTTTCCAAAATGAACTTCTACATGGAAACATTGTGCTAGTATATAGAAGAAAATGATTCTATATATTTCACAATATATACTGTAAAATTTCATCAAAATGAATTTTTTTTTGAGATATGATCAAAATGCTGGGTTGTTTTTCTGGGCTAGAAAATTTGGCCCTTAATTTAATCTCCAACTTTGGTTTCCTTAAACTACAATTAATGATCAAAATTAGATCTTGTAACTATTTAATAAAACTTTATGCATGATTGGATATGTATTTAGATAAAATTTCAGAATCATTGGTCTAGGATCATTCCCGATACATTAATTTAATTGGGCTACTTTCTAGTTCACGTTGCCCAAAATTTCTTGGGTTGAATATCCAAAATAGTAGTCTTCCAATGTGAATATTCAAGTGCTACAAAAGTATGAATTGTTCACAAAGGAATGATAAAGCCGAAAATGATATATTAATGTAAAATAAATAGAATTAGGTCTTTTAGTCTGTGTTCCAAATGTACCATGTAGTAGTGCATTTTAAGAAATAATTATAATATTAATGTGAAATAATGTTCAAAATGTAATATGAACCAAATTTTTTTATGAAGAACAAAGAACATGAAAATTATATATTATAACAATAAATATTTTCCTCTTTCTATGGATAATCACAACCACAAATTGAGTTTTCATAGTTCTGAACAAATTATATCCCAAAAAATATGAAATTTGAATTCCCTTTTCTAAAAAAAATTAATATACAATTCTCACTAAAAAAATTATACAAAAAAATTATGAAACCTATAAAACTATATTTACACAAGATTGTTTCACAAGAATATCCCAAGACCAAACCCATTCCTTTGTACAAATTCATCACTAAACATAATCCAATATTAACTAATCATGTTGATGTGTTTATGAATAGAAATCGAACTGGGGGTTCATATTTATTCAAGGGAAAAATATGGAAGCTCCATGTGGAATAAAATATTAATATTAATAATAGTATTAATTTTTTTTGTACTTTGTAATTTTTAATTGAAATTAAACCCAATCAAGTCATCCCCAATAGCTGATATTGCTGATGACTCATATGATAAATGAATTTTAGGCCCCAAGTGAAACACACATACTAGGGAATCATCTTCTATTAAATAAATAAAAAAAATCAAAATTACCACAAAATATAGATAAATTTCCCAAATATATTCTAGAAAACAATGGAATTATAATCCCCTTGTGTTTCAAGCCATATATTAGGTCATTTCATTTCTCTAAATGGAAATATATTTTTTGTTTTGTTATTTTACTTTATTGTATACTCATGTTAAAATTAAAATGATTAGAAAACTTATGATATTTATTATAGGAACTAAAGAACTAAAATTAATACCTCCCCAATCCAAAGGATGTTTGTTGTGATTTTTTTATTTATTGGATAAAAATATAAAAAGTGAAAAATCAAATTAGATATCCACACATTCATAAATCTATTATCATAAACTTAAATATGGATTAAAATTAGAATCAAGGAATAAAAAATTTCTCAATATTTAGTTTCAATGTTAAAAATGTGCATTATCATGTTTATGGTTAAAGAAAACATTCCTTCCATTAATGAACATTTTTTTCATTTTAAATATTTTTTAATTTTTTTATTCACAAAAAATAAATTTTCATTATTTCATCCCACCCACAATATATAATATAACTATCCCCAGTGTTTAAACAAATACAAATTTAGAAGGTGGTAGAGGTAGAAGAGAGGGGTTCAAAAATTAAATTTGTAAAATGAGTTATGGAACAATTTCACCTAGTGTCATACTGAAGAAGTCCATGCCACAAACAATGGATCCTTCAATCCCCATGGAACTCATGGAATACCCACAATGGATGGTAGAATTGTGTGGAATTTTTGGACACATGTGATTTCCCTAAACAAAAAATCAACCCCAACAACCCCTATTTCTCATGCACAAACCAAATTAGATATGATGGAAACATAGAGAGGTTCCCATAAATAAAAACACACAATGAATAAAAGGAAAGGATAAAATAATATACCTGATTATTTTGAAAAACCAATCCCTGTGGAAATTTAAATGTAAAGGATGGGCTTCATCATAGAAAGAGCTTGGTTTAATGTCATTATCTAGACAGAGTCCCTCAATCTATCACCTTTTTTTGGTTCATATGTTGTCTCTTTTAAATCATCTTGTGTTTCTTCTTTATTTAATTATTCCATGAATTATTTTAACCTATGACCGTTGAATTTGATGATCTAACCACTAGTCGGATCCTAAATCTGTACTTACTCATGAGGGTACACATGATAGAATATGTAATGACCTACCCATATAGACCTTATCTTTCTCTGGTGTAAATAATGTTTTGAACTATACAAGATTACTAATTTTATAGATTTAAAGTGTTTTAAATTGAGATTCCAAGATTGGTAGGCCTTAAATATAGATTTATATATCCTTGAATTTTCCGAATCCTCCATCCTAAGATCCTTATGTTCATTAAGATCTTATTTCCTCTCTTTTTTGGCCAAAGAAATGTAAAAGTACATTTTCTGAATACCAAAAAGGCATTATGTTCAATATCGAAAGGTAATGGCATGATTTAATATAAACCAACCAACATGGCGACATTCCTAGGATGGTTTTGAACAATTTAATGTATGACCAAATGGAATCCGTGAGTTTCTCAGAATAATATTTCCTAGAGGGATTGGAAATTTTTTTTCAAAAAAAACTTAATTTCCATATATTACAACATATATTGACAATTGGTCTAAGGTTGGTAGACTGTTGAAGATTTTTGTTAAATACCACACATAAACCTTACTACTGGGAATGGATGATTATAGATCTAGTTTCCATGATCAATGATGATATCCATTGGAATTCCAAAACTTTAAAATATATTCTCTTTCAGGGAATAGATCACAACTTTATGGCCGTTGGACTTGGTGGTAATGGCCTCAAACCATTTTGAGACATAATCAATAGGTAATCATATGTTTAGATATCCCTTGGAGTTTGGGAAGGGTCACCTGAAATTAATACCCCAATAATAAAAGTTTATGATGACCAGAAAGGCTATTAGGGTAATTTGATTCCTTTTGGTAATGGATCATAATTGGTGACATCGATGAATATATTGGAAGAATTTATAGGAATAATTATTGATATGAGGCCAGTAGAAACCACTTTTTAAGAACATTTTAATGGTTTTAGTTATGGAAAAGTGACCTCTACATGCCTATCCATGATAAATTTTTAGAATGAAATATTTCTTGAACTTGAGAACACATATCCTAATGATATGACCAAGACATAACATAAAGAGGTATGGAACATCAAACACAAAGTGTTTAACATCAGAAATGAATTTCAACTTAGCTTGGGTACTGAAGAATTTTGGAATGTCACCCATAACCAAATGGTTTTCTATGTCAATATACCAAGGTAAATCATTCATAGAATACACGAACTCATTAAGAAATGAATCATACATAGACAGGTGATGTGAGTTATCTTTGAATTCCATCCTAGAGAGGTTATCAGTGAAAATTTTTTGAACACCCTTTTTATCCATATAATTTAAATAAAACTCTTAAATAATAAGGACCCACCTAATAAATATATCCTTTGAGTGTTTTTGGGAAAAATTATTTTAGAGTTTAATGATATGTGAATAGAATGATGGGGGGTCCTAGGAGATAGAACCTTAATTTATCAAAATAGAATAAAATAGCATGTAATTATTTCTTTGTGGTGGTGTAGTTTATTGGTGCATCTTTGGAGAATTAATTTCATAGGAAATGGAAAACAGAGATTTATTACAACATTATCCTATGGTAGATCCAACTAGGAAAGAACTATCATCACACATGAGTTCACATGTAAGTTTCCAATTGGGATATTTCATGATGGGTGGTGATATAAAAGATTACTTGAGTGTCTAAAGAGATTCCTCATAGATTTCTCTCCATATAAATGGATCTTATTTCACCAAAAGAGCACAAAATGATCTGGAAATAGAGATGAAATTCCTAATGAACCTCCTATAGAAACCATAATTTCCTAAGAAGTACCAAAATTCATTGAATTTTTTTAGAGAGGGAATTTGATGAATAATATCAACCTTACCTTTATCAACTTTAATCCCTCTATAAAATAATGGATGTCCCAAAAAAATCCTTACTTTACCATGTAATGGAATTTTTTCCAATTTTGGATGATATTATTGTCCTCACATCATGAAAAAACCCTTTCAACCTTTATTGGGAAAACATAAAATGTATCCCCAAATATGGAGAAATCATCCACAAATACCACTAAGAAATTCCCCATCATGTTAGTGAAAAGTCCCATCATGCACCGCTCGAAGGAAACATAGAAATTACATATCCCAAAGGGAATTTATTTGAAGGAAAAATTGATGAATGGATAGGTGAATAATTTTTACACAATCCTATAAGGATAACTTTATTTTATTATACCCTGAGAATATATCTAGTAAATAGTAGAACTGATGAACCACAACTTCCTTTAGGAATTGATCATTGAAGGGTAACCATAAATAGTCTTTCTTAGTGTATTAGTTTAACTTACTATAGTAAATGCACACTCTCCATCCACTATTTAACATTGTGGGAAAATTATCACCATCATAATTATTGATTACAGTGATCCATCCATCTTTGAAAAAACATGAATTGGGCTTACCCACTCACTCATAAAAATGGGGTAGATGATACCCACTTTCAAGAGAATAAGAAGTTA
This sequence comes from Viscum album, assembly GCA_963277665.1. Classification (NCBI taxonomy): domain Eukaryota; kingdom Viridiplantae; phylum Streptophyta; class Magnoliopsida; order Santalales; family Viscaceae; genus Viscum; species Viscum album. The sequence continues at coordinate 108,956,136 of OY728126.1, read as the reverse complement.
TTTCCTTACCTAATCCATATGATTGGGATTGAGTTTCCACATATACTAATGGCATGGTGGGAAGTCATATTTTTTAACAAAATTATGACTTCCAATGAGTGGGATAATACCAATAATATCAGAAATGGTTCATCCAATTTCATTCTTATTCATTCCTTAGACATTGAGAAACATACTCACTTGATTGGATTCATGAGACAAAGAAATGAAAACTTGAATGGATTGATTTTCCCATAAGAAATCATACTTTAGTGATTAAGGTAAGACCCTAAATTCTACATTAGATTGGTTATCACTTTCTAAATAAGTATGGTACTCTGTATCGAACTCGATCTCTTTCTCCAAATTTCTTGACAAAATTGGTTCATTGAGAAAAACATTCCAACAACAAAATTGGATAGATCTATGTCATGAATGGGTATCGATTAAATGTTCTAGATTTCACCAATGATATCACTGCATGGTGATTTGGAAAAATCATCAAAGGATTCATCTAAAAGATATTCAATTCAATGAGTCAAATTGACCACATGTTAATAAATGAAATAAATTTCATCTTGACTTAAACATCCTTTGAAAATTACATGCTGATTCTATGCTTCACTATCAACAATACTTATCTAGTTTATCTCATAGAACTCTTCATTATCCCCAATTTGAGAATTTTCATTGTAGATATTCAAATAAAGACTCATATATCTAAAGATTATTATCATGTTACAATTCCTTACTCAGATGACTTTGTTTGTTGTTTCTACGAAGGGTTGACCAATGGTGGTGGGGGGTTTTCCACCTAGGACCTAAGCCTGTATGATTTGGAAAGATAATGAAGTCAGTAGGGTAAATAAAATTTTCAACATTCACTAAAACATCCTTTAAGATCCCCTTGGGAACTCGAAGACTATGATCAACGAGATGAAGATTGGTAGATGTGGGTTGGAGTTCCTTGAGACCTAATTGAAAATAAATGGCATATGGAATGATGTTCACACTATATCCAATATCAAAAATTGATTCGAAAACACTATTCTATCCTAATTAAACATTTTTCTAAATAAATCCTTGGTCTTTTAACTTAGGAAGAGTAGTCCCTTGAATGGTGGTATTCACAATAGCATCCCAAAGGACTTTATTATGATTTAGAAATACCCTTTTAAAAGTGCATATGTCCTTATGGTACATTGAGAAGGAATTAATAATTTTTATTTCATAAATAAGGGTTGTTTTTTTATATTAACCTGATAGAATATTTCCCTCAATGTTTCATTTATTTATGGTTTAGATTTTCCTCTCATGCATCGAAGGAAGGGATCAGGTTGTTTTAGTGTTTTTTGAGGTTGTGTTTCTTCCATAATCTAGTTGATTTTCTAGAATTTGAGGGTATATATTCATCTTTTTCATGTGATGTTAAGCCATTCAATGGTTTTGTAATGGTTTGTTAAGGTTTTTTTAATGAATTTACCACATCTTAAAACAGTCAATATTTTTAGTTGTTCCTGATAGGATTGTGTGTAACTAGATTCTCCCTTTAATTTTGAGGATGGTACCACATAAGTAGGAAAGGGTTACTATCCTATTTTAATGGTATTTATTTAATGTCTATGGTATGTGACTTTTTAGTTCATTTTCATCACTTGTTTACAAACCTATTCAAGTATTGAGAGGGGGACATATTGGTTAGTGTATTGTGCTAGTTAGTTTATCTCAAGAGGATACTTTGGTTGTTGGATTGGTTGTTGAATGCGTTTTTGGATGGGTTTTTGGATGAGTTTTTGGTATTGGAAATTAGTATTTTGGTATTTTATTTTTTATTTTTGGAACTGATAATGGTCTTCAAAATTTTGTGGAGGGTTTGGGTTTGGTACTTGTGGTTAGCTGGGTGGTTGGTTATCATTCCAATAAAATCTGGGATGGTCATTGTTCCTTGGTTTGAAATTTTTTTTATACTGTATATTATGAAAATTTAAGAACATTTACCTTGAATGGATTTCATTCAAAAAGAACAACCTAATCATAAGGCCTGATAGTACATTTGATGTTTTTTTGTCCATGTTTGTCACAATTTATCTATACTAGCTCAATAGTTTTAATTTCATGGAACTCCATAACATCAATCTCTATAACCTTCCTAGTTATTGTAGAAGGTTTTTAATTAATATTTTATTCTTCTTTAAGTGTGTTAATTCTACTATATTAGGGTGGCTTCTTATATTAAAAAGGTGTTACACATGTTTGGTTTTGTTCTGCCAGCCCTTATAGATACCCAAAAGAATCGTTTGGGGATTTTTTGATGGTTTAGATATACATCAGGTGAATGAAATTTATGTTTCCTAAGAAAAATACATCATAGTATATTTATAACTATTCTAGGATTGAAAATCCATGGTGATGAACCACATTGAGTTTGTCTTTGAACCTTTCCCATGTTTTATAAAATTTATCCCCTTCCTTTTTGAATATGTTTTGGATGCTCTTTTTAAGTTAAATTGTTTTATGATGGGAGTTTTTTTATTTATTAAATTATCATTTAAATTTGTCCTAGAAGTGTATTGATGAAATTATCTAATTATTTAATTAATTCATATATCGATACTTAAATGGGAATGTAATGATCCTCATCTTATCAAACTTGTTCCAATGTGTTGGGAACATTATTTCAACAATGGAGTTGAACTCTTTGATATGAATGTATGAAATTTTCAACTCCACACCATGGATGGTTGGAAGGTGCTTTAGGACATGAGGTTTGAAGACATAGTGGGATTATCCTTGAAAAAAATTGTAATTTAAAGAGGTTGAATTGGTCAAGGAAGGTGTGAGGTAGTCAATCATGGTTTTATCAAAAACATTCCCCAAGTTTAGTGATGACTCATTAGGATTTCCATTTTGGTTCCTGCTCGGGTTTATGAGTAGGTTTCTAAAGAACATCCATTGAAATGGACATAATTTATGAATCCAGAGTATTAAAAAGATTATGATCTAAAGGGTAGAGACCCCTAGTTATGCTTGACTCAACAATCCCAAGATTATCCACCCTAACAAGACAGTTATATTGGTCAGACATATAGGGGGACATGTTCCAAGAAAAGTGGAAAACAATAGAAAGGAGAAAAGATAAGAAGAATTATGGTGATAAAAGAAAAATGGGAGGGAACATAATGAGTGTTGAGATGAATTAATTGGGCACTAAGTAATGGAACTAAAATTTGGCCTCAGACAAATTTACACATGTTTTTAGGGTTAATGGGTCACTTGTAGTGTATATTGGAATGTCGAATCCTCATGGACCTAAGAAGAAACCTAAAGACCCAAACATTCTATGAGGAAGGTTTTTCTATAGAGTGGAAAAATTAGTTTGATTTTATATGGTTTAAATTAACACTATGTTACCTAATTGGATTAAATTTATGAGAAAGGGTTGATCATAGATTATTAGAAGGGTGGGATTGGATGAAATTTATTTTTTTTAACAATTTCTATTTATTATAATCAAGAGTGATTTATTTAAGAAATAAAAAACATTCATCACTTCTTAGTTTAATAACAACAGAAAACTAATTGTAATAATATATACACATAGAGGATCCTTTGATGAGAACTCCAAGTTCAAGGTTCTTATGGTCACTTAAAGTGAATTGACATAAAATTCAATAAGGATAAATATGTATTAATATCATCAAACAAAATTCTAAATTAAAAGAAGTAATTATTCATTAAAAGAGTTAGAAGTGACATTCAATCCAGACCATTTATACTCTTGTGGAACAACCCATAATAGTTTTATCCCTCTACTGAGGTGATTATTTTAATGGAAGTATGATTTATGCTCATGATGGAGGTATTAAATAAGTGAAAAATAATGAACTAATGATCCATCTACCTTTTTGTGGAGAATTTCACAAGTTTTGGGGTAAATAAGTTCACACCATGAGGGAACAATATCAATGTAATATTAAAAAATATAATAAAGGTAGAATAAGAAATTTTATTAATTAATTAAGGTGAATTTAACAACTTACATGTGAAGGAATTACGATAAAAAAGATAAACAGGTTGCATAAAATTACAATGAAACAGACACTATGAATCCTTAAATCATCTAAAACCACTTCCTTAAATATTAATTTTTGAAGCCTTGGGTATGTCATACAATAGTGTAAGTCACCCAGCTAATGGTGGTAGGCCTAGATCATTGGAACATTAATGGGGAGAATACTTTTTCACCATAGAACGAAAATCTGACCCAACTTGAATCCACAAAAAGATGCGCATAAATTTACTTCTAGATGGGAGAATTGGTGTAGTACATACATTAATATAATGAAGCTACATATTTTTCCTGACATCCTATAAAATTTAATATCAAATTATTTTTTTAGAGATATGATCTAAATGTGTAGATTTTTTTCTGGGACAAAGAATCTATCCCCTAATTTCATCTCTTACGTGGCTGCCTAGAGCTCCCAGTAAGACTCATAATTAGATCATGTAACTATTTTATGAAATATTACTTATGATTTCATATATATTTAAAAATTCATAATCACTGTGCTTGGATATTTTCTTTCAATGTAATTTTATTGGGATGTTGTCTAGTTCACTTCAACCAACGTTTCCTGGGCTGAATGTCCAAAATGGTGGTCGTCCTTTGTGAATTTTCATGTGCCCAAAAAGTATGAATTATTCCCAATGGAATGAGACACCTAAAAATGAAATATTAAAGTAAAATCAAGAGAATTAGGTGTTTTAGGATGTGTTTTAAAATATACCACGTAATATTTAATTTTATGAAATAATTAAAATAAAATGTGAAATAATGTTCATATTGTAAAACACACTAAATTGGTGTTTCTAAATAACGAAGCATGTAAAAATAATATATTATGAAAATAAATATTATCCTCTTTCAGTGGATAATGACACAACAAACATGTGTATTTGTAGTTCAAATAAAAATGTATCTCAAAAATATAAAATTTTAATTCTTATTTAAAAAAATATATAGAATGATCACCAAAAGACTTCATACTAAATAATTAGGAATCACATAAATGTTTTTTACACAAGATCGTTTAAAAAGTAGATCCCATGACAATGCCCATTGCATTGTTCAAATTCATCACCACACATCATCAAATTTAAATTAATAATGTTTATGTGTTGTGAATTACAATAGACATAGAGGTTAAATTTAATTCAATGGGAAAATTATTGAAGTTATGGGTGGAATTTAATTTTAATGTTAAGATGAGTATTCAATTTTTTTTCACTTTTTCATTGTAATTTTAATTAAACCCAATTTAGTCATCCCATGTAGTGAGACTTTGTGGATGACCCTCAAGGTTGAAGACCATGGGGTACCAAGGAAACCCACATACTCGAAAATCATCTTGAGTTAAATCAATCAAAAATAAATTACAATTACACCAAAATAGTGATAAAATTCCCTTATATAGGATATAAGACTATGAAGTCACAATTCCCATGTTCATAAAGCCACGTATTTGGTAATTTCTTTACACTAAATTAAAATTTATTATTATTTGGATTATTTTTTATTTTTTTGAATAGTCATGTTAAAATTAAAATAATCACCAAATCTATTCAATTTATTTTTGTTCCCTAGTAACTCAAATTAATACCCCATTATACATAGGACATGCATTTTGATTTTTTTATTAATTAGATTAAAATGTAAACAATTAAAAATCACATTACACATCCACACTTTCCAAAATATATTCTCATGAACTTAAATATGGATTAAAATTATAATCACACAATGAAAAAATATTTGATATTTAGTTCCAAAGTCTAAAATGTGTGTCATAATGTAAAGGGTTGAAGAAAATTTTCCTTTCATTAAGGAAAATTTTTCTTCATTTCAAATATTTTTTAATTTTTTTATGCACACTAAAGCAATTTTTTTATTTCAACACAACCCCAAAAAAAATAACACTATCACTAGTGTTTAAATAAATTAAAATTTATATGCGGGTAGAGTAATTTAGTATAATTCAAAAATTAAAATTTTTAAATTAGTTATGGAACAATGTCACATGGTGGTATACTGATGAAGGCCATGGAAAAAATATTGATCCTTTAATCCCCACGCCACTTATGTACTCTCCATAGAGGATCATAGAATGGTATGTAGTTTCTAGACGTATCTGATTTCCCTAAAAAAACATCAACATCTGTATCTCCTATTTCTCAAAAAACAATCCAAATTAGAAAATATGGAAACCCCAAGAGGTTCCCTTGACTAAAAAAATTATGAACAAAGGGAAGGGATAAAAAAGAGTACATGTTTATTTTAAAACATAAAAACTTGAGGAAATGTATAGGTAAAGGTTGGGTTGCTTCTCAGAAATCAGTTTATTTAATGTCAGTAGCTCAACATGGACCCCATATATATCAACTTTTTTCTGCTACATATATTGGATCTTTTAAATCCTCCACTAATGTTTATTTATTGAATGATTCAATGAATGGTTTTAACCTATTACCATTTACTTTGATGATATTACCACTAGTGTTTTCTTGAATCTCTACTTCCCCATGAGGGCACAAATGATGCACATCGAAGGACGTGACCCTCTAGACCTTAACATTCGTAGGTGTACATAAGGTTTTGAAATATACATTAATAACAGTTTTCTAGTTCAAAGTGTTTATACTTGTGATTACAAGATTAGTAGGATTAAAATTTAGATTTATTTATCTCTAAATTGTCACAATCCTCTATCCCAAGTTCATCAAGATCAATAAGATATAATTTCCTCGTTGTTTCGGTCAAATAAATGTTAATGTATTTTTTTATTTCCTAAAATACCTTATGTTAAATATCAACAGGTAAATGAAATGATTTACCAAAAACAAACCTATATATTGACATTTATAGTATGGGTTTGATTATAGTGTGATATTTCCAAATGTCTTCCAAGAGTTTCTAAGACTAATCTTTCTTAGAGTGATTGATAGTTTTTTCTAGAATTTTCTTAACTTACCTATTTAACAACTCACATGAACTATTGGTTTGAGGATGGTAGGTAGTTGAACCTTTATGGTAAATACTATAAACATTTGTGAGTGACAAAAAGGGATCATTACAGAAATGGGTTCCACAATCACTAGAGAGTGCCCAAGGAATTCTAGCTCTATAAAATATAAGATCTTTTAAAAATCATATAACTACTTGATTGTCATTGGACATAGTGGTAATAGACTCAACCCATTTTGAGACATAATCAATAGATAAGTGGATGTAGAGATTTTCCCAATAGATTGGGAAGGGCCCCATGAAATCAATTCCCCCAAAATCAATGATTTTTATGACTCGAATGGGTATAAGGGTAATTTTATTCTTTTTGGTTGTGGATACTAATTGTTGACATTGATGAATTATTTTGAATTGTTTATAATAATCCCTCTATGATTTTTCTAGTAGAAAAAACTTTTGAGGACTTTTTATCAGTTTTATTTGTGGAAAAATGTCCTCTACAAGCTTCTCAAAAACATAATTTTAGAATGGACTCTTGCTCGGACTCAGGAACACATCTCTTAATGTTTTGATAAGGTCAAAACATGAAAATTTAACAATCATAAACAACATAGTTCTTGAAATAAGAATGTAATTTCCTATTATCTTGGGTCCTGAGGAATTTTGGTATGTCACCCATAACAAAATGGTTTTCTATGTCAACATACTATGGGAAATCACACACATAATAGAGGATCTCATTGAGAAATAAGTCAGAAATTGAAAGGTGATGTTAGTGACCTTTTAATACCATCAAATAGAGGTGATAAAAAATATCATTTTCAACACCCTATTTTATCCTTAACGTTTAAATAAAACTCTTGAAGAAGAAATACCCACCCAAAAATCTAGCCTTTCCATCTGGTTTTTGGAAAATTTATTTTAGAGCTGAATGATTGGGGATGAAAATGATGGGGGATCCTTAGATAAAGGAAGTTAATTTCTTATATGAGTTAGGAATTTGATTCATTGTGGTTGAATAATATCCCTGTTGGTTTGATGTTGGGAAAACATCACTCAAGGTGACTTTTATGTGTTTTTGGGATGATTGAGTTTGTTGAAAAAACAGGTTGAAAATTTCAGTAGTAATGTTATTACAAGATTGTTGACATGGTTTGAAGAAAAAACTATGATAAAGAGGAATGGATACTCTAGAGTGGTTCAAAAAGTTTTATATATAAGGTGGCATCATTTTATAGTGTTTTCTGATTTCTGGGGGTCCAAAATATGGAGGATTTAGAAATTTATGTTAAATATTGAGTTTCATGAACACCTCCTAAAAATATGGAGAAGTAATGGAATTAATTAAAGAATGACTATTTCATGAAATATTTTTGATTAATCGAAGAATGTTTCATGAATTTGTTTTGTTTTTTGAAGTAAAAAAGTTACATGGTGAAAATTTGTTTTTCAAAAGAATACATGAATGAAAGATATAACCAAAATATTCTTCAAGAAAATGAGTTTTTTCAACACAATGAAGAGTTTCATTAAAATGCGATGGGAATAAAGAAGGATTCAGAAACGGGAATCAACATATATAAATAAGTTTCTTCCTCTATCCTTTAGAGTGTGGAAACCCCAAAATTGTTCAAAGGATTTGAATTGAAAAAATATTTTTTCAAAGGATTTTATTGTGTAAATATTTATTAATAACATTAGTTTAATAAATAAATGAGGTTTCATGAATGAATAAACAGATTTTTGAAATGTTTTATGTTTCAAAAATATAAATATTAGATAAATAATTGGAATGTTCCACCAAATATGTGATTGGGTTGTGCGACAGTGAATATTTTTAAAACCCTCAATAGATTCTTAGAAATTTTACTATAAATAGGTATCCATCATGTTTATGGAATTTTATATTAATTAAGATCCAAATTAGGTGTTAAAATACTAAATCTAGTGATCCAAAAAAGATTCTTCTAAAGGAGAAGTAAACACAGTTCAGTTGAGAGAGCAGTAAGCTTTCAAATTGAGATTTTTATTCCTTTAAGATAGATAGTGAGTCTACTCCAATATTTTGAAAAATAATTCTCTTAAGTGCATTCGGTACGTAGGAGAATTGTTTCTGTATTTTACTAGGTTTACTTCTAGTGTAGGTGAACCAAGTAAAATTTTTGTGTCTCATGAATGTTTCTATCCCTACTCAAACATTGCATCGAGAAAGGAAGAGAAGTGTGTTTTGCTTAATGAAAAATTATGATCCAATTGGATAGTAAATTTTAATCATTCTCTCTTTGATTCACCCAAATCTCGGTGTATTTAACCTAGTTGGGATAACAACTAAGGTCTAGGTATGTGTATACACCTAGAGGCATATTTCAATTAAGGTGTGGGGATCCTTGACCCTATAACTAACTAAACTCGTGGATCATAACTAAGGAAATAGTGTTTAAATTGTACTATTGATAAATGATTTATACTCTCCATTTGTTATGAAATGTTATATTCCTGTATATTGAATTGAAATTCGTATTCATGCCTATTTTATACATTTCATTGATGTTATTTGAAAATATTTTTCTTTATAGATTATGAAAATGATTACCATGATATTTTTTATTTAAAATTGATCTTTTTTGATTTAATTAATATGTAATTCTTATTGAATGATTGGTGGGATACTACTATACTAGTATTTATCAGACCCAACATATTTATTTTAGGTGTATTTATACTTCCTTTTTATAGTACCATGAAATGTAAAGTCATCACTAGGAGGTGGTGGCTGTTATTTATATTGGGACCTTGAGACTTAGTGGTGATAGTAAGAGTATGTGATCCACCTCTTACAAGTATATATTTATGGTGATGTCTTATTTGTTTTATGTGATATTTTGTATTATTATTACATCTCACGTTTTCTACTTAACTTTTGGGGATAATTTGGCTAAATAATATTTTTTTGTGATGATTTTGATTTTTATTCCATTTCAGGTTTTGTACTTTCCTTTTTTTGGTTCTTTTATCTTTCTATATATTTTTGAATACTGTCTATTTAAGGATTGTTATCTACTTCTTTCATATTGTTTGGTGATTCTGAATAATAAATCATTCTCCTTGATATTTTTTCCTAGGTGTTATTTGGTAGCCCATAGAGATTACGAGCACCATTAGGGTCATGTAGTGGATTATTGGGGTATTGGTTTAGCGGTCCATTAATGTTGGTTTATGATATACCTCAAGCGTAGAGTTATTTTATTTAAATAGCCACCTACAGTCTCTCTCGTGAGATTTTCGAGTACTAACTGATCATTGTTTGAAAACATGAGGCCATCTATCACACAATAACACTATATTTAATTAAATATAATCAGTAATAAATAATTAAGTAATCTATAATATAATTTACAACATAATCCAATTTGGTATAAATGACCAATTAATATTTGGTCACTCCCATTAAACTGAAACCATATCCAAAGTAATTAAAATATCCCATCGAATTCGTTGGGAACTCCTGTACTGAAAATCCTTAATTATCAAAACAAATTCAATATTAAAAATCACAAAATTTAGGAAAAACCATAAATAAATTCTAATGAAAATATACCTGCATCAAAATAATAGGTGAGAGGGTGAAGATTCCTTATCAATACACACTCTATCAAATACATTTTAAATCCACATCATTATTGAATGATTCAGAACTGATCTAGTGTAATACTCACTTAAACCCTAAAGAGGGTCACCAAAATTTTAAGAAACCAAGGTGGATGAGAAAATATGGAAGGAAGATGAGGAAACATACCATAAATATCCAAATAAAATGCATCAAATATACCCTATTCCCTAGGATAATTGAGAGTTAATAGATTAGGGTGGTTGAATAGCCCATGTGAGCTTTAGGGAGAAGGAAAAGTGACTAAATCACATAAATAATCAAAGGGGAAAAGGGGTAAAAATACCCAAACTTTTACACAATGGTAGGCCAAAAAAACCTATATCATGACATACCCTTGTCCGTAGTGTACAACAGGAAGCCACAAAGGAGACCGAAATTCCTAAAAAATGTTCAATCCCTCAACCCAAATCAAAATTTTATAAAAATAACACACCCAATTCAATAAGGAAAAAAATCATATACCATACCATAACACCATCCCAACCCATAATTTTCTTCCATGACACCTCCATAACAAAACTACTAGTGAGTGTAGATTATTGAATAGTTTATCCCCACTTATCCATGTTTTAGGTAACCAATATTTCCTACCAAAAAATAAAAACTCGGGTTCTATAGAGTGAGAGTTTCTAAAAACCCATGCCCAACTGGGCCCCCAAGCCCTAGGTTTGAGAATTACACCCTTCACCAAAGAGATCTCTAAATCATAGTTCCCCCTATTTTAGATATAAACCAGCTATGGATTCCATTTGATCACCTTAAATTTCCTTATCATCTACCTGTTCACTTGAAGAATCCTCTAAGCCTCATAAAATTTCCTAAAAAATCTAATTGAGATGTATAAACACTGATAACATCAATATAACCACTAGTTGTCAAAACAAACCCATAACCAAAAAAAATTCAAATATATAACAAATATCAAAACTCATATATGAGTTGGTTATTAAAAATAATCCTTCTAAAATACATTTTTAGGTGGAAAATTCATACCCATATATTACACTAACATTTCCTCACTTAACTAACCTAATAACTTATGTTTCAATCTTTACCCCTAACCTACCTTTTGTTTTAAAGGAAATATCCCCCAACTCTGCTATAAAAATAGTTCACTTAAACCCACATAAGAACACACTTAAAATTTGATATTCCCTTGAGAATATAATAATTTTATATTCCATTATATCCATATCCCATAGTTTTCCACTTCATTATAGGATATTATCCCATGTCCTCCATTTCCATGAAGTATAGGAAATATTAAAGTCCTCAACGGGAGTACCATCCACTCCTTAAAATTTTTTGATCTATCATATTACTTGAAAAAAAATTTCTAACCAAACTAATTTGATGAAATAAAAATTATAAATTTAATTAAATTTTGTTATGTTTATGTATCCACTATTATCTATCATCCTCCCATCGATTTGAAAATGAAAACGCTAGTCATGTTATGTGTAAAAAACCACCTCCATGAAAGCTGTATTTCATTTTTACTCTTTACCTCAAATGGATTGTTTTGAAAATGTATTTAAAAAAATAATATATTTATGAAATTATTAATAAAATATAATAATACATTAGGAATTTTATGTTCAACTAACATATTATTAATATTCCACCTTTTGTTCATTAAAAATTCGATAAACATGATCATCATCGTCTTCATCTTCACAAATCCTAATTAAGAATCTAATGTAATGAAATTAGAACAAAAAAAATCATCATAAAAAATCCTATATAGTACCTTAAATAATATAAGAATTATGAATTTTTTATCAAATAATGGGGATCAACATCCACCTAACAAAGCTTGTGCAATATAGTAAAAACCACTAACTTTCAATACTAATAATAAAAAACTAATAAAAGTATAATGAATGATTATAATTAAATATTAAAAATTGAAAGTTGTAAATAAGGTTCTAAGGATTGTTATTAAATTTTTTAGGTATATTATAAAGTTGGTGAGAATGATTTCATGGAATTTAGGAGTAAATATAAGGGGTTTTGTCTCAATTATCATTCTTTATGACATTTATTCTTTAAAAAAATGTATTAACATCCCCGTTGAATCATTTTATCATAAACCACATTTAATCATGTGATATAAAATTTCATTTCACAATATATCCTTCATTATCTTATAATTTATATACTAACTGATTTGTAATGGTTATTTTAACTTAATTTATTTTCCATGAATTATAAGGATTCTTATTGAAATACATTCTTATAAGATCCTTATATTTTTTTATTTCTATTTCATATATTATTCCATATTCTTACTCTAGGTAAAATGATATATTAATTAAGTTATTATTTTTTTAAAAATTATTTCTTTTATAATTATAACATTGATAATAATAATTATCCTTCTATTAAATACTTTTTTCTCTCAATTTCCATGTTGTTTATTTCAAAAAATAATTTCATTTCCAATTTTGAAATAAAAATAGGTATTATCTCTTTTGATATTCACGGTTATCTTGTACACTATTAGAGTGGTGTTTTCATTATCATTTTTCATGATATGGGTTTTTTAATTGTATATTTAATTATTAAAAAGTATTTTCCTATCATGTTTGTATTTTTTATCAATAAATACACATTTATTAACTTAAAAATTCTTCTTCTTAAGGATCTATTATTGGGGTTTTTTAAAAAAAACATTATGTCAAAAGTTTATAAATTTATTTGAAATTGATTTGTAACCTCATCAATTTAAGTGAATATTAAAAATTATTTATAAAATATTGTTTTATAATTTCTTTTACATTTTATTCTAAATTCATTCAATACCTATATATTAATGGTTAATGTTCATTATAACACTATAAATGGTCCTATATTATTATTTCATCTACTATATATAATTTTTTATGGATCGATCTACTCTTGATTCCATTTTAAGGGATACCATTAGGAACCCATTTCTTTCACTTGTGTTTTATTTTAATTATATAATGAAATATTGATTTAAAGTGGAAGAAATATGTATTTTTTATCCTTATGATATGTGAATGTAATTTATATCCATCCAATGCCTTGGGTAATGATTTATATCTCCTGATATAATTATTTTAAATGAGTATAAATTCCCATTTCAATATGGGATTCAGGTAATGATACCTTCTACATTGTGTTATAGGAATTAGGTAATGATTTGTTCTCAACTAGGATATAAAAAATAGGTGGGGATACATTATATTTTTTAAAGGTTGGGGTCGAAGCTTCATTTTATTATTAAATAAAAGAAAATACCTATTTTAATTTTGAATAGGGAGATCCATTACATAACCCAAAGGCCCAGTGGGCATGTAGCCCATTACATAGCCTGTTGGCCCAAATTATTGGCCAAAGCCCATTCTGTGAATAGTAACCTGACTGCTACAGTACCTGCCACTACTGCAGTTCCCTACGGCCGCTACAGTGTCCTGTCGCCGCTATAGTACCCGCCATTCAATAGTACCGCCACTTCTACAGTAGCTCTATAGTACTGCTACAGTGCCCTACGCCCAATGGGTCTTGAACCCCCATTTTTCTATGTTTCCAAGAATACTACATTTCTATTGTACGTTACATTACTATGTCATGATCCATGTCTATGAATCATTATTTCACGATCCCACACTTGTATGGAAAGGTGTACATTTGAACTTTTGAGATTACATGTTATTATCTCATGACATACAGAAATATATTATTTTCCATGTTATTTTTTATCATAGATTTCTCCAATTCTCGTTTTTCTTCATATTACAATTCACTAAAACTTTATGACTCATTGGTATGTTTTTCCGTTGTAGATAATTTGAGTTCCCCCCTTCTTTTTTCCAATTTCCCAATGAAATTATATAAAGGATTTTCTATAGAAGTATGTATTCTATAGAGATGTTTTGATAGATGTCTAACCATTTATGTGAAATAATATTTTTTATATAGCTAATCACTAATGAAAATAAAATTTTGGGTTCTAGGGATATGAGATTATTTGTGAGATGTAACATTTAAATTATGAAAATGATGTGAAATATATGAATGTTTTTCTTGGTTATTCTCACTTTATATGAATGTTATTGTGTAAAGATTTTTTTTTCATTGGAAACAATAGTGTAGTTCTTGAGAATTTCAGTTGGCATCAAAGCACATTTTTTTTTAATTTTTGTTGATTATTTTAGATATTCATGAGGGTTATAAAGATAAAATTAGGAAAAAACACTAGGTATATGAATAAAAATTGGAAAACAACATAACCTTTTTTTTAATGTATAGAGTGCATGACTTTATAAAAATGTAATCTCTATTAAGATATTTATAAGTAGATACAAGATCTAGAATAGATTAATCTTGGGGTAATAATCCTAAATTTTTTTAGTTTTTTATTGAATTGATACTCACTCAATGCACAATAAATGATCCAAATTTCACACATATTTTGACACTCCAAGGGGGTATTCTTTTGTGATTTATATGATCTTTACAATTAATTTGGGAGGATTTAAATTAAATTTTATAATTTAATATATAATTAGTTAGGTTATAGAATCTATTACAAATATGATGATAGAGAACCAAGATTAAAACATGGAAATTCAGAAGTCAGTTTATACTAGTAATTTTTGAATTACTTCTTATATGTTTCTGGTTTTCTTTGATACATTGTAAATTTAAATATTCCTATCCACCAAAATTCATTTATTTAATGTAATGGTCAGATACTTACAGAAATGATTTCATAATGGGTACGATGGAAAATGAAAATATTCTTCAAATTTGAAACAAAATGAGATAAGGGATGGATTATAAAATCTCATGGATATGTTCACTTAAATTTCCCAATCATTGAAAAACAATTCAAGCCATATAAAACTCTCTAACACACCAAGTAATGATAAGTTTTACCTTGAGTCTATTTGTAAACATCAACCCTCCTTTAGTGGTTCGATCAATAGATCAACATAATTGAGAAGGTAGTTTTTGTGCTCTCGTGCTCGAATAATGAGAATGTCATTATAGATATTTATTATATGGTAGGTGAGACATACCAATGGAATAATATTTTTAAGAATATAAAGAAAAGTAAAGAATTTTACTATATGTAATGGGTAGAATTATGGAAAATATTCTTCACTAAATATTTTTCATGATCTATTTTTATAATAATAGAAATATAATTCTTATAGTTTAAATAAAAGGAGTATGAATCCGTTAATAAAATTGAAGAAAAATTCATGAAACTTGTAAGGTATGCCTCAGGTTATATTAATTACTCTAAAAGTAAAATTTACTAATTCATTAATAACATAAAACCATGTTTTTAATGTCATTATCTATATGATAATTTTAGATATTTTATTTTTTTTATGTTCACAAAAGGTGGATATGGGAGGTGGAGACTCCAATTATTATGGAGAAAAAAGAAGAGAAATATATTTGTATTTAAAAAATGATAAATATCATGTATAAAAGAGTGTCCAACTACCTACATGATAAAAATATTGGAGGAAGCACAAAAAAATGACTCAAGGGGTTAAGAAGATGTTTTATATGTGGAAGAGTAGGCCATATTCCACATAACTACCGATGAAATGAAAAAAGATCATTTAACACAATAGAGGAGAAGAATTTACAAAGTAATACACCCCCCACACTTTAATTATTAAAATATAATTAGTTTATAAATTATTAAAATTAGTTCCCCAATCAAAGGGCTAACCAGTATAATAGACTCTATTAACCTCCAAGAACAAGGGAAAAAGGAAGGGACTATGTAGTAACTACCACTAAAGTGGACAATGATAATGAAGTTGTAAAAGGTAACTTTATTATCCAATGTATATCTACTAATGAACTATTTAATTATATATCTTCAAATTCATTCATACCAGACATCTTTTTCTATGAATTTTGATTCACCTCCTCAAACCCCTAATATAGAATTATCAGTGTAAACACCTGGTGCAACATTGATTGTAACCAAATTATAAAACTCTTATCTAACAATGATTTGTGGGAAGATATTTTTTATTGATATAGTTATACTTATATTTGTGTAATTCATTATGATACTATTCATAAACTAACACAACATACATAGATCTCAATTCAATTATCGGGATAAGGAAATTTCATTTTATTTCCCTAATCATCCTGTTATCAAATACTAATGTAAGGTTGATTAAAATCTACATTTGGAAAAAAAATACCTTAATAGAATCCTTTATACCCTATAAAAAAGAAATTAGGCTAAAAACTAGATAATAACTCATGAATGAATGAATTTTAATTTTATATATTATATCGATAATTTTCTTCATTAAATACATACCCTTCCCATAAAACGTGAGGTTGATTTTTTTATTGAACTCATATGAGGTTCTATAAATATATCAAAGTGTCCTTATATAATATCCTCCATTTAATTGGATGAGTTGAAGAAGAACCTTGAGGATAGTCTAGAAAACATTTTTATAAACCCAAGTGCTTCACCATGGTGTGCACCGGTTCTTTTTATCAAGTAAAAGGATGAACCAGTGCACCTTTGTATATATTATCATGATCATAAAAGGATTAAAATTAATAAATAGTATGAACTATCCCTCATTTATGATGTGTTTTTTCATCTTAGAGAATAAAAATTCTTTAGGAATGTTGATCATTGATATAGATACCATAAACTATGTGTAGAGAAAATATATACCCATGAATGATTTCTACAAAAGGTATAGACACTATGAATTTATAGTGATACCACTATAATTTAATATTCCCTTGCTATATTTATAGAATTTTTGGAATATAATGTTTATAGAGTACCTTGGAAAATTAATTTTAGTCTTTATTATTGATATTCAGATATATTATAATAGTAATACATGTTATTAAGTGAATATGAACATTTTAAAAAATAACCTATTAAGAATAAATCATATTTCAAGTTCAAGTAGTAATCACATTTTCTAAAAAAAGTATCCTTCTTGTGTCATGTACTCACAAGAGAGTGTATATATGTAGAAGCATCAATGAATAACGTGATTTATGAATGGGAGATACCAACCATTGTGAAACAAAGTCATTAATTTTATTGTATTAGATGGAAACTACATGGGATCTATGTGAAATATATAATAATTGTTCAATCCTCTAACCAGGTGAACATGAAATGGATTGAGGATTCTATATATGAAATAATACTTGGAATGATTCAAGGATCATATGAATATATTGGTCATTAATCCTTTATATACATTACCCTATGGTATAGAATGGTTTTAGATGCGTTCTTATGGAAAATTACATGATAATAACATATGATTCATGTTAAATATTAGTGTAAGAGAAAATTTTCCGATGCATGATATAGAGATGGAGGTAGACCCCTTCGATTTAAAGGTTTTGTAATATTATCTCTATGGTGAAACCTATGATATCAATACTAACCATAAGATATTAGAGTACAAATTCACACAAAAGTGGTTGAACATGATCAAAAGAAGATGATTTGAATTTATTAATTAGAATTATTAATCAATACATTACCACCTTTGGAAGGAAAACTTGGTTGTAGATTCTCTAAGAATAAAGGATCATGGTAAGTCATACTTGATGAAGATTTTAATGGACCCAATGTTTATGTAAATTCAAAATATGGATGTAGATACCATAATGGAAGGGATTTAATAACACATTTCTCCATCCATATATGTAAAAATCAAGGAGTTCTATAAATATGATATGGATCTATAGAAAAATAATTGGAAATATTCCAAATTTCAATCTTGACGGAGATGGATTTATAATAATTGAAACCTAGATACATGTTCCATATATATTAGAAATAAAGAATTATATTTTGGATTATGTACATAGATTATCCTTTCTATTCAAGTATGTTCCTTGATCTATAAATTCTGAAGTATTTCATTTTTCTAATAGCTGTGAATCACAAAAAGGGCACAGTGGAGTTCTTGTTGTTTTTATTTTTTAAATTATGTATGCTGGGGGGTTTACATTATAATAAAAGGTTTATAGTGTAATTGTGAGTTTATGTTTTATATGATATTTATATCCTAAAAGGGGTTTATAGTTTGTGTGGACGAACCCATGGAGTTTACATAAAAAACATGAAATTTATGATGTAATTTAAATATATGGATTAAGATTTTAAGAAATGTGTTTTTTGGTGGAACTTAATTTTCACTGTGTTTATGATGTAAAAGAAAGGTTACATGGTAATTATCCCATTCTAAGAACACTTTATAATATTAAACACCATGGTTTCTCAAAAACCCTATGGTCCTCTCAAATACCCAGGTGGCATGCCAAACTCTTCCTTGGAATTTTAGAAGCCCTTCCTAGGTGATCGATTCTCGGATTCCCATACTTTTTCTGTGATGATCCAGTGTATGTTCTACCTCTTCTATTTTTGTTTCTATGTTTAGTTTCTCCTATAATTTAATTCAATTAGATGGGGTTTTACTATCAATTTTCTAATTTGGTTTTTTGTTGTTGGTCCAGTTGTCAAGTGGCATCCTTGGAAGGATGGAGCTTCGTGGAGGAGAAGTTACTGGGATCTACAATGTTGGTCCATTATCAAGAAAATAAAGTTGATGCTTCTAAGGTAAGGGAAACATTGATTCTCATTTATTTACAATTAATCATAATTTTACAATGGTTTATCCTTTTGGATGGTAATGAAATTGATCTAATAAATAATAAACAAGATTATTAAATAATTAGATAGTGGCCTCTTGTAGATGTTTAATACCTTTATTATGGTTTTACCCTTAATTTTAATGACATTTTTCTCTCCATATTATGATTATGTAGAATTTTTTAATTCTCATTTTATCATGTTTCTTTTATTGGAAATGATAATGAACCTAAACCCAAAATTAATTTATTAATTTTATTAAGAATTGAATAAGTGGAAGGTTTTTTAAATTTTTTAATTTTTATATTAATTTGATTATAATAAATTGATTTTGAATGAATGTTCTTTTTGAAATGTTATTCTATGTGTTGTTGAAAATATTAAATAATGTGAAAAATGTTAATTCTTGTTATGAATAATAATAAAAATGCATGTTAAATGATAATTTTTCTTTTCACAGTTTGATGAAAATTTTTTTATATTGGGGAGTATGTACAGGAAGTATGATAAATTTTTATAGCCAATTACTTAGGTTTATTATAGTCAGAACCAATTAATAATGAATTTATTATTTCAATATGGAATAAAATTTGTTCTATATAATGATAAATCATTGGGTATGAGAGTGTCCATTTGTTTATAACAGCTGGATGCCTTATATTGGGGTCTGTGAGAGCCCATTTGGGTACAAAGGCTGAATGCCTTATTTTAGGGTTTGGATTTATCTACTGACTGTGCTTATTTTATTGTTTCCTTTTAATGTTATCTAGATGTGATCTTACTATTATGTGAAATTATATTGGTATGGAATATTCCAATATGGAAAATGATACATGGGAGGGGAGGCCCGTATGATACGGAATTAGTTTACGCCTATGATAGTGAGATGCAATGGGATATGCATGAGGGTGTCAAGGATGGAACAAGAGATTTTGTAATAGGTTAAATTTGAACATACCCATTGATAAGAAAAATTTGGATGATTTCTTTTTAATGAATTTTTTTAGTGACCGATGTGAGGGTTTCATTTTTATCTATATTCCTTTCCACACTACTCAAGGAAAATGGTTGTTCTTGGTTTCATCTCTCTAGATTATATCATTGAAATATTTCCATGAGTACCTAGAATAATGGAATAGTAATAATAAATAATAAAATTACTTAACCCATGGAGTTGAGGTGTCTGGAATGTAAATGAGATGATATTGAGGAACTGTGACCTTTGTTTGGATTATACCTAGAGGGCATGAACATCACATTGATGGTTAATGGGATGTGTAATGTGGAATAATGTTGATGGATCATGGATAATGAATTAATTAATGTAAAGTAAATTATTAATGGAAAATAAAGCAATTTAATGTATCGTTTAAATATTCATTTATTCTTAATGGATATATATTTATGAACAATGGTAACTAGGAGTCTATTAGATGTTTTTGGAAGTTGATTCTAATATAATGTTATGACTATAATGTCGTTTTTAGAGATATTATATTCTATATATTCAAATATTTCATATAATACCCCACCAATGTTGTTTCGGGAGACTGAAACCCAGTGGACTCTGGGAGGGTGTTTTCCCCAACATCTCTGTGGGGGGATGGATGGCTAACAACAACTTCTATCCATTCTCTCTTATCATTGTAGTAATATGTGCTGGTACACATATTAGTTAGTTTCCTATATATGTGTGTACACATATGTGATGAATTTTGGATATTTCACATGAATATATTATTGGGTATAGTATCCAAAGAATAATTATAGGTGTGACATGTATAGGTTATAAATGATTGAGTTACCTTACTCAGTGTAAGGGTAGTGATGGCTTGTTGTATAATACCCGATGTTTTAAACACATCATATGGGATATAGTGGATCCCAGAAACTACCTGGTTACTATTTTTTGAGTTAGTTTCATAGAACTAACTTCAATTTTCTTTATGATAACATGTATTCATAGTTTTTCATACTAATAAACACTCTATAAAATCAAGATTTTTCTTCTTTATAACATAGTATGTGATAATGTCTAAAGATTAGTTATTTCACTAATAGGTCATAACAGTTCCCCAATACGATGAGAACCCATACGTTCCATGAAGGTATTCTTAAATATATGTTTTATTTTTAGATGATGTCCTTTTAGGGGAACAAGTGATATAGTCTATTAGGGGTGTAGAATCATACTAATTTGACAAAAATTCTCATGGTACATTCCGTTAGAAATATCTATGGTTGGATTTTATGAGGACGGGACCTGCTTGTAGGAAATCGAAATTTATATGTTTTATTGAAAATTATTATCTACGGACATGTTTATTGATCCTTAGACTATAATATTATTATTAATGAGTCTTATGAGTCATGTTCATTTATTTATTAATGAAACTCATAGATACATATGTTCGTTGTGAGGTTAGATATGTTCTGTGCATCATGAGTAATATTGCATTAATGAAAAATTCAAGAAAGTATTTGTACATTATATTATTTAATGGAAGTTTATATCTCATTCCCTTTGACGGAAATTATATAGAATTAATAAATCCATTGAAATGGTTTTCTAATGGCATGTTTGATTTCTAGAAAGTAAAAAAATGATCCATCGAACAAAGAGGTTGATGGACCCTTCCAACAACAAGCTTGATAAGATATTTCATGATAAACTATTTTATTACATAATATGTATTCTTATAAGGTATTATTTCATTTAAATATTAACTTATGTAAGAACTCGATTCTTATTCTTGAGGTACAAGTTTCTTATTTTCCTTTTTCCTTAATTGTTTTTGATAATGTAAGAAAAATGGGGAAAAATCACAAATTTTGTGGGTACATGCCATGTACTTTTCCACATGTCATGTACTTTGGCCGTGTGGGAAGAGTACACAGGGAATGTAGGACTGCCGGTGATGAAGGGTGTAAAAACTGACTACACGTCATGTTCTTAGTATATACACACTGTGTAATCAGTCGGCAGGTGAACAGTAAGGTGGTGGGAGTAGCCACCAGCTGAGCGATCGTACACGTTGTGTATTCAGAAATAGACGTCGTGTAATCATTTCAATAAGTAAACAGTTCGGTGGTGAAAATTTACCACCATAGGAATAGTTAAATGATGAATGTACACTCTATGTTCCTGAGAGTACATGCCGTGTAGTCTTTCTTGTTTACATAAAACGGGCAGTATCCTCCACATTCGGTAGAGGAGGCAGAACACTCATTTGGAGCTCCAGAGAGAAGGCTGAAGCTTTGAGGTTCTCCCAACCGCACATCGGAAATCGGATTCTTCCGCCGTTGATCACGTTTCAACCATACTGGTGAGTTCTTCCCTCTCCATGAGTCTTTCTTGACAATTCTTCCTCTAAGGGATGTTATTTGAGTTTGAATGGGAAATATTTTATCCCAGATATACGTCATTCTTGGGAATTACGGGAGGCGTCGTTCATGTTTATTGATAAGAGGAGATCAAGGTAGGTGGTTTGATCTTTAATTCCAATTGTCATGTTATTTTTTTACCATTTTGTCACACGCCCATGTTTAGGGTGTCTTATGGATAAATACTTGATTAATTAAATACCTAGAACTACATAGGTCACTTAATGATTACGTACAACTGCTGTTTGGGATAATTTCTTAGATCCAAGGCCACATAGTGGGTGCGTTACCTTGTTTAGCAGTTTGGCCAGGATACCTAAGGGTATACTGTTATTTTTAGCATATTTTGAATTTCCTTGAGAGGAATTGTATATAAATTTTTTTCTTATGTGTTGTGCTCGGCCCGGTTACTTGCTTAGCCTAAGGGCAGTGTTTCTATTTTCCTGCGGGCAACTTTTCTCATGCCTATGGGCAGTAGTTTTTGTGCCTGTGGGCGACACCTCGTACACCTGCAGGAAATATTCGTTATGCCTGTGGGCAGTCACCTACGAGTTTAGATTCTATTTACCTGGGGGTATGGTTTTTCATGTATGATCACTCTATTTAGTTTGTATATTCATTATGGTGATTTTACATGTTATACCTACCAAGATAAAACACGATCTTGGTATTGTTTTACCTTGTACTTATTAGATAGCTTGTTGTAGTTTTGATGCGGCACTGTTAGGAGATTTTCAGCTGAGGCTGAGTCTCAAAAATTTATAATTCACTTATCCTGAATTGTTAAATAATAATTAAACAGAAGTGGAACTGGTAGGAGTAGCTTCTTTTTAGTACATCCTAGTTTACTACATTTTATTTACTGCACACTGCTGTTTCACAAATTCACTGACAGATGGGCACCTGCATTTAGTGGTTGCCTAATGGACAAAAACTATTTCGGTCATGTCTTGGGCCCAAACATATTATATTGCTACAGGCGTGGATAAGGACAAGGGACCCTATACAATTACTTGATTGTTGGAGAGGAGTAGAGGAGCATGGGACCGAGCTTAGACTTGCGATGCTGCTGAGTTCCTACTGCACTGTTTTATTTTTCTTTGCTATATTTTTCCTTATTATTGTATTGTTTATATTGTAGTGTATCCTATTTTGGATGCTTTCATAGACTTAGGGACATATTGCATCATTATATATGACTTTTGGTCTTTTTTTACATAAGTAATCTGTCTATTTCAGCTTTATTATTGATTACTGCTTCCACTTTTTTATATTTTTATTTGTTTCACTACGTTACACTTTGACAAACGAGGGCATAGTTTCCCCACTATCAGTCCTAGTCCCTTGCTGCTATTCGGTAGCCTCTGGAATTTGGGGAAATGCGCTTGAGGTCATGTGACCAACAGGGTTCGGGGAACCCATTGAGTGGCACCTGGATCTGGGACGTCACAAAGTAGTATTAGAAGGATTATTTTCTCTGAGTTATTTTATTATTTGGTGACAACAAAAATATAGATTGTTCAGGGATTGGGAAAAAACTGTGCCCGGGAGTAGCTACCCCATGTACAGGTAAAGGCCGGATTGCCTCAAATTAAATTGTGATTTTCTATTTATGATTTTTACAACTTATTTGATTTTCACCATTGGGTGACACACTTGTGAGGTGATGTTATATTTTTATAGTTGGGTTCTATTTAGTTGAAACCCAATGAGATGAGGGTATTCCATATCATGCATCATTTAGGAACATGTTAGAATCACATGTCAGGAATAGTTTACATGCCATGTAGGTGCATTATGTAATGCCCCGACCCCAGAAGTCTAGAGTCAGTGAATTATTATGTATCATTGGCATGATCACAAAAGATCACTTCTCAAATGACCGATTACTTTAGTAGAGATGTAAGTACTAGATACATTCATAAGGTTTACATTACATCATAAAATAGAAAACTACAACAACATTGTTTCCATAGACAACACTGAGATCCCATAGACTATCCCTGCAGGTCAGTCATAATAAACTTCTTTGCATCTTGGGAAAAATAAAACATTGGAATGGGTGAGCTCAGATGCTCAGTAAGGATAACAATATAGAGGAAACATTCATAAATAAGCATAAACATTTAAGGAAATGTATAAGACTAAAACAAAATCCTTTTAAACATGAAATTCAGCATAATATAGAAAATATAAAATCAAATAATTCTATTTACTTATTCACATGGATATTCTACTAGTCTAATAATCACATGAAATATCAATAGCCACTTTCATAATGATGGAATGCATAATGCCAGACATTCATAACCACATAGTCAAGGCCTTATTCCAAGACTGCAAATAAGATTTTTCCAAGGCCATGTGCCAAGACACTAGTTTGTCTCATGAGACCTATAGATGCATCAAGGAGCTATAGCGGGCTCCACCCATCACTTAATAAGTCTAATCCATTCTTCATATGAAAATTTTGAAACATAACATAAACATTTTTATTAAAACTAGCATACGAAATGTCAATACATTATTCACAAACCATGAATGGCATAAAAACAGAACATCCACAGTAAAAACATAACCCATTCAATACAATATGGAAGATTTTATTGTAAAAGATTAACCACAATCATTAATAATGAGGATATTTATATAGATGAAAATAATCATCAAAACTATTTGAGATAAATATCCCCCCTTTTCTTGAAAACATTTAAAAGTCACACTATTTGTTAAGAATCCGTTTAAAAAATAGATTTTTGAATCAAAATGTCCCATACCACTTTGAAACTTTTAAAAGGAATTTTAATTTTAAAACTTTAATGTCCATATAAATAAATCCTTAAAACCATTTCTAAAACATGTACATTAATGATAAATTTTAGAATAATAAATCGTTAAAACTTTTAAAATGATATTTTAGTTAGAGTTGCTAACAAAAAGAGAGACACTTGAATACAAATGATTGAGGTAATAAAAACATTATAATATAATGAGAATAAAGTGGTTAATGATATACTATTTCAAAGTACATTATATACACCATATAAAAGTGAATTGGTGTATAACAACAAAAAAGTCTCAATGGAGTGTAATTTGAGAAGAAATATCATATAAAGACCATATCATTAGGTTAAGGATAAATCAAGGACATAATTATGTGTGAAAAATATAAATACACTCAATATGATTGGATATTTAGTTTAAATCAATAATAGTACATTCACACATATTCTTGTAAAAACAACACTAATGAATTGGATGTTTAACTCAATAAATGAAGATTGAGTTAAGATACTCTTATCAAGTTCATATTGATGACTTGAGAATTTATCAATGGAGTGATTTTGTGTATCAAAATTATATCCACAGAAAGGGGAGTGGAAATTACTACACAATTAATAAATAGTGATTCCACACATAATCATGGAGTAAAATAATCAATGAAGTATGCGTAAAGTCCAATGAGTGGAAATTGAAATTTTAAATTCCCTTACTGATTTGGTAACTTATGAAACATACACCCTCTGAATGAATTATAATAAAATGAATACGTAAATATTCATAAATTAACATATATTACAAATAGAATAAAATTAAGGGTATTACATACTCCACACAAAAGGAAATAGTGGACAATATAGCATGAATCTCACGGGAGTAAAAGTGAGATGAAAAAACCCTTACATCGTTGTAATCAATCAAGTCGTAGGAAAAGAATTTAATAACCACCAAATTAATCACATAATACCATTAATATAAAGATAATAATGATAATATATATCAAATGTTAGTACACAATACACCACATCCAATAAATAAGTGGTGAACAATGGAAATCTCAGAGAATTAAAAGTGAGATAAGAAACCCCTTACCTTGTAATTTTCCTTGGTCGTGGGTAGGTTAACCTCCTATATAATGGTCAAATAATTTTTATTAAATTATAAAAAAATTATATACATTAATATGATATCATATATGATATTTTAATATTGCTTTATTAAAAATATTTTAGTATTATCATCGTTTTGGGTGTTAACTAATTCTTTTTCCTTTATATTCTTTGTTATGTAAGTAATGTTTGTTTTGGATAGGATGTATATTATTCATTTTCATAATGATATTAATTATTTAAACATTATTTTTAATCATCTAATTAAAATTATCCTTGAAAGGATACGATGTGGAATGAACCTCACCACATTCGCGGAGACGGTAATCCGTACGTACACACGAGCGACAATATCATTATTTTGATATTAAAATAACATATAATTGAATGGTATATCATGTATAAAGAATCATTATCATGTTATATTTATTATTTAAATCAATTATACATCATTATTATAACCATACATATAATAATGTTTTGAATAACAATTACACCATGACATGGAGATGGTAAGCCATACGTACAAACGTATGGTGACATGTCATTCAAAGGATGCATAGAATAATGAATATAGTTTTACCATATTTATAATAACATAAAATATAAAGATTATACATGGGTTATAATTTTATAATGGTAACAACAAATAAAGAGGAAGTTGAAGAACAAAGGGACTTGAAAGAGGTGGTGAAATATTTACCTCTTCTTCGTGTTCATCCTTTTGATTTGATCAAAATTGAACATTATGATGGATTTATGATGAAATAAAGTCCACTAGAATGAATATAGGATAGTTGAGATTGTATTTGTGAATGGTTAGGCCGATCCAAATGTATTTGAAGGTGTGAATTAGAGAGAAGGTGAAGTGCCCTTTTATAAGAGTGGTGAGGGGAACCTTAGGAAAATCTAGAAATATTTTTTTATAATAAAATAATTTATGGTTTATAATGGCTCAAAAATAAATTATTAAAAGGCTAAGGTGGGGCTGGGTCTCAAGCAACTCAACCAATAGGTTTTAGACAGGTTTTGGTTACTATATTAACTTTATCTTTTAGATTTAACTCTTAGTTAAATAGTTTGACATTTACCATGTCTCTTTGTATTTTTATATTATATGGTTAATAAACATACAATAAACTTCTAAGAGAAACTCAAGTGGTTAATTAATGAAATATATAATATTATTTAAGACCTTTATCCAAACCTTATATTTTTAGGAATATAATATCAATTAATAATATATTTTTTGTTTTAAAAACTCTTTTATGTCAATTTTGACACTATTTGGTATTTTGTTTTTACTAAATTCATAACATCATTATTACTTCGAAAACAATTTATCTAACCATCCATGACTTTTAATATTAACCTATAAAATTAGTGTAATTCATAAAAAGTGTCAAATTAAATTTATTTGGATATTTGTAATATATATTATTTTAATATTTCATTAATTAGGTAGTTACTGCATCATCATTGTGTCATAAATAAATTTAATTATTTAATGTCTAAAAAAATATAAATAAAATACCATTATGTATTAAATCTTTTTAACTTTCTAGTTAATATTTATAGTTGAATTTATCTTATATATAACCCTATATTAAAAATATTTTAGTTATTAAACTTTTATTTTAACTCTTTTAACTCTTCTTTAAATAAAATAATAATAAATGTCCTAATATAATCCAAGTGGACCTAAAGGATCATATTTTATTCATAGGGTTGTTTTTGGTCGAATTACACTTATCCAATAGAATTAAGACAAGGTTTGGGGTAATTTTGATATCATTTTTACCCTTAATTACACTGTTTACTTTTAACCATGGAAAATAAAAGTAAAAAGTTTCTATTCTCCAAAAATTATTTTTATCTTATTGAACCACATTTTTTTACTGATATCAATAGTTTCTATCATATTTTTTATGTTCCAATCACAAAAGTGGTAAAATTATGTTTTATGCGAATTAGCAAATGCTCCTAGGAGGGTAAAAGACGGTAAAAAGTTCAATAAAATTTTATACATATAATTTTATTATAAAATGACACCAATGAATTAAATTGAACTTATATATGTATTATACATCTATTTGGGCTTAAAATTAATTTAAATAAAATAATTAATTCTTTAAATAAATAGTCGGTTTTAAACTACAACGTAGTGTTATTCGCTATTCATCAAAAATTGAATATTTTCAGAAAAATACACAAAAAATTACCCTAAGATAATTTTGATATTCATAATTAAAAAATGAATTATATTTTACCAAATTAAAAACATATAAGTTTTATTAATTAATGTAAAATTAATTCCCATTGTCAAAACTGAAAAGCAGGTTTTTAAAAAGTAAAAACTATCAAAATATTTACACGTGTTTATGTCAAATTTAAATGTGAAATCACTTATAATAACCTACATTGTATTAAATGATAAAAATATAATCTAATTATACTTCAAAACCATTCAAATACATAATTTAACACTATAAATTATTTTGATTAAAAATGCTTTTTTCAATTAAAATTTAGTATTTTTCAGTATTCATCCAAATATAAAACTTATTAGAAAAGCACCAAAAAATTATCCAAACTTAATTTTTATGTCCTAATTCTATATAAGAATTTAATTTCATTAAATTGAATATATAAAAGTGTCAAATATTTGTTTTAAAAATGGTTTTCCATTAAAAGGTTGTAAAATTGCATTATTTTTTAAAAATACTTCTTTTATTTGAAAAAAATGAATTTGTTCTTATATTATGTCTAAGAAAAACATAATATGGATTCTAAAATTATATGGAGTATATAAAATTTAAAATTAAGTTAATACTATTCATAATTTCTTTTGAATGGATAGTTTGTTAAGTCGTGGTGCACTCGAACTCAGTGTTGCGTGTAGCGCAAGCTATTGAATTACTTTAGAGAAAATAACTTAATATGAAATATTGGGGTGTTACATTCTTCCGCCCTTTTGGAAATTGCTTCCTTGAAATTTTAAAATTGGGCTTGGGAACTTCATTGAAAGTATCACATCAGAAAAATAGTCAATAAAACTATCTCTTTAAAAGAATGAAAGAGAAGTACAAAGGTCACCTGAGATAACCCACACTAGGATTCCATGTAGGAAAAATGGAAATGTAATATAAAATAAGTGTCAAGTTCTGGTGGAGGGTGATAGAAAACATGATTAGGAGAATGTTAACCACAATAAAACCATAGACTTGTAATGAGATAAACATTCATTAGTTTCCTATTAGAAAAAGTAAACGGATAACATATATTTTTTTAAGTTCCATTTCATAAAGTTGAGGAATTTATTAATGAGATTGACTAAGAACATAAATAGATATACTTACTTTTTAAGTATAGTTTCATCCTTTAATAAACATCTACCACTAACTCATCTCTTTTTTCAAACAATTGGTATTCAACATGACTTAGTCACACCTAAAGCGCTAGAATCAACTACTAGAGAATCACATAATCCATAAAGGATAAACTATATATATTTACCTTGTCTTTAGAGATTAAGCAAAAACAAAATGGTTAGTACAAGATCAGATGGTCCCAAAAAAGGACAATCCTTTAGAGAAAGAAATACTTATCTTAATTTCTAAAATTAAAAAAACAATACCCAAAGATACATAAATACCATTCAATAAACAATTTCCGTTAAAATCCATTAATATAATCCAAACTAATATTGAAACCCAAAACATAGAAGAATTTGATAACATAGTCTTCCATGTTAAATTGTATTTCCAAATAACATCAACTACTCTTAAACTCACATACTTAAAAGTAATTAACCTAATCACATATTCTCTATGATAGGTTAATCATTTCCATAAATAACCCAAATCTCTATAAATCCACAATAAAAACATAGATAAAAATAACCCCTTACTCCTCAATTGAAATCCAATAGTATTCTATTTTCCTTAGGCATATGGTATTCCCAAAAGAGCGAATGTCATCCAAAATAAAATTTATCACTTAATCCCCAAATCATTTTCCTATACTAAGGATATCCATTTGATAATACATAAGATCCAAAATCAACTTATTATTGATCAATAAAATAATTTAACTTAAAATATTTAGTCACACTTACCAGGGAATTCACATAGTCCAGTGGTAGGTGATAAATCCCAATCGCACTATGGTTGTGGGTTTGATTACTACATCTTTATCCGATGTAACGGGTTGTCACACGGTCTGCGTGTTGTACATTTTCAAAAACTATATTTTATAACTTTCCAAAAATGAGATAAATTCCTCAAAATAGCTATAACATAATTTCACCACAAATGTTATCTCATACCTCACATTTATCCAAAAATTTAACAACATGTAATTTACTAAAATTCAAGGATCATATAAACCCAAATGGTTAATTATAACTATATAAACACTATAAAACACAATTCTTCAAAAAATAGCATTTTGACATAATAAACTGTAGGGTTACACATAAGAAAAAATTCGTCCAAAGTAATCTCATTAACAAATAACAGTAATACTTTTAAACATTTCACCATAAATTTATTTCTACATAGGTTCTTCCTTGACCAAGGGGTTTTCCTATATAATAGAGAATTCACTCGGGTAACGCCCAGGTCCCCTACATTTATGGGAAATGACTGTAAATGGATTCTTGGGATCATTTTTATTTTCTTCCATCGTACTCTTCATTTTTCCTCAGAAATTATTTACTTTATGTCCTTCTTTCCCACACATTAAGAATTTCGTTGTTCCATTGAGACAATTCACTAGGTGTCTCCTTCCACATTTTCTGCATGATGGAAATTGAGCATTATTTTCTCCATGGTCTCCAATACTGGAGCTCTTATCATTCACCGCCTTTCTCTTCTTTGTTGTGTCCAGGAGTTGGTTAATATATATGTTTTCGATCATATTTTTGGAAAACTGATTCGGCATAGACCCGATATCATTTACACCTATCAATATTCCATTTCTTTGTTCATTTCCTTTGTTGTTCCCACCTTGTACATCATGTTCAATGTTACTATGACTTCCTTGGAATCCATCCATTGACTAACACAAGAAATCATAGTGTGAGTCATAAAATTATTTAGAGAATATCATAACACCTTATTTTCAATTTAAAAACCCTTAGGATTAACGATGGTTATTTATTCACATCTTATGTTAAAATCCTTCAAATAGTTTTGTAATGAAAATGTGAATTATCCAATGCATATCCCCTAGGATTATCGTAACCAAGAGTGCATCAAGGCCCACTTTTGTGCACCAGTTCCCGTTTATGGGTAGCTCAAAGAAATGTTTTTGGGTTTTACCCCTAGGTACATCTATTCTAGAGACTCCTCTACCTGGTCGTATCTAGACAGGGATGTATTGCTTGGATAACTCACAAAATCTCTACAATACCAAAATTCTAGGAAGTTCTTCTATACTAATCTTCAAAGTCTATCTTAGGGATATATTCTCAAATTATAGTTTGAGTAAATCTACATTCCAAGGTTTGTACTAAAATTCCTCTAATACCAACTGTAATTCCCCAACCCTAGAAGCCCAGAGTCGGTGCATTATTACGTATCATTAGCATGATCCAAAAAGATCAAGTCTTGAAAGGCCGATTAGTTTAGTATCCTTGGAAGTACTAGATACATTCATAAGGTTTACATAACATCATAAAATGGAAAACTACACCAAAATTATTTCCATAGACACCACTGAGATCCCATAGACTATCCCTTTAAGTCCGTCATAATATACTTCATCGCATCCTTGGAAAAATATAACATAGAAAGGGGTGATCTCAAATGCTCAGTAAGGATAAAAATATAGTGGAAACATTCATAAATAATCATAAACATTTAAGTCAATGTATAAGACTAAAACAAAAGCCTTTTAAACTTGAACATAATCATAATATGGCAAAGATAAAATCAAATAAACCCATTTACTTATTCACATAGATATTCTACTAGTCTAATAATCACATGAAATATCAATAGACACTTTCATAATGATGGAATGCAAAATTCCAGACTTTCATAACTACATAGTCAAGGACTTGTTCCAAGACTACAAATAAGATTTTATCAAGGCCTTGTGCCAAGACACTAGTTTGTCTCATGAGACCTACCGATGCATCAGGGAGCTATAGCGGGATCCACCCATCACTATCTATGTC
Organism: Viscum album; assembly: GCA_963277665.1. Taxonomy (NCBI): domain Eukaryota; kingdom Viridiplantae; phylum Streptophyta; class Magnoliopsida; order Santalales; family Viscaceae; genus Viscum; species Viscum album. The sequence continues at coordinate 108,923,346 of OY728126.1, read as the reverse complement.
CAATGCATTCCTCATATGAAAAGTTTGAAACAAAACATAAAAATTCATATTAAAACTAGCATAAGAAATGTCAATACTTTATTTACAAACCATGAATGGTATAAAAATAGCACATCCAGAGTAAAACATAACTCATTCAATACAATATGGAAGATTTTGTTGTAAAATATTAACCTCAATTGAGAATAATGAAGGATATTGGCATAGATGAAAATAATCATCAAAACTATTTGAGATAACTATCACCCTTTTTTCTTGAAAACATTTAAAAGTCACACTATTTGTCAAAAATCCGTTTAAAAAATAGATTTTTGAATCAAAATTTCCCATAAAACATTGAAACTTTTAAAATGAATTTTAATTTTAAAAATTTAATGTCCATATAAATAAATCCTTAAAACCATTTTTAAAACATGGACATTAATGAGAAAGATTTATAATAATAAATCTTTAAAACATTTAACATAATATTTTAGTTAGAGTTCCTAAAAGAAATACAGACACATGAATACAAATAACTGAGGTAATCCAAACATTATAATATCATGAGAATAAAGAGATTCATGATATAATATTTCAAAGTATATTATATACACCATATAAAAGTTAATTGGTGTATAACAACAAAGAATTCTCAATGGAATGTAAATTGAGATGAAATCTCTTATAAACACCATATCCTTAGGTTAAGGATAAATAAATGACATAATTATGTGTGAAAAATATAAATATACTCAATATGATTGGATATTCAGTGTAAATCAATTATAGGACATTCACACATATTCTTGTAAAAACAACACCAATTAATTGGATGTTTAACTCAACAAATGGATATTAATTTAAAACTACTCATATCAAGCTCATATCAATGACTTGAGAATTTATAAATGATGTGATTATTTTTATCAAAAGTATATCCACATAAATGGGAGTGGAAATTACTACACAAATAATAAATAGTCATTCCACACATAATCATGGAGTAGAATAATCAATGAAGTATGCGTAAAGCCCAATGAGTGGAAATTGGAATTTGAAATTCCATTACCTATTTGGTAACATATGAAACATACACCCCATGAAAAAAGTATCATAAAAAGAAGATTTAAATACCCATACATTAATTTATATTACAAAAAGAGTGAAATCAGGGGTAGTACGTACTCCACACAAAAGGAAATAGTGTTCAATATAGAATGAATCTCACGGGAATAAAAGTGAGATGAAAAGACCCTTACTTCGTTGTAATCAATCGATTCTTATGAAAAAAAATTAACAACCACCAAATTAATCACATAATACCATGAATATAAAGAGAATCATGACAATATATATCAAATAGAAGTACACTATACACCACATCCAATAAATAAGTGGCGAACAATGGAAATGTCATAGAATTAAAAGTGAGATAAGAAACCCCTTACGTTGTACTTTTCCTTGGTCAAGGGTCGGTTAACCTCGTGTATAATGGTGAAATAATTTTTATTAAATTATACAAGACTCATATACATTAATATGATATCATATATGATCTTTTAATATTTCTTTGTTAATAATATATTAGTATTATCGTCATTTCAGGTGTTAACTATTTTGTTTTCCTTTATATATTTTATTACATAAGTAATGTTTTCTATGGATAGGATATATCATATTAATATTCAAAATGATATTAATTATTTAAAAATTATTTTTAAACATCTAATTAAAATTAGTCTTGAATGGATATGATAGGGAATGAACCTCATCACGTTCGCGGAGACGTTAATCCGTACGTACGCACGAGCGACAAAATAATTCTTTTGATATTAAAATAATATATAATTGGATGGTATATCATATATACAGAATAATTAACATGTTATATTTATTATTTACATAAATTATACATCATTATTATACTCATCCAAATAATAATGTATTGAATAACAATTACACCACGACGTGGAGACGGTAAGCCGTACGTACACACATATGGTGACATGTCATTCAAAGGATGGATAGAATATTGAATATGTTTGTACCATATTTATAATAACATCACAGTATATATAATATACCTGAGTTATTATTTTAGAATGAAAACAACAAATAAGGATGAAGTGGAAGAAAAAGGAACTTGAAAGAGGTAGTGAAATATTTACCTATTCATCATGTTCTTCCTTTTGATTTGAGAAAAAGTGCTCTATAGGTTGGATTTATGTCTAAAGGAAGGATTCTAGGATAAAGGGAGGATATTTGAGAGGGTATTTGGTCAGTTATTGGATGAGCCAAATGTATTTGAAGGTGTGAATTAGAGATAAGGGGAAGTGTCCTTTTATAAGAGGGGTGATGGGAACCTTAGGAAAAGCTAGAAATATTTTTTTATAATAAAAACATTTTCGGTTTATAATGGTTAAAAAATAAATTATTTAATGTATAAGGTGGGGATGGGTCTAAAACCACTCAACCAATAGGTTTTAGACAGGTTTGGGTTACTATTTTAACTTTATCTTTTAGATTTAACTATTAGTTAAATAGTTTGACATTTACCAAGTCTCTTGGTATTTTTATATCTTATGGTTAATAAACATACTATAAACTTACAAAAGAACCTCAAGTTGTTCATTAATGAAATATACAATATTATTTATGTACTTTGGCCAAATCATATATTTTTAAGAATAAAATATCAATTAAAAATATAATATTTGTTTTCAAAACTCTTTTATGTCAATTTTGACACTATTTGGTATTTTGTTTTTACTAAATTCATAATAGTATTATTACTTCAAACAAAATTTATCTAACCAAACCTAACTTGTCATATTAACCTATTAAATTAATGGAATTCATAAAAAGTTTCAAATTACATTTATTTGGATATTTACAATATCTATTATTTAAATATTTCATTAATTATGTAATTACTGCATCATCATTGTGTCATAAATAAATTAAATTATTTAATTTCTAAAAAAATATAAATAAAATACAATTATTTAGGAAATAAATTTATTTTTATAATGAATATTTAAATTAGAATTTATGCTATATATAACCCTATATTAAAAATGATTTAGTTATTAAACTTTGATTTAAACTCTTTTAGCTCTTCTTTAAATAAAATAATAATAAATGTCCTAATCTAATCCAAGTGGAACTAAAGGATCACATTTTATTCCAATGGGTTTTTGGGTCTAATTACAGCTATACAATATAATTAGGACATGCGTTGGGGTAATTATGATATCATTTTTACCCTTAATTACCGTGTTTACTTTTAACCGTGGTAAATAAAAGTAAAAGGTTTCTATTCACCAAAAAATATTTTCATCTTATTGAACCAAATTTTTCTTACTAATATCAATTGTGTCTGTTGTATTTTTTAAATTCCAATCATAGAAGTGGAAAAATTATGTTTTATGCGAATTAGAAAATCCTCCTAGGAGGTGGGTAAAAGACGGTAAAAAGATCGATAAAATTTTATACATCTAATTTTATTATAAAATGACACCAATGAATTAAATTGGACTTATATAAGTATTATAAATCTATTTTGACTTAAAATAAATTTAAATAAAATAATTAATTATTTAAATAAAAATGTCGGGTTTAAACTATAACGCAGTGTTTTTCACTATTCATCGAAAATTGTATGTTTTCAAAAAAATACCAAAAATTTACCCTAATATAATTTTGATATTAAGAATTAAAAAATGAATTCTATTTTACCAAATTCAAAACATAGAAGATTAATTAATTAATTTAAAATTAATTCATGTTGTCAAAACCGAAAAGGGTGTTTTTAAAATGTAAAAACTATAAAAAGATTGACTGTGTTATTGTCAAATTTAAATGTGAAATTACTTAAAATCACATATGTTTTATTAAATGATAAAAAATTTAATCTAATTATATTTCCAGACCATTCAAATACATAATTTAACAATATAAATTATTTCTATTAAATTTTTTTTTTCAATTAAAATTTAGTATCTTTCAGTATTCATAAAAATATAAAAGTTATTAGAAAAGTACCAAAAATTTATCCAAAATAAATTTTTATGTCCTGATTCTAAATAATAATTTAATTTCATTAAATTGAATATATAAAAGTGTCAAATATTGGTTTTAAAAAGGTTTTTCCATTAAAATGTTGCGAAATTGAATTTTTTAAAAAAATAGTTCTTTTATCGGAAAAATGAATTTTTTCATATTTTATGTCCAAAAAACACATAATATGGATTAAACAATTATATGGAGTTTATAAAATTCAAAATTCAGTTAATACTATTCATAACCTCTTTTAAATGTCAAGTTTGTTAAGTCGTGGTGCGCTCAATCTTGGTGTTACGTGTAGCGCAAGATATTAAATTACATTAATGAAAATAAATTACTTTGAAATCATGGGGTGTTACACATTAGAAATTGCATGTTATTGTGATAGATTTTGTTCTAGAAAAAGCATGATGTTGTGATAGATGCCTTTATAAAATACCTGCTATTTGATTGGGTATTGTTATTTAAGGTTTTGTAGAATGAACGCCCAAATTTTGTTCTTGAGGAGTATGGGCCCTCATTGACCAGAATTTGGTGGATCATTGACTATTTACCTTGTTTATAAAATGTATAAGATGCCAAAATTTGATTATAGGGGAGTATGGGTCCTCACGGATCAGAATTTGGCACTTAGGTGTTGGTTTTAGTGTTTTCTGGGATCCAGAGTAGTTTCTAAGGCCTACGGTCCGGAAAAACCTAGAATAAATGCCATGTAATTTTGACTACATGCCATGTACTCTTCTATTCGAGAGGAAATGAAAAATTTCTATGTACCCACCATGTACCATATGTACACGCGGTGTAGTTTCTACCCATGTCATTGGCCGTGTGGGCAGAAACACGGGACAACGAAACCTTGAGGGTACACATCATGTTGTGTTGAACCTGTGTCCATCATGTAACTAACAACACGGGTACAGGAAGCTGCGCTTATAAACACCGTGTCAATGAAGAACATGCCGTGTAGTTAACCTTGGGATCCAACCGTGTAACTAACAACACGGGTCAGTGTTACCCTACCGTGTACACGATGTGTGCCTGGGGGACACACTGTATAGTATTGACCGGGGAGAGACCTTGTGGACTTCTCCCTGTGGCTGGGAAGATGGAGTGGTGTACACACCATGTGCATGTGTAACACGTCATGTAGTGTCAACCGAGTAGTCGGTCGTGTCACTAACAACATGGGCAGTTGGAATCTAAGCCTTACCCGCCGTGTCCATCTAGAACACGCTGTGTAGTCTGATCTGTGTACCCATCCATGTAACAGACAACACGGGTTGGCGAATCTCGTATGGTACACGCCGTGTAGACCTTATACACACTGTGTAGCTGCATTCAAAGGAGATCCGTGTGGTTGAGCCATGTAAGAGGACTTGGGCAGGGAGGAAAATTCAAGTACACGCTGTGTGTATGGACAACACGCTGTGTGCATGGGGTGTTACACAACCAATTCTGGAAGTGGTAAACGCCCATGTAAAAGGCTTACAGGAACATGCCGTGTAGTTAATACACACACCGTGTAGTCTTATTTTGTCAACTTGAATGATTTCTTCCTCTTGTTCCCTTCTTACACTCCTTGATTTTAGTCCTTGATGATCTTAATCTAAGGCTTGTGTTTGACTTTGTAGATTCATGCCGCCATGATGACCTAGAGTTTTTTTCCAAGAGAGCAGCAATGTGTATACTTCAAAGGTGGTAATCCATGGGCTACCAATGGATCCTCCAGCAGAGCCAAATGCGGCGCCAGCCGTTATACCAGACATAGGCACATATGAATAGTTCAATGAATGCTTCATGAGGTTTATAAAGACCTTCTATGGAGCACCTCCAGCTGCTACATCAATGGAAGAGCTGACAGGTATATTCCAATTGCAACATTCACGTACATTTTTAGGGGATGGTGGACTATAGGCTGCGGAGTCGTGGCTGGGTTCTATGCAGACCATCTTCGAGCATCTAGAGACACCTACATGGAGGAAGGTCAATCTCTCTACATACATTCTGAGTGATTCCTCCAAGAGGTGGTGGGATGTTACCACCCAAACTGAGCATCACAGAGACATGGCGTGGGGAGATTTTCATGAAGTATTATATGAAGTTTTCTTACCAGAGACACTGAGAGCAGATCGAGCACGAGAGTTCATGGATCTGCATCAGGGCGCCATGTCAGTGATGGACTATTCTTCCCACTTCACCGAGATACAACACTTTGCACCAGTTCTGGTGGGAGATGAGGCGTTGAGGGCTCGACACATTGAGGATGGTATTTGATATGACATCCGAGCACGGGTAAATGTTTTCAGGTTTCCTATAGTACATGATAATGTGATCCAGGCACTGATGACTGAGAGAAACTTGGTAGAAAGATAGTGGGGCAGGCCAGGCCGGTTCGGCACCAGTTTCTGGTAGTATTTCTACTGGTAAGAGGAAGAGGCAGATGGATTTCTCTCACGGTGGTAGTACTAGCATAAAGAACTCTTCAGGTTGCCAGGTCATGTGCTACCAGTGTGGTAAAGAGGGGCACAAGAGACCTCATTGTCTGGCTGACCCAGTAGAGTGCCGATCTTGTGGCAGGATGGACCATATCCAGCGTTTTTGCAGGGCATTTCCACCAGTGACTAGTGAGAGGGGTTCTGTGCATACATCGTGTGCAAGAGAAGGGCTATCAGCTTCTTACCATTTAGGGAATTGGGATACGTTGGGACGTACAAGAAGAGGTGGTGGGCGTGGCCGTGGTAGCCAGACACCAGGATCTCAGAGACCGTAGGGCGAGTCATCTTAGGGTATCCAGGCTGTGTCATAGGGCCATGACACTGGGTAGGCATATGTAGTGCAATAGACCTAGCAAGAGAAGGATCCCGGACCTTCCACTGTCAGAGTTACTATTCTAGTTGCTTCTATTTTGTCTTTTGTACTTTTCGATACAGATGGTACACATAGCTTTATATCTGTGCTCGTTTTGGAGAGCCTTGGTCTCTGTGTTTCTTATTATTCTGATATTATGATACTAGAAACTCCATTTGGGACTAGAACCACTGGTGTGAGATAGTTTAGAGAGTTCCCCCTAGAGTTTGGTGGGTGTCACTTTCTATGGGACCTCTATGTATTAGAGATGACGAGCTATGACGTCATTCTCGGGATGGACTTCTTGGTACCCTTTAGAGCCATTGTAGATTCCTATTGTCATAGGATACGTTTCACATCAATAGAGGGTGGAGAGTTTCTATACAAGGGCGAATGGGATGTCCAGGCGAGCCGAGCTGGACCCGAGCATCGTGGGAGAGGTGGAGTGACAACCCAGATTGTGAGTTTATATCTGGATGACCAGGGAACTTGTCAGAAAGATTTCCCTCTTGTAGTCGATCATTTCAGGGATGTCTTCCCAGATGACTTTTTAGGTCTTCCTCTGGAGCGAGAGGTGTATTTCTCTATTGAGAAAGTTCCAGGAGCAGCACTGGTGTCCATTCCTCCTTATAGGATGGATACACCATAGTTGAAGGATCTCAAGAGGCAGTTGGAGGAGTTGCATGCCAAGGGTTTCATCTGACCCAGTACTTCTCCTTGGGGGTCTCCGGTCCTGTTTTCGATGAATGCGTATGATACCCTCAGACTTATTGTGGATTATCGGAAGCTGAACTAGATGACGATCAAGAACCGATATCCCTTTCCAAGGATTGATGATATTTTTGATCAACTTAGAGGCGCACGAGGGATCACAAAGATTGAATTGAGATTCAAATATCATCAGTTCCGCGTTAGACCATTGGACATACCACTTATAGCTTTTCAGAGTTGATATGGTCTATACAAGTACATGGTTATGCCGTTCGGACTCACGAACACACCAGCAATTTTCATGGCTCTGATGAATTGTGTGTTCCACCCTTATCTGGATTCTTTTGTGGTTGTCTTCATGGACGATATCTTGGTGAACTCTCACACTCAACACGACCATGCCACCCATCTTGAGATCATTTTGAGTACACTGAGAGAGCATCAGTTATATGCTAAGCTCTCTATGTTCCACTTTTGGATGGACCAGATACACTTCCTGAGTCATATTATCTCAGAGGCAAGAGTTGTCATGGACCCCTAGAATGTGAGAGCAATAGTTTCCTGGGAGGAGCCTAAGAACGTGTTTGATATACGGAGTTTCTTAGGGCTGGATGGATACTAAAGGCACTTTATACATGACTTCTCCTATTTGGAAGCACCGTTGATGGGTTTGACTAAGAAGGGTATGAAGTTCATTTGGTCAGAAGCTTGTGAGACAGCCTTTGAGGAGCTGAAGGGAAAGTTGATATCAGCACCAATCCTGATACTTCCCGAGAAAGGGAAGAGCTATACAGTTTACTATGACGCATCAGGTATTGGATTGGGAGCAGCGTTGATGTAGGGGGATCGAGTGGTTGCATACGGGTCTCGGTAGTTGAGGCCACATGAGAGTAATTACTCGACACATGATCTTGAGTTGGATGCAGTTGTTCAAGCGTTACGCTGTTGGAGACATTATCTCTTGGGAGAACATTTTGTGGTGTTTACGGACCAAAAAAGTCTTAAATATATCTTTACCAAACATGACCTAAATTTGAGACAGTGAAGGTGGGTTGAATACCTTCATTCCTTCAACTATGAGCTTGCCTATACACCTAGTAAAGGTAATGCAGTGGCGGATGCACTGAGAAGGAGGACTCAGGTACAGGCAGTGCAGGAGGCCTGTGGTGAGTGGCAGCTTATGGATTTTTTCTCTGAGATGCATTTGGAGGCACAAAATAGTCATGGGTGAGCCTATATTTCTTCCTTCTATGTGAATTATACCCTCCTGGATAGAGATAATATGAGACATCTATCTGACTCAGATAGCCAAGTTCTACAGGGGTCGGTGGCAAGTGAGGACCCTTTTCCTGGTTGGACGATAGGCGATGATGAGGTACTGCGTGTCCATGGATGAGTGTGGGTTCTAAGGGACATACGCAAGGAGATGATACATGAGTTTCATGCTTCATCTTGGGCAGTGTATCCCGGAGTCACAAAAAATTACCATGAATTGAGATGTCAGTGTTGGTGGATGGGAATGAAAATAGAGGTTGCTAGTTTTGTTACGACATGTTCCACCTGTCAGTAGGTGAAGGCGGAGTATCAAAGTACAGCCAGACTGTTACAGTAGTTACCCATCCGGGAGTGGAAATAGGATGATGTCGCGATGGACTTCGTGACTGGGTTGCGGAGGTCACCTCAACACAATGATGCAGTGTGGGTTGTTATAGACAGACTCATGAAGGTATCTCACTTTTTTCTGATCAATGAATCCTTTGGCGTTGACGATATTGAGAAGTTGTATATCCGATAGGTAGTAAATTTTAACGGGTTCCCTCATTCTATAGATTTAGATAGGGACACATATTTTACGTCTCATTCCTGGTAGAGTTTTCAGAGGGCACTAGGTACACAGGTGCTTCTAAGAACAACTTACCACCCTCAGACTGATGGCCAGTTATAGCGTATGATTCAGGTGCTAGAGGAAATGATGCGTGCTTGTATCCTGGACTTTGGGGGATCTTGGGAGAGGCTCATACCCCTAGTCAATTTTTCCTATAATAACAGTTTTCAGGAAACTATTTAGATGGAACCTTGCAAAACATTATATGGTAGGCCTTGACGATCACCGTTGTTCAGGTTGGAGGCAGGTGAGGCAGCTTTACTGGGACTATGTCTTGTACAAGAGACATCAGGGCAAGTTTAGTTGATTCAAAAGAAGATGGATACTGCATAGTCTCATCATAAATTTTATGCTGATTGTCCCAGACGACCCATGGAGTCCATGGTGGGGTATCAGGTTTTCTTTCATGTTTCACCGAATATGGGACATAGGCGGGTCCAGAGACAGGGTAAACTTTCACCAAGTTATGTGGGGTCATTTGAGATTCTGGAGAGAGTCGGGACGGTTTCCTATCCGTTGCAGTTACAACAGAGGTATCAGGCCATGCACGACGTCTTCCATGTATCTCAGCTACGCCATTATCACTCAGACCTATCTCACTTATATCTGCCTGAGGAGGTTGAGCTTCAGGATGATTCTTCCCTTGAGGAGCATTTGATTCATATTATTGATAGGAGCACACAGGTTCTCCGAGGCCGATCAGTTCCTCTCATACAAGAAGCTATGGCAGCATGGCTGAGTGCAGGATGAAACATGGGAGCGGGAGACCGATGTACGTGCTCAGTGGTCGGAGTTGTTCACAGCTTTATCTTCAGCACCCTTGGATGGGCAAATCAGGGACGAATTTCTGTAAGGGGATAAGTTTATAAGAAATTGGTTCTTATTCTTGAGGTATGAGTTTCTTTTACTCTTTCCTTAACTATTTTTGAGAAAATAAGGAAAATTGGGAAAATCCCAAATTTTGTGGGTACACGCCATGTACTTTTCCACATTCCATGTACTTTCTCAATGTGGGAAGAGTATATAGGGCATGTAGGACTACAGGCGATGAAGGGTGTAAAAACTGACTACACACCGTGTACTTAGTATATACACACACCGTGTAATCAGTCAGCAGGTGAACAGTAAGGTAGTGAGATTAGCCGCCAGCTGAGCGACTGTACACACCGTGTATTCATAAATACACGCCATGTAATCATTTCAACAACTGAATAGTTTGACGGTCAAAAGTAGCCGCCAGAGGAACAGTTAAATAATGAAATGACACGTCATGTACTTGAGAGTACATGCCATGTAGTCTATTTTTTTCACGTAAAATGGGAAGTAGCCTCCTCAATCAGCAGAGGTGGCAGAACACTCATTTGGAGATCGGGAGAGAAGGCCGAAGCTTTGAGGAGCTCCCGACCGCACAATAGGAATCAGATTCTTCCACCGTCGATCACGTTTGAATCGCCCGTGTGATTTCTTCCCTCTCGGTGATTATTTATTGCCAATTATTCCTCTAAGGGAAGTTATTTGAGTTTGAACGGGAAATATTTTATCCTATATCTACTTCATTCTTGGGATTTTTGGGATGTGTCGTTCACATATATTGATCAGAGGAGATCAAGGTAGGTGTTCTGATGTTTAATTCCAACTGTCACATTGTTTTTGTTTACCATTGTGTTACGTTCCCATGTTTGGGGTGTCATATGGATGAGGCCTTGATGAATTAAATACCTATAATTGTGTATTTGACTTAATGATTATGTACAACTGCTGTTTGGGATCATCTCTTGGATCCAGGGCCACCCCGTGGGTGCGTTCTTTTATTTAGCCGTTTGGCCAGGATACATAAGGGTATACCATGATTTTTAGAATGTTTTGAATTTCCTTGAGAGGAATTGTATATAAATTACTTTCTTATGTGTTGGGCTCAGCCCGGGTACTTGATTAACATGAGGGCAGTGTTTCTTTTAGCCTACGAGAACTTTTCTCATGCCTCTGGGAAGTAGTTTCTGTGCCTGTGGGTGACAACTTGTACACCTATGGGAAATATTCGTTATGTCTGTGGGCAGTCACCTACGGGTTTCGATTCTATTTACCTGAGGGTAAGGTTTTGTATGTCTGAGGAATCTATTTAGTTCGTATATTCTCTGTGGTGTTTTTACATGTTACACCTACCAAGATAAAGCACATGCTTGGTATTTTTTTACTTTGTACTTGTTAGATAGCTTGTTGTAGTTTTGCTGCGGCACTGTTAGGAGATTGTCAGCTGAGGATGAGTATCGAGAATTTATAATTCATTTGTCCCGAATTGTTAAATAATAATTAAATGGAAATGGAACTGGTAGGAGTAGATGATTTTGAGTACTTCCTAGTTTACTACATTTCCATTAATGTACACTGCTGTTGCAAAAATTCACTAACAGTCGGGCACATGCCTTTGGTGGTTGGTTACTAAGATTTTTTATCACACCCTGTTGGGGTCATGTATTGGGCCCAAATAGATTATATTGTTGTAGGTGTGGATATGGGAAATGGTCCCTATACAAGGAATTTATTGTTGTAGAGGAGTAGGAGAGCCTAGGACCGATCTTAGGCTTTCCATGCTACTGAGTTCCTGCTGCACTGTTTTATTTTGATTTTCTATATTTTTCCCTAGTATTTTATTGTTCAGATTGTAGTGTATCCTATTCTAGCTACTTTATTAGACTTAGGGACACATTGTATCATTATATATGATTTTTGGTCTTTCTTTACTTCAGTACACTGTCTATTTCATCTTTAGAATTGATTACTGCTTCCTCTTTTGTATGTTTTTATTTGTTCCGCTGTGTTAAACTTTGAAAAATGAGGTCATAGTTTCCCCACTATCAGAACTAGGCCCTCGCTGCTAGTCAGCAGCCTCTGGCGTTTGGGGAAATGCACTTGAGATCATGTGACCAACCGTGTTCGGGGCACCCGTTGAGTGGCACCCAGATCTGGGACGTTACAATATATTTCTCTATATGTGACTTGGCATGTTGGAAGATGCCAACCTTGGACTTTAGGCTTCTCCTCCTAATTCAATTGAGAAAGTGGCCCAGAGGGTCACACACTAAGTGTATCCATATTATTAGTTAAATAGTATATATCAATATTTATTATGTAATAGGTTGAATACATTTTTCTCCCTCACATGGTTTAATAGTTATTCATCTTATCATGGTCATATATATATTTCCACCTTTTATTCGAGAGAATATTAGGTGAGAAAAATATTTAATACATATTAATTTTCTATTTAGTGAATATAATATTAGTTTTTTTATTAGTGAATAATGTATGGATATTAATTTAATAAATAACTTGAAATTATTCAAGTTCATATAAATATTTTTGATTAATGGAGTGATATTTCCCATCTAGGATCAACGTAACACTGAGAGAAGAAGTATCTATGTCCTTGGTATGGTTTGGAAACAATCCAAAACCACATAATCGACTAGAAATCAATTCTTTTCTATGGGTAAACACAAGTAAGATATACCCTTACACATGTGTGGAACTATAATAAATACCAGAGTTCATGTGCTTCAAGTATCATGAAATTATGTAATAAAAGTTTGTCTAACAAGTAAAAAATCATTGAACAGTGGCTTTAAAACATTTTACTATGATGCCTTTCCAAATTTCACAAATAAAATATTCAAAAAAAATAATTGTTTTTTACCAGCAGTAGGTAATATCATCTTAGGAAAAGATAATGATTCACAGTCTAATACACTAGACCAATCCCCTAGTATAATGGCTTAGTCATAAAATATACAACTTCCAGAATATGACATAAACAATTCCAAACTACATCCCACTTTGTCTAGAAATCCTAGTCCAATTGATCATTCTGATCTGGTAACCACTAAATTCAATCATCATTCATCTTCTTTAAAAAAAATATTCCTCAATAAAAATATTTCTAAAAAATCATTATCAATAAATATTCAGAACATATCTCTCTTCCCTTGCACATGAATTGTGTTATAATCCTTTATAAAGTAAAAAATGTACTCTCATCATTTTATAGGTGCATCAAAATTTCTTGAGGTTGGAATCTAAAAACTTTTCACACTTAACAAAATTTATAGAAACTTAAAATTTATCTTTCATATTAGCTACATCTTTTAATTCTTTCTCACTCCTCTACTCTTATCTATTCTTCTCAAACTATCTTATATCTTCTCATGAATTAAGTTGGCTTTAATCTTTCTAACTTTTATTCAATCCGATTCTAATAGTCATGTGGGTTTCTTTACTATGATGAAGACATATGTAGAACAACAAAATCTTCATTATGTTTCTCTATACCAGTTCAAAGGCAAACAAACTTTATAAAAATTATTCTAGAAACTTTTTTTCTACTTCTTCATACTTTATTTTCCTTTATTTTTTCATAAACATAGTCTCAACATCTAAATATACATGTACTTCCTTGGAAAAACTTCATCAATAGCTTAATACTCCTTTTATAAAACATTATTCAATAATTTTTATATTTCTTAAAATATTTATCCTTTTATTATATTTTTTAGATGGATGATCCTATGCCTATTGAATACCAACTTCTGATGTCTTTTATTAGTGGTTTCCTATTCCTAATGGATCTATATCTATTTCATTCTCATGGATCATTGTCATCGACTATCTGATTGTCGGAATGTCATGATTCTTAATGAAACTTGTAATGACCCAATGTTTTTAATTGAGTCACATCTTACAATTAAGTCATATAATAACATGGATACATAACACAATGAACTACCATGTACTATGTGACCTTTAGCCATAAGTTTTCCACTTGTGTGTTTTTAATTTCAAAAAACAGTCATATACAATTGTGATTAGTAAGTGATTTAGAGTCAAATAAGGAAAAAATATTTTTTTGATTAATAGTAAAATAGCCTTATAGATATTAATGAATAGTAATTAATAGAAAATCTACCAAAAATAGAAACTTCATCCATGAATATACGAATACTATTTAGACATCTAAAAAGTGAAAACTGATCATAGTATAAGAATTGGTGTTTTTGAATGTAAAAAATGTTTTATTTAAAATTTTATGTTTAATTTAATAATTTAAAATTGAAATATATTTTCATATAATTTATTCATAAATTGTTACTTTATTTTTATATGTTTATAAGATAATTTTATGGGACCTTGATTAAAATTTCAAGGTGTTATAAAATGAGTTATAGTTTTAATGTTTATTTTGTTGAATAAATTATGATTTTATTTAAAAATTAAATTAAAAATATTAAGATAATTTTTTAATAAAAATGGAGCTCATTTTTGAATTCTACAAGTTGAAAAATGTTTAGAGTGAATTTTTGGGATTTTTCATAAACACTTGAATTTTCCATGAATTGTAAAAATACTGTTTTGAGTATTTAGTGTGTTTGATGACATCATAATGATGTAATAAGTAATTAAAAATGATTGTATACTTTTTTATAGTAAAACAAAGATATGAGGTGTCCCATGTGGGTAATAACATGGGAAAATACCATGGGCAATTCCATGGTTTTGTAAAAACCACTAATGACGTGTCCCTAAAAATTAATAAAGAGAACTCTATCTTTTACTATAAATACCCACTCATCCCTTCGTTTTCATTTATTAAAAATCCTTCATCCTCAAATATCTAGGTGTTATACTTCCTTATGTGCCCTTCCAAGGTGTCCCCAATCCCCCAAGGACCCAAACATCATGTTTTAGGAGTTACTCCACAATGTAAGGGTTCCTTTCACCGTCCTCTTTTAATCAAAACTTCTTTTATGTTATCTCTTTGAATTTCCTTTCTCATATGTTGGGTTTTGTTGTTATGTATTCCTATTACTATAAATTTTATGTCCATATGGTGAGATACCATTTTCTCGCATCAATTCATTTTATGAAATCTTATGCGGCACTATTGGGATGCCGAATTTTCATAAGGGATCTCTAGACTTTTGTTTTATTTTCATGATCATTTCATTCCATATTTTACTCACCTAATTTCATCAAAATGTTATGATGAACCCATTACAATAATTGTACAAGAATTTTTTTCATAATAAAATAATAATTCATCATCATCTCTCATTTCCATTTCTTTTATACTAAAAATGAAAACAGCATCCGAGATGTGCTAATTTACCACATTCAAGGACGATGGGTTTTCAATTTCCATCACCGTATTCAATTCTGGTCATTAAACCATTTTGATGGTTAAAACAAACCATAATATATGTATTATGTCTCATCTATGGTTCTTGAATCTTTTTTTTACATAAGGTTTTTATTTATAAAACAAAACATGTTCCTTGTGGTCCAAAACTACCAATTATACCAAAGAGTTTTCATTAAATAACATATATAATGATTCATCTTCATGACAAGTAACCAAATTGAATTTTAAATAATTTAACCTCATTTATTTTCACTAATATCATATAACTAAAATTTTGGAAAACCATCCCCATTTTACTTTATTCTTTGAACATGAATATAACTAACCGATCATTAGAACCAAAGAAACAAACAGACCCGAACAGTGAAATTGAACCTTGTAACCAATTCAAAGGTTACAAATAAACTAAAAAGGTTTTAATAAATAATTTTCATATAGAAGAGATTATTTTATTATTAATTAATGAATCTAATCATATTATTCGTGTCATTAATATTAAGTGGAGAACACCATCAGACTTAAGGTAAGGGATACTTCCTGAACCACCTTTATTCCTTCAGGTTTCTCTATCATTATTTTTAACCAAAATAAGTGGAATTTTATTTTTATTTAAAAATTATAACTTATGTTTATATTCTCCAAACTATTGTTTCGTGATCTATCCCTCATTATCTTTTAGGGATATACATGTTTTAAGGGATTCCCTCCTTAATTCTTCCCAATATGCAAAACTATTTTAATGGAACATCATGAATTCTCATCTGATATCAAGTGCACTCTATCTTCTATTTTAAGCAACCATTTTATTTATAAAATCAGTTCTTTTATAGTGAAAATAATCCCTGGTTCACTTTGGGTTTTGAATAAATTATGGTTCCCTTTTCTATTTTAAATTCTCAATTATATTTTCCTTTAAAACTATTGAAAATGTTTTAATGCTAAAGTTTCATAAATACATTTATTACATGTTTACAATTTTATTTTACATAACTCTCCATGATAAATGACTAATTTCCCTCATGAATGTCCACATATATATTAGTTCATTTAATTCATGGACACTTTCTTGATGCCCCCATTTATTATGTTTTATGACATGATTGTGATACTCACTTCATTCCATGGATACAATTTGGTTTATGTGTGGTTGATTATGTATTCTTATTTATGTGGAAATAATATTAATGAAAATTTTAATATGGGTGTTCCCAGATTTCTCTCCAATGCATTGGGTAATGTTATATCTCATGAGATGTTATGTGCAATGGTCTTTGTGGTAATCCTTGGCGTGTGCTAATTTGTGAAATGATCTTGGAAGTTATCATTGACTCGTACTAAAGTCTTGTTTTATGTTTCTGACACATTTATATGATTCCATGTTTATATGAAACCATGTTTATATATAATGATTCCATATGTTTCATTATTTTAATATCATTATGTCATGCCTCTTAACTCATATACTTCTGCTTTATTCTTATGTTCATTCACTTAATGAGATTTTTAGCTCATCCATTCTTTCATTTGTTTCCACAGGATATCCTATGAAGATGTACGAGCACAAAGGAAGTTAGGATCTAATTAGGGTGATTAAATAAAGAAGTATTCTTCCCCCATGTTTTATGTTTTATGTACTGAATTTTCAAATACACTAGACTTCATGATCCTTAGATTGTACTCTGATGTATATTTATACCTAAAATCATGTAATTTTATATGTAAAAGGAAATGGTCTCTATAGTTGGTATTAGAGGATGGTCTAGTTATTTTTGGAGATTAAGAATAGAGAACTTTATTAGGCACCTTAAGGATGGGACAAAGTATAATAAACCAACCCTAAATTTTGGTAGGTATAAAGTATGTGGTTTATCAAGAAAATAAGTCCCTCTCTAGATACAAACAGGCAGAGACGACTCTGGAATAGATGTACGTATGAGTGAAAACTCTGACAAGGAGTTTTGGGGTTGACCTAGGGTATCCTGGTACACGACAATGGATCTTTCTGTAGTCATGGTATTGACACTCCCTTTAGATATTCCATGCTAATTCAATAACTTGCTACAAATCACTATTAAAAAAACCCCATTAGAATATAAGATAAGAAATAGATCAAGGATAACCTAGATTGAAACATAGGGAATCAAAAGTTTGGATATAATTATCATTTAAAAGTTTATCCCCTTATGTTTAATGTTTCTTTTTTTATGATCAATAGCTATGTATTAATTCCCTTAATTGTACGTTCTTTTTCTTAGCTAATGCCGGGAAATAGATGAACAATTTCCAACAATCAATGTGAAAGGCAATGTGAATAATTCCCAAATGATATGCCTGATATAATGTGAATGGGTTCTCAAAACATCATGAATGTACTAACTCAGCTGGCTCATGTTAGGAATAATTGATTGAATCACATAGAACTCCATCCCCCTCAAATGAAAGGGAAAGTTTTCGTATAATCCTCCATGAAGAAAAATGCCTCCCATGTTGAGTGGATCTTCTGATACCCTCCTCAGCGAACAATGGATTAACTCCATTGAAAATATATTCTCCTTCATCCAGTTCTAAGAAGAGGAGAAAGTTGTATTGGTGTTCTATAATTTTGAGGGGGAAGCTGATCAGTGGTGGAAACTGATCAAGAATAAAAATCCCATAGTGGATATTGATTCCATGGATTAAGAGAAATTCAAGAGGAAGTTTTTTAATAAATATTTTCCTTGAACCCTCTATCTCAAGATGGAAATATAGTTTCTTTGAATCAATAATAAGTAGGATGATTCCATCAGGGTGTATGAACCAAACATTACTGGGCTTTCAAGGTACTCCTTTGGCTTATTCATGAACATCGAAATCAAGGTGGATTACTTCTTTAACGGGGCTATAGCCATGTCTATGGAAGGTGACAGTGATATGAGACTTCAACAGTTA
Organism: Viscum album; assembly: GCA_963277665.1. Taxonomy (NCBI): domain Eukaryota; kingdom Viridiplantae; phylum Streptophyta; class Magnoliopsida; order Santalales; family Viscaceae; genus Viscum; species Viscum album. Next base: position 108,904,735 of record OY728126.1, on the reverse strand, counting down.
TGAGGATATTTTTCATTATTCCCTCAAGGTTGAATTAGATTTAGGAGAGTCTCAATGGTCTTATGGCAGAAATGAAAAGAAGTGAATAATTATGAACAATATGAGTGGTTCAATAAACAAATCCCATGATGTACAAAATCCCGAATATCCCACATGAAAAAGTTTTGGAAGAAGCATCCTGGGAACTGTCTAAATAGAACCAAAAATTTCTTCAAATGTTGAATGTTTGTTCATCTGGATAAATATTTTTGAAGGGATATTAAAAAACCCACTAACAAGGAATAATAAAGGAAGGTTCATATCAATGCTCAACCAGTGGTGTGGTGTTACAACTGCTAGGATCATGGGAATTATGAAAACAATTTCCCTATGACAAGGGTTGTGGGATGAAATCAAAAACAGCCTCCATGAAAACATGGAAGTTCATATGATATCATTACTGCTGATGTGGAGTTGTACAATGATGTGGTGACTATTACGCTAGTTATTTATTCAATAATAGAGAACACACTATTTGATTCTGGTTCTACACTTTCATTCATATCATTCATGTTTAGTAGAACTATTAAACAACTACCTTCTAATTTTGAGGAAAAGTTATATGTGAGAACAACATATAGAAAAATTATTGTGTCCATGGTTTATAAATTGTCCCCGATTAACATTTGTGGGCTGAACCTCTTGTAAAATCTGATCATAATTACTTTAGTGGAGTTTGACACAATCTTGGGCATGGATTGGCTATCTTTATTCAAGGAAAACATCATTATTTAGAAAAGGTATATCACTCTTCAAATCCCAAATAATCCTCCAATTCTTTACATGTGTAAGGAGGAAGATGAATATCCTTTAGAATAATCATCTCATGTGTAGATATCTTTACCTTATAGGAATTCATATCTAGCTCAAATGACTGAGAAAAATGAGAGAATCATGATTTAATACATGCCCATCGTGAGGGATTACACTGATGTATTCCCAAAAGAGTTGTCGGGTGTTCCCTTTGACTGAGAGGATGAGTTATCAATTGAACTTATCCATGGATCTTGGCCTATTTCAAAGACAACATATGGAATGGCCACCGTAGAGCTGGAAGATATGAAGAAGAAGTTACATGAGAATCTGGAGAAGGGTTTTATACACCCTAGTGCTTCACCATGGGGTGCGCCATTCCTATTCGTCAATAATAAGGATGGATCCATGAATCTCTTTATTAATTATCGTGAGCTCAATAATGTCATGATAAGAACGAGTATCCCCTTCCATGGATAGATGACTTGTTTGATTATCATCACGGGGACAGATATTTCTCTAAGGTGGAACTTCGATCAGGATATCACCAATTAAAGGTGAAGAAAGAAGATATTCCCCAGACTGCCTTTCAAATGAGGTATAGAAATTATGACTTCATAGTGATTCCCTTTGGACTCACTAATTCTCCTGAAATTTTCATGGATTTAATGAATAGAGTCTTTAGAGATTACTCGACAAATTTGTGGTAGTATTTATTGATGATATTCTAATATAATCCAAGAGAATGGAGAAACATGAGGGGAATTTGAATAATTTGTTAAAGACATTTCTTAGGGATATGTTTTATGAGAATAACAATAAATGCAAGTTCTAGATGAAGGGAGTATCATTCTTGGGGAATATTATTACTAGAAAAGGGATATCAATGGACCCCTCTAAGACAATGGCAATAGAGGAGTTTCCCAGGACAACTTATGTAATAGAGATCCGCAGCTTCATGGGTCTAGATGGGTATTCTCGATGATTTATGTAGAACGTTTCATGACTATCAAACCTAATGACCATGATCACACGGAAGGGAGTAAAGTTTTTCCAGACTCAGGAATGTAAATACTGTTTCATGGAGTTGAGAGAAAGGCTTATCACTGCACTAGTACTCAGACTCCCAACAATTGGAAAACTTTTTGTGGTTAATAGTGATGCTTCTAAGAAGGGATTAAGGAATATGATGAATAAAAATGATAAAGTGATATCCTACACCTCAAGGTAGCTGAAATTCCATGAGAAAAACTATCCCACACATGATTTGGAGTTGGTGGCTACGATCTTTGCATTGAAAATATGGCATCTTTATCTCTATGGAGAAAAGTGTGAGATATATACTGACCAAAAAATCACAAATATATATTCACACATAAATAGCTTTGTATTCACCGGCAATGATAGATAGATCTCATCATTGATTATGGATTCTCAATCCACTACCATCCTGGTAAGGAAACTAAGGTGGAATTTTTTCAAAGTAGAAAGGATCGTGAATCTTTATCAATGATTCGAATTATAAAGGATCTGATCATCATATATTTTCATAGGATGTACATGTAAATTATTAAGTGAAGAACATCATCCATCATTTATGAAATTATTTCTCAATCATCCCACTTGGATAAAATAAAGGATGTTCAAAGAAAATACGTCGAACTTCTAAAAATGGTGGAAGCTATCATAAGTGGAAATTCCGTTGAGTTCATGATTGATGAGGAAGGAGTTGTAAGATATGGGTCACGATTATGTGTACCATCCGATCCATAGATAAATAAGGAGCTTCTAAATGGCGCAAACAGATCAATCTTCTCTACCCAACTAGGGAGCACCAAGATATATTGAGATCTCTGAGAGAACTTTTGGTGGGTCAATATGAAAAGAGATATTGCGGAATATACATTAAAGTTCTTGGTATGTCAAAAAGTGTAAGATTAATGACATAAGTCTAAGGGGATGTTTCAACCACTACCCATACCAACATGGAAGTGGGAGAACATCACCATGTGCTTTGTCAATGGAATTCCAAGGACATATAGAGGAAACTATGCTATCTGGGTCGTTGTGGATCATCTTACGAAGATAGGTCACTTTATCGCAATTCGAGAGGACTTATCATTGTATCAACTTGCATGAACATATATATAATAAAGATGGGGTAAGGATGCATGAAGTGCCACTATCTATTATATCGTATCGTGTTTCTAGATTCATCTCAATGTTCTGGAAAAATCTTTAACATGCTTTAAGAACTGAATTGAACTGTAGTATGGCCTATCATCCTCAAATAGTTGGCCAATATAAGTGACCTATTTAGAAACTAGAATATATATTGACATTATGTTATATGGACTTCATAGGAGGATGGGACCAATATATTCCACTGGTAGAATCTCCTACAACAAAATTTTCCACTAGAGCATCTGAATGGCATAATACGAAGCCCTTTATAAGAAAAGGTGCGGTACATCAGCGTGTTGGGATGAATTCGATGAGTGTAAGATGATAGAAACTGAAATGGTTGAAGAAAAGAGGGAGAAGGTGAAAACCATTCAGCATTATATCAATGAAGCCCAATGTCGACAAAAGAGTTATGTATACAATCATTGACGTGACCTTGTATTCAAAGTGGGAGATATAATATTTCTATGCATATCTCCATAGAAGAAGGTCACGAGGTTTGGAAAGAAAGGGATGGTAAGTCCTAGGTACATCATCACCTTTGAGATCCTTGAGAAAGTTGTATTTGTGGCCTATCAACTAGAAAATACACCAACCATGTCCAAAGTACACAATGTCTTTCATGTATCCCTCTTAGGGAAGTACATACCAGACTTTTCACATGTAATCTCTTCAGAGGTTGTATAGTTGGTGGATGATCTATCTTACATGGAGCTGCGAGTGAAGATCTTAGATCGTAGAGATAATTTTCTAAGTAACATGACTACACACCTGGTCAAGGTACTATGGCAGAACTATAAGTACGAAGAGGCAACATGGGAACTAGAGGTTGCAATGAAGGAAAAGTACCCGCATCCATTTTTTTCCTAGAATGTAAACTCAAATTTCGAAGTAGAAATTTCTTATGGGGGATGAATGTAACGACCACACTTTTTTAATGGAATCCATTCTTATTATTATCTCATATAATAACATGGAGTCACAACACAATGAACTACTAAGTACCATGTGACCTTTATACATATGGTTTTCACTTGTGTGTTTTTAATTTCGAAAAATTGTTATCTACAATTGTGATCATTAACTGATTTGGAGTCTGATAAGACTAACACATTTTTTGATGAATGGAAACATACCATTATGAATAGTACCATACCATTATGAATAGTAATGAATAGTAATGAAATGAAAATTTTCCAAAAAATAGAAACCTCACCCATAAATGTACAAATACAATTTAGACATTCTAAAAGTGAGTAAATGATCATATTATAAGACTTGGTATTTTTGTTTGTCAAACATATTTTATGTACAATTTTATGTTTAATTTAATAATTTAAAATGGAAATTTATTTCCTTAAAATTTAATCATAAATTTTTATTTTTTTTCTTATGGTTATAAGATTATCTTATGTGACCTTGGTTAATTTTTCAAGGTATTATAAAACGAGTTATAGTTTTAATGTTGATTTTGTTCAATAAATTATTATTTCATTTTAAAAATAAATTAAAAATATTTATAAAAATATTTTCAAAAAATGGAGTTCATTTTTTAATTCTACATGTTCAAAAATGGTTAGGGTGAATTTTTGGGATTTTTCTACAACACAAGAATTTTCTGTGAATAGTAAAAACACAGTTTTGAATTTTTGATATGTTTGATGACATCATATTGATGTAATAATTAATTAAAAAGTATTGTCAACTTTTAAATAGTAAAATATGATATGATGTGTCCCATGTGGCTATTACCATGGGAAAGCCCATGGTTTTGCAGAAACCACTAATGAGGTTTCCTTTAAAATTAATAAAAAAACTCCCTCTATTTTACAATAAATACCCACTCATCCCTTCATTTAATTTCATTAAAAATCCACAATCCACAATTATCTAGTGGTTTTACATCCCAAGGATCCCTCCCAAGGTGTCCTCAAGCACCCAAGGTCCCAACCATCATGTTTTAGATGTTATTCCATAGGTAAGGGAACCTTTCACCCTCCTCTTTTAGTCAACACTTCTTTTATGTGATATCATTGAATTTCCATTCTCATATGTTGGGGTTTGATATTATGTATCCCCTTACTATCCATTTGATTTCCATATGATTATATGCCTTTTTCTAACATCGATTAATTTTAGAGGTTATCCTTGACTCACACAAAATTCATGTTTTATGTTTCTGCCACATTTATTTTATTACATGTTAATATGATCCCATGTTTATATGTTATGATTACACATGTTACATAATTTTTATATCATTATTTCATGACTCCAAACTCATGTTATTATGCATTATTCTTATGTTCATTCTCTTGCTAGGCTTTTTATCTCATCCATTTCATCATGTTTTCCCTAGGATATCCTATGCAGATGTATGAGTATAATGGATGTTTGGAGCTCGTTATGGAGGTTAAATAAAGTGGTGTTTATTATCCCCAAGTTTAATGATTTATGTACAATGTTTTCAAAGACACTATAATCCACAATCCTTGGCTAGTACTCTGATGTATTTTTATTCTTAAAATCATGTAATGTTATATATAAAAGGCTAGGGTCGCTATAAATCATGACCAATTTGATGAAGAAAAAATAGTTATTATTTCTCTCTTGATCCACTTATCATGAAAGAATGTAGTATTCTCTTCATGAAATAATTGAAAAATATTATTTTTCCTTTATTCTTTACCTAGTTAAAAAAATAATTCCACCTAATAAAAATTGTTTACTACAATATTGATCATCATCCAATTGATTGATCTCTAAATTTCATACATGTATCATTACTAAAAAACTCCAATTATTTTCTTTCACATTGGTCTAAACAACTTCCAATAAAACAATTCTTCAACTGATTGATTGATCAAACACCGTGTCTAATTGACTGGTATCTGAATCATCAACATCATTAACAACTTTCCTTTTCTGATTATGGTACACACAACATTCCAAAATTCATCAACTTATATTTGAAAATATTTATATTTTTGGGTATAATTGTCTTAATAAAAACCAAAATATTATATTCTCATGTTTGGAGAAAAACTTTATATCCTTAAAAAAATATACATCTAGTAATCTTACACCTATGTACTAAGATGTGAATGATTTGACTTCAAAATAATTCTTATTCTACAAAATTCATTTTTAGTCATTATTTTTACATGACTTTAAAAACGGTAAAGATCATCATATCATCATATGAAATATAATTGAAATTATTTTAACTTCACATCCTTCCAACATCTTCTTTCATTCAAATAACACCTCTAATAGATTGGAAGAACATGATCTCCAACATTCATTTATAAGTATTTCACCAAATGTTTTTAGGAAGACATATTATTTATGAGAACTCCTAGAAAAGAAAATAATCAACATATTTTTCATCAGATTCATTTAGACTCTGATTTACTTATTCATTATGATAAAAACATTCATTTTGGACCCAAGGTGAGTCTGATGGTAATTTCCTTCCTAAAAACAGCTTTAAATTCTTATAGACTCCCTTAATATTGTTTTGTATGCTATTTTGATTACTATGGTGATTCAAAAAACCATATTTTAAGAAGTGAGGTAATTTATTTATTCTTTGACAACAAAAGACAACAAAAACTTCTTGTATCATCCAAAATAATTCATTCCAACATGGTCCCAACAATCTCCCACTTTGGATTTTGTTCTCAACCATGGTTTATAAATCATTGAACATTGTAACTTCATTATATGTATTTATTATCAATGAATTATAATAATATGGGAGGTAACTCAATATAGGAAATAATAAACATTGAAGAAAAAACCATGCTATCCAAAAGTAGTGAATCATGAAACTTATTCATATTTTCCAAAAAATATTCTTCACTTGTTCCACTTTGTTGTAGAAAACAATTTCCTACAACCACTCCAAAAATATATTAGAATTATTATCACACACACATATTGAGTTCACAGCTTACCCACAACCCTGCTACATATGTGCTTCTTTAAAATGTTTGTCACATATCAATAGATAGATTTATAAAAAAAATAAACCCCATGACAACACTATCCAAAGAAAAGGTGAGAGTGTAAAAAAACACATACCTTATCATTTCTAACAACGGGTTTGGATTCCCATGTAAAATCTATGTTTTAAAAATGAATCCTTCAGTATAGGATTTGTCAATATGTCAACAACATGTTATTATATAGGAATATATTCCATATTTAACTATTTTTATCCACATTTTATTTTATGAAGTGGTACTTGATGACAAAATGTCTTGAAATATTATGTTGTAGAATTTTTCTCATAAGATTGATGGAACATTGATTATCAAAACACAAGAGAAAGGGTAACATTAATTCACTAAGGAATTTTTCAAACTGAGTCTTCATCCACATAAATTGGGTTGAAACATGAGCGGAAGTATCATTATCAGCTTCATCTGTTATAAGATTCACTGAATTTTCATTCTTATTATAACAACTTATAAAATATTTCTTTAGAAAGAAATAACCACAAGACGTGGCTCTTATAAAATCAACCATTACCTCCCAATCTGCATCTAAATACCCAAACAAGTAAATATTTATTGGGATATCATAGCTGATTTTGAAATTTGTTGTGCCATTAATATACCTAGGAGTTATTTTTTCATCCAATAGATATGTTTATTTTTGATTAATCTAAAATATTTTACTTAAGGTAAAAACATAAATAATGTTTGGTCTTGAGATAGTAAAATATAAAATACATCTAATCATCTTTGAGAACTCTTTAGAGTCAACTTCTTTAACCTCTCTATCTGTAATAAACTTGGTTCTCATTGAAATCAATGTGGAAAATGGTTTTTAATTTTCAATTCCAAACTTCATATAAGCATCCTTGCTATTTTTTCCTGGAAAATAAATATGTGTTTCTTATTTTTTGAGATCTTTAATCAAAGAACCTATTTTGTTTCACCCAAAATGAACATCTCAAAAAAAATTCTCATCTATTCAGTAAATATTTCACAAGTTCTTTTATCATTCCCAATAATGATATTGTCTTCAAAATAAACAATTATATCAAGGGAATACTCATAAAATTCTTTGATAAACATATTTATGTAAACCCATACATTTATGAAACTCATATTTCTTAAGAAGTCATCCAATTTGGAATACCAAGCCCTTAGATATTTCTTTAGCCCATAAAAGTCATTCTTCATCATAAAAGCATAAATTTAATCCTTTCAAACAACAAAACCACAAAGTTATTCAATATAAAATTTCTCATCATGATAGACATTCAAAAATGATGATTTCACATCCATATGAAAAAATTTGTAACTTCATTGAGAAATAATAAAAATAATGATACTAATTGTTTCTAACCATTCTTGCAATGAAAAAGCTAAATCAAAGTCGATGACCTTTTTTTCTTAATACTTCATCATCATCATTCAAATATTTCTGGAATACCCATTTTGTATGAATAATATTTCTCTCATTTGGATTAGGTTCAAGTTGTCGGGATTAATTCTTCTCGATTTCGTACAACTCTTCATTATTTGCCTAAAATCTTTCTATATTCTCAAAATCTTCATTCAAATAATTTTGAACAACTATTGAATACAAGGAAGTATGTGTAATTGATATTGATGTTTTTCATGTTTTAAACTTTTGATATTAATCACTAATAATGTTTCAAGTATTCACTTGATTCCTCAGTCTAGGATGATAATTTAAATATTTTTCCTCATCACTATAAATAGATGAGTCTGATAGTTAAGTGTCAGTATGATTAAAATTATTTTCTTCCTTATCCAAAATTTTAATAAATTCTTTTTCATCATGTACATCATCATTTTCTGCAAATGTTTTTTTAGCATCATCCTCATCTTTCTCAATAACATTCACATAAACAGAGTCATGTAATCTTCATAAATCTTTGTTAAAACCTCTTTATCCTCTTCCTTATAGAGCATATCCATGAAAAAAATCCATCTTACCATCTAAGATCAAACATTCCATGGTTTCCACCATTCTTCATTATGATTCATGGCCTACCAAAAAATATTAGGTTCTTCATGCTTGGAGTTTTGTCATAAAACATTTCTAGTGGGATTATATATGAAATTTTACTATATAAACGTTGGTTTTTGATATAAAAAGAAGTGAGCTTGTCTTTAATCCAAAAGTAATGAGGGAGACCATGTTCAAGTAGCCTAGTTCTCCCCATTTACAACAAAATATTATTTTTTTTCTTTCACAAACACCATTTTTCTGAGCTGTGTATGGTGTAATGAATTCTTTATGAATTCTATTATTCTTAAGATAAAATTAAAAATAGTAATTTTTGTATTCAGCACTATTTTATTTTCTCAAATTCTTTACTAAATACTCACATTTTTCATAGATTTTATTTTTAAACAACTAAATATTTTTAGAGCATCTGACTTATGTTTCATAGAAATTATATAAGTAATGAATTTAAATTAATCAATGAAAGAACTTTAGTACTTATCTATTTGAGTTGATTATTTTCTCATTAGACCATAAATATATGAATTTATAAGTTTGAGATGTCAATTTGGACAAATCTGAACTTTCTTATGCACATAGTTTGTAACCATTCCTTTCTTACAAATTTTGAAACACTAATCACTTCTTCGTAATATGAAAATAATTCCATGGAAACTATTTATCTTTGAAAACTTGCTCATGTTTCTATAACACATGTGTCCCTACCTTTTATTCAAAACTAATTCTATTCCACCATGCCTATGTAGAAATAGTTTTGTACCTCACCAAATTGGAACTATTTTCCCTTTTTATATTGACCTCTTGTAACTCTCTTTCCATCGTCCTCACTTCTGACAATTTTTTTTGAAATATCTCTATTTCCTTCATCAATTTTTTTTAAACACTTATCAAGTTGTGTTTTATCCCATCAACAAATAGATCTTTATTAGATTTTAATTTTTATTCCCCAATAATAGTAGATCTAATACATGTGATTTGGAGGGATTCATCATTTCCAAACTTCATAGTTTCTTCATTGAATCTATTAAAATTATTCAACAATTTTAAGGATCCTATCACATGAAAATAAAACCCATTATCTAATATATATGTTCATTATCCTTTTTTATCTTTGAGATTGGTTTCAACAAAAAAGATCTTTTTCATTACCTTTATCTTTCTTTACATCTGGATTCTGAGAATTCTTAAAAATCATTTTTTTTATGGAAAAAGGTATCCTTTTTAAAGATTTCCCAATTTTTCAAATATTTAAAAAATATTTTCTAGATGTTAGAACCTATTTTCATCATTTACAACAACCTTCTTAGATTTATTTTACAAATAATAATTCTCATAATATTTCCATTGAAATATTTACTCCCCTCAAACATTGAATTCCTTAATTCATAGAATAGTTGCAATGTTATTGATTAAACTAATAAAAATTTTCAATATGACCGAATCAACCAAAATACCATCATTATTGATATAAATATTACTTTCCTATTTATATTCAATAAATTCCGAGTTGTTATCATGTGTCACAACATCATTCTTTTTTGTTATCATGCAATATTTGTTGACCACCAACATTTCAATTACCACCATGAATCTTCTTTTTCAACGCGGATTTCATTTTTCATATTTTTCTAATCCAAAAAGAGAGAAATTTTTTTCAAACTTATAATTTTATGAAATTTCTTACTTCTCTACTTTTTTTATTATAGAAATATACAAACTATCCTAACATTATTTTTCATTGAAAGAATTTAACCTTTTAAATCAAATTTTTAATGTAAGATTTGATATTTCTTAGGTTCACCCTTTCATGAAATTTAACAATCTTTATAGATAGACTTCCTGAAACTTGTAACCATTTTTTAGGATTTAAAATTTTTTTATGGAAAATTTTTAATTCTTCTTCTTTAGATTTCATCTAAACTTCTAGATGCTGATTTTGATTTCTTTCCTTCTCAATTAATTTCTACACGAAATCAATCTCTTCCAGCATCTTAACATTCCCATTAGAAAAAAAAATCATTATAATTTGTTTACGAAATTTTATTTTTAATTTCATATTTTCTTTATTTTTCCTCACCATACTTCTCATAAACTCTTTCAATTCTTCTTTCAGATGAAATATTAATCCTGTTTCTTCTTCTTAAGAACTGCTGATTCCAAACACTTCATCATTAATGGTTATAAGGAATAATTTAAATCCATATTACTTAGTAGTTTTTTGGATTTATCTTATTCTTATTCATTATCATATTTATAAAAAAATTCCCCTTTTAGACTTCAATAACTTTTTTACCTTTCAATTTTAAATAATTTTTTTCCATATCATCCTGTTTCTACAACCAATCTTGTATGAATTGTTTCATATTTATCACTATCATTTTCTTTATTTCTTCAAGAACAATTATTCATAAAGCTCCCAACTACCCTATATTCAAAACAAATCAATGGAAGTGTCTCTTTATACTTTCAGGTACCTTTTTCACATTTTTAGGAATCAAGGATAAAAATCCATCAATATTTTTACATACCTCATTTTTGGAATTAGAATATATAGCTTCTTATTCTTCAGGAATATTATTAAGATATTCTATCTTGGTATCCTTGGAAGACATTTCATGATAAAATTTTTTATTTCTATTCATAAATTTACCCATTCGAATTTCATAAGTAATGAGAGTACTATGAAAATCATCAAGGGATAATGATTTAGGATCTCTATCATTCATTGAGGAAACATTTTCATCAAAATTGTCATGAGTGATTCTAAAGTTTTTTTTTCAGAAATAGTAGTATCTTCTAACATTTCCACAAGACATCTATTAGTGTTAAAATTTTCTTTCAACCTATTATAGGAGTCACCAATAGATTAATAATCACATGTTTTTAGATCTTCAAACTAGAATATCTATATTTATAATTTTTCCTTCATCACATTTGTATTTCCTTCATAAATGAACTTCAACTTATTCTAGATAACTTTGGAAGTTTCAATACCCTTCACTCATAGAAAAAAAAATTTAAAACGTTTTATGAGTAATGTATTATTAGCTATTCCATTATTATCAAGACACTTTTTCTCAATATATATAAGATAAATGTTATCATAAATATAAGAAAATCCATATCTAGAAGCTTCAAGAATATCATACCCAAGATATATATGACAAGAAATCATTCCATCTGTTTAGATATGACTGTTATTAAAATCGAAGAACAGAATCCTCTAATATTCACATAATTAAAATTATCCACCCCAAAATATATTCAAAAAATCATCAAATTATAATTAATGGGACCTATGGAGATGGTTACAATTTTTATTAGCCATCTAGGATCAATGTGTCACTGAGAGGAGGAGTGGGTGAATTAGTGACACATTGTTCATTTAAATTTCTTTTCTTTTGGAACAACCTTGTCACCCTATTTTTGATTTATCACTTTGATAAAAATAAAACAATCACACATCCACATGAACACATAAATTGACTAGGCTCACTACTCAATAAGATTAGCTACATCCTTGGTATGGTTTGGAAAAAATATAATACCACTCAATCAACTATAAAAGAATACTTCTTTTTTGATACAAACAAAGTAATAAATACCCTTAAAATTTTGTAGCACTATGATCAATACAATAGTGCATGTTCTTCAAGTTTCACAAAATGATGTAATACAAGTTTTTCTGAAAAGTTAAGAAACATTCACCAGTTTCTTCAAAACAATTTATAGTGATTCCTTTTCAAGTTTTACAAATTAAATATTCAAAAAAAATCTTCACATTCCTACCAAGAAATATGTAAGAAATTATATGTACATCATAATGATACTCAGTCCAATACCCCAATATAATTCCTCAGTCCAATTGCATAGTTCATAAATATATGTTTTCCATAATACCATTGAAACAATTCTAAACTGATTCTGCCTTAGTCCTAAAATCCCTATAAAATTTCTCTATTCAATACATTAATCACTAAATATGATCGTTGTTATTACCATTCTGTGCATAAATCTTCATCAAGGAATCTATGTCTAGATACTCCTTCTCACTAAAACATTATAAAGTCTCTCTCTACAACAACACGTGAATAGTCTTCTAATCTATAAGAAAGAACAATGTTCTCTCCTCCTTTTATAGGCATGAAAAAAGTGGTTTAAGAAAGAATATAAAAAGAACTTCTACATAACCATATTTCACAAAACCTAAAATTTCTCATTCATATTGGCTACATATTTTACTTATTTAGTTCTTATCTACTCTTCACAATTCTTATCATACTATCTTGATTTCTCTCATGACTTCAGATGGATTCACTCATTCTAAACATTATTTAGTCTCATTCAAATTCTCATGAGGATTTTATCATTACTATAATGTCATATGTGCAGTAGCATACTCTTCATTACGTTTCTTCATACCAATTAAAAGACAAAAAAATTGTAAATATTATACTAGAAACATTTCTTATACTTATTTATATATTGGATGCTTTTATTTTTAAATAATCATACTCTCAACATCTAATGATTCCAACACTTCCATGGAAAAAATTCAACACATTCTTCAAAATATCATCAAAATAATTTTTTCAATAACTATTAAAATGAACCAAAAATTAATACTTTCCATCTTTTCATCACACCAGTAATCCAGTATTCGATGAAATCCAATTCCCGATGACTTTTATCTATGTCATCCTACACCTGATGGATCAGTCTTTGTTTCATTCTGATGGATTAGTGTAACATCTAGTACGATAGTGTGAACCACATGTTGTGTGATGAATCTTGAACCATATAAGATAATAAATAATATATATTATTTATATATTGATCCACTTATAAATGAAACATGATTTCTTTTCCTCTTTACCCAATTGAAAACCTATCATATTTTTTATTTTTTTATTTTCCTACATGAATCAATTAAAATAACCTGATAAAAATGTTAGACAAAATTGTTGATATTTGTCTATTTGATTGGTCTATAAAATTGTTACATGAATAAATCCCAAAAAACACTACTTATTTTCTTATTAAATGGTCTAAAAAACATCCAATAAATTAATTCTTCCTTTGATTGATCGGTGGAACACCATGTCCGATAGACCGGAAACAATATCTTCGACTTCAGAAGTATCTTTCCTTTTCTGATTATGGTACAAAAAACCTTCCAATATTCATAAAAATATTTCTTTAAATATTTTTATTTTGTGGCTTATTAGTCTGGAGGAAAACTACCATATTCATCATCTCACATTATATACAAAACTTCATAGCCATCAAACATATTTGTATCTAGTGACCTCACACGCATGTACTGAGACCGAAAATATTCAACATCAAAAAAATTATTCTTTTTCCAAATATCATCTTGTGTCATGATTTCATGATTACTTTGAGAATATTAAAGATCAATATAGAATCATTTAACTTATAATGGAAATTATTTTATCATCTAAAACATCCTTCATCTTGTTTCTTTATAATCAAACCTCAAAATGATTGGCAGCATTTTCTCTCTATATGTTCTTAAAAAGTCTTGCACCCCAATTTTCCAAGACATGGTATTAATTATGAATACTCCATTATAATATAATCATCATTATATTCCCATCATATCCATTTAGACTCCGATTCAGTTCCACATTAAAATTATAGTTTTCATACTAGACCCATAGCGAGTTCGATGAATATTTTCTTCTATAAAAATAATTATAAATTCAATGGACATTGTTAAGATTTTTATGTCTGATCTTCAAATAAAGATGATGATTTTGATCACTAAAATTTACTATGTGAGAGATTTATTTATTCTTTAATAATAAAAAACAACACAAACAACTTCCAACTTCCAAAAAAAAATCTTGTACACTTGGTCCCAACATGGAGGCCCGTGTTTTTAGATCTAGTGAGAAATAATATATAATGAATCTTATTTGAATAAATAATATTTAATTTTATTTCATAAATTAAGAGTATGTCAAGAAATAATAATAATATTATTATTGTAAACTAGGAGTTATTTAAGAGATTAATTAATTAATAAAGGGGACTTTTGAAATTATTTATTTCTAATTCTAGTGATATATAAACCCAATTATAAAATTTGTAATGGGAGATAATCATTTTTTATGGTTGTGCACAAAAAATAAAGAGGATCCACTCAAAGCCCTATAGACCTCCTTCTGTAAGAATGGTCCCATTAATGGAAAGTGATCTTCCTCCATCTTGCACTCTCGATTCTAGAGAGATCAAGAATAATTATTTGGAATCAATTCTCATAGAGATCAAAAGAAGAAGGATGGAAGAGATAGTATCTTCCATGATAACATGCAGATATTCATATAGATATTTTCAATGAATTTTCGACACATGTGGGTCACCAATAGTGGGAATCTACTCTTGATTCCTACAATGTAACGATGATAAAAATTAGATCTGTTGTTAGATCCATCAATGAAGAAAGAATCCTCACAAGGTATTTCTATAATAAATTTAATTATTTATAAATAATATTTGATGATCCTCTCACTAATGGAAATTTATCCTATACCCATGGTTTGAAATCCTGGCAACATCCCACAAAACCATGGGTCTAGGCTATGCATATGGATTCAAGGAACTATAGGAAATCGAGGCATCAATAATTCCTTGAGCAATACCAACGGTTTGAAATACTTATACCCATGGTAAATCAAAACTTGGGTCTCAAAAGTGTGCATATAGGAATGACCTATAACCACAGTTCAAAAATATTATACCCACGGTTTTGATACTATGGGTACTGTAATAAAATGCTTCGTGTAGGTTTCAAACCCTCACCTCCTCTACAAAGTCGAAGTCCTTTACCACTTCACCAATCATACTTACATGTGTGTGTATATATATTATCTTATATATATATATAACGAATTGGTACAGGTAAAAAACATGTCAATAGGTATTACCACCCAATTATTTTTCTTATGCAAACGCCAGGGAACCTATACCCATAGTTGAGAAATACCATGGGTATAGGTGAACCCTGTACCCACGATTTTCCCAAACTGTGGGTATATCCTTCATGATTAAAGACAATACCCACAGTTCTCCTGCAACTGTGGGTATTAGGGAACCTATACCCATGGTTTTAGGATAAATGTTGGTATATTCTTTAATCTCGAATGTTATACCCACAGTTGAGAAAAACCATGGGTATAGACCCACCTATAGCCACACTTAAGTGTAAACTAGGGGTATAAGTTTTCTCATAGAATTACTGCACAATTGTTTCTATAACCACACATATATTGGTACCCTATTTTCATAGTTTAGAAAGAAGTATGGGTATTGGTTAGAAAATATTACATATACCCACGGTTCATGAAAACCGTGGGTATAAGATTGTTTTCTAGTAGTGTCTATATGGTACCAATGTTTTACCCACTATCTATTTTCATTAATTAAAATCTATTGATCACATAATTTATTATATTGTAAATCCTATATTGATCATTGATCATGACACAAAGAAAAGTTATGAATGAACCATCATTCACTTTGACTGTGTATATAACCTTCAAGTTGAATTATATATATCACATAATTATTTATAATTATTTTAAAATCTAAGATTTATTTATACATTTTTATTTTGTTTTAGATTCATGATTAATCATTCATATAACCGATTTTACAGAAATGTTTCTTCTTCTTTCATTTCATGTAAAAATAATCAAATAAATGAATTTTATGAATGAAATATAATCATTGAACTAAAATGGAGGTGTTGAGGAATCTGGATAAATAACACAAGAGTACACATCATGTTACACAGAGGTACATTCTAGGTATTACTGTTCAATGCACCAAGAATTAATTTAGAATTCATTCAAGGCGTGAAAATTTATCACACCCATAGCATTTAATTATACATTTATTATTGACCATACAATCTTTGAACACATTCATCTAGGGTACATGCCATGTGACTTCCATACATAGTGTGTAGTCCTTTAGTCACATAAGGGTCATGTATCTTACTACACAGACTACCATACTGGTGACTCGGTAACTTGGAGACCATATGCTACGTCTCCTATGTACACACCATATAATCAAATATTTTATGTGTCATGTTTTACATTCTCAGTCCCTAAGCATGTTCCACAGATAGATGGTGAGAAAACTACACAACATGTAGCTGTCTTGTACACGCCATGTACTTATGAAAATTTTTACAAAATTAAAATTAATTTATTATGCTAAGAAAACCATATCAATATGTTCTTGTGTGTCTTCATTAAGTTGATAGGACCCACCATGTTATCGGTTTAATATATATGTATATATATACATATATATAATTAATTTTTATATATTTTATTGATTTCATATCATGCATGAGTTGTATTACTATAATTACTCTATTTCCATTGAATAGTTACGCATGACACAAAAGTCAAGAAATCCATGTAATTATTAAGTTTTCAGTATATGTCATGAAATTATGTGATATTTCATGTATTCAATATGTCTCAAGAGAAAACAATATATGTGTATAATACATGTATGGTATATTTTGATGGGTATTCACTATGATTACTCCAAGGTATATTAATTTACAAAGTTAATTTTAAAAAATTATTAATTTGTTTAAAATTATTATGGATTTTAATCTCAAGGAAATTTTGATGAGAATTAAGATTAGAAAAATGAATTAATTAAAAAAAATATAATTAATTGTTTCATGTGACATTTATCATAAATAATATCAATTATGGTTGAATAAATTTTTTGATAAAATTCATAATTAATTGCATGCATATAGACGATCAAGATAATAGATCAGTCCTTTGTATGTGATTGGTTTCATTTAATTTTTAATTAAATTGAATTGTTGTCCAGTGTTCCGTCTCTCCTCTGATTAAGTAAGGTAATGTGTGCCCATGATTTATTTTATTTAAACAAATTCCCCTCACCAAAATGTGAGTAAAATAGTATGTAATGAATGGAACTCCCACACGAGTGGAGGTGGTTCAGGATTTTATCCAACGAAAAACCAATCCATGAGAGATACATTAAGTGGACATGTGGAAAGTGATATAATGAACATTAATTGGATTAAGGTGTTTCCCCCTAGGTATATGGGTTTTTATCATCTACTATAGAAACTAATGAATAGTAAATCGCATTATCATACCACTTTATTATTTTATTTATTACAGGTTTCATGTTTATTTCATTATGGATGTTTTTTTCAGGATCACATGAATTAATGAACTAACAATCTTGCATGATATAAATAATATAAATTGGATTATCCATAAATATTATCTACGACATGGTTAATCACTTAAGGAAATAAAATTAAAATTAAAATTAAAATTCATTTAATAAAGATAATAATTAGAAATTTGTTAACAAAATTTAAAATCCCTCAATTATATATAATAAGTCGACATATACTTCAATTAATTCTATTAAAATTGAACCATTGTTTGAATAGATTGACCAATGATGGGATTATTTTCAATTATCAATGAATTCAAACATGAATTTTTTGTTTGACTTAAATCAGTTCACATCAAAGGATGACTTCTAAGGCCGGACATGGTGTAACTAGAAGGTACAGTTGTGGAAATCCAATTTAAGGATTTCACGATCTGAGGGTCCACTCAATAAAAAAAGTAATTATGAGTTAATGCAGTTGTCATTTAAAATTCTTCACTAAATACATTTATGTTACTTTCCCAATCAATGTTGGGGTAATCAGAATGGAAATATAGATCATTTCCACCAGAATGTCCTAGAAATATGATATTCTAAAGCTAATGGTGAGGGATATTGGGTTTAAATAAAATAGTGGGAGATTCATCAATACATTATTTATTGATTTTTATAATTTTTATCACATAATGTTTTAAAATTTAACTCATCTTATATTTAGTAACAACATTAAAATGAAGTCAAACATATAACCATGATCCATACATGCGGAGGATATCCTTATCACCTGCACAAATTTCTATGAGTTAAAAAGGAACATTGGTGTTTTCCTTCGCCACTAAAGGAAATTGTATGTGGTATAAGAACATATTCCCAATTCACCTATTAATGAGGCTACTGTTGAAGAGTTATTTATCTACAATAAAAATATGAATGAGTATGTATATGTTCATTTTTTTAATTCTATCATCCATGAGCAATGAGATTTTGAAGCCACATGAGGAAATGAATGCATATAACATAGTGTCTCTCCTTTTCTATCCCTATCAATAGAATTAGAGACAAGAGAGATATGAGATACCCAATAATATTTTTACAACAAGTCTTAGATATTTTGTTCCTTCTGGGCCTCATGTAGTCAATCTTATTGAAGAGATATCATAAAATTTCCATATTAATTTTGAAGAGATATCATAATTTTATCACTACCCATGACCTCCAGTTTTGTTGTAAACTATAATATGTGTAATAATGAGAATATTCTTTAGAAAATTATTACATTAAATCTCCAAGTGAATAATAACTTAGGGCTTGAAAAACCTATGGTCCTTATGGTGAATAAGAAAAGGAAGAACAAGGAGAAGGAGTCGAAGATTCTTATAAATTAAAAAGACCTTGATCACTATCATTCCAAGAAGAGGATGATTCATAGGAAGGGAAATAAAAGTATGTTTTCTGTCTTCCCTATGGAAATAATTACCACTGGAAGGAGAACTACACCCAGAAGACAAGATATGCTAAATTTATGTTTGTTATCGAGTGTAATAATTCAAAATCAAGACATTGAGTATTATATATATCTTGTGGTGCTATCATATGTATCCAAATGAAAAATCAAGTTGATTTAAAAATATTTCAAGAGTGGAGGAGGATTTGGGAGATGTTAATTGTGTGAGGATGGATAATATATCCTATAGTGACAACCACCTTTCAATGAAAATAGGAATGATTTTGATTTTAAAGGACTGTTGTTATGTTCCAAAGGTTACCAAGATGATAATTTCTATATCATGCCTGGATAAAAATGTTTTTATTTTAATGTTTGGAAATAAATGTTTTTTTATAAAGACAACACATGTTAGGTTATAAAAAATTTAAATAATAGTGTTTTTGTTTAAATTATTGAAACCAATATTTGGAAATAAATAACAAATCATGTTCACAAGACTCATATAACATGTAGAAATCGAATCACCATCTTCTTCATGTAAAATAGAAGTGATTGAAAATTCTCTATGAATATGTTCTCTTCGACTCTTTTGAGCTCAAACTGCTTGAAATATTTTATAGTTGTTTACATTAAAAAAGGACCAAACCACCATTCAGTGGATAGGGTAATGAGATACAAATCTTCTAGGATTGGTACACACATATGTGTGTGGACAATTTCTATTAGAATATAGATGTTAGTATTATTAATTAAGAACTTTTACTCAAGACTTGAGTATATATGGTAAAGTCCACTTAATGAGGTATAAGTCCATGTATTTTGAGAAAATAAAGGAATTAAAGAATGAAGTAGAGAATCAGCATGGAAATAAGATGAAGAAGAACCCATCAGATATAGTTGGTGAATATTGTAACCAAGAGTTTATTGAATTTTTATGAGAGTTTTGGATTCTATCTCAACTCATACCACATTACACACCATAGTGGAATGGTGTTTGTAAAAGGATAAATTGTACCTTATTAGACATGTTATGTTCTACAATAAGTCATGATAATATTTCATTATCCTTTTTGGGATATGCATTAAAAAATGCAACATATACATTAAACCTGGTACCAAATAATGTGGAACAAAATGTTCCTTAGCACTTACACATATATGGGGATTTGAGGCATTTGTTAAGGCATTATTAGGAAACAGACTATCACCCTGGGCATAATGTGGGTCTTTATATTGTATCCAAAGGAATAATAGGGATACTATCTACAAAACCCCTAAGAAAAGAATGTGAAAATCTCCAAAAAATCCAAATTCCATGAGAGGGAGTACATTCACAAAAATTATTGTGGTAGAATTATTAACTTTGATAAATTTGATGGTCATGATTTATAAGAGATGGTACAAGGTCCCTATATAATAAATCGTTCTTTAAACATGAGTACTTAATAGGATCATAAGAGAGGCAAGAGAACCTTATAAATATGGTTTTCTAGTCACCAAATATGGTGAATCGTTATTGGATGAAAATGATGAAACACTATCCTATAAATATGTAATAGAGTCATGAAATGTAGCATGATGTAATGAAGGCATGAAATCTGAAATTGATTCCATGTATCAAAACAATGTTTGTGTTTTTATCATTACACTGGTTAATATAATTATTTATTTATGAAAATGGGCATTCAATATAAAAATGGAACTGGAAGGTAAAACAAATACATCTAAAGAAAGACTAGTGGCTAAAGGATTTAAAAAACATCGAAAAATTAGCTTCAATGAAACCTTTTCATGAGTTTCCATTTTTAAGTCCATATGAATTAAACATTCTATATTATCTAACCATGACTATAAAATTTGAAATATGGATTTAAAAATAACATTCTATAATGGGAAACATTAGAATGTTGTGTACATGACACAACCATAAGGGTTTGTTACTGAAAATGATTCAAATAATATTATCATATTACAGAGATACATTTATGTAATAAAGAATGTATATAGTTCATGGAAAATTAAATTTGATGAAGCTATAAAATAATTTGGTTTCATTAATAATGAATGTGATCCATGTGTTTACAAGATGATTTATCGGAATGCGGTTATAATCCTAGTAGTATATGTTGATGACATATTACTTAATGTAAATGATATACTAGTATTACATTATGATAAGGACTATTTGAACAAGTGTTTCTACATGAAATAATTTTTTGAAACATCCTATATTATAGGGATCAAGATAATTTTTTATAGATCCAATAGGCTTATTAAACTAAATTAAAGAACATACATTGAACAGATACTAATCTGTCTTCATATGGAATAATCCAATAGGGGATTGGTTCTAGTTTCACATAGTATTTATCTTTATAAGAAAATGTGTCCTTAGACACAACAAGATAAATATATAATGAGTAATATATCACTCTATTATGTGATAGGGTTAATCATCTATGTCATGTAATGTATTAGACTTGATGTTGCCTACGCATTGAGCAGGTAGAAAGATAGGAAGTAGCTCTTGGATAAAAACTTTGGTATGCTGTTATGGTTTCCTTAAGTATATGAGAGGATCGAAGGATATGTTCCTAATGTATGTATGATATGAGGGGCTAGTCACTAGGGGTTACAGTGATGATATTTTTCAAAAAAATTAGAATGATATAAATTCATAGTCATGATATGTTTTTTTTATAAATGGAGGAACTGTGAGCTAGAAGTGTTCAAAGAAGCCTATTTTCATCAATTCTACAATAGATTTTCTATATATAGAGTCTTCTAATATTGCCAAGGATTCCTTTTGGATGCAGACATTTGTCCAGTACCATGAAGTTTAACCTATTAGTAAAGACCCTATCACATTGTATTTGGATAATACTAAATATTTGTCTCTTGAAAAAGAGCCAAAGTCACACAAACAGACAACGAACATACTTCAGAATTATCAAATCTTAAGGGGTTTTTATCAAATGGGGTAAAGTTGTAGTAAGAAGAGTTCCAATGGAAGAAAACATGACATAACCCTTGAATAAAGCAATCTCTGAGTAGAATAATGAGTATCATGTGAGAGATAAAGGAATGAAGGTTGCTAGCAGTTGGATCAAGTGAAACATAGTGTCTATTAGAGTTTGTTCCCTAGAACCAAATTTTTTGTACTTTATAATAACATGTATCAAAAGTTTTGAATATTAATAAATATAATATAACAGCATATTTTTTATTATTCATAACACATTATGTGTTAATGTATAAAGAGTATCTCTCTCACTAAAATGTTATTGTAGACCCCCTTTATGATGAGAACCCAGAGGTTCCATGATAGTATTATTAGATATAAGTTTTATAGCTAGATCATATATATTGATGGAAACAAATAACACGGGCTATTAGGGATAAATATTCATAGGACTTTGAGGCACATTCAAATGGTGTTCACCCTTAGTAATATCAAGTGTAGAATATTATGAGAATGAGACCTTCCATTTTGAAATGCACATTTATATATATATATATATATATATATATATATCATTGGATGTTCCTATCTATAGAAATTTGTATTGTTCCTTAGATGTGAAGAATATTATTAATGAATATTATCTGTCATGTTATTTCTTGTATTGACAAAAACTATGGAGACATATGTTCGTGGTGAGGACTGATATGTTGTGTTTGTCACGAGTAGTATTGCATTAATGAATATTATGAGAAAAAACTTTTACATTCTATTCATTAAAAGAGGTTAATGTCTCAACTCCTTTAATGAAAATTATATAGCTTAAAAATATATGTAGCCATGGTGTTCTATAGGAAGGTTTAATTTTTGGAAATTTAAATAAAGAAACCTCAAGCCCATAGGTTTATGGCCCCTGCCTGAAACCTACTTGATCATAGATATAATGATAAAAGGATTATATTTCACAATAGGAATCCTTATGAGATATTATATCATTATGACACTAAAAACTTTTCCATACATTACAAAGAATATTTTTAGATTATAACCTTGGGCTTTATGCAGCTCCGCCTAATGCCACTAAGAAATATGCTGAGTGGGTCATACACTAATAGTATCTAGAATCATAGTTAAATATTATAAATTTTTATTTATTATTGAAGAGGTTGAAAAAATATTATTTGTAACACCCCTACCTCAGTTACCCAGAGTCAGTGCATTATTTTAATACATTGGCATGATTACAAGGAATCAAGTCCCGATGGACCAATCAGTTTAGCAGTCTAGGAAAATAGATTACATACATGAATGTTACATTACACTTTATAACATACAAAACAACATAAATAATCCTTTATGAATTCCATTATTCCCTTGGCTTAACCCTGCATATCAATCACAACACACTTCTTGGAATCCTGGGAAAATAAAACATAGAAAGGGGTGAGCTCAAACTCTTAGTAAGGGTAAGTAATATAGTGGAAACCTTCAAAATTAAGCATAAACATTTATGCCAGTGTATAAAACTAAAACAAAAGTCTTTTCATCATAAACTTCATCATAATATGGAAAATATAAATCAAAATAATTCCATTTTCTTACTCACATGGATATTCTACTAGTCGAATAATCACTTGCAATAACAATATCCACTTTCATAACGATGGAATGCATAATTCCAAACTATCATAACCACATAGTCAAGGACTTGTGCCAAGAATAGAAATAAGATTTTTTCAGGGCCTTGTTCCAAGACACTAGATTGTCTCCTGGGACCTACCGATTCATCGAGGAGCTATAGCGGGCTCCACCCGTCACATACTAAGTCCAATGCATTCCTCATATGAAAATTTCTAAACATATCATAAACATTCATTTGAAAACTAGCATACGAAATGTAAACACTTTACCTATAAACAATGAATGGTATAAAAATAACACATCCACAGTCAAACATATCACAAAACCTTCAACACAATATGGAAGATTTTTATCATGATAAATCAACTTCCAAACATGTTTAAAATCCATTAATGGATTTTGACATAGATGAAAATGATTTTTAAAACTCTCTGAGAGAAATACCCCTTTTTCATGAAAACATTTAAAAGTCACACAATTTAGAAAATAATTCATTTAAAGACATTTTTGAATCAATGTGTCCCATACGACTTTGAAACTTTTGAAAGGAATTAAAATTTTAAAAACATTCATGTCCATTTAAATAAATCCCTAAAAACCATTTGGAAGACATGGACATTAATGAGAAATATTTTGAAGAATAAATATTTAAAACATTTGAACTGATGTTTTAGTAAAAATACCCTTATGGGAATCACTTTCAAAACTCTTTCATAAAACATGGACATGGATAATAAATATGTCCCAGTAGATACTTACGTAAAAACAACCTCGGATAATAAAGATATTGTGGAATTAACCATTACCAATTTGGTAACTTACGAAACATACAACCCATGAAAGAGGTATAATACAACGAATATATAAATACACATAAATTAAAGTGTATTACACAATGAATACAATTATGGGTAGTAAATACACCACACAAAAGTTAATAATGGCAATCTGTCATGAATCTCACGGGAATAAGGAGTGAGATGAAAACCCCTTACCGTGCAGTTTCCTTTAGTTGAGGGTACGTTTAACCTACTATATGAAGACTATATTATGTTATTAAGTTATACCAGAACCATATTAATACTTATGATATCATACATTATTCATTTATGACTTTATAATACCTAATTAATAATAATTTCTATGTTATATTAATATTTTGGGTAATAATCGCTTTCTTTATCGTACATGTTTTAACTTTTTACTCTTGATTGTATCACATAGATCATGATTTAAATACATACAGAATATAAAAAATTATTTATATATCATATATATTTAGAATATAAATATGTATAATAGACATATATATGAAATGGAAAACACCATTAATGGAGATGGTAGTCCGTACGTACGCATAAACACCGTTTCCGTTTTCATATAGTTTTGAACGGAAGTAGGTGAATAAGATATATGTAAGTACATAAATACTTATATATATAAATATATATATATAAATCAGAATTATTATGTAATATATTACATACTTATTAGTAATATATATATTTTTATAATCGTCGATGAATGGTGAACTTGGAAATGAATCTCATCGCGTCGTGGAGACGGTAATCCGTATGTACACACGAGAGAAAATATCATTCTTTTGATATTATAATAATATATAATTGGATGTTATATTATATATACAGAATCCTTATCATGTTATATTTATTATTTACATCAAATACACATAATTATTATACCCATCCAAATAATAATGTATTGAATAACATTTACACCACGACGTGGAGACGGTAAGCCGTACGTACGCACATATAGTGACATGTCATTCAAAGGGTGGATACAATAATGAATTTGGTTGTACCATAATTATAATAAAATCACATTATATAGAAGATACTGGAGTTATTATTTTATAATGGAAACAACAAATAAAAAGGAAGTGGAAGAAGAAAGGAACTTAAAAGAGGGTGGTGAAATCATTACCTCTTCTTCGGGTTCTTCCTTTTGATTTGAACAAAAGGGATCCTTAGGTTGGATTTCTTATCAAAATAATGTCTCTTGGTTGAAGGGAGGACAGTTTAGAGGGTATTTGGGCAGGGTTTGGACAAGAAAAATGTCATAGAAGGTGTGAATTAGAGTGAAGGGAGAGTGCCCTTTTATAAGAGGGGTGAGGGGAACCTTTGAAAAAACTTAAAATATTATTTTATAATAAATTAATATTCGTTTTATAATGGATCCAAATTGATTTATTTAGAGTCTAAGGTGGTTATGGGTCGAAATAATTTCAACCAATAGATTTTAGACAGGTTTGCGTCAATATATTAACCTTATCTTTTAGTTTTAACTCTTAGTTAATTAGTTTGACATTTACCATGTCACTTTGTATTTCTATATTATATAGTTAATAAACATACTATATACATTCAAGCGACCCCCAAGTGGTCCATTAATGATACAAATATCATGATATAAGTCCTTTTTCCGAACCTTATATTTTTAGGAATAGAATATAAATTAATAATATAATATTTGTTTTAAAAACTCATTTATGTCAATTTTTGACAATATTTAATAATTGATTTTCGATAAAGTCTTAACAACTTTATTAATTCGAACCCAATTAATTTAAGAAATCCTAAAATGTCATATTAACCTATAAAATTATTTTAATTCATAAAAAGTCTAAAATTACACATATTTGGGTATTTATAATATCAATTATCTTAATCTTTCATTAATACAGTAATTACTGAATCATCATTGTGTCATAAATAAATTAAATTATTTAATCTCTAAAAATTATAAATAAAATACCATTATGTATGAAATCATTTTATCTTTGTAATGAATATTTATAGTAAAAACAATTACTTATATAACACCATATAAAAATTAATTACTAAATGATATTTGTTTATGTCAATTTTCCCTTTACATTAAATTAATTAATCTAAAATGTCATTATCATTCATAAGTGGCTTCATGAGGTCCCAAAATCGACCCAAATTTTCCCATGGTCTACCATTACTCATCCAATAAGGTTAGGACGTGTGTTAAGGTAATTTTAAATTATTACAATATTATTTTACCTTGAATTACCCTATTAACCTTTAATCGAGGTTAATAAAAGTAAAAACTTACTATTCACCAAAAATTATTTTTATCTTATTGAACAAAATTTTACTTCTTGATATTAATCGTGTCTCTTAGAATTTCTAAATTCAACTCACAGAAGCGGTAAAATTATGTTTTTTGTGAATTTTCAAATTCTCCTAGGAGGTGGGTAAAAGAAGGTGAAAAGTTCAATAAAATTTTTATATATCTAAAATTATTATAAACTGACTCCAATGAATTAAAATGATCTTATATAAGTATTATTTATCTATTTTGACATATATTAATTTAAATAAAATAAATAATTATTTTAATAAAAAATTGATTTTAACCAATAACTCAATGTTTTTCACTATTCATCAAAAATGGATGTTTCTCAGAAAAATACCAAAATTTCGGCCCAAGCATTATTTGATATTATGAATTAAAAATTTATTTCTATTTTAAAAAAATCAAACCATATAAGTTTCATTAATTAATTTAAAAATTAATTCCGGTTTTCAAAACAAATAGCGTGTTTTTAGGAAATAATAACTATCAAACGATTGACACTTGCTTATGTCCAGTTTAAATGTGAAATTATGTCCAATGAACAACATTGGATTTAATGGTAAAAATATAATCTAATTATACTTTAAAATCACTCAAATGTATAATTTATCATAATTAATTATTTCGATTAAAAAAGTTGTTTTTAATTAAAATTTGTAATTTTCACTATTCATCAAAATATGAAAGTTATCAGAAAAGTACCAAAAATTCACCATAAGATAATTTTGATATTGGGAATCCAAAAATGAATTTCATTTTGAATGATAAAATGTATAAAATTTCAAAAAGTGGGTATTAATATTCTTAACAGCTATTTTGATTGGTTGTGGTGTGTTAGAACTCCAAGTTGCGTATAACACATGCTATTGTATTATTCAAAGAGAAGCATACCGTGAAAGCTTAGGGTGTTATATTCTCCCCTACTTCAATAAATTGTTTCCACAAAATTTAGGCTCGGTATTGGAAACTTGGGGTTGAAATTTCAAAATATCATAGTTGAAATCCCACATCGAAAAATGGATTAATGAGGCTTCTATTTAAAATAAAGAGTGGTAAGTATGAAGGTTACCAAAAATAACACATACTAGGGTTCCATGTAGGAAAACATGGATATGGAAGAGAAATCTATCCATCAATATCTGATGGAGAGTGGTAGAGAACATGGCTTTGAAAAGGCCAACAGTCACAAAGCCATAAATTAGTTATGATCTAAGGTACAATCTAGGACAACATTTTTGTTCTATGTTCCTTTTCTTAATGTTGAGGAATTTATTTATGAGATTGGCTAAGATCATAAGGAGACATGCTTACTTTATAATTATAGTTTTATCCATTAATAAATTTCTACCACAAACTCATCTTTCACTCCAAAACATAATACAACTCAAAAATACTCTATTTATCATAATCTTATATGGTTACAACTATAATGAATTTATAATTTACATATCGGACCCTTTAAACAAAGAAACTGCATTATACAATCCAGGGACTTCATGTTGTCCAGTGGTAGGTGATAAATCCCAATCGCACTATGGTTGTGTGTTCGATTCCCACAGCTTTGTCCGACGCGATTGGTTGTCACACGGTCTGCATGTTGTCCTTTTATAAAAATCCAAAAATAACCTTTCAAACTTAATCCATTCCAACCTTTAGACTTATCCAAAATACTGCTATCCAAACTCACAATCCAAAATTTATAAGGATGTTAAACATAATAAAGATCATTTTTTCCATGTAATAACATGTGAACACCTTTATCATGTATTATTTTAAAACATGGCATCATCCTGAATTACCATAAAACCTTATTGATTACATTCATGCTCCCTTATTCTTTATAGAATACTGGATATACTCCTTCTATCAAAATTTTTTGTAAACTCCAATGATGAAAAATCATTAATCAGTTTCAAGTTAGTCAATAATATCCCATATAATTATTCAAATCAACCATCTCTTATTTGAAAATCACTATGTCATTATTGGGACTATATTAAGGATTACCTTTCCTTTAACCATGTATTTTCTAAAAAGTGTAGCTTACTATTATTTCACATTTCTTAGAGCCATATAATATGAAATCCTCAATAAAATATTACTGCAGTACAATCCTTATTTATCTCCATAATTCATGTAACCAGTATACTGTTGATACAACACTCAAATAAAATAATTTTATAATAACAACATAAGAACACTAGTCATTTCTCTTCATCTGAGGTAGTATCATAACTTTATTATTATCCAATAGCATCATTTGGTGCATACACTGATGATTTGGACATTGGTTTGTGTATTGTACCAACTCCTTGCAGATGAAGCGTCATACATTTAAAAACTTTTTCTTACCCTTGCAATCACGTAATTGGTGTCACTTTTCTCCACACTTATAACAAACTCCAATTCCCTTCAAACATTTCCCAAGGTGATTCATTCCACATTTATCACATATTGGAAAATCCTTCCTTCCCTTATTCACTTTATCCATATTTCATTCTACAATCCTTTTCTTCTTTGGCTTCCATTCAAAGCCATAGGACTCAGAAAATTATTTACTTATCTTATTAACACTTGATATTATTTCTTCATATGATGATAATACGTGGGAGACTATTTCCCTTCTAAATTCTGGATTAAGACCATATGATCCTTCTCACTCTATGGATCATGCGTATTTCTGGAGTTCTCATTATTTCTACTAGGTGCCATTTCTAAACAATGGCATACACTAGATTAGTTTATGAATAGAAATACCTAATCCCAAACTTGTAAAATAATTAACAAAAATTAAATAGTTTATGGATATAATCCATAATCATAAAAATATTTTCTTTGAGGAAGTATATACTCATAAACCATTCATAATGGTTTGTAAATAAAATGAGAATTATCCTAAGCATATCCCATGGGAGTGTCGTAACTAAGAGTGCAGCACGACCTGTTTTCGTGCACCAGTTCCCGTTCGAGTCTATCTCAAAGTGGTGTTTTTGGATTTTACCCCTAGGTACATCTGTGCCAGAGCCGCCTCTACATGATCCTATCTATACAGGTATTTATTTCTACGAAAACTCATAAAATCTCATCAATACCAAAATTCTAGGAAGTTATTATATAGTAATTTTCAAAGTCTATCTTAAGGCTATGTGTTTTATTCAGAGTTTATCTAAATATAGTTTCCAAGGTTCTTGATAAACTTCTTCTTATACTAACTGTAACACCCTGACCCCAGTTACCCAGAGTCGGTGCATTATTTTATTTCATAGGCATGATTACATGGAATCAAGTCCCGATGGACCGATCAGTTTAGAAGTCTTGGAAAATAGATTACATACATGAATGTTACATTACACTTTATAACATACAAAACAACATAAATAATACTTTATGAACACCATTATTCCCTTGGATTAACCCTGAATGTCAATCACAATACGCTTCTTATAATCCTGATAAAATAAAACATAGAAAGGGTTGAGCTCAAATGCTCAGTAAGGGTAAGAAAAACAATGGAAAC
Organism: Viscum album; assembly: GCA_963277665.1. Taxonomy (NCBI): domain Eukaryota; kingdom Viridiplantae; phylum Streptophyta; class Magnoliopsida; order Santalales; family Viscaceae; genus Viscum; species Viscum album. Next base: position 108,873,835 of record OY728126.1, on the reverse strand, counting down.
TTTCAAAAATAAGCATAAAAATTTAAGGCAATGTATAAAACTAAAAAAAAGATTTTTCATCATAAACTTCATCATAATATGTCAACTATAAATCAAAATAATTCCATTTAATTACTCACATGGATATTCTACTAGTCGAATAATCACATGCAATAACAATAGCCACTTTCATAACGATGGAATGCATAATGTGAGACTATCAAAACCACATAGTCAAGGCCTTGTGCCCAGACTACAAATAATATTTTTTCAAGGCCTTGTTCCAAGAAACTAGTCTGTCTCATGAGACCTACCGATTCATTGATGAGCTATAGTGGGCTCTACCCTTCACTTACTAAGTCAAATGCATTCCTCATATGAAAAGGTCTAAACATAACATAAACATTTGTATTAAAGCTAGCATATGAAATGTCAATACTTTACCTGTAAACCATGAATGGTATAAAAATAACACATCCACAGTTAAACATATCACAAAACCTTCAACACAATATGGAAGATTTTTATCATGATAAGTCAACTTTAATACAAGTTTAAAATCCATTAAAGGATTTTGACATAGATGAAAATGATTTGTAAAACTCTTTGAGAGAAATACCACTTTTTCATGGAAATTTTTAAAAGTCACACAATTTAAGAAATGAAGTAATTTAAAGATATTTTTGAATCAAAGTGTCCCATATCACTTTGAAAATTTTGAATGGAATTAACATTTTAAAAACATTCATGTCCATATAAATAAATCCTTAAAACCCATTTTGAAGACATGGACATTAATGAGAAATATTTAAAAGAATAAATATTTAAAACATTTTAAATGGTATTTTAGTAAAAAATCTCTTAAAATAATCCCTTTGAAAACTCTTTCATAAAACACGGACATGGATAATAAATTTGTCCCAGTAGATACCTACATACAAACAACCTCGGATAAGAAAGAGATTGTGAAAATAACCCTTACCAATTTGGTAACTTACGAAACATACAACCAATGAAAGAGGTATCATAAAATGAATATGTAAACACACATAAGTTAATGTGTATTTCCCAAAGAATACAATTATGGGCACTACATACACCACATAAAAGGTAATTGTGGAAATATTGCATGAATCTCACAGGAATAAGGAGTGAGATGAAAACCCCTTACCTTGCACTTTACTTTAGTCGAGGGTACGTTTAACCTCCTTTATGAAGACTATAGTATGTTATTAAATTATACCAGAACCATATTAATATTTATGATATAATACATTATTCATTTATGACTTTATACTACCCAATTAATAATAATTGCCATGTTATATTAATATTTCAGGTAATAATCGCTTTCGTTATCGTATGTGTTTTAACTTGTTACTCTTGATTGTATCACATAGATCATGATTTAAATACTTCCAGAATATAAAAAATGATTTATATATCATATATATTTAGAATATAAATATGTATAATAGACATATATATGAAATGGAAATCACCATTTATGGAGATGGTAGTTCGTACATACGCATAAACGCTGTTTCCGTTTTCATATAGAATTGAATGGAAGTAAGTGAATAAGATATATGTAAGTATATAAATACTTATATATATAAATATTTATATCCCCAATATCATTATTATTTCATATATTACATACTTATTAGTAATATATATATATTTATAATCGTCGATGAATGGTGAACTTAGAAATGAATCTCATCGCATTGTAGAGATAGTAATCTGTACGTACATACGAGCGAAAATATCATTCTTTTGATATTATAATAATATATAATTGGATGTTATATTATATATACAGAATCATTATCATGTTATATTTATTATTTACATCAAATACACATCATTATTATACCCATCTAAATAATAATGTGTTGAATAACAATTACACCACGACGTGGAGACGGTAAGATGTACGTATGCACGTATGGTGACATGTCATTCATAGTGTGGATAGAATAATGAATTTGGTTGTACCATAATTATAATAACATAAATGTATATAGAATATACGGGAGTTATATTTTTATAATGGAAACAACAAAGAAAAAGGAAGTGGAAGAAGAAAGGAACTTGAAAGATGGTGGTGAAATCATTTCCTCTTCTTCGAGTTATTCCTTTTGATTTGATTAAAAGGGCTCATTAAGTTGGACTTATGATCCAACTAAGGCCTCTAGGTTGAAGGGAGTATAGTTTAGAGGGTATTTGGGCAGGTTTTGGCCGAGGAAAATGGCATAGAAGGTGTGAATTTGAGTGAAGGGTGAGTGCCCTTTTATAAGAGGGGTAAGGGGCACCATTGGGAAAACTTAAGATATTATTTTATAATAAATTAATATTCGGTTTATAATGGGTCAAAATTTATTTATTTCGAGGTTAAGGTGGGTATGGGTCTAAATCCTTTCAACCAATAGATTTTAGACAGGTTTGGGTTATTATTTTAATCTTATCTTTTAGTTTTAACTCTTAGTTAATTAGTTTGACATTTACCATGTCACTTTGTATTTTTATATTATATAGTTAACAAACATACTATATACATACAAGAGACCCCCAAGTGTTCCATTAATGACACACCTATCATTATATAAGCCCTTTGGATGAACGTTAGATTTTTAGGAATTGAATATCAATTAATAATATAACATTTTTTTAAAAACTCATTTATGTCAATTTTTGACAATATTTAATAATTGATTTTTTTAAAGACTTAAAAACTTTATTAATTCGAACAAAATTAATTTAAGAAACTCTAAAATGTCATATTAAACTAGAAAATTATTGTAATTCGTAAAAAGTTTAAAATTACATTTATTTGGGTATTTATAATAACAAATATCTTTGTCTTTCATTAATACAGTAATTACAACATCATCATTGTGTCATAAATAAATTAAAATATTTAATGTCTAAAAATTAATAAAAAAATACCACTATGTATTAAATCGTTTTATCTTTTTAATTAATATTTATAGTAAAAAAATTACTTATATAACACCATATATAAAATAATTACTAAACAATTTTTGTTTATGTCATTTTTGCATTTACATTAAATTAATTAATCTAAAATGTCATTATCATTCATAAGTGCCTCCATGGGGTCCCAAAAGCGACCCAAAGATACCCATGGTTGGCCATTACGCATCCAATAAGGTTAGGACATGTGTTAAGGTAATTTTGAATTATTACAATATTATTTTTACCTTGAATTACCCTATTAACCTTTAACCCAAGTAAATAAAAGTAAAAATTTACTATTCACAAAAAATTATTTTTATCTTATTGAACCCCATTTTACTTTTTGATATTAATCGTGTCTCTCAGATTTTTGAAATTCAACTCACAGAAGTGGTAAAATTAAGTTTTATAGGAATTTTCAAATTCTCCTAGGAGGTGGGTGAAAGACGGTGAAAATTTTAATAAAATTTCTATATATAAAAAATTATTATAAAATGACTTAAATTAATTAAAATAGACTTCTATAAGTATTATGTATCTATTTTGACATAAATTAATTTAAATAAAATAAATAATTATTTAAATAAAAAATCGGTTTTAACCAATAACTCAGTGTTTTTCACTATTCTTTAAAAATTGATGTTTCTCAGAAAAATACCAAAAATTCAGCCTAATATATATTTTATATTATGAATTAAATAATGGTGTATATTTTACCAAATTCATAACATATAAGTTTAATTAATTAATTTAAAAATTAATTCCGGTTGTCGAAACAAATAGCGTGTTTTTAAGAAATAATAACAATCAAAAGATTGACACTTGCTTATGTACAGTTTAAATATGAAATTATGTCCAATGACCAATATTGTATTAAATGGTAAAAATATTATCTAATTATACTTTAAAATCACTCAAATGCATAATTTATCACTATTAATTATTTCGATTAAAAAGTTGTTTTTAATTAAAATTTAGTAATTTTCACTACTCATCAAAATATGAATGTTATCAGAAAAGTACCAAAAATTCACCCTAAGATAATTTCGATATTTCAAATCCAAAAATGAAGTTCATTTTGAAAAATATATAAAATTTCAAAAAGTGGGTATTACTATTCTTAATGAATAGTTTGATTGGTTGTGGTGTGTTAGAACTCAAAGTTGCGTATAACATATGCTATTATATTATTCAAAGAGAAGCGTACCGTAAAAGCTTGGGGTGTTACGTTATTCCCTCAAGTAGTTCAATAATTATTTATGTTTAATTGATCAAATATATTTTATCTCCAGTTATTTGAGAGATTATTATGTGAGAATAATATTTAATAAAAATTTATTTTTTTAGTGAGTATAATATTTATTTATTTATAGGAATATAATTAAGTGATATTTATTTAACAAATAAATAAAAATTATTCATGACTCAATAAATATTATGAAGGAATGGAGGACTATGTTTTTAGGTTTGGTGAGAAAGTAAATATATTGAATATTATTTTTAAAAATAATATTCAATTTTAATTCAAAAGTTCAGAAAATATTGAGAAATAAAAATATAATTATTCTAGACATGGGGTTATTATAGGGATTAGATATATAATAAAGGGAACTTCTATAATTATATATTTATATACCTAGAATTATATAAATCCAATTATATTATTTTTAATGGGAGATAATTATTTTTTTGTTGTGGACAAAAAATCTATAGAATCCTTTTGGAGCCCTAGAGAGCTCTCTTTTCCATGAATGCTCACTATAATAGAGAGTGATGCTCCCTCTCCTACCACTCTCAAGTCAAGATATATCAAGGAAAATTATTTGGAAGCAATTATCATGGTGATCAAAAGGTTTATGATGTAAGTTATAGGATTTATTGTGCAAGAAACGGGAGATTCATACTATGACGTTTGGAGATTCTTGGAACACATGTGGATCGCTGCTAGAGGGATTATTTCCTTGATTTATACAGGGAAATGATGGTAGAACATAGAATTGTTATTATATCTATCAATGAGAAAATATTTTTCACAAGGTAATTCTTTAATTGATTAAATTAATTATAAATAATATGAGATGATCCAATATCTGTTTATGTTTTTTATCCGTTGTTTATTTTATTTGATTCAATTTCATTGATTATGGAGTTTATCATCATGTAGGTCTCATATTGATCATCAATCATGACAAAATGAAACGTCAGGCATGACCCATCGCACGCTTCCGCTGTGCCTAGAACCTTCATCTATGTGGGACTACATGCTCATGTGATATGAGATTATGCGATGATACAATGAATGGGGTGCATATTGTGATATAGTAGAACATGTGGTTACTTGATGGATTAATTTTAGAGAGATATCCAAGGTTCCTAATTTTTTAGTTGAGTCTTCAATATGATTTAAATATTGAGATGACCTTTAGCATAACTTATCATCCTAAAACCAATGGTCAATCAAATAAATAGACATTTTACTATATGAAATGATATTTCTTCTAAGATTTAATTTTTTGGGATCAATAAATTAATTTGGTGGAGTTATCATATAATCCAATTTTCAACTCTAGCATCAATATGTAACCATATTGGGATATATATTCAAAGAGAGGTATAAATCTAACATGATGGGATAAAATTGGTGAATGGAATATATTGGGACCATATTTTTCTTGGATATGAATGTAAATGTCAAAACCATTCAATGTAAAATACATGGGTCAAAACGTTGATATAAAATCTATTCTAAAACCAGAAATGAGTTTTATATATTGAATTTAGTGAAAAGGATTTCAATCATATTTTTCCTTGGAATTGGGATATGATATTTGGGAACAAGGTGATGTTAAGCCCTAGATACATCAATCTGTATTAGATCATTGATCATCTTGTGAATGAATATTATCACTTAACACATCCTAAACATCTCTCATAGACTCATGACGTGTTCCATGTACCACTTTTAAATAATTATATAACATATCCAATACATTACATGAATTCAAATGTTGGGTAGTTAGAACATGATATCTATTTTGAATATTTGACTATTGAGATTAAATATCGAAGATACAAGGTCATGTGAAATGAAAACACACACATTGTAAATGTTCTTTGTAAGAACCATAAGTTCATGAATCTTAATTTAGACTAGAAGATTTAATGGGTAAAATTTATCCTTATTTTTATTCATCTGAGTAATAAAAATTTGAGGGAAAAATTCATTAAATGGGGTATAATGTAACACACCAAAAATTATAATAGTTTAATGTTATGATATATTTTTTATACACAAAAGTAAATGAAAATTAACTAAATTATTATTAAAAAATGACCATGGAAATTGATTCATTCAAATATAAGGTATAAACAGGAGTAACAATATTATATTATCCTTGAAGAATATAAAAGAAATGGCATCATGTAGTTGAAGTGTTCCTTATGAGGCTCATTTTTTGATCTAGGAAGGGAGGTATCTTCATTAGTTTTTTCTATATACCATGTACAATATAAAACCCAACAAGGATTCTTGAGAGAAATCATTTATGGGACAAATTCATGATCATAGATGAATCAATGCATGCTACTACAACTACTTCTTTTCTTATCCTTTGGTCTTATAAAGATATTGTAAGGGGGTTCATATGAATAAGCTAGGATGACATAAACCCATAAATAAAAATGTAATAAATTATATTAATATAAATAAAAATGTAAATATATATTTATATATCATGTTTATTTTTATTCATTTCTCATTTTTACTTTTAAAAAAATAAGGGTCTTTTTTAATATAAATGTTTTCTTATAACTATGAAAATAATTTTTAAAACAATATTTAACTGATTATTGTCTTTTTATGTGCTATGAATCAATATTAAAAAATTTTAAATATATTATGGTTAAATTAGGAATTTAATAAAATATATTTTTAATATGAATAATTTATTTACACCCATTTGATTAGTAGTAGATAATAAATTAAAATATGATTAGTTAATATTTAAAAAGATATTTTTATACAAAAGAACTTTTTTCAATATAAATTATGTTTTTAAAAAAAAAATTATTTCCTCATATTTAAATCATTACTTATCTTAATCATATTTTAAATTCAAAGTCATCACATCAATATTTTTCAAGAGGAGATATCATATATTTTTGGTAAAAAAATAATTACATTGTTAATTTTTTTATAAAGGTTATCAAGTGTTTCAATAAATTATTTTGACACATAAACCATATGTAATACTGTTATTAGGTGGTAAATTAATACCCACATGTATCACAAACATTGTCTCACCTAACTCAACTAACATTCATGTCATTCCAAATCTACCCCTTACATAACATTAGTTTTCAATGAAATGTCCCTCTATTAATCATATAGAATAATCCCCCATAATCCCATTTCAAGCCAAATTTTTCTTTAGAAATTTACTTGAACGTCTACCCATTTTTGCCATAGATCCATTTTCCATGTTTTTCAGTGCTAGATAACAAAAAATTGTTTCATGTATTCAATTTCTCTGATGTCTTTCATGATTACTATCTTCAATATGAGAACAATCCACTCCTTAGTCTTTTTTATCTATATATATCCTGTAAAAAATTATAATTATACTATTATATAATAATATATAACATTAGTACATAAAAATTCTATTATACTTCTGAAGAAATATTATCTTTCACCCTCCCATCCATTTAAAATTTAAAATGCAACACATGTTTTGTGCAGACTTCCGCCTCCCTGAACGAAATATTTTATTTTTCATCATCGCCTTACATTGATGGATATAAGAATGTATATAATGAATAAAATTCTTATCTAAGATATTATTAAAATTATATAAATATATATAATCCATTATATTTAAATCTATCCATTTATTAATATTAAAACTTTTATTGGATAAAATTTACTTGGACAAGCTCATCATTGATTTTAACATCAACAAACATAAATAAAAATCCCATGGAATGAAATTAGATCTTTATAAATCAGTATAAAAAATATATTATATTACCTTAATTATGTAGGAATGATTAAAATGGAATCAAACAATGGGGATTGATATCGAAATTACAAAGCATGTGAAAAACAATAAAAATCACTAACTTCCAAAGATGAAAATAAAAAATAACTAATAATAAATATTTAATGAATCATTATAATAAAATGGTAGATATTGTAATATATATGAATAATTTTTATTAATTATGTTGTTAATATGGTAATATTTATTATATATGATGATAAATCTATTTAATGTATGTCTAGATTAAAGGTAAGGGTTTTCTTCTAAATTCCACTCCATTGAGGCATGGTTTCATATTCTTCACCTATTATTATTCTATAGGGCGTCATTACAATCCAATTGATTTATCAAAAAAGGTCCTTTAATCATGTGCCTTTAAAATTAATTATATAATATATCTTTTTGGTTATTTTAATTAATATAATACACTACTTGTAAGTGAATTTTTAACTCAATTTATTTTCCTTTAGTAATAAGGATTTTTTTAAACATCATCCATATAAATTATCTATATTTACAATTTAACTATTTAATATGATATGCCCTATTATATCTCTATATAAAATTACCTTTTAAATCCGAAGCTTCTTTTTTATGATTTTCATTCTCATAAAAATATAATGTTGATAAGAATAATTCTCATCCACTTTAATGACTACTTTACCATAATGTCTATATTATTTATTCTATAAAATAATTTTATTTTTTATTTTTAAATCCAAATAGTCATGATCTTAGGTGATATTCATATTTCAATTTATGTCTTTTCAAAAGGAAGTTGAATTTTACATTTTTATGATGTGGGTTTCAATAATGGTATTTATGTGTATTAAAAATATTTTTACTTTAAAATTCATATCTTTTAAATTCCATTTTTTGGAATCATATTTAGTTCATCAATGTTAAAATATTATGGTATCTTTCTACATTGTTTTTAAATGGTTTTCATGATAAAATTCTAGGATGGAAATTGTAACATCCCGGATCCGGGTTCCACTCAATAGGTGCCCCGAACCCAGATGGTCACAAGAAATCAAATGCATTTCCCCAAATTCCAGAGGCTTCCGACTAGCAGCAAAGGCCCAGGTCTAATAGTGGGGAAACTATTCCCTCATTTGTCAAAGTGTAGCGCAGTTGAAAAGGTAAATAACATGCAACATCAGAAGTAGTAGATAGTATACAACTGAAATGGACAAATGAAGTAAAAGAGAATCAACAGTCATATATATAAAGATGCAGTATGTCACTAATTCTATGAAAGTGGACAGAATAGGATACCCTGCAATACAATACAATACAACTAAAAGTACAAAGTACAACCAAACAAAGTAGAGTAAACAGAACGTCGCAGCATCGCAAGCCTAATCTTGGTCCCATGCTCTCCCACTCCTCTTCTACAATCAAGTACTTATATAGGGACCCTTTCCCTTATCCACACCTACAAAAATGTAATATATTTAGGCAAACGACATGAACCAAATAGTGTGTGAGAAATAAATCTCAGTAGGAAACCACCAAAGGCTCGTGCCCAACTGTTAGTAAAAATGTTGAACAGCAGTGTGTAGCTGTTAATGAAAATAACTAAGCAGTACTCAAAAGTAGCTAACTTTACCAGTCATATTGCCATTTTAATATTCATTTAGCCATGCCAAGCCTGTGCTTTAAATTGGAAGGTATAATATATAAAAATCACCACGGTGAATATTCATGATAACACTATCCTCAAACATACCATCCTTACCCTCAGGTAACCAGAATCAAAACTCGCAGGTGATCACCCACAAGAAAAATGAATATTTCCCTCAGGCGTACGAAGTTTCGCCCACAGGCACATAATCTACTACCCCTAGGCATAGCGAATATTTCTCTTAGGCTAAAAGAACCACTTCCCTCAGGCTAAAAGAAACACTTCCCTTAGTCTAAAAGAGACACTTCCATCATGATAAGAAAGTAACCGGGCTGAGCCCAACACATAAGAAATCAATTTATATACAATTTCTATCAAGTAAAATCCAATTCACAATATAATCATGGCATACCCTTGGGTATCCTGACCAAATTTCTAAATAGAGGAACACACCCTCGGGGTTGTCCTGGATCTAAGAAATGATCCCAAACAGTAGTTTTAAACTCTCAAAAGTTTATCTATGCAATTATAGATAACATTCAGCAATGTCCACAACCATACGATGCCCCAAACCTAGGTTTAAAAAACAACGGTACAAAAAACACACAACAGTTGGAATTTATACACCAGACCACCTACCTCGATCGTCTCTGATCAGTATACGTGAATGACTCCTCTCGAAAAAAATGAGAATGGTGCAGATCTGAGGTGAACATAATCTCATTGAAACTCAAATTAATTTCCCTCGAGAAATAGTTTGTAAGAAACACACAAGGGGAGGGTAGGGCTTACCCGTACGGTCCCAACGTGATCGACGAAAGCAGAAACAGATTCTCGGTGCGCGATCAGTTAATCCTCCTAGGTTCGACCTTCCTTCCGAGATCCTCTCGCGTTTTATGCTTCCTCTGTGAATAGAAGAGGCTTTTGCCCGTTTTAAGAGAAAAAAACAAACTACACGACAAGTACTCTCAACTACACAATGTGTACTATTCATTTTTTAAACATTTCATATGGTGAATTCTTTCCACTGCGGCACTGTTCATCCGTCGACATGAGTACACGGCATGTATTCCCAATTACACGGTGTGTACTGTCGCTCCACTGGTGGCTGCCTCCACCGCCTTACTGTTCACCTGTCGACTAAATACATGGCGTGTAAATACCATATACATTGGCTTTAGTCAGTTTTTACACCCTTCATTGTCGACAGGCCTACATGCCCTGTGTACCCATCCCACATGGCCAAAGTACACGACGTGTAGTCACAAAATTTGGGATTTTTCCCTATTTTAATTTTTTTATAAAAAACCGTTATAGAAAATAGAAAAGAAGAAACCTGTATCACAAGAATAAGAACCGAGTTCTTACAAACTTACCCCCTTGAAGAAATTCATCCCTGAATTTCACATCCAAGGGTGGTGACGATAAGCTCAGAACAACTCTGGCCACTGAGCACGTATGTTGGTCTCCCGCTCCCAGGTTTCATCCTGCACTCAACCATGCTGTCATTGCACTCATACGAGAGGAACTGACCGGCCTCGGAGAATCTCCATGCTCCTTTAAATGATAAGAATTGGATGCTCTTCAAAGGATTCATCGATATAAAGCTCAACATCATCGGGCTGAAAGACGTGAGATGAGTCTAAATGATAACGGCGTAGATGAGATACATGGAAGAGATCGTGCAGGGCCCGGTACCACTGTGGTAACTGCAACTCATAGGCAACCAGCCCGACTCTCTCCAGAATCCCAAATAGCCCCACAAACCTCGGTGACAATTTAGCCTGTCTCCTAATCCGCCTGTGACCCAACCTCAGTGAAACACACAAGAAAACTTGATCCCCATCCACGAACTCCAAGGGATGTCTACTGCGATCAACATAAGATTTCTGTTGAGACTGTGCGGTAGCCATCCACTTTTGAATCAACTGGACCTTCTCTGAAGTCTCCTGCACAAGGCATGGTCCCAGCAAAGCTACCTCACCTGCCTTTAACCAGCATATGGGTGATCTTCATGGCATACCATATAAATCCTCGTAAGGTGCCATCTGAATAGTTCCCTCAAAACGATTATTATAGGCAACCAGACTAGGGGTATATGCTTCTCCCAAGAGACCCAAAATTCAAGGACGCATGCACGTAGAATGTCGTCATACACCTGAATTGTATGATCTGACTGACCATCAGTATAAGGGTGGTAAGCCGTGCTGAGAAGCACCTATGTACCCAGTGCCCTTTGAAAACTATACCAGAAATGAGATGAAAAGAGGGCTTCCCTATCTAAAATTATTGAACGAGTAACCCCATGGAGACGTACGACCTCTCGGATATACAGCTTCCGAAGATCGTCAACACCGAAGGTCTCCTTGATTGGAAACAATTGAGCCACCTTTGTGAGTCTGTCCAAAACAACCCACACAACATCATTGCCTCGTGGTGACCTCAGTAACTCGGTCATGAAATCTATCAAGACATCGTCCCATTTCCACTCTGGAATGGAAAACTAATATAATAGTCTGGTTGGCCTCTTATGCTCAGCCTTCACCTACTAAGAGGTAGAACATCTAGTAAAAAAACCAGCTACCTCACTCTTTATACCCAGCCACCAATACTAATATCTCAAGTCACGATACATTTTGGAAACCCTGTGGTGTGCATCCCAAACTGAAGCATGAAACTCCCACATTATCTCCTCTCTTATGTCCCCTAGAACCCACACTCGTCCATGGACATGCATTACCTCATCATCGCCTATTATCCAACCAGGAGGAGGGTCCTCACTTGCCACCGACTCCCGTAGAACTAGGCCCTCAGAATCCGATAGCTGTCTCAACCTCACTCTATCCAGGAGGGTAGAAGTCACAGCTAAGGAAGAAAGATAGGTTTTCCCCTGACTCTCGTAAACCTCCAAATTCATCTCTGAGAAAAAATCCATAAGCTGCCACTCACCACTAGCCTACTGCTCTGCCTATATCTGAGTCCTACTGCTCAGTGCATCAGCTACTGCATTACCTTTACCAGGTGTATAGGCAAACTCAAATTCGAAGGACTGAAGGTATTTTACCCACCTTCGCAGTCTCAGGTTCAAGTCACGCTGTGTAAAGATATATTTTAGACTTTTGTGGTTGGTGAAAACCACAAAATGCTCTCCCAATAGATAATATCACCAACGGCGCAACGCATGAACAACTGCAGCCAACTCGATATCATGCATCAGGTAATTCCTCTCATGTGGCCTCAACTGTCGAGAACTATAGGAAACAACTCGACCACCTTGCATTAACACTGCTCCTAGCCCAAAACCTAATGAATCAGAGTAAACTGTATAGCTCATCCCTTGCTCTTGAAGTATTAGGACTGGTGCTGATGTCAACCTTCCCTTCGACTCTTGAAACGCTATCTCACATGCTTCTGACCAAACGAACTTCACACCCTTCTTAGTCAAACCTGTCAACGGAGCATCTAAGTGGGAGAAGTACTATATAAAATTCCTGTAGTAACCAGTTAGCCCCAAGAAACTCCATATCTCAAACACATTCTTAGGCTGCTCCCAGGAAACTACTTCTCTCACTTTATCTATGTCTTCCACAACTCTTTCCTCTGAGAAGATATGACCCAAGAAGTGTAACTGGTCTATCCAAAAGTGGCACTTTGAGAGCTTAGCGTATAGGTGATTCTCTCTTAGTGTACTCAAAATGATCTCAAGATGGGTAGCATGATCGTGTCAAGTGTGAGAGTACACTTAGATATCGTCCATGAAGACTACCACAAACGAATCTAGATAAGGGTGGAATACATGATTCATCAGATCCATGAAAACTGATGGCGTGTCTCTGAGTCCAAACGGCATAACCAAGTACGTTTATAGAATATATCTACTTCAAAAAGCTGTAAGCGGTATATCCGATGGTCTAACGCGTAACTGATGATATCCGGACCTGAAGACAATCTTTGAGAACACTCGTGCTCCACGAAGTTGATCAAAAATATCATCGATCCTTTGCAAGGGATATCAGTTCTTAACCATCACCTGGTTCAACTTCTGATAATCCACACAATGTATGAGTGTACCATCCGCCTTCTTAGCAAACAGGAAAGGAAAACCCCAATGAGAAGTACTGGGTAGGATGAAACCCTTTTCCTGTAACTCCTCTAACAGCATCTTGAGCTCCTGCAACTCTAGTCTAGACATCCTATAAGGATGAATAGACATTGGTGCTGCTCCTTCCATAAGCTCAACCGAGAAATCCACCTCTCACTCTAGAGGTAGACTCGAAAAGTCGTCCGCGAAGACATTTCTGGAACGATCAACCACTATAGGGAAACCCATCTGAAAAGTTCCCTGGTCATGCAGATATAAACACACAATATAGGCTATCAATCCACCATGCCCATGATGCTCAGGTCCAGCTTGGCTCGCCTGGACATCCCACTCACCCTTATATAGAAACTCTCCTCCCTCTGGTGATGTGAAACTCACCCTATGATGATAGCAATCTACAAAGGCTCGAAAGGGTACCAAGAAGTCCATCCCAAGAATGAAATCATAGCTTGTCATCTCTAAGACATAGAGGTCCCATAGAAAGTGACACCCACTAACCTCTAGGGGGAACTCCCTGCATTGACGCACACCAGCCGTTCTAGTCCCCAACATAGTGTCTAGCATCATAACATCAGAAGAAGAAGAAACACAGAGACCAAGGCTCTCCTTAACGGGCACAAATATAAAGCTATGTGTATAACCCATATCAAAAAGTACATAAGACAAAAAATAAGTAACTAGAATAGTACCTCTGATAGTATAAGGTCCGGGATCCTGCTCCTGATGGGTCTGTTGCACTGCATATGCCTGCCCAGTTCCATGACCCTGCGACACAACCTTGCTACCCTGAGCTGACCCGACCTGTTGTCTATGAGATCCTGGTGTTTGGCTACCAGGGCCACGACCACCACCTCGGCCAGTACATCCTTATGTAGCCCAATTCTCTAACTGGTAAGAAGCTACTGGTCCTGCTCCTGCATGCAGAGTCTATACAGACCCCTCTCACAAGCCACTAGTGGAAACACCCTGAAAAAGCGTTGTGGATGACCCATCTTGCTGCATGCTCGACACTCCACTATGTCACATGGACACTAAGGTATCTTGTTCACCTCTTTACCACACTAGTAGCATATTACCTTGACACCTAAAGAATTCCCTTGGCCAGTACTACCACTGTGAGAGAAATCCATCTACCTCTTCCTGTTACTGGTAGAAATAGTACCAGAAATTGATGTTGAACCACCCTGGTTTACACCACTAGCTTTCTGCAAGTTCCTCTTAGTAATCAGTGCCTGGTTCACAATAGCATGTACTATAGGAAAATTTAAAAATGTTCACCAACGCTCAAATTTCATACCGAAGACCATCCTCAAAGTGTCGCACCCTTAGCGTCTCATCTACCACTAGAACAGGTGAAAGACACTGAATCTCAGTGAAGCGGGCAGAATAGTCCATCACCAACATGGAACCCTACTGCAGATTCCTGAACTCTCGAGCTTGATCTGCTCATAGAATCTCTGGGAAGAAGTCATAGAGGGCCACCAAAAAATCTTCCCACACCATGTCTTGATTATTCTCATACTAGGTGGTAACATCCCACCACCTCTTGGCGGAATCACGCAGCTTGTAAGTAGAAAACTTGACCCTCCACCCTAGAAGCCTCTCTAGATGCTCGAAAATAGTCTTCATAGAACCCAACCAAGACTTCACATCCTGTGGTCCTCCATACCCTGAAAAAGAAGGTGGATGATGCTGCTGAAAGATACGCGTCAACTCTACCATAGATGTGGTGGCATGCAGTACTCCCTGGAAGTTCTGCATGAATCGCATGAAGCCTTCACAAAACTGTGCATCAGTGCATGTGTCCGGTATAACAGCTGGCACCGCATCTGGCTCTGCTGGAGGTTCCATCGGTAGCCCATGTCCTACCACCTATGGAGTATACTCATTTCCGCTCTCCTGGAGAACAACTAGAGGTCATCTCGGCAGCATGACTCTACATGGTCAAACACACGTCTTAGATCATGATTTATCAAAGACCGAGAGCAAGGAGACAAAGAAGGGAATAAGAGAAGGAAAGCATTAGAGATTTACAAAACTTAACTACACGGTGTGTATAAATACTACATGGTGTGTTCTCACAGTCCACCCCCATGGGTGTGTACTCTAGCTAAAACTGGTGATGTAACACCCCAAACACATGACATGTTTTCTGAATACATGGTGGGTACTTGAATCTTCCTTCCCTTCCCGAGTCCTTCTACACGGATAAACCACATGGCTCCTCTAAAACAAAACTACACGGCTTTTCCCACAGGCACACGATGTGTACTTGACAAGATTTCACCAGCCCGTGTTGTTCGTCACACGTCCTGTGTACCCAGGTCATACTACACACCGTGTTCTAGAAAAGGATAGGGCTTGTTCGACTTAATTTCCAACATCCCGTGTTGTTAGTGACACGACTGACCACTCAGCTGACACTACACGAAGTGTTACACCCGCACACGACATGTACACCACTCCGTCTTCCCAACCACATGGCCAGGTCCATACGGTCTTTCCCAGGTCAAGACTACACAACGTTTCTCACAGGTACACGGCGTGTTCAAGAAGAGGTAACACCAACCCGTGTTTGTTAGCTACAAGGTCGGGTCCCCAGGTTACACTACACGGCATGTTCATCATTGACACAGTGTGTTCAAAGATGCCCCAGACCGAACTATGTTTCTTGCTACCCAGCCGGCTACACGGCTGACACTATACGGCATGTTCTAGAAGGACACCGCATTTACTAGGAAAGATAACACCGACCCATGTTGTTAGTGACACGGTCGGGTACCTGAGTCAGACAACACAGCATGTTCAAGGTAGACATAGCATGTATGTCTTAATGTTTCCTTCGTCTGTGTTGTTAGTTACATGGGCAGACACCGGGTCAACACTACACTATGTGTATAAACGGTACACAACGTGTTATCCCAAGCCATTCCCTACCCTGTGTCCCTGCCCACATGACCTATGACACGGGAAGATACTACACGGTGTGTATTGAGGGTACACGGCGTGTACTTAAATTTTTTTCATTTCCTCCCGATCAGAAAACACACGGCGTGTGTCCATAAAACTACACAGTGTGTATGCTGGGTTTTTTGGATATTAAGCCTCAGAATCTTATCCGGAGCCCAGAAAACGCTGAAACCAACACCGATGTTCCAAATTCCGATCCATTAGGGCCCATACTCCCCGCGAATCAAAGTTTGGCATTTTATGCATGTTATAACAAGGTAAATAGTCAATGAGCCACCAAATTCTGGTCAATGAGGACCCATACTCCTCTAGAACCAAAGATTGGCATTAATTTTATTAACAACCTCACACAACAATACCCTATCAAATTGTAGGTATTTATCAAAGCAGCTATCACAAAATCATGATTTTCTAACACAACAACTATCACAACAACATGAAATTCTTAATGCACCTACATGGCATGGAAGAGTGGATGTCATGTGATTTCTAGCATGTTCCTAAATGATGAATGAGATGGAATACCATCATCTCATTGGGTTGAAACTAAATAGAACCTTAGTATAGAATATAAACAGCACAATCCCAAGTGTGTCACCCAATCGTGAAAATCAAATCAACTACCAGATTTGAAATATTAGAAAGATTGCAATAACCGAGGTAGAATGGCTTTTCCCTGTACACGGGTTAGCTACTCCCGGGTGCAGCTTATTACCAACTACCATTTCCATACTATTCCGGACTAAGGCTCCATATAGTAAGTCAAAGAAAAGAACCCCTCTCATACCACTTTGTAACGTCCCAGATCCGGGTGCCACTCAATGGGTTCCCTAAACCCGGTTGGTCACATGACCTCAAGAAAATTTCCCCAAATGCCAGAGGCTGCCGACTAGAAGCGAGGGCCCAGTTCTGATAGTTGGGAAACTATTCCCCCATTTGTTAAAGTGTACCGCAATAGAAAAGATAAATAACATGCCACAGCAGAAGTAGGAGACATTATACAACTGAAATGAAAAACTAAAGTAAAAGAGAATCAACAGTCATATATATAAAGATGCAGCATGTCACTAATTCTATGAAAGTATCCAGAACAGAATACACTACAATACAATACAACAAAACTCAAAGTACAAGGTATAGCCAAAAAATCAGAGTAAATAGAACGTCATAGCATCGCAAGCCTAAGCTCGTTCCCATGCTCTCTCACTCCTCTGTTACACTCAAGTACCTATATAAGGAACCTTTCCCTTATTCACACCTGTAAAAATGTAATATTTTTGGGCTGAAGACATGACCCAAATAGGGTGTGAGAAATAAATCTTAGTAGGAAACCACCAAAGGCCCATGCCCAACTATCAGGGAACATATGCAATAGCAGTGTGCAATAGTAAATGCAAATAACTAAGCAGTACTCAAAAGAAACTAACTTTACCAATCTTATTTCCATTTTAATATTCATTTAACCATGCCAAGACCGTGCTTTAACATGGAAGGTATAACATATAAAAATCACCACGGTGAATATTCATGATAGCATTAAGCTCAAACATACCTTCCATAACATCAGGTAACCAGAATCGAAACCCACAGGTGATTCCCCATAGAAAAAACCAATATTTCCCTTAGGCGTATGAATTTTTGCCCACAGGCACAAAATCTACTACCCATAGGCATAATGAATATTGCCCTGAGGCTAAAAGAACCACTACCCTGAGGCTAAAAGAAATACTACCTTCAAGCTAAAAGAAACACTGCCCTCAGGCAAAGCAAGTAACCGGGCCGAGCCCAACACATAAGAAAGCAATTTATATACAATTACTCTCAAGGAAAATGAAATTCACAATATAATCATGGCATACCCTCGAGTATCCTAGCCAAACGGCTAAACAGAGGAATGCACCCCCAAGGTGGTCCTGGATCCAAACAGTGATCCCAAACAGCAGTTTTAACTTATCAACAGTTTATCTGTGCAATTCTAGATAACTTTCAGCAAATTCGACGACCATATGACACCCCAAACATGGGTTTAGTAGCACAATGGTACACATAAAAACACAGTAGTTGTAATTTAAACACCATACCACCTACCTCGATCGTCTCTGATCGATATATGTGAACAATGCCTCCCGAAACAAACGACAACGACGTAGATCTCAGGTGAACATAATTTCGTTAAAACTCAAATAACTTTGCATAGGAAAAAATTGGTAAGAAAAACAATAGGAGAGGGGAGGTCTTACCCCTATGATCCCAATGTGATCGACGGAAGCTAAAACAGGTTTTCGATGCGCGATCGGTTTATCCTCCAATGTTAGGCTATCCTCCCAAGATCCTCCGACATTCTAATCTTCCTCTATGAACAGAGGAGGCTTCTGCCAGTTTGAAGAGAAAAAAAACTACACGACGTGTAATCCCAAATACACGGCGTGTACTTTTCATTTTTTAAACTGTTCCTCTGGCGGCTTCTTTCCTCCGTGACACTGTTCATCCGTCGACATGAGTACACAACATGTATTCTGGATTACACGGCATGTGTTGTCACTCCGGTGGTGGATGCCTCCACCACCTTAATGTTCACCTTTCTACTGAATAGATGGCATGTAAATAACCTATACACTGTTTGTAGTCAGTTTTTACACTCTTCATTACCGATAGGCCTACACGACCTGTGTACCCATCCCAAACAACCAAAGTACACTGCGAGTGGAAAAGTACATGGTGTGTAGTCAAAAAATTTGGAAATTTTCCCCATTTTCCTTATTTTGTCAAAAACACTTACGTAAAAAGGAAAAGAAGAAACCCATACCTCAAGAATAAGAAGCGGGTTCTTGCAGAAAGAGTGTATATGGATGATTAATTACAATGGGGTGTGAATTGTATGTTCAATTTTTTTTTAACCTTAAGGAAAAAATGTTTAACAAATTCAAACAATGTATATTTAAAAACCCTCTTTAGTTCTTAACTATAATACAAACATGCATAGGTTCTAGGAATATGGAGACGAAATTGAAACATAAGAAAAATTTACATAGGGAAAGACTCTACCTTAAAGCGTATATAATCTTATTTATCAGAGTAAGTAAAAGTACAAGAAATTATAAGAAAATTATACTTTTTTTCATTATCAAAATACAGATAAAAAAAATTAAACAAAAAAGAAGTTACAAGTAATAAATATTTTAACCCAAATAATAGGGTCTCCAACCACCATGGATAAAGGTCTATTGAATTATACTTACATGAATTTCTGTCTTACCCACACTAGGGTAAGCCCTCAATAATAATATTGGAGTATGTATTTCTATCCACGTAAGTACATGAACATTAACGTAGTCAGAACCACTGTCTTCTTATCCCCAATATTCCTTGATTGTACTCAGCAACAATCAGAGTCCCATGAAGAAGGCTGAACAAGATTTTCCCAACATAACATGATGTTCATGGAATGCACAAGGCATTAGATTCCCTCTCTAGAAACCACTTCATAACATCACATAATGTTATATCTAGATCGATTGATCAACATATAGATCATTCAAATGAGATCCTATTTATAGTAAAAATTTCAACAGTTGGCTCCCTCCTCCAATGATCATATTTTTCCTTGTATATCGGTGGGACCTATACATGTGTCACTCAACCAACGGTTAGTTAGAAACAAATTGTAGGACATCAATTCATTCTCACAAAATCTTTTGTATGGAAAATGAAATATTGTATGTAAATATGAATATCTGGAATCTAAGGAAAATGGAATTCTGAATCTATACATATAAACCATAAGATTCTAGAAACATCGATATTTATATTTATTTTTTCATAGAATTCGGAATCTGAATTATGAGGAATTTGAAATATGAATTCTAAGGTATTTGGTGTTTGAATTATGAGGATGTCGGAGTATGAATCCTATGGAATTCAGTCTAAATTTTAGGGAATTCGGAGTCTGAATTATGAAGGATTTCAGAGTCTGAATTATGAGGAATATAGAGTCGGAATTTTGAAGAATTCGGAATCTGAATTTTGGAGAATTTTGTATCTGAATTTCAAAGAATTTAGAATCTGAATTTCAGAAATTTTGGAATATAAATTTCCAATAATTCAGAATCTGAATCATAGAGAATTCAAAATCTGAATTTTTTATAATTCGGAGACAGAATTCTATGGAATTTAGAGTCTGAATTTCAGAAAATTAGGTATCATATTTTTAGAGATTTCAGAATATGAATTTCAGATAATTCGAAATCTCCATATCAAAAAATATGGATTCTGAATTATAAGGAATTCAGAGTATTCATTTCAGAGAATTCATAATCTGAGTTTCAGATAATTTGAAGTCTGAATTTCATATAATTCAGAATCTGAGTTTTAGAGAATTCAGAATCAGAATTTTAGGGAATTTAGAATTTGAATTTCATATAATTAGGAGTCTGAATTTTAGAGAATTCAGAATCTGAATTTTAGAGAATTCAGAATACGAATTTCATGAATTCAGAGTCTGAAAATGGAATACACGATAACCAAGGAACTATATGATTCTAAGGTTTTATATAAGGATCTGAATTTTTAACAAATTAATAAATTGAACTTTGTTTTGAGAGAACGTAAAATGATACAACGAAAACTATGGTAAAGATAAAAAATTTCTTTAGGGAAAGGAAATTTTTCATTTGGACAATAATCCTTTGAGAAAGATAATTTTCTATAAGATAATGTGTTTTTGATTTTCAACACATAGAGGAATGGAAAATACATAAGCAAACCTTATTGAATTAACAGTCTCCCCCTTTTTGGATAGAACAAACAACTTTTCAAAAAATAATATAAGGGATAAGGATTTTTATTTTTGACCATTTACAAGAAAAACATATATCCCTTTACTTATGAATAATCAATAAGAATAACTCCCCTTTGGTTTTGAAATCCATAAGGACTGTATTCTTGAAATCCTTGGATAAGTTACTTTTTATTGTATAAGAAACTCTTCATTAAGTAACACCCCCTTACATAAACACCCCCTTACATAGGACGTTCTATTCTTTATACATATAATTGTTTTGATAATTCTATTCTCCCCCTTTGTGATTTTCAAAAAGGAATAGGGAGAATGAAAAAAATGTTACCGGGATGATAATAACTATACAAAACAAAACAACTATGGGTTAACAAAATTTTCCTTGTGATTGGAAAAATTCATTCAGGGAAAAAAATAAAAAAAATATGGAAGGACATGAAAATCACTCATCCTTATTTTCCTTCGGAATTTTCATTATTAAGGTAGAATTCATCTTCATGAGCTCCTTATGATCTTCCTCAAAATTCTTGAGCAACTGTTCTGGATCCTAGTTTTTCTTTTCTAGAGCCTTGATTTCTTCATCTTGAGACTTATGTATTTATTTCGAAGATTTCACTACTTATTCTTGATGGTTGGAATTTTCTTACAACTCTTCCCCAAGTTCCCTCTATCTCTTATAATCTAAAGTAAATAATTTTAGCTTACCTTTAAGATGTTTGTCCTCTTTCTTTTGTGATATTTCCTCATGGTTCAACTTCTTTGTAAAACATGTTGTAAGGTTTTATATCCTATCATCTTAATTATCAAAATAATCTTTCACTAAATATTTCAATTCATAAATAATTCTTTTGTATTCAATTGTTCTTTTAGACCATTTTGTGATTTCCTTACATGATCTCGTATTATATTCATAACCAATAAGAAATGTTTTGAAATCTACCTCAAGATTGATGAATTTTTCCATGAGAATTATTACAAAATATCACTTCTGATTAAAAGTGTGTTGAAGCCATTGACATCTTGAATTAATAAACATAAACAAAGGAATGTTGTTCACTAACATTTTCAATGACTGAACAAAAAACTCCTAACCCTTCGAAGATAAAGATTTGGAATCAGATTCCCATAAAGGAGAAGATTCTTTGTCTAGGTCTTAATATTTCTTCTTGGATTAACCACGAACATCCTTATTAACAGTCATATCCTTCCTAGTTCTATCATCAACCACATGTTTTCCTTTATCAGCATTGGAAATAACTTTCTCATCCTCCAGTGGCTCATGCACTCAATCTGAAAGGTGGAATATTTTATCTTCATCAACCACTTTTTTCTTAGAATATTCTTTATCATCATCAGGTTGATTGAAATCGTTATTTCTACATTCATCATCAGCTGGTTCCAACCTCTTTTTTTCCTTCATCCTCTTTCCCTTGAGAAACAATCTTGGTTGACTCAACATGGGATGTCCAGATAGACAACATGTCTAAAGGGCATTCTTTCTCATAATATTCTTACACATTCTTTATCACATCATCACTTTCATATTCATCTTCTTCTTTTTCTTCTTCTACATCTTCTTCTTGAACTATATCTTCTTCCACTATAGGTTCCAGAATTCAAAATTTATTTCCTGGAGTCTCTATTGGTGAAGATTCTTGGAGAAAGTATTCTAATACCCAAATATGTTCAGAGGCTTTCTCAATTTCCTTGAGAAGTTCTTGAACAATCTTAGATTAAGACAGTTTTTTTGCAGATTATTCTCTTGTTTTCCTTTCATGCACTTCAGCAGCTCGAATATTCAAAACCATTACCTCATCAGAAACTAATCCAAAACATGGATCACATTCCTTCTTATTATTTTTCTTGTTCCCTCCACTTCACTACCACTTCTTCAGAGAATTTTTTTGCTTCTTTATCATTGGTGCCACTGAATGACTTTCTGGAACTGTAGGTTTTTCTAGGGATTATATTTCCCTCTCCTTTCTCTTCTTCAGTGATTTTTTGGAAGTTCAGGATACTTCCTCTTTTATATATAAATCTTCAATATCACTTTTAGAAAGATCATAAAATTCCCTGGACTTGGTATTGAAACCGAATTTCATTATCGTCAAGGTATCATCACTCATCAACAAGATATTAAAGCATCGTGGTTTAGAACGGTGTGGAATTTGGATGGATTCTATGAAGATCACTATAATCTTTGACAATATGGATAGATATATGATAATCATGGATTTGAGAGATCCATTCTTAATATTGTTGATTGTCCAAAGAATTTACATCACCAAATTTACCTTTCTATGGTTAACCAAAAAAACCAGAATAAAGATATCCCTTTTATTCAAGGAGTCATTGTCTCTATTTCTAAGAATGAGGAATCCATGTACCCACAAGGCTATCATTCTATAATTTGTTGAAAAAATGTTAATATTTGGGGATTTAATTCCTTTTATTCTAAGTAACTCTATGCCATATCCTTCTCAAAACATTCTAAATCATCTGAAACTTCTAAGTATAGAAAATTGCCACACCTTCATACGGAACTCTTAGTACATTTACCACCATATTTAAAGGTAGGGAATAGGTTTTACCATATATTTTGAAAAAAAAATTATCCCTTCCTCCTTCTATAGACAAACATATTGTATCATAGAAATCTATAAGTAAGTGTAAAAAATATTTTGAGTCTTTGGCTTGGCCTATCCCATTCATTCAACTTAATATTTTTCAAAATCAGTAAATTATACATAGAAAAAAAATTTGGTTCAACCAACCTTTCACTATAGATTTTATGATCCTTGATTTATTTAACTAAATACATTTTTTTCTATAGGAAATATTCCAATGATATCCAAAGTCTATGAAAACATTCATAAATAGAACGATCTATTTGAAGAGGATGAGATATTCATCACGAAAAGACTTCAAATCCAGTGTGGGTTATAGAATATATGGGCCTTTATGTAGGCATCAAAATGATAGTTAAAATTCTCAATTTCATCCAACTATTGAAATATGCACCATCTGATCTGATGATTGAGAGGAATGCCGAAGAAAGATTTGGTAGATTCCGATCTTTTGAGGGTTTTAAGGTAAAAATATGATTTATGGAATGTAAATCTGATATAGTTTTATTAATACATAATAAAAATAACAAAAAGAATAAAAATTCAATATTAAAAAATTTATTAATGGGAACACACCTTGAAGATTTCCCAAAAAATGTCATCACTAAAAACTATTCGTCTTTAAGAACATTATATTCTTGAAAAATATTTAAGAGAAAGAATATTTAGGTTCTATAAATTTTTTGTTTTAAAAATAGTATGATTAAGAGAAGGGGAAAAATATTTTTTTTTTGAAAATTTTGATTAAGAAAAAAATTGGTTACCAAATATTTTATTAAGGAAAATAATTTGGTTACAAAAAAATTTATTAATGAAAAAAAATTGGTTACCAAGTAATTTTACTCCCCTTATGAAAACGAGTTTCTTAATCTAAGGAGACAGGATTCAATAAAAATTTAATTTAGAAGATTACCTTAATTTTATCATTTCTAATTTTTTTTAATATATTCAAATCTATCAGAGGGTAAAGATTATGTAAAAATATCAGCATTTTGAACTTTTTTTCCGATAAATTGGTGAATGATATCTCCATTAAGTGTGTAATACCTAAGAAAGTGATGTCAAATATCTGTGTTTTTTGAACATGAGTTATGTGAAAGGTTTTGGATTAAGGGAATGGAACTTGTGTTATCACACAATAACTGTGATTTGGTAAAACTCATGTTATAATCTGTGAGTGTGTGTTTCACCCACAACACTTGAGCACAACAACTTCCAGTTGCTATATATTCAACTTCAGTAATGGGAAGTGATACAGAGTGTTGATTATTTCAGGAAAAAGAATCTAATTAATCTCTTATTAAATTAAAATTTTCAGATGTAATTTTTCTATCCATTCAACATCAACCAAAATCAGCATCTGAAAATCTTTTAAAAAAATCATTTCCAGATGTATAGAAATGTCCTAAATCCATGGTTCCCTTTAAATAGATAAAAATTATTTTCACTACTATAAATGAAATTCCTTTGGATTAGACTGATATCTTGCACATGAAAAAACTAAAAACATTAATTACGGAAGACTAACTAACATTTATAGTAAACATCCAATCATACCTCTAAACGATGTTTGATCTATTGGTTTCCCAGCATTATCAGGATCTAGTGACTTTGAAGTACCGGTTGGAGTTCTTATACTTTATGTGTGGTCATATCAATAAATTTTAAGAAGATAATTAATATTCTTATGTTGTGATATATAAGTTCCTTCTGGTTTTTAAGATATTTTAAAAACTAGGAAAAATGTTAACTCTACCATCATACTCATCTAAAACACGAATTTCATTAGATTTTCAAATCAATCAGTTTAAGATTTCTGAGTGGAACCTAATATAATGTCATCAACATATATTTGAACAATAGAAACATTTTTATTTTCTTTATTTATAAGAAGAGTTGTATCGGATGATCCCTTAACATAGTTCTTTTGTATCAAAAATCATGTAAGTATATCATACTAGGCTCTAGGTGATTCATTAAGTCCATATAATGCTTTGTTAGGTTTGAAAACATGTTTGGGATGTTTTTTGTTTTCAATTAAAGGATATTGTTCAACATAAACATCCTCTGGAATAAATCCATTATGAAAATAACACTTTACATCCATTTGCAAAAGTTTGAAATTAAATAATACTGAAATGGTATGTAAAATACGAATATATTCGTGTCTAGATACTAGAGAATATTTTTCATCAAAGACTATTCATTCTTGTGAATTATATCCTTTAAAAGATAATCTTGATTTATTTCTCTCTATGATTCCATTTCTTTTCACATTTATTTTTGAAGACCCATTTTACACCAATTACAGATGTTTCCTTAGATCATTCAACCAATGTCCAGACTTTCTTCATTTCAAATTCATTTAGCATATCTTGCATGGATTTAATCCAATAATCAACACCTAATGATTCATTAGTGTTTTTTAGTTCTAATTAGTAAAGGAATTCTATAATCTTGACTTCATTTCATAATGATCTTATCATCCTCATAGGTTTATTTACGTCACCAATGATACTATCACTGGGATGATTATTATGAATAACTAATTTGGGTTTTGTAAAACTTGTTAATAAACATATGATAGAAAATATTCTGTGGGTGAAAAATTAAGAAACATTATCTTGAGTATTTTCCTTATTATAAAAATATTCTATCAAAAGATGATAATCAGTTTTAGAAAACACATTTGAAGATATAAGATGGTTTTTTTTAAAAAAAAGCATCAGTTTCATCAAATTTAACATGCATAGTTTCTTCAATAGTACAAGTTTTTCTGCAGAAAACACTATAATCCTTAGAAGTAGTTGGGTATAATAGGAAAATTTCTTCATTGAATTTGGGTGAACATTTATGTAAGTTATAATTAGTATTCAGAATTAATACTTTGCAACCGAATACATTGAGGTAAGAATGTCAACGTTTATGACCAGTCAACAATTCATAAGGTTTTTTATTAAGAAATAGTCCGATCAAAACTCGATTTATAGTATAACAAATAGTACTAATAGCTTCAGCCCAAAAATGTTTAGCAATAGAATATTCACTCAACATGGTTCTAGTTATATCTTGAAGAATTCAATTTCTTCTTTTAAAAACACCATTCTATTGAGGGGTTCTTGGAGATGATATGTTATGATTAGTGCCTTTCTTACTACAAAAATATTTAAAATATGAATTATGAAATTATCCTCCATGATCACTATGAATAGTTATCAATGGAAGGTTTTTAAAATTTTTATCATGGTATCTAAAACAGACCAATGTAAATATATTGTAATCATAAAATAAAACTAAAACATGGTATTTACCTCCAACACTTCCAGTTTTTTTTGGACCAAAATGATGCATATATACTAACTGTAATGAGTCAAAAGTTGAGACTTCAATGATTGACTAAAAACAATATTTTTGATGCTTTTAATTTTTAAAAGGACCAAAAACTTTAGAAGAGTCAAATATATTCTTTTTTATACCCATAACAAGACTTTTCTTTGAGTGTTTTCCTAGGTTCATAAAGATAAAATATCCATGTCTTCTATTCCGTTACCAAGATTGATCTTCGATCTCACTAAAAAAATGTAGATTATATCTCTTATGGTCTTCTATGTTTAGTGTCTAAAAATTATCTTGCCTATGTGAAGAGAGAATAAAATCTTTCATGGAATTGTGTACAAAGCATTTATCATTACTATAATTCACAAGGTAAACATCATCACATAACTGACTTATGCTAATGTGGTTGTGATTAAGACTTTTAGCAAATAAAACATTTGAAATAAATTTTTTTCCAAGAAGAACAATGTTACTTATTTCAAAAATTTCTCCATGACCATTATCTCTAAATGTTACTTTTCTTTAATTATTCACGATAATATTTTGATAGATTTTTTTGTTACTAGTCATATTATGTGAACATCAACTATCCATGTACGATGCATTTTTGTTGGTATTTTTTTTATTTTCTTGAACATAATTTTTTTTGAATATTACAATCCAAACATTCTTGAATCCAAATATATCAGAAAGTAAAATTTTTGGAATCCTCATTTTCATAGAAAAATATTATTTATGAAAACCGAGTGATTGGGTTTTATTTAGAAACAAATTTTCTCCCAATTTCCACCACGTTGACATTTATTAAAAATATGATGAATTTGGGAAAAAATATATTTTTTCTAAAACATGTTTTGATATAGTATAAACAAATCCATAACTATATCTTAGGGGAATAAGTTTTGAATACATTTTATCAAATTATTTCCTTCCTGATGTAAAATTTATTAAATCTTTCTTTAAGGAAAAAATTTCATATTTTAGTATAATAACTAAATTCTTGTCCTCAAAGTTATTAGTTTTAGAACATTAGTTTTCCCTTAAAATATTTTTCTTAAAAATAACATTTTCAAGATGCTTAGAGAGTTTATCCTTCTCATAATTAACTTCCATATGGTTTTTTGAAAGACATTCTAAATCAAAAGCTTTCTGATCAAGATCCTTAGAAATATTTGATACTTCTTTAGTTAAAATAGAAATTTTATAATTTTCATTATCTAACTTTCTTTTTATCTTACAATTTTTATTTTAATGTAATTTAGAAAATCTTGAAACTTCTTTAAATAAAGGTAAATTATTATCTTTTGATGATAATGATTTTACAACTAAGGATTCATAATATTATTCATTAGATAAATTATTATTTAGAGATATATTTATTAATGATTCATCACTACGTACCTTATCCATAAAACAATGATTTTTAATAAGTAATTTTTCTATAAGACCAATATTCTTCTGACTAAAAGATTTAAATTTTAATGATTCATCTGAATAATTAACACCACAGGCACTCCAGGTGTCATTTTATTTCATGAAATTCTTATCCTTAGACTTGTAATACTTCTTTATGTTTCTCTGTGATCTATTTTCTTTCCTAAAAATTCTCTTAAGCATAGTAAAATCATGTTTGATATATCCAGCCCTTTTACATTCATAATAGGTTAATTCTAAATACTTATTTTTCTTTTCTATCATTCTTCTTCTATATGTACTAAAAATATTTAATTCCCAAAATATTGTTCATTCTTTAAGAAAGACTGGATATTTTGTTCTATGAATGATCAATGTTACTTGATTGAGATATAACAATAGCTTTTTTATCTTTAGATAGAGTTACACTTTCCAGAGTCTTGGATTTATATGTAGTAGTGAAAGTTACACTTCCATTACCATTCTTTTTTGTTTGTTGAAATTACATCTCTCCTTATTCTGGTTTCAGGTTGAGAAGATTTCCAAATAACCAATGAAGAGTAATGTTAGATACTTTTTTGTTCCCATCAATAGCTATCCTTTTTTATTCACACTCATTTTCCATGATCTCAATTAACTTATGCACAAGAAAATCACCATCAAGAAATTTCTATCCAATAGATTATGGACTAATGAAAATGATCATAAATCATTGATTTACTTTGAAAATAGGTTCTCAATAAGGAGATAAGAATCCATCATATTGAGTTATTAACATAGCTCTTCAAGTTTCTATCACTCTAGAAGTCCGAAAATGTGTAATTTGAAGTTTCTTCCAAATGCAGTTGAAAGCTTCACAAGAAGATATTTGACTATATATATTCCTTGTCATATATCAAAATAGAGTATTTCAAACCTTATAATTTAGTTTATGTAACACCCCAAACATTTTATGGTATGTTTCTATTAAATACATCTTAGTTATGGCCTATATTTCAAGAATCACAGATCCTCTACGGAACAAAACATGGTTACTTATAGGATATAGTCATAACCTAGCCATAAAACTTAAATATTTCAGTTATGTGATATAAATTTTAAAAATCTAACATACATAGTTGTGATAAATATGATAATTAGAGTATGATAGAATTAACTTAACATTCGGTGAATAGTAACCTACCCATATGAATAGTAACCTACCCTTATGAATAGTAACCTTCCCTTATAAATAGTAACATGCCCTTTTGAATAGTAATATGACTCTTATGAATGGTATCTATGTACTTGAATGTATAAATGAATTTAGGCACCTTAAAAATGAAGATGAATATTTTAAGTGTTTATATTTTGAGATTACATAATTATTATAATTAATATTTAATTAATCATATATAGAAAAATTATTTTTGTAAAATGGACTTCATTTTTAGATTCTACACATTGAAAAATGGTTAGGGTGAATTTTTGGGATTTTTCTGAAATACTTCAATTTTTGATAAATAGTAAAATTCGATAATTCACAATAAATGCTAAATAATGGATTAATTGAGTCATTGATGATGATATGCTGATGTAAGCACAATTAATTAGAAGTCACATGCATATATTACTGTTCTTGGTCATGGAATACTCACTACTGATTTTCTTGAGAGGAAATAATAAATTAATGATCATAATATTAAGAAAACTCATCTCCCCTCCACTATATAAAGCACCCCTCACCCCCTCTTCCTCTCACACAACTCAAGCCTTGTGCCTTGCCATTGTTCTTCCTAAGTCTCTCCCCACAATCCTCCCCCACGTCTAAAATCTCCTAGCCTCTTCCAAATACCAAAACCTCTCCCCTTAATAGGTTCTCGAAGGAGGAAGTCTCAAGAGGTAATTTCCTCTTTCCAACTCCTTCAATTCTTTCAAGTTATTTTTTTTGTTTCTTTCCTCACCTCCCTTCACCATAATAGTATGATAAATCCAGTAACATACATGTACTGGAATTTTTTCATGCTAATGTTATATTTCATTACCTTCTCTCCTTTTCCCACCATTTATTTGAAAGAAATGAAAGCACCGTTTGAGATGTGCTTATTTAGCACATTCAAGGACAATGGTTTATTAATTTCTATTATAATATTTTATTCTGGTCATGAAACCATTTTTGTTATCGTTGAACCATATTATTATATATGTAATATATCTCATTTTTAGTTCTGTAATCCTTTTGTACAAATGATATTTAGTTATAAAGCAAAACATGTTCATTGTAATCAATCCCACCGTTTAGCCAAAACAGTTGTCACTAAGGTTATATATATAATAATTTGAATACACTCTAAGTAAACAAATTAAATTTAAAACCATGAAATCTTCTTTATGTTTACTAATAGAATATAACCTCAATTCATGACAACCACATCCATCTTATATATTTATTCAAACTTCAATATAATTGAACCGATCATTTAAAAACAAAGTAAACAAACGAGCTCAATCAATGAAATTGAACATTATAACTAATCAAGAAGGCCTTGAATGAACTAAAAAGGGTTATAATAAATCATTTACATATATAAGAGGTTATGGAAATGTGAATTAATAAGCCTAATTTATTTATTCAGTTCTTAAATAACAAGTCAAGAACACCTTCAAGCATAAGGTAAGGGACATCTTAACTCAAATTCCTTTCGTTGAGTTAAACATCTATTTCAGTGGTTATATTGTTCCAAGAATATGTGTGAATTAACTATGATTGTTTTATACTATATATAAACTTATATTTTGTGGTTTTTTATTTTTCACACATAAATATTTCATTGATTTATCATCACACTAATGACACAATCTTTGTAAGGGATCATCTCTCTCACTTTTGTTCAAGAATCTCCCCTATGTTGTGGCCTTTTATTTTTAATTCCTAATGATGGGTTATGTTTTCAAATTACTCCATACTGCCATTGTGATATATAAATAATAGAATACTCCTTTACCTCTCATTATTCCCCCACAATGACACTCGTTACCATGTCAGAATGATTGTAAGGGGTTTCTCATATCACTTTCATTTCTGTGAGATTTTCATTGTTCGCCACATATTTCTTGTATGTGGTATATGTGTACTTCTATATGATATATAATAACCTGATTCTATTTATATTCATGTTATTCAATGATTCATTTGAGTTTTATTAAATTTTGTTCATATGATTCGACTGATTACATTGTGGTAAGAGACATTATCTCAACTACTATTTTGTTGTAACTAACTTTGTATTGTGCACCTAATAATCCTTATGTGGTGTACCTACTTTCCATTTGAGATAACTTTTCATTTGAAATTATGTTAATATTAAATATCCATAATCTCTTATCATGGATATGTTTGTTGTCTAAACCATATACCATTTTACATAAGGTGTTTATTTGATAAGTTATTTTAATTATGGAAGTGTTGATAAATCTGTATACACTACTCTATAAGGATATTGATAAGTAATATTTCTATTTTATTGAATAAATGTATAAATAATGTTTTGGACATGTATTTGAGGGTGTGGCCCTCTATATCCCCTCGATTCATCGGTAGGTCTCATGAGACAAATCAGTTGGCGACAAACCCTTCGAGTTTGCTTCCAAAAATCAGACGGGTTTCTACCCATAGAACTAAACCATCTTTACAGTATTATGGTTTCTTGTGATAGATACATGAAATACCATTAATTAGAATTATCTTTATTCATTATTAGTTATTATTATTATCCATGAGGTTTTCACTGTGACAATATCTATGGATGCAGTTTCATTCTATGTTTATTAATGGCATTAGTCTTTAATTTATTCACCATGCCTTATTGATTATGTCAGATTGATTATGATTCAATCATTATTGTATTCAGGATTCCACTATTTGTAACCCTTACTGAGCATTTGAGCTCATCCCTTTCATTTTTTACCTTCAACGGGTGATGAAGAGAAGTTCATCTATTGAGTTCATGTGGATTTCATTTATAGTTTTCATTATGTATTGTATTTTGTAAACTTTTCCAATGTAATTTGAGTAATATATATGTATCTAGTTTCTTAAATACTACTAAACTGGTCGTTCATTAATAATTTTCATTCCTTCTAACCATGAAAATATCACAAGTAATGCACCGGGTCGGGGTGTTACATTTGGTATCAGAGGAAGTTTACTAGGAAACTTGGGAACTAGATTTAGAAAACATAGATTATGGAAGAGTCCCTAAGTTAAGACTTTGAGGATAAACATGAAAGAACATCCTGGTATTTTGGTAAGGAATAGATTATGTGAATCAATCTAGAAAATACATCCCTATCTGGATACGAGTAGGTAGAGGCGGCTCTGGCACATATGTATCTTGGGGTAAATCCCGAAAAAAACGCTTTGAGCTAGACTTGAATGGGAAAAGTTACACAACAATGGGCGTTGCTGCACTCTTGGTTATGACACTCCCGAGGGATATTCTTAGGATAATTCACATTTTCTTTACAAGCCATTATGAAGGAGTTAGTGTAAATTTTCCTTAGAGGTTTTGGTTTAGATAACTCTGGAAAACCATAAATGAACAATGAAAAACTTACTTAAGCAATACTAAGAACGATGTTTTCTTAATTTTCTGATGGAAAACGAATGTACTTGTCTTTTTTCTCTTCTAACAGAAGTATTAGAGACCATAGTGGGCAAATCATGTGTAGAAAATAATGAGACTTTTGAAAATATTCGTTTATCATGCAAAACCCTCTATCGAGTATCCATTTCTCCTCGTGTACTCCAACTTCACCATGGAGTAGGTTTTGTCTATTACCTCATGATGAGAACACAATTCCCATTCTATGTACGACAAGGGAAATACTTCGAGGGTATCTTTAAATGTTTTACCCTAGCCAATAATTTCTTTTCTCATAAGGACATTGAGGAGGCTGCACAGGGGGCGACCGCCGGGCAACATATCTATGTCATATTTTGACCTAGGACTCCGTGGTCGAGTTTTGGACTTTGAAGCGCTTGAGAACGAGACTACCCATTTTCATTATCGGCATAAAGTTTATATTGATGTCTCTCAGCTTGATTCCAGACAGGCTTTTCTCAATCTGAATTGTAGATGTCCGCACGCGGTTGACCCTAGTTGCACACGTTGCATCCGGACTATGAAGATAGATGAATTTCAAATCGCTTTGGAGATTTGTTTTTCTTAAAACTGGGGAAATCCCCAACATCGGTGGAATTTATGAGGAGTCGTCTTAGAGGACATTAGGAGGTCCATACTAGTGTTATGTGAAAGGGAGCAAGAGATTTCCTCATTTCTTGAGTTTTAAATATCATGTCTAAATGAATGATGTTGTATTCTCTATTTTAATATGTTTTTATATAAAACAATAACTTTGTTTAAAATGGATTTTCCATACTGAAAGTGGATTTTCTAATACTTTTCAGATAGAAGATATAATTCAACCAACCAATATTTTATCACTACCTACCGAGCTGTTAGAGACTATAATTGGAAAAACATTATCCGAAGAAGACCATCCCTATGCTAACCTAAGTCTGACATGTAAACTAATCCATCAGGTATCAAATTGTCCAAAAATTCCCTATCTTTACCAAGGAAGAGATCTGTTCTATTACCATATTGCATATGAACAATTTTATCCATATAAGAAAACAGGGAAGTATCATGAAACTCTTTTTCTATATTTCACTTTGGCTGATAACTACCAAGGTGTGGGTAAATTTCTAGAAGCTGTTTTTTATGGTGACCATCAAGAAACCTACCTAATCCAGGTCGTGATTTTTAGTATGTATGGTAAACTTTATGATATTAATATCTTCAATAATTATGTGGTGTGTGGGAATTATAGGGATTTAGTTCACACTAAAATTTCTGACCTCCACACTTCTCGTGCCTCTCTATGGAAGCCTGAGTGATTTAGGCATAGATTCGACCCTAGATGTTCGTAGTGTGTTTAGGCTAATGAAATCGAGCAGCTGAATACTAACTTAGGAATATACTTGAGTTCGTCAACACCCTAGCATCAGTGGTATTCCCGGTAAAGGGACTTTGGGAGTGACGTGTTTCTAGTGTTTCATATGGTTCTGGGAGATTGAAATATTTGAACTAGTTTTGGAG
Organism: Viscum album; assembly: GCA_963277665.1. Taxonomy (NCBI): domain Eukaryota; kingdom Viridiplantae; phylum Streptophyta; class Magnoliopsida; order Santalales; family Viscaceae; genus Viscum; species Viscum album. The sequence goes on along the minus strand of OY728126.1, from coordinate 108,838,819 downwards.
ATTTGTGTATTGGGGGACTAGGGAAACCATTATCCATGTTTTACTTTTTGAACCAGTGGTTATATAAGAATATAACTTGTTTTCTCTTCCTTTTGTTATCCTTTCATCAGTTATACTTTTGAATGAGTATCACTAAGTGAACATTCATAATAAATTTTCTGATGGAAGGACAAACACTTATGTTATCTCTTCCTATGGAGGTATAGGAGATTATTGCGATCAAAACTTATGAAGAGGAGTACCTACCTCTCGCAAACTTGAAAAAAACATATAAACAACTATATGAAGTGACAAACAGACTAGACATTGTCTACACCTGTCAAGGGAATTCATCCATTTACTACCACATAGCCACGACACAATTGGCCGAGTATACGCGAAGAGAAAAATACCACAAAGGGCTTTTCCTATGTTTCACCCTAAGATGGAACTACACGACCAAGATATATTTTCAAGAGGATAATTTGGAGGGAAACTGTTGTCCGACATACATGGACCAACTCCTCAGTTTTATCCTATAAAACAATGTCTACAACTTCGATGTCCTCATTCGAGACATAGTTCGGCAAGTTCTTCGTGTGTTGGTCCATTCAGACATTTCCAAACATTCTACCAATCTAGCCTGCCTCTGGAAGCCCGAGTGTTCGATGCAAGAGTTCAACCCCTTCTGTCCGAGGTGTGTCTATGTCAAAGAACTAGATGATTTGAGCATCTATTTGGGTTTTCGGCTGAACACACCTAATGATCCTCTATGATGGGAAATGTGGTAAGAACATTAGAGAGATTTCTTTTTTGGTTACAAAATGAATTTCGAGGATGCAATTCCTCAAAGGAGGGAAAAATTTAACACCACAAACATTTTAAAGTATTTTTCTCTTAAATACATCTTAGTTATAGCCTATATTTCAAGAATCACTAATCCTCTATGGAACAAAACTTGGTTACTTATAAGAGATAGCCATAACCTAGCCATTAAACTTAAATTTGTTTTCTCTATGATTTGAATTTTAGAAATCTAACATACATGGTAGTGATCAAGATGATAATTAGAGTCTGATAGAATTAACATAACATTTGGGGAATAGTAACCAACCCTTCTAAATAGTAATATGACTCTTATGAATGGTATCCATGCTCATGAATGTATAAATGAATTTATACACCTTAAAAATGAAGATGAATATTTGAAGTGTTTATATTTTTCAATTAAATAATTATTTTAAATAAATATTTAATTAATCGTATTTAGAAAATTATTTTTGAAAAATGGACTTTTTTTTGATTCTAAACATCGAAAAATGGTTAGGGTGAATTTTTGGGATTTTTCTAAAATACATAAATTTTCTATGAATAGTAAAATCCGATAATTCACAATAAATGCTAAATACTGGATTAATTGAGTCATTGATGATGATATGCTAATGTAATCCCAACTTGTTCTAAGTCACATGCATATATTATTGTTCTTGGTCGTGGAATACTCACTATTGGTTTTCATGAGAGGAAATAATAAATTAATGATTATAATATTAAGAAAACTCATCTCCCCTCCACTATATAAAGCACCCCTCACCCCCTCTTCCTCTCACACAACTCAAGCCTTGTAACTTTCCAATATTCTGCCCAATTCTCTCCAAAATATCCTCCCCCACTTCCAAAATCTCCTAGACTCTTCCAAATACCAAAACCTATCCCCTTAAGAGGTTCTCAAATGAGGAAGTCTCAAGAGGTAATTTCCTCTTTCCAATTCCTTCAATTATTTTAAGTTATTTTATTTTTGTTTCTTTCCTCACCTTACTTCACTATAATAGTATGATAAATACAGTAACATACATGTACTGTAATTTTTTCATTCTAATGGTATATTTTATTACCTTTTCTCCTTTCCCCACTATTTATTCGAAAGAAATGAAAGCACCGTTTGAGATGTGCTAATTTAGCACATTCAAGGACAACAGTTTATTAATTTCTATTATAATCATTAATTATGGTCATGAAACCATTTGTGTTATGGTTGAACCAGATTAGTATATATGTAATATATCCCATTTTTTGTTTTGTAATCCTTTTGTACAAATGGTATTAAGTTATAAAGCAAAACATGTTCATTGTAATCAAACCCACCGTTTAGCCAAAACAGTTGTCACTAAGGTTATATATATAATAATTCGACTTCACTCTAAGTAACCAAATTAAATTTAAAACCATGTAATATTATATATGTCTACTAATATAATATAACATCATTTCTGGACAACCAAATCCATCTTATATATTTATCCGAACTTGAATATAAGTGAACCGACCATTTGAAAACCGAGTAAACAAACAAGCCCGAACAATGAAATTGAACATTATAACTAATCAAAAAGGCCATAAATGAACTAAAAAGGGTTATAATAAATAATTGAAATATAAAATAGGTTATGTAAATATGAATTAATAATCCTGTTTTTTTATTCAGGTCACAAATAACAAGTCAAGAACACCTTCAAGCATAAGGTAAGGGACATCTTAACTAAAATTTCTTTCATTGAGTTAAACATATATTTCATTGGTTACATTGTTCCAAGAATATGTGTGAATGACCTATGATTTTTTTATACTGTATATCCACTTATATTTTGTGGATTTTCATTTTTTTTACATAAATATTTCAATGATTTATCGTCACTCTAATGACCCAATCTTTGTAAGGGATCCTCTCTCTCACTTCTGTTCAAGAATATCCCCTATGTTGTGCCATTTTAATTTTAATTCCTAATTATGGGGTATGTTTTATAACCTCACCCATAATTCCTTTGTGACATATAAATAATGGAAACACCCTTTACCTCTCATTAAGTCCTCACAATGACACTCATTACCATACTGAAATGATTGTTAGGGGTTTCTCATCTCACTTTCATTTCTGTGAGATTTTCATTATTCGCCACATATTTCTTGAATGTGGTATATGTGTACTTATATTTGATATATAATAACATGATTATATTTATATTAATGTTATTCAATGATTCATTTTAGGGTTATTAAATTCTGGTCATATGATTCGACCTATTACATTGTGGTAAAAAACATTGTCTCAACTACAATTTTGTTGTAACTAACTTTGTATTGTGCACCTAATAATCCTCATGTGGTGTACCCACTTCCCATTTGATATCAATTTTCATTTGAAATTATTTTTATATTAAATATCCATAATCTCTTATCATGGATATATTTTCTATCTAAACCGTATACCATTTTACATACGGTGTTCATTTCGAATGTTATTTTAATTATGAAAGTACTGATAAATCCGAATACTATACTCTATACGGATATTGATAAGGCATATTGATGTTGTATTGAATATATTTATAAAGAATTATTTGGACATGTAGTGGAGGGTGGGTCCCTCTATAGCCCCTTGATACATCAGTAGGTCTCATTAGACAAATCAGTTGGCGACAAACCCTTCGAGTTTGTTTCAAAAAATCAAACTGGTTTCTACCCATAGAACTAAACCATTTTTACGGTATTATGATTTCATGTTACTGATACATGACATCAAATTAATAAGAATTATCTTTATTCATTATTGGTTATTATTATTATCCATGAGGTTTTCACTATGACAAAATATATGGATGGAGTTTCATTCTCAGTTTATTAATGGCATTAGGCTTTCATTTATTCACCATGCCTTATTGATTATATCTGATTGATTATGATTCACTCATTATATTATTCATGCTTCCGCTATTTGTAACCATTACTTAGAATTTGAGCTCACCAATTTCATTTTTTACCTTCAACAGGTGATGAATAGAAGGTCATCTATTGAGTTCATGTGGATGTCATTTACAGTTTTCATTATGTATTGTATTTTGTAATCTTTTCCAATGTAATTTGAGTAATATATATTTATCTAGTTTCTTCAAGACAACTAAACTGATCGTTACTTTAGTATTTTCATTCCTTCTAACCATTCCAATATCACAAGTAATTCACCGACTCTAGTCTTGAGGGGTCGGGGTGATACAATTGATATTCTTGTTTTTCTTGATTGGTGAAGTTTTGGAATTCCTTGTTTGGAATTTTCTAGTATCCAGTGAGCATTACCAAATTTTCTACTCTAGTGTTATTTTAAAAAGTCTTCATTCAATCTTTCTAGTACACATAATAATTACCATTAAATTTTTTAGTCCGGTAGGGATTTTATTTTCAATTGAACCGACATTTATACCTTCTATTGTATAAGAAAATACCTTTCAAAAATCTTTATTAATAGAATAAATCTATAAATAAGGATAAAAATCATTAAGATATACATAAACAAGAAAATATAAGAAAGAGTAACTTAGAATAAGGAGATCTTGATAAATAAACATACATATGGGTAGATGTATTCCAGATACCAACTCTAATACCAATTGTAGGATTAAAAGAGTGTTTGTAGATGCCTAATTACTAGAGGGGGTGAATTGTATGTATAAAAACATTCGTTTTTAAAAATAAGGTAAAAAATGTTTAATAATGTTAAACAAGGTAGATTCACAAATTCTCCTTAGTTCTTAACTATACGACACAATGATTAGGGTCCGAAAATATGGATCTAGAAAAGAAACTTAGGAAAATTTTACTCATGGAAAATTCTACCTTAAATCCTATAGACTCTTATTTATAAGAGTAAGTTAATGTACAAGAAAGTATAAGAAAATTTATCTTTCTTACTTCATCAAAATATATAGGAAATAAAACTTGAAACATAAAACAAGTAACATGTATGAAATCTTTTAACAGAAAGAGTTGGGTATCCAACAACCTTAGATAATTGTCCCTTGATTTATAAGTTCCAGAATGTCTATCTTACCCACAATAGGGTAATCCCTCGATAAGAATATAGGATTTTGTCTTTCTATCCCCAAATTACAACAAACATTAAGGTAGTGGGAACCTCTATATTCCTTTCCCCTAAATCCCTCGATTGTACTCAACGACAAACATAGTCACACATAACAAGCTGAATAAGATGTCAACGGCTAAACAAGAAGTTCATGGAATACACAAGTCATGAGAGTCTCTCTCTATAAATCACATAACAAAATCATATAATGTAATCTGTAGATAAATTTATAAACTTAGAGCTCATTCAAATGATATTTTTTTATAGGTAAAACATCAACAGTCAGCTCCATACTCCAACAATCATATGTTTCCTTGAATCTCGGAGGGACCTATAAACATGTCACTCAACCAACAGTTAGTTAGTATCAAATTTTACTATGTTTTTTTAATACTTAAAAAATCATGTGTATGGAAAATGAAATAGCTTATGTAAATCTGAATATCTGAAATCTAAGGAAAAATGGAATTCCGAATCTATATATATAAAGAATCACATTGTAGAAACATGTAAATCCAGATTCTGTTTTTCAAAGAATTAAGAATCGGATTTCTATGGAATTTAGAGTATGAATTCTTTAGAATACAAACTCTAAATTTGGTGGAATCCAGAACCTTAATTATAAAGAATTCAGTGTATGAATTTCATCGAATTTGGAGTCTGAATTTTGAGGAATTCAGATTAAAAATTTTAGAGAATTCAGAATCTGAATTTCCGAGAATTAGGAATCATAATTTCAGTGAATTCAAAATCTAAATTTTAGAGAATTCGAAATCTGAATTTAAAATAATTTGGAGTCTGAATTATAATGAATTCAATGTCTAAATTTTAGAGAATTTGGAATCATAATTTCAGAGAATTCAGAATTTAAATTTCGGAGGATTTAGAATATAAATTTCATAGAATTTGGATTCTGAATTTTATTGAATTCAGAGTCCAAATTTTTTAGATTTTGGAATCCTAATTTCATAGAATTTGGAGTCTGAATTCTATAGAATTCAGAATCTATGTTTCAGAGAATTTATAATATCAATATAAGAATATTTAGAATCTGAAATTTAGAGAATTCGGTGTTTGAATTTCAGAGAATTCGGAATCTAAATTTCATAGAATTCAGAATCTGAATTTCAAAGAATTCAGAGTCTGAAAACAAAATATGTGATATCCAAGAAACTATAGGATTCTGAGGATTTCAATAAGGATCTGTATATTTGAAATAGTAATAAAATGAACATGGTTTTGAGAGAACATAAATTCAGATAATTAAAACAACGATAAGGATTAAATTTTCTTTAGAGAAAGGAAAATTTCCATAAGAAAATAATCTATAGAGTAAGATAATTTTCCTTAAGATAAACTGTTTGTGATTTTCAAAATATAGTGGAATAGAAAATTCATAAAGAAACCTTATTGACGTAACAAAATTTCCAAAAATATCTTTGAAAGTGTCTCGTAAAATAAATTTTCTAAAATAATGTTAATTTTTTTTATGAATTATCCTTTTAGGATTTAAATTAAATTTTATTCTATATGTACAAAAGAATAATATCTTATATATTAATCTTCATGATCACTCTCCAAACTGTTTTTTGTATTACGTATTCTAAGATATTGAATTTTGGTATCGATCATTTTTCCCTTGATTTCATTTTATGTTATATCAATTTGAAAAAATTTCATTAGGTTTTCTTTTAACAATATAATCAATTATTGATTTCATGTGGCACCCATATGTATGGTTTATCATTAGTATATAGGAGTGTCTGTTATATCCATTCAATATATTAGGTAAACATTTATATAACATCAAATTATTATAGTAAATGAGTATTAATGCTTACTCCACTGTGGGAATGCGTTATTGATTTTTTTTTACTATGTTAAGGGGATGAGTTAGTGATTAATGATCCACTATATTAAGAGTACATGTAGTAATACCTACTCCATTTTTATGATTTTCATATGATTATATTCAGGACACCTTCCATAAATATCCCATGTTTCTAAATTATTCTACATTTATATGGTATGTTAGAATAATATTATATGATCCATTAATTAGAATCATCATCAAATGATTTTACACTCTTATAACATTTTATATATTTAATATTATTAGATTACATGTTCTTATCTCATTACATACAGACAACTCTAACTGTGAAATGTTTTTTATTCATAAATTTATCCCATGCTATGGTTTTCTCATAAGCTTATACTCTAACTCATTATGACTGATTTATAGGTTTTTCCCTTACTAAGTAGTTGAGATCATCCCTCTTTTTGTTTCTCGTCTCTTAAAAAAATTCTAAGTACGATTATATATAGAAGGATTTATTATGTAGTGATGTTGTGCGAGATATTAAAGAAATTATGTGAAATAATATTTTATATATAGCTAATCTCGAAAGACACTAAACCATAGAATTTTTGGGATGTGTGAGTATTTGTGAGATGTAGTGTTTAAATTAATAAAATTATGTGAAATATATGTATTTTTATTTTGGGACCTTTCACTTTGTATCAAATCAAGTATGTAATCAATATATTTTTTATCACTAGGCCATAATGTGTGGGTCTAAGGTGTAACACCTCTAGATTTTTTGAATTTCTTTAAAAAAAATTAAATTAATAATTTTTTATTTTATCTTATAAAAAATATAGAGTTTATCTTATGTTACATAAAACATTGAGTTTAGTGTTCATTACACGCCCCACCAAACATGACTTATGGTACACTCACCAATGAGTTTAAACGAAATGTGTCAGGCTATTAAAATATTATTATTTAATATATCTCCTAGCTATTAGAATAAATGATATGAATAAGATTAAAAAAATTTATAAAAATAAATAGTTCAAACATTTTATGTTTTAATCTATTCATTTTAAATATTATAGGAATTATTGAAAATAAAAAGAAACGATTTTTGAAAAAAATTATTATTTAGTAAGATGAATTAACCACAACCTGTGAAAATAATTTAGAACTAATTAATACCACTTTTTTAAAAATTATTTGAAAAAATAAACTTTCTTTTTTAAATTTAAAATCATAAATTAGATTATAGTAAATGTTTCTGGATTTTTTGAAATGTTTAATTTTTTGATAAATTGTTAAAAATAATGAAGTTTAATTAAAATTATCTTATCCATTTAACTTTTTTATGAAGTTAACTTATGTTTTTAAATTTATTTAAAGTAAAAGTAGTTTAATTTTATACTAATTAATACAATTTATTTCATTGTAATGAATTTCATATGAATTTAGATATAAAAACTTTTCAAACATTTGATTGTTTTCATTTAAAACCTACATTCTCATCACGTCTATGCGATTATTTTTATATTTATTTTTTCTACTTCGGTGAATTTAATTTTGAAAAATGTATTCTATATTTTTAATAAATATAATTTATAATTGATAATAATTTCAAAAAAATACTTTACCAATATGAGTAGTGAATTCAAAAAAAAAAATTAAATACCGTAGTGAACGGAAAAATGGGTTTAGTAGTAGGTTAAAATAAACTGATAAGAGTGAAAATAACCTAAAATGTTATCTTGATTTTGATGAATGTTTTATTTTTACCTTTTAAATTAATTTTTCTAAAATATGGTAATTAATTTCAACATTTCTTTGAATATGACCCATATAATATATTAATTAATGAAAAACACCAAACAAAAATACTTTTCACATTTTTAAAATCTCTTAAGATTTGGGATGAAGAAAAAACAAAATAGGGTCATTTATAAATATTATATTGAAATATATTTTATTTTTTTTAAATAATAATTTATTTTTAATTTTTTATATATGAAATAATTACATCATATTCGTAAGAAATGACAATGTAATAATTATTTAGTCAATAATGAAATAAAATAAATGATACTAAAAGGGTTTAAAGTGAAACAAATTGAATGAATTATTGAGTTCCATTATATTTTATTAGATGCATATATCATGTTATAGAGGTGTAAAAAAATATATTTTAATTCCATAATTATATTTATATATTCACATTAAATGAATAACGTCAAAATTGTTATTAATGTTAGTCTATTATAACTGATATTTTATTAAAAGATTGAAAATTAATAAAAATAATATATTAATAAAATTGATTTATAAATATTAATAAATATCAAATATTTCCATTAATGGACCAATTTTTCTATTATGATGGATATATTAATTGTTAAATTCTACATCCCAGTTAGAACAGTTAAGCTTATAGCCATGTTTTTCAACATTACATGCAATTATGTTAAAATTAATTTCCATCAAAGATAGGATTTTTATTTTCTAAATTAGATATAATATTCATATTTAGTGGGTCCAAATTTTCTAATATTAATCACTTTAATTTAGTCTTAAATTATAAATTACATATGTTTAATAATTAGTTACCATAGTAAAAACCTGAAATCGTTAAAATATGGAAACATATAAGTTAATTAAGAAAATTTTTAAAACATGTATTTTATGGTGTTTTTGAGTTTTTTGTCTTCCAAAAAACCATCCAGCTAATTAATAATCAATTTTTAACCACTTGTGGTATGATTAAGCCCCAATAGTGAATACCATTGAGTATTTACAACAATTCCACTCCTCCAAAACTTTAAATGAGAAATAACTCTCCCCAATTCATCAAAACTATCAATACATGTGGATCACCCAATATCTACCCAAATAACATCCCAAATTACCAAAACTAGTCCTACAATACTTATTTTTTATGAAAATCCCACTGATCAAGGCTTTAATGTAAACCTAATGAGGATACCTAAAGAAGAGTTAACACTCATCAACAAGAATTTTCATTTTATTTCTTACTCCACCCAATTAAATTATTATTATACCATGAATATATAATAAAATCTATATATTAAATATAATAATATGTTTTATGTTATGTTTTATACCTACAAAAATACACACTTATATCAAATGGGATATGAAAACATTGTCCGTGTTTTTGACGAACTACTGCCCTGCAAACCGATGTTGTTCGTTTTTCCATTACAACATATCAAGGTTGGTAATACTGATTAATAAATAGTTTATATTATATATATATATATTATATTTATGATTTATTTTTTCTTATAAAATTATTATATCACACAAACCTAAATTCATTCCATTTTATGGGATTACGATAACGTTGTTCGTGTGTACAATTGACTATCACCTCACGGAGCAATATCATTCATTCATGATTTACATGGAATATATTAAAATGAGTTTGATGAAAATATGTGATTTATATGAAATAAAAATTATTTTTTATTATATTATATCATTTAATTTCTATTATTTTAATCCAATAAGAAAATAAAAACATTTTTTTATTTGTACGTATGACCAACTGGCTCCATGAACAATGCATTTCATTTTCTATCACTAAATATTATGGATTACTCTATGTACATGTATACCGAATATATATAATATTTATATCATGGATATCATTATATGTATTATTTAACCAATATAAAGGTAATATGAAATAATATATCAATTCAAAAAATTCTGGAAAAGCGGTTTTTACCCGAAACATAACATTAAGATAGAATTGTTAAAAAATGGGTAATAAAATGTTATAAGAAAAATAAATATTGTATGATATATTTGAAAATGGTAATTTAATATATCTATAATAAAATTATATTTACTATACATGATTTTTTAATGTGTATAACTTAATTCAAGACTTAAGGTAAGGGGTTTTCTAGTCTCACTTTTATTTCTAAGTGACTTTTTCCTTATTCAACACTTGTTTGTATTGTGTGGGTTATATACTAACCTATAAGATTATATATCAGGAATATACCACATTTCATGATGATTGATGTTTCTATTGATGTTATTATTTCATGGGGATTATGATTCAAACTTAACTTAGGTAGTAAGGGATTTTTGTCTCAATTTACCTTCTTTGAGATATATGTTTTGTTATGCACCCATATTCATTCATGAGGTGTATATACAACCACTTGTAGTAGTAATATAATAAATTTATTAACCCTCATTATATTTTGAGTTTCATTTTATGTTATTACTTAATGGGGCATGTGAATTAAGGTTACAAAATTGGTAAATATGTTATATTACAATCTCGTCATTTATCAAGATTCATTATGATTATGTCTACAATAATGAAATCTCCTGATTTACCTCTAAATAATTATCAGGAATTTTTTTGGTCTAGTTATTAATGATATATAAAAAAATTGGTTCCATTTTTTAACTCTTTTTTAGTAAATATTATTAAAAAATGTTTTTATGAAAATGTGATTAATAAAAAAACTACTTTATCTATCTCTTCAGTGACAAATTTGTTTTCTTACAAAACCAAGTTTTTAAAAGTATTAGTAAATGGTATTTTAAAATCATTTTAATGTATATGAAATTTTATTTTTTTAAAATTATTTTCAATTAATCGTTTAGATTTTTTCAAATTTATTATCAAAGAAATATTTTTTAAATTGTTTTTCTATTTTAAAATGAATTTTTTAAACCAAAATAATATTTTCATAAATAAATGTTTTAAATTATCGAAATGTTTTTCCAAATAAGAATAAAGGAATTGATGTTACTTATTCTTTACTGGGGATATTATATAAGGATACCATTCTTATTATTTCTCTAAAGTTTTTAAGTTTATGAAACTAGTTTCTCTTCAACAGCTTATACACTGAGAACATTCTTATGAAAACCCAATTATTTTCAAAAGTTATTATATGATGAAATGGTTGTGAAACATATATTTTTTTCCCACAGGTTATGATATGATGAAAAAAATTATAGCCATTTCATTCCATGTGTTATTGTTTCTATGATTTCACAGTGGGGGAACACATCATTTTGGAGATATGTACTTGTTACCCTGAATTACCACTTTCTAAAGGCATGTGACCTCTTCCACCTTAGTATCTGGTGTTGGTTCCATGATAAAAAAAGATGGATGGGATTCCAGTTCCTCTTTCCATGGATTCCTTTTTGGAGCTCGTCTCATAATCTGAGTCTCCCTCATATATTTGGGTCGTGTTTGTGAAACTCATTCTCAGTGCCATCTCTTTTTGGAAGCATATTAATTACACTGCTTCTATATGAAAGGTTAGAAACCATTAATTAGAGTACAAGGTAACATCGAGCATGTAATGGAATCAATATACATTGGGTGTGTTGGGAACCTGTATTCTTCCTCTTAGGAGGGAATATCATAGAGTAATCATAGGCGCTAACCCTAGACAACATGTGTCGATCACGAGGTATCTAATGTTAAAGGCATATCTTTTAAGGATTTTCCCAAATGCATCTCCTTTTTATTATGAGGTAAACGACACCATTGGGATATATCTTCCAAGGCTTTCACTATAGGCATCAAATGTTTAAAATGAGGTTGTTATATGTGATAGATAACATGTTTAACATCTTGTGAGATGAAATGAGACTAATCATAAATCCTTACATAGGTGGATCAATGGGTTGATTCCCTAGGAGGGAACACCTCTACATTTTACTAATGGATGGATTAGAATTCCCTATAGAGGTGGATCTTGGAGTTGTGTCAAATAAAGAGAAGATGTCACACCATAATGGCTGATCTGGAAATCCTTGGATGTTGATTTGGGAGGTTCTCCCCTTTGAATGGGCACCTTGATTTACCGTTTCTTGGGATTGAACCTCAAATTGGTGTCCTATATGACATGTTTACAAGTTAGGGATCAAAACCTACATAATTTTATTATGTAGTTTAAGATCAGGTGAAAGGACCACTACATGAAGTTTAACATCATGTGGTATGGATCCTTGTGCTATGAAAGGAGAATCAGTGAAGAATTGTGTGAGGATTTTTCATGGAATATTATATTAATAAGAGGATTTATCTTGGTTTTATTGTGTCTGGATTACGCATGGAATTATCTGATTGGGTGGTAAGATCTCACCCGGATGTGAAGGATCAGCTAAAATTAGGATGAATGTGGATGGAATGTTGAGTGGAAGGAGTGGATGGAGAGCTGGTTTGGGACCTCAGAGAGACTTCCTACATATCCCAGTTAATTAGGAATCAAATACCATTTAGTTTGTAAGGGGTTGGTGCTTACGTATGAAAGTGGAACAAAAGAAGGAGGTGGATGACTGTCAGGACTTTTCGGTATGTGGCGGCCTACGAGCTACGTAATGGGATACATACCCACTGGGCCTTCGGGAAATGTAATGGGTCTCCCTCTACCCAGTTAAAAGTGGTCTTTGATTTTCTTTAATAATAAAAATGAGGCTTCGGCCCCAACCATTAAAAAAAGTATATTAGGGTTGATGTGGATGATGGGTTAGACCTCATAGGGGATTCCTACATATTTAAGTTGATTGGGAATAAAATTCCAAGTAGTTCGAAAGGGTTGGGGATTCCACCTAAGGAGGAGGACCATGTGAGGGGACATGGGTTTGGTTCTTATGCATGGAGGCAGAAAATGGGCCACTATATAGAAGCAATGATGTGAATGGGGGCATACACATGGAATCATGCCATGTATGGATATGAAGGGACAATGCATTGAAAATGGATTCTATAGGGAAGCTAATTGGGTTTCATTATGGAGTGGTAATAATGTGAATGAGTCTTACACGTGGAATGTACCCTTATGAAGCTATAGAGAGAAAAGGATATGAATGGGAATTATGCATGGAATATTCCCATCATTTCCTCTCTATGTCAATCCATGAGGGAATACCATGTGAATTTTATGAGGTAAGATTATAGTTTAATGTCATGTTAATGGACATGTTATGTGGGTATTATGCATTCCTCTACTCATTCAGGAATCCCCATGTTAGGTCATGAAGGAATCTCAATGCATTGGTGGGTCGAGGTATATGATTTGGGAATACCGCTAATGAGGAGGCCCATGGTAGTTGTCTAGTGGAAATCCCAAGATAATCGAATGAGGCATCTTATGCCTGACAGATAAGAAATATCATATGTGTCATAAGATGCATCCTATGACTATGAAATAGGGTATGCTATAGCTTAAAGTCATATAATGAGGACTATGGAATGTATTCTCATTCTTAAGGCACGAAACATCTTATGATTGAATCATAAGGCATAAAATTAATGAATGATGGGGTATGCTATAATATAAAGTCATGTAGTGAGGACTATAAGTATTCTCATGCTCAAGGAATGATACATATTTTTCTTCACACATACGGAATCCTCTTCATGAATAATAAAATATTTTATAGTTTATGGTCATGAAGTGAGGACTATGGAATGTCTTCTCATGCTCAAGGCAAGATGCCTCTTAGGCTTGACACATAAGTCATAATATTCATGAATGATTCAGTATTCTATAGTTTAAATTAATGTAGTGAGTAATATTTAGTGGAATACATCAAGAAATGGTTGGTGTGGGACTTATGCAAGATATGACCTTTCTAGTTTAACCAGACATAGGAGCCCGGTGACGAGGAATGAGATGTTTTATGAGGAATGGTTTGACTCAAGGTGCTTGTGAAATCCAAGATAAGAACATAAACTCACTACATAGTAAAGTGAACAAGAGGAGTCAGTAATGTCAAGGTGTTTCAAGGAGCTCATAGGAGTATCTCTAATCATGGTATTCCATGGCTTGAAGTTGGGGCCACAAAAGGGAACAAGCCAAAATGCTCTCAACCGGGCCTGAAAATATACCAATACGAACCATGAATTTTCATGGGCTGAGTGATGGTAGTGAAGGGGATGAGAAGAGGCCTTATATTATAGCCCAACACTAATACTAAGAGTAAGTGTGGGGGAGTATCCCCCATAGTATGGAGTTGTGGGCATGTGTCTGGGTTCCATTGTGAACAAGAATGGGAAACTCAACACTCTTTTATGGAAGACTCGGTAGCTCATACCTACTGCGTGCAAGAATGTGAAACTTGCAATGTCAAAAACAGAATTTCCTTATTGTGCACAAGATGGGCTATAAGAAATATGGTCTACATGAAACACCTTGAGATTTGTTGAAATTTTTTCTAATTAATTTAATCAAATTGATATTTTTATTTTCAAACAACCCTGAGAAATGTGTATTTTATGTTAAATCACTATATTTGGTTTTCACTAAATGCAACACTAAGTTAATCATGCAGTAAATTAAAAATAAATTTTACCTTTATGTTCACTTAAAACTGAGTTTAGCTTGAATTACATGTACAATTACTTTTTTCTAGGGATTGTGTAACATGTAAGGCCCTGTATAACCAAACAATAATTTATTATTAAAATGTTATTATTTAATATTATAAGATATAACCTACCTGTTAAATTCGTGGTTATGAATATTATTAACGAATTTATGAAAATATATAGTTTACACAAATTTAATATAAATTCATATTTTTTCAATTAATTATAAATGAATATGAAATCTGATTGAATATAGAAGGAAATTTTATTATTTTTATGGTCACAAAGATGTTTTATAATAATAAATTAAATTAAAAACAATTAGTGAGTGATATTAATGAAATATATATGATACATATTCAATAAAATATTTCTTATTTTCATTTAATATATTTTATTGAAATAAGATAAAAACAAACCCTATATTATGCCTAATACCCTATATTTTTATAAATGTAGAATTATTGGAATTTTGGCTATTTGCAATGGGCTATTTATGACAGTGTTTCGTCTGAAAATGGGGATGAACTTATTTGTTCAAGGTTCAAACATTACAATTGGTTTCTAATGGGTTTATTTTTAGAACCAGAAATATACAATGATTCTATATCTATTTGGACCTACTTTCCAAAGGTAGGTGCTCATTAGTTGTGGACTAATGAGGCTTAAGTATTTGCATTGCTCAAGAGGATATGAGGTCAGGCTCATCAAAATTTTTGAGGGGAATTATTACCTAATCCGAGACTCTCTTATAGATTTAAGTTATGTTCACGAATCTTTATTAATTCACCAAGTACAAAAATGAGTTTTCCTTTATATTTAGCAATCAATGATTGATATGTATAGGATTTAGACAATCTTTTATATGTATTTGAGGTTCTTCATCGATGGAGAATCATCCGTATGTATTATAGATTCTTAGTCAATGGTATCCTTCAATACATTATATATAAATATCATGGTCATTATGATAAACATACTAGTTTTAAAGCTACTCAGTGGGGCCCTTGAAGTTTATTTTCATTCATAAAGACAGAGATTATTTCAGAGTTGGGATCGTACCCGCAGATGAGCTACCTACGTATCCTCGTAAAAAAGGAATTAGAACCCATGTAGTTCGATAATAAGGATATAGTTTAACATCATATTGGATGGAAAATAATTAATCAAATGTGGGATTGAACCTTATAAAGGCTTCCTACATACTCTACTTTTAAGGCAATGATCAATGTCCACGTAGTTCAGGTAAAGAAATATGGGGTTTCTGCATGGTTAATGGCTCAAAAAGAGATTTTGTAGTTACTTTTACACTCTAAGCTCACATGAGTCATGCTCAATGTGTGAAATAAGAGTTATTAGTAAACTTTACAATGGTTCCACAAAAGAGGCAGTAATGAGAAATTATGTGGAGATTACGTATGTATGACTGCCCAAGTAGATGAAGACCAGGACTTAGTTCATGAAAGAATCCTAGGAGTATGGTCCATAAAGGAATATCTATTTTATAGAGATTTGGAGTTTTATCCCGGGGCTTACTCCAGAGATGGAGGCCCAAATTAAGGGGGACTTATGATTGGAATTCATTCATGAGAAAGTGGCCCAAATCACAAGAAAGTATGACTGGGGCTTACTCCTGAGGAGGATGCCCAATTAAAGTGGACTTATAACCTGGGGTTTACTCCTAAGAAGGTGGCCCAATGTTAAAGGAAAACATGATTCGGGCTTACTCCTGAGAAGGAGTCCCAAACCAAGGGAACGTGGGGCTTACTTCTGAAGAGGATTCCCTAAACCAAAAGATCTTATCATCTTAAGGGATATTGTTATATAGGAAACCTCTATCCGTGGTGACATAAATCTTGTAAGTCATGAGGTTTTGGGAGAGGTTCTCACAGAATTCCTTTCAGATAAGGAATCCAACAGATGCACCATGCCATTAATGGCTTTGAAAAGGTGTTCAAGGGATAATATCTTGAAGAGGAGAGGTGAACAGGAGAGAGGCACACAAATAAGGTTGGCGTGCAAGTATGGCCACAAAAATCATTTGGTGCGCAATTCTTGGCCGCACAAATCATTTGGAGCACAAATATTGGCCCCAAAAGTGTAATAGAGTGGCATGGGTTCACCTAGGCGATGAATAATCAATAGGGTAATACTTGGGAAAGACTTAACTCAAAGCTTTATTATTATCCTAAGATGTTTCTAAAAGGGAGGCACACAAGTTTCATTGAAAGTCTAGGGCAGCACACAAGTGTTTCCACTATTAAAGAGGTCTGGACACTTAGGTGAACAAGTGTTCATGAATTCTAAACACATAGGCCTTATCCTACTCCATCAATTCTTCCATTATAGGTAAAATGTTACTATAGAATCTTTCGGAAGAGTTGAGTTGAATACATGGGCGACCAGAGTGTGAATCTGAGTTTTGGAAAATTTGTGACTGAAATGGGGGGCCCACATGGGCTATTTATAGGCCACCAGGAACATTGGGAGAAAAAATGAATAGGGCATGCAAGTGACTTGCACGACCCATAGGTGGCACGCAAGTGACTTGCGCGGCGCACAGGAAACTTGCGTGGTGCTCTCCAAATGGGTTCCTTATCTATGCCTTTGTCAATTTTTGATGTTATTCAAAGGGTGACCCTCTATGTGCTTAAGGTATTCCCATTTTCCATTCATTGGACTCTATGATGGAAAGGTGCATCAAAAAAATTCCCCTCGTCAGAGTTGGATCCGAAAAGGAAAGAGGATCCATCTCTGAGGTAAAGCCGGAGAACCAAGGGTCTGTGGCACACAAGTTAGGTGTGCAGATGCTGGGGTGAACAACTGTGGCGCGCAGGTCGTATAGATCTCCTGTATATACATGCTCACTTCTTCATGAACTCACTCAACAATCCGCAACTCGAGCTCTCATCGTCCAGGTGATTTGGTTTTCAGTCTTCGGTTTTCTAGATTTTTGGTGCGCTTCTATAGAAGGTATTTGACCTGCGTGTCATGACTTGGGATGAAAAACATGCGCGACCTGATTGACTTGTGTTCCATGTTTTGAATTGCATGCCTGAATTCCTTTTCCATTTTTTATTTCCTTCATTAAGATTTCACAAAACAAACTTACTTAATGTTCATCTGTTTGATCTTTGGGAAGATTCAATGGCTCCCAGAAGAATTGGATCAGCTGATGAGTTTTCCAACATGATAATAGATGCCATGATGAATGTCATCGTCCATGATTATTTTATTATCTACGATAGCACTCTCCTGTATTTGGATACATATTTGAAGAAATATCATGCCAATTTCCCACAAAGCATATACTTTCTTTTGTATGGCCATAGTCATCTACAGGAGTCAATGTTCCAGAGACAAAAAATTATATCCCTCATTCCTGGTTTCAGACTTACACCAATTTCTCTTCAGCAAATGTCTCAGTTTCAAGATCATTTTCCAATGCTAGAATAGTGGAGAATGCATACATAATGCATTATAGCCCATGTGCTCCAGATCTGAAGCCTGACAAGCCTAAGCTGCAGCAACATTTCTATCCCCCCATTTTCTGAAATTCTCAGATGGACCAATATAAGGGATGGAAAAAGAGTTGGGATTTCCATTCTGGAGGAGGTGTGACGCTGACTTGGATGTGGTCATATTGGGTGCGACAAACCTGTGTAGAGTGTTTTGATGATCTGAAGGGAGCTGCAATATATGAATCCATCTGGTCTGGGAATACATATGTCTATAGGAATGATCATTTTGTGCCGGAGTTAATCAATCGTTGGAGCTTGAAAACGAATTCTTTCCATCTGACCCATGGAGAAGTAGGCAACAGTTTTTGTGATGTCTACATGATTTTAGGGGATCCAATTTTGGGAGATATTTATGATGAATTCATTCCCCCCAAGGTGACCTGTAATGATTCAGGGAAGACTTCGGACCTAGCTTGAGATTTAATGAAAGTTTTCCACTAGCGTAAGAATACCGCCACCACAAAAACCCACTCCATAAATGATCTCCAACCAGAGGAGTGGATGGAAATGTTTCTTATTAAGAATAAAGAGGAGGAACCTTCTTGCACACGTCCTATTAGTTTCCCAAGACCAGCAAAGATGGGTGCTCCTGGCACATTTTGGCCAATTTTGGAATCAGGAGGGTTTGATAGGTGGGGGTATGATGTGAACCAGAAAATTCCAGTGAAGATCTGTCTGGCAGGATTTTTGGCCTTGTAGATTAGTGTTTAACTTTTACCAGTTTTGGATTCTAAAGGAGGCGTGAGGTTGGGGACCTTTGTCGTTGCATCCAAGCTGGCTGAAAGGAACATGGTTGGGTTGGCTACCCCAGTTTTGGAAAAGATTCATAAGAGCTTACTTCATGTTTATATGGGTAAGTCTCCTCTAAGAAAAGTGGGACCATTCCAAGTTTTATGGGGATGGATCGCCACATACTTCAGGTTATATGTTGTATAATGTGGGGTACAGGTTCTTGGAAGTTCTTTTTGGCTGTCTGTTCAGGCCTTTTCTAGAATTTCTCCTTTATACCTCAATGCTTATGATTTGAAGATAAGGCTAAGAATGTTCAAGAAGTTTCATTTATTTCCTTATGGAAATCCTCCAATAGGGCGATTTTTTGACGATGGATCAAAGATCCTGGAGTTAAGGGCATATATGCTGGCATGTATAGATGGTACACTAGCCACGAGGATTGAAGAAAACAATTATATGAAAGGCCTATGCTCCATACAGATTCGTAGGTCAATTCAAATGTCTGCAACAAATTATTGTATCCCCTCCGGTGCATGTCAATTTAGAGTAGCATATGATGGTTGATCATCAACTATGATTTCTGACATATATGGAGAATACTGGGGAAGTATTTAATCTACCAGCTATTGGAGCAACAAGTCGATTGAATACCTTGTATGTCGAGAGCTGGGTAGCATCATACCCTGAAGGGGTACTGAATCATCATGTCCCTTGCGTGGGGACAAAGAAGAGAACCATTAGGAAAGTTGTTTTTAGTTTGGAAGGTGACTCTTCCTCACCTGGAGTTGATTCACTGGGTTCCTCACCCGGGGCTGATTCACCAGATTCCCAGGATGGGGACGATGAGGCACGAAATGCGTCAAATCGGCCGCATGGTAGATATAATCCACCTACCAGAATCAAGAGACCCACTCCGTCAAATCATGGTGAGTTATATCATTGATTAAATTTATTCTCCATTATTTTATAGAGAAGCAAGTTTCATTTTCTTATCATTTATCTATGATTGCTGGAGCTGGGAAGAAGTTGAAGTCTTAGATTATAGGACCCTCCTCACGGCCTTCTGGTGCACATTTTGAATATTTACAACTAGAGGTTGACCATACATGGCTGAAATTATATTGTGATGTTGAAACCCCCTGGATGGAATTATGTGAAGGGTTGCATATCCTTGGAGTAGGGAATCTTCGGGATTCCACTGACATCTGTTTTGAGGATAACCCCAATGAAGTGAGGGCTTACATCAAAAAGCTGGAGATGCTCATATATGACACTGATAAGTCAGTTCTTGTCACCAAGTGGGTGAAGGAAATGATGGACCATAGTACCACTGTGGGGATTGATACTTCATTAGACGAAGAGTGGCATGATTACATGGCTCCTAAAGATTTAAGTTTTCCTTCTTCTCATATTTCTATTTTCTTTGCAATTTGAATTTAATCAATGATTTTTTATTCAAGGAATTAATATTCTTCATCCGGTAGCTTGTAAAGGGGAGAACCACTAAAATCTCTTCGCCGCGGTATAGCCCTGGTGGTACCACTCTTGGATCAACTAAATATCCTCTTGATCCAGGCGAAGTATCTCTAGGCCATCAAACCATGGATGAAGAGTTAGAAAGTGTTTTATTTTCTCTAATACCATTTTTCGGAGATGATGACGCCAGTCCACCCAAAAATTCCATGAAGCAAAAGAATCGAAGAAAGAAGACCACAGTCAAACGTTTTATCAGTAGTGGTATGTCTTTCTGGTATTCATGAATCTTAACATATGAAAAAGTGTTCAAATTTCTCGGTATTGTAGGGGCTTCTTCAGTTTCCCCTTTAAGGTAAAGGATAGACCATCCTCATAGTACAATAGAGGGTGTTGGATAACGGCTGCAAGTTCATACTCAAATGGCTGTTCATGAAGAAATACTGAGAGCATATGAGCCAACATCTATTCCAAACATCGCTCCTGTTTCTGGTTCCATGAGAGAAAAGGTTTCTGGTAATTTAAAAAAACATCATAGAACCTCAAATGAGGAAACAACTGAATTTCATTCTATGATATATTAGGTTCAACACCTGCACTAGAACATTTGGAAACCACCATAGCTGAACACACAACTTTCTGTGAGGAATCTATTCGTGGTTAGAGATTTCTAGATGAAAGTCAAGAAGAAGACATGCCGAGTGCTCCCACTAGTGAGACTAACCTATGATCTGGGAAATCATTGGATAAAATGATGAAACTTGGAATATCCTTTGATGAAATTTTAGATCATGTTAAATTACCATGTGATTTATATGATTTTTTAGATCTAATTATAGAATCAACTAGACGTGAGTTTCATCATTTGTCATTTTAATCTTCTCATGATTACACTTCTAACCATGTTTGGTTAAAAATGTACAGTTCCATCTAAAGAAACTATAGAACCAACAATGCTTGAAAGGGGTGTTGACATTGATGTCAACCCTAATATTGCAGAGACACTGGCTCAGGTGGAACTTAACACGGAAGACCCTCCTGAAACCCATCTTGAAAATCCTGTTGAATCTAGGAAAGATGGGGAGGTGTCTTCACAAGATTCCGATATACTGTTAGGTAAAAGATGATGATATTTGTGGATTACTTAACCTGAAATAAAATCAATCAAATTTTAAAGTCCTTTTAAACTAACCATACTTTCAATTGACCAAATAAGGCTGTCAACTTCAATGGATAGATCTGGAGGTGAAGCCTCAGCATCAACCCAAACAGTAGCAGAAGATAAAGCAACCAGGGTTAGGGAAGGATCAGAACATGACACTTCCTTAAGTGAATTAATCCCTGACTATGTTCCTCCCTGTGATAGTGATGATGAATCATACCCATAGGTGCAAAAGTTGCTCCAATTCTCATGTCTCAAGGCATGAAAAAATATATGGAATATAATATATGAGGTACCTCTTGAATATATGCCTTAAAAAATTCCAAGTCTTTCATCCTTGTTTATCATTTTGGGACTTGGCGGCTTTGGATATCAAGAAATCCATGTCGCAGTGAAAAAAGTCATTCAAAGGAGGGAGAAAGAGAAAAGGTGCCATCAAGACCCGATTAGAGCTAGATTGCTGATCAATATTAGTGAATTTCAGGCTATAGTGCCCCGAGCTAAGGCTGATCATGCTACAAAGATGATGGAGATGAAGCAAAAGATCCAAGAGAATGTTGTCCAGTAGTTGCACCTTCAGCGAGATCTGGATTCTATTACTGAGGAACTTGACCAGCTTCATAATTGGTTGGAAGAAGTCCAAGAAGAAGGTATAAAATCCATCAAAGATGCCAAAGAAGCACTTCGTCGAGTTGAAGAGAGTGAATCTGGTTGAATAAATGAACTTCAAGTGGCTACTGATGAAGCTCAGGATGATGTGAAATAGATGAGAAGCTAGGGTGAAAGTGTTCTGTAATTTCTGAAAGAAAAGATAAGAGACTCCAGTCTGTGGATGTCCTTTTAATCTTGTTCATCAATAAAAAACAGTTCCTCTTCAATCATGATAATTTATCTTATTTTTACCTAATCCAATGGGCCTAGTAAACATATTTCTATTTTTACTAGGGTTATATAAACAACTCCACAAACTTTATCTTTTAATTTCTCTATTGCCTAAATCATAAAAAATGTATGTCTAGCGAGCTCGGACTCGAATTTTGTTCAGAGTACCCTTTATTGGTTCCCAATTTAAAGAGTACCATGTCCTTTTTTATTGGCAGTTTAAATTCATGCATGTTAGACTATAAAAAGGATAATATTTAAGGTCGAATTTCTTTGACCTAATGGATGATATTGACTCAATTCTTGATAATTTTCTTGGAAACATATTACCATATTCAAGTATGGAGGGTGAAAATTGTAAACTGTGACTTGATAAATTTTGAATCTGAGGAATGACATGGGAAAAGAGCTAAAAGGAATTAGAGGAAGTCTTTTGTATGAATAAAGTTTCCACTACTTGACAAACCTGTTATGGGGGCTTAATTATGTAGATCTAGCTAGGGCATAAGCTGCATAGTCAAATAGCAGTATCTTTTGGATGAAAGGTCTTTTATGTAGACAACTTATACAAGGCCACCTAAGGGAATGTTCTGCATAGTTAGGCAAAAGAACTCTCAGTTATTTGAATTTATGTTGCTAAAAGAAAAAGAAATTTTTATGGGGATTCAAATTTTCCAAAGCATAGAGATCGCTTTATAGAGAAAGGTACATGAATATGGGAGGATATTTATAATCAAAATTTTCAAATAATTGGAGTAATTTTTTATTATATGACATAATACTTTCAGATCATGAAAAATAGTATGGAACAAATATGTTAAAGATGGCAGTTATTTTCAGATCCCTAAATATCATCATTAAGACTAATAGGGACAAAAGACACTTCTCCTAAGAATGAAGCGACCACCACTTGACAAGGTTGATTTATGCAGGTCCAACTAGGGCATAAGCTACATAGTCAAATAGAAGCATCTTTTGGCTGACATGTCCGTTATGTTGACAACTTATGCAATGCCACCTAAGGGCACATGCTGCATAGTCAAGAAAAAGAACTCTCAAGTGTCAGACATTTTGCAACCAGAAGTCAAGAAAAGGGTTATGAAGATCATGAATATTATTTATATAATGTTGTCGCTGGGTCCGGAATTGAAATTTTGGATGTCACTACGTATCTCATTAGGATGAGAATCAAGCCACACGTAGTTCTTGAAATACGGTTTAACGTCATGCAAGATGAGAGCATGGAAGATCATAGTATAGATTTATAGAGCTCAGACCATAATGAGGGAGACACATTGTGCATTTTTTATAAACCTGATATGAATAAAGACCAGGGTGTTTCATATCACACCATGTGTTCCCAGGGGGACTTTTTGGTCAATGGATTGAAAGTGGAGTTTGGGGTTATCCCCCTAGGCTTGGGGCTGGACTCAAGGAATTATCAAGTGTTCCTACATATCCCATGAGGATGGGAATCAAGTTGTACATAGTTCTTGAAATACCCTTTGTATAGATTTTGTTCGTACATATGAGGGGTAAAGAAGACTTTATTGCAATTATAGCTAGACCCAAGATTAAAGACATGGGTGTCACTATGTATCTCATAAGGATGAGAATCAAGCCACACGTAGTTCTTGAAACATGACATGGTTAGAGACCACGTCAATAATTATTTTTATCGTGTGAGGGTATCAGGGATTGTTGTAGTTTATTGTTATACAAGACAAAAAGGTGAAAAAATAGTTTAAGGTCATATGCATGGACTAGTGCTATGCATTTTAATGTCCTGCAATAAGGAAAATGGGGGACTGTATAGTTTAATTTCATATATCTAGGACGATGGGACATACACTGTTTAATGTCATGTACGAAAAAAGTGAACTGACATGAATAAGAAGGTTAACAGGGGCTTCACGGATCAACATTGTTTGGGATGAAGGTGAATCGATGTGAAGAAAGTGGTTTTGGGCTTGAACCTTAGGAGGTTCCCTATGTACATGGCCTAGGAGGCAAGGATCAAAGTCTTCGTAGTTCAATTGAGAGGGATTTGACAATTAGGGTGTACTTGAGGACAGCGACCTGAATGTGATGTTGGGACATAAGCGTGATTCGTAGCATAGATAAGATGTCATGGTCGAAGCTTACATTAATCTCACGTGAGCCATGCTCAGTGTGAGAAATAAGAAGCAGCAACATACCTGACGATCATGTCGTGAAAGATGCAACCACAAAGGATGGTGTGGGTATTATGCAAGATTATCTTCCCAGGGAATGCCTGGAAACATAGTTTAAAAAAATAGTGCATACAGAGATCACAGTTTAATGTCATCTGTCACAGACATGGGTTACTTGACAGTTTAACGTCTTTCCACCCGAACGATGCATAGTTTAACGTCATGTTGGATGAAAAAGGGGACACACTTTAACGTCATGTTGGACAATAGAGGTGGCTATGCAGTTTAATGTTTTGTAGCAAGGATAGTAGAGGGGACTATGCAGTTTAATGTCATCCAGTAAGAAAAAAAGGTGTATTTGTGTTACACATAATACTTCTACAAGAATCTTGTGTTGGTTGGAGTTGTAATGAGTTCTCTATACATTTAGATTAAAGAATATGTTCCATTGGAGTAGATAATATTTATTGAGTAAGTTCCTTCCCACTTTGGCTCAAGCATTGGAGGCTTCTTTCCCAGTATCATTGGGGGTTTGTGGACCAATACCAATTCTCCTTCAATGAATGAACGAAGAAGAACTTTTTTTTATTGAAAGCTCATGTTATTCAATTCTGATAGACTTCTAAATGGTGCAGTGTGCACAATATTTTTTCATATAGTCATTCCAATTCATCCAATCACTTTTGATATTGTTCATATGTACATAATTGATCACAAATGGATACTCATCGAAGGTAATTAGAGTTAAATAGGTAAGACTGCTTCCGTTCCATATACCAATGAATATGGAGTTGATCGTGTAGTAGTGCGTGTGGTAGTATGATTAGCCCATAGAGTAAGAAATAGTTTATCAAGACATGACTTTTTATCTTTATCCACTATCTTTTGAAGTATGTTTGAAAGGGTCTTATTGAAAGCATCTACTTGACCATTGGCTGCTGCATGATACCGAGTTGAATGGTTGGATCTGATATTTTACTCTTGATACAATTTTCTTACCTCGGATAAACAAAAGTTGGTGACATTATCTGTTAATATGGTATAAGGAACACCAAATATGGTAATGATGTTAGACTTGTCAAAGCTAACAATGATTTTATCACCTACTTCATTGAGAGGTATTTCCTCTACCCATTTTGAAAAAAAGTTAGTAGCAGTAAAAATATACTTAAAATACTTAGCTATAGCCGAAGGATAAGGTCCTACTACATCCATTCCCCATATAGAAAATGGCCAGGAGTATTTATCCATGTGAAGCAACTCCGGGGGTTGATGAATTAATTTGGGATGCACTTGAAGAGGATGGCATTTTTTTTGTGAAGTCTGTACAATCTTGTGTCATTGAAGGCCAAAATTATCCAAGCCTTTGAATCTAATCGGAGAGTCTGTGCCTAGATTGGTGGGCACCACAAGCTCCTGAATGAACTTCTTTCATGACCATCACATTTTCTTCTCCATCAATACATTTGAAGAGAATATCATCAAATACCCACTTATAAAGGATCTTTTGGTGATTTGGACCTTCATAAGGAGTAAAATTAGCCACTCGTCACCGGATCTGCTCCTTCTCAGACCTATTTGGTGGAAGTTTCCCATTTTGAAGATATTTGATGATGGATGTTCTCCATCCCGTGGTATGACCATATGGTTTAGAAATATGGAAAATTTCATTGATTTCCTCACACATTGTTTGATCAAAATGTGAAACCATGCGGCGATGGGCTATGCTGATAATTGTCTCATCCTAATTTGGATCTGCAAAGGCGGTAGCTGCA
Source organism: Viscum album (assembly GCA_963277665.1). Taxonomy (NCBI): domain Eukaryota; kingdom Viridiplantae; phylum Streptophyta; class Magnoliopsida; order Santalales; family Viscaceae; genus Viscum; species Viscum album. The sequence goes on along the minus strand of OY728126.1, from coordinate 108,812,016 downwards.
TTAGCTAGTGAATCCTCTTGGAAATTTCATGATCGCGGGACATAGGACAATATTGGATCTGAGGGAAATTCTCTGACGTAATCACATAATGGTATTAACTATTATTTTCTAATAGATTATTCCCCATTGATTTGTTTGATTACCAATTCTGAATCACCTTTTACCTTTAAATGATCCATTCGCACATGAAGGGACAATTCCAAGCCTGTGATGAGAGCTTGATATTCAGCCTCATTTTTGGTACCACCTTCTGATAATATAAAATAATAAGGCAGTACTTCTTTTTCTGGGGAAATAAGGTCTATTCCAATTCCAACCTTGTTGAGTTCAGGATTTTCCATTTTCATTCCTGTTGGACTTCTAGAAGCACCATCAAAATATATTTCCCAAATTTGGGAATTATATTGAATAGGGATAACCACTTCATCAGGAAGTTCAGTATTAAATGATGTATCTTCCACGGATGGATGCTCAGCAAGGAAATCAGCCAGGGCTTGACCATTTATTGCCTTTTGAGGCACAAACTGAATATCAAACTGCTGAAAATAATCGCCCACTGTACTAGACGTCCTGTTAGCAGAGGAAGACTGAGGATAATTTTGAGTGGGTTATTATGAGATACCAATTGGACCTCATGATGTTGTAGATAATGCCTCAATTTCTGAACTACAAAGATTAATTCCAGGCAGCACTTTTCAATATTTGAATACCGAGTTTTCGCATCATGCAAAGTGCGACTGAGATAGTAAAGGCTGTTTTCACTCCCAGTATCATTATTTTGGACGTGGAAGGCACCTAGTGATCACTCTAAAGCTGTCACATAGAGAATAAGTAATCTTCCTTCAATGGGTGGCATTAATACTGGTGGAATTAAGAGATATTTCTAAAGGGTATCAAATGCCTCTTGGCAATATTTGGTCTATTGGTCGGTGACTCCCTTCTTCATTTATTTGGTGAAGGGTAAACACATGCCTTCCAAATTGGCAATGAAACACCGAATATAGGCCAAGTATCCTTGAATTCCTCTTAATTCCTTCAAATTTCTATGAGGTGACATACCAAGGATTGATTTTGTCTTCTCGGGATCAACTTCGATACCATGATGGCGTACAACAATGCCGAGAGATTTTCCAAAGGTTATCCCGAAAGAAAATTTCAAGGGGTTCAACTTCAAATTGTGTTATTGAATTTTGTTGAATATGGTTTCCAGATCGGCCAAGTGGTCAGAAAGTTGTCTGGATTTAACCACCAAATCATCCACATAAGATTCAACAAATTTCTTTAAAAAGTGGTTGAAGATATGGGGCATGGCACGTTGATATGTTGCACCTGTATTCTTTAAGCCAAATGACATTACTAGATAGAAAAACACACCATGAGGGGCTCTGAAGGTAGTAGATTATTCATATTTTGGAGCCATTTGGATTTATTATACCTAGAGTATCCATCCATGAAAGAAAGTGCTTCATAGCCAATAGTTGCATCAATTAGAAGTTCTGTAATCGGGACTGGAAAATCATCTTTAGGAAAATGCTAGATAAGATCTCTGAAGTCAGTGAAAACACTAATTTGTCCATTATTATTTTTCATAGGGACAATATTAGCCATCCATTTGGGATATTGAACTTATCTACGGAATTTATCCTTAATAATATTATCAACTTCAGCTTCAATTTTGGAGGCATAATTTGGGTGTCTTCTTCTTGCTTCTTTCATGAATCCTCGATGTTCTTCCAGAAAACCCAAATGATGAGTGACAACATCGGGATAAAGACCCAGTATTTCTGTATAATTCCAAGAAAATACATCTTGATTTTGCTTTAGAAATGAAGTATACATTTATTGTTCTTCATGAATCATGGCTGCACTAATCAAAGTTGGTCTTGGATCTTATTTGGTACCCAGATTTATTTATCTAAGTTCATCCATAGTGGTAGAGATACCCTTTTCAAATAATGGAGGAGCATACCTGAGATCTTCCTCTTCTTCTTCAATATTTGTTACTTATTCTTTATCTACTTTCATTGTATATGACAAACCAGAATTTCCATGATCAGGGGAGAAGTTAAAATTTGAACATCTTGAAGAAGAGGCTTCCATTTCTGAACCTATTGATGATGAAGTGTATTCATGGGGTGATAGATAGGATATGGTGGATTGAGAATTGACATCATTGTTTTCATTTTGTATTTCTATACATTATTCTGGCCTAGTTGATGAAGTATATAATTTCTGGATTTCAGTGGAATAAATGAAGCCATCTCCCTTTATGCTTTCATCACTGCTGGGCGAATCAACAATTTCTCCCATGCTATCTAGCTTAGTAGTCGTAATTGAAATTATGTAAGTTTCCATAAGATTATCTAGATTTAGGTCCATCTTGTCAATTTTACTGATAGGTTACACATAATCTGTACCCACATTTATGAATAGGTTTACTGGATTCTTTTCCAAACCACTGGAGCATTAATTTTGGTGACCTTCTTTGCCGTGGATTTTTCCTTTCCCTCCATGTGATAAAATTATGTCTCGATGTATTGAGATTCATATGTTCTGAATGGGACCTTGTCACCATAAAATTCCCCAATTTGACCATAGAAACAATATTTGAGACATTGATGGTGTGAAGAAGGCACGACTGCATGTTGATGTAGCCAAGGTCTTCCAAGAAAAATGTTGAAGGCTGTGTCCTGACGAACAACCATGAAATTTGAATTAGAAACAAGGTCTCCAAACTGAATTCTATGAGTAATTTCACCCAGAGGTTCTTGTTCATTCTTATCATATCCTTGCAACATCAAAGTAGAAGGAGATAAATCAGATTCGATGAGGCCCAATCGATGAAGTGTACGAATGGGAATGATATTGACTCCTGATCCATTATCAATGAAAGCTCATCAGATGTCTATATCATTGAATTTTATAGATAGATACAAAGGTATGATATGCCCATGTAGAACATCATCTTCATCTTTATGTGTAAAATAAATCACTGCATCACATTCTGCAGGATAATTCTCTCTATGGTAGATCTCAACCGCAACAATTTTAGTTTTGAATTCTTGAGGACTTGAAAAAGCCTCGATAAGCACCTCCCGAATATCTTTTGATAGATTCAAGGCATCCAGAATTGATAACATAGATGGTACATGGGCCTAATGTTTCAAGACATCATACTTTTGTTCCAAAGGTCTGCGTTTCCCATCATGAAAATGTGGTTTTGCAGGTGCCTTGGAATTTGATGCTTTGGCAGTAGATGCATCTCGTATAGGCGTAGGAGTTGGAAACACTCCCAGATTCGGTAGATTAGACCGACTAGCTCTATCTATTTTCTAAGAGGAATAAGGTGTAACTTCTAACCAGTCCTCCAAAATAACTGTGTCAGGACTGAATTATCCATGAGTGAAAGAACTTTCTTGTTCTTGTTGATCCCGCCGAATGGCTTTACTATGTGTTTCTGCCGCATATACAGTTCTAGAAAGGGTAGGATTGAAATAGTGGCTTCTGGAATATCCATGAATTCCCTGGTATCCTAGACCTATGTTCCTTCCTCTAACTCCTATGTTAGATACAGGTAACTTAGGCTCATCATGATCGAAACTGTCATTATCATATGGATCTGTTAAATGAATCATGTTAACAGAAACAAAGATCAATTCTTCATCTAATAAAGATTTTTCCTGATGAACCAGTTCAGGCTGTGCCGTTTGGTTGGGTGGTGCCCGTGCTTTTGAAGTAGATGGCATAAAATCTTCCAGAGTCAAAGACAACATAGTCTTTGACACGATCTTGTCTTCTTATGACTACTCTTATTTCTTCAAATTATTCTTCTTATTTGAGGATTTTCCTTCTGATGAAGGGGGTTTTTCTGTGGAAGACATAGAAGAAGACACAATTGGTTGATTCAATTGTGTTCGTAAAATTGCACGAGTTCGATTGATCATTTTCCTGACCATCCAATCATTATATTTCTAGGCATTTTTTACTTTTGACTTTATGCCACTCGCCTTCTTCATCTAGATCAGTAGTAGTAACACATGCTACCTAGGCTGAAGAACCTTTCAATTTTACTTGTCTAGAGTCCTCCATCTTTTGCATGTGGTCTTTGAAGACAAAAAACTCATGAATGAGATTCCCCAACATCTGATGAAATGGGCAATAGTTGGGTAGGTCTTCATCTCCTTCTTTGTTCGGATTTTTGGGCCTTGGAAACTGAACCAGATTGTTTCCCAGAGCCGAGATGAAGTATCCAGGAACATATTCATTTCAGAAAGAACAAAATTTGTTCTTTAAATCCTAAAATAGTTTCTGCCTTTGATCTCATTGATTATCTTGAAGAGGCGGCCGTTGTTGTTGAAGCTCAAGAGGTGGAGCCCTTCGATATGATGAAGGTTTTGAAGTGAAAGCAGTTACAAGTGCTTTTTTAAGTGTAACTGTAGTAGCCTCTACTTTCACTATTCTACGTACTGGAACTGATGTAATTACATGAGTTTTAGCCTTAATCATTATAAGAGAGTCTTCTATCAGTTGAGAGATTGATGTAAGGTCTCAAAATCCTCCTATGTATTTCACAAGGATCAAGAGTGCACATAATTCATCACACAGATTTTCCACACAATTTGGAAAAAACTCTTCTTGAGGGAGTGTTAAGCTTAAAGATTATTTTATTCCCTTCTAGTGAGAAATTAAATCTAAAACTCTTTAATTTTCTCTTGGCTTACAATTAGTAAGACCAAATACTATCGTCTTTGGCAATGTTGAGCTAAATTGAATAAGGGACCTCTGATGGAGATCTTCCCACCCAGTAATTGACTGAGATTTCAATCATTTATACCAGAAAAAAGTAGGTCCTTGTAATGAATACACAAAACACCTAATCTTAACTGATTCTTGTTGTTGAGGAGTTCTAATCATAGGATCACAACGAGAAACAAAATGTGTTAAGTGTTGTTCTGGATCTCTAGAACCATTAAAAATTGAGAATTTGGTACTCAAAAAATTTTATGGGGGAGGGATTGCATCCACCCATTCACGGTAAGATCTATTTTATGGTTGAACTTGTTCACACTTTCCTTCCATAGCTTCTAATTGAGTTGTTAATGATTCAATGGTAGTCATTAATTTTTGAGAAACATCTGGTTGAGCTTGGACCTGAGTATGTGCAATAACTAGAGTTTGGATGGGTGTGGTGACCGGTACTGCCACTGATGGTAGTATTTCCGGTTGCTTTCGTGTATGACCTATAGGATTAGAACTGTGAGGGTGTACTTGTAAAGGGCGATATTATTGATCCATCCGAGTAACTAAAAAAAATTCTCTTGATTGATTAACTCCATCATGCTTAGGAGGAAGACTACCTTGAAGTAGTTCTGCATTTAACCTCCTTAACTCCTTCATTTCTTCTTCTTACTATGTGAACCTTTCCTCTAATTAGAGTGATTGGCCTTATCCATAGTTAGGGTGGGATTTGACCTGACTTTTACCCTTTTCCTTGGCATGTGCCTTTCTGGAGTATGGAAGGGAATTACCTGAAAGAATGTCTTTCCCCTGGGAAACCCTCTGTCTTCTGGTACGCACACCTCCTTCATTTGTTTATGTGTGTACAACCTCTTAAAAAGGAACTTATTCATCTGATTCCTCTGAGTGAGACTCATGTTTTGGGGGATCAGTGACAATGGCATTGATGACATTTATCGATTCATAATTCATCACATCCCTCCTGTCAGCACTTCTATGATACTTTCTTCTTCCATGTCTTTTTTGAGACAATTACTTTGGTTTGGTTGATCCCTCAGGAACTTCTTGATGAACCATACTTTGGAGGGAATATATTGATAATTCGGCTCTGCATTCCACTTTTGGATTATTCCCTAATCGAGAAAAGACTAAATTTTGCTGAGGAAGAGATTGAGAATTTAAAAAACTCCCAAATCTGGTGGACTGGGTCTATTACTATTTTTATTGCTCAACTTCTCGAATCCTGTTTGTTGATCCAGAGGGTTAAGTTAAAAGAGTCCCCATTCTGGAAAGCTGAGGTGGTTCTTGTGCTTCTACATATGAAATAGTCCTAAAATATCTCTTAATTTTGCGGATTTTAGTTCGTAAATTGGCCGTATGCATCATCTGACATCCACTCAAATAGCCTGGCTCTCATGACCATTGGATTATTTCTAACACTTCTGTCACCTGATGATGCGCATGCTCTAAATGTGAAGCCTGTTCGATATTCTCATTTGTTTAATGCAAGAGTAATTCGACAACTTGTTCTTTATATGCCTGACTTTGGGAAGAACTAGTTGAGGCCTAATCTTGAGAAAGACTTTGATTACACACAAAACTATTTAGCTATGGCCATCCATGGGAAATATCATTGTATGAGACCACTTTTGAATGGCTTTTTTGACTGGAGAGCATAGTGAAATGAAATTCTCCATGAACACCCCATCCTATGATATGAATACCAGATGGGGAATTGGTAATTAACTAGCGCAACCTTTTTAATGCGCTAAGGCATGTACACTGAAGGACTCTCTGCTTCTTTTCAACCTTTGTATATAGTGAAACTGAGAGTGATGCCAAGTCAATTTAGCATTTCAACCCTTCTATTATCTTAACATGGTTCTAATTTTCATCATAAGATAATATTTTCTCTTTTAAGTGACAAAGAGTTTTCGATATGTTGAGAAGAATATCGTGAATATAATCTTCTATCAATGTTTCTGTAATATCATACTGAGAGTCAGCCAAAGGAAAAAACATGACGGGTATATCAACTTTCTCCAGTTGTTTTCTCATATTCAACACTTCCTCTTGGTCATTTGATGAAGATTCTTCTACCTGATTGGACCCAATCGGGTGCTTCTTGGTTGCTTCATCTGATTCAACAAGATTGGTAGAGAATTCATTTGTCAAATTAGTAGATGAATGTCCCAGGGGTGGTTTGTAGAATGACCTACACCTCGGGCTATCTTCTGATTGAGAAAGTATTTCAACTACTAGAGGTATGGCCTCAGACATGACTGGATTCACATTTTCAAGTGCCTTAAGATAAGAGGTCTTTCTCGTTTCTACATTATCTATTGATGAATTTTCTAGGCAATGTGAATTACTACTGTGGAGAGAACTTTTGCAGCTAAATTAATCATCATGAGGATGACCATCATGGTGGGTTATAACAAAAGATAAAACCTCTTGCTCCTTGGTCTTCTAGCCACGCAGAGGTAATTGTGGCTCTCATCTGAATATGAAACTTTGAGATTGACCGAATTGTCATGAAGCAAGCCTTCATGAGATAGTGTATGTTTAAGACCATAAGAATTATTGTTGTTACTCCTAGAATCTAGAAATGAGGGAGTAGAATATTTAGTTGCAACAGAAAATTTCCTGAGGGCTTCAAGAAATCCATCATTGAGCAGGCCTTATTGCAAATTGGCTCTTGATTTTTCAACTGTGCTGGATGAGACTTTTTCTGGGACTCCTTCTTACTCACTTTGGAAACCACTTGTTGATGAAAGTGGTTATTATGGGAAGGTGTATGTGCCTACTCCGAAGAAATGGTCAGGTTAGTCTGACTATTTCCATTTAAATCGGGTGTATGTGCTAGACTTGATTGTCCATATGACATGGGTGAGATTACACCACAACCCTCCTGGACTGGAACAGAGGTGTGTATCTGCTTCGGAGTGACATGCTAATGAGTCACTCCACTCATAGGGATAGATTTATGTTTATTTCCCTGTGATGTTGTTGAAGTTGTTATTATATTTTGATAGGTATCCAGAATATGGGCATGGATTTGCTTCTGATATTTCACCGTTGTCAGAATGTGCTTGGTGACTTCAACTTCTAGAATGCGAATATACCTCAATTAAATGTTAGGAGTAGCTGTGTGTTCGTGCTCCTATCCTCCTTTTCCTGTCAGTGAATTCTAACAGTACTCATGTGTGGGGGGAGAAAGTTGTGTCTGCCTCCTGTTTGTCATTGGGGCTTTCCAATTGACATCTCTGGGTGCTACCTAATGAGACTGTTGGTTAGCTTGATGAATTGTAGGGTTATGTGCCTATTGATTATTCTCCATCAAATATGATTGATGAACTTCCTTCAATACTGGCAGAAGAGACTACTGGTAGAATTGATGAGTGTAAGCATATGTATGTGCCTATTTACAGGTGGTCACCACATTTGGTTGGCAAGCTTGATTGGATGATGTAAGATGAGCCTGCTAACTGGATGATGAATTATAAACAGGTGTATATGTCTGCCTATAGTACTCCACTAAAATTGCCTGGCGGGATTGGTGTGTTACTACCAGACGAGTATACTGAGTAGTGAAATTAGGACGGACGGGTGTATATGCATGCTCGTTGTTTTCCATCAAGTTATATTGATGGACTTCTCCGGAGGGGGAAGAGGTAATAACCTGCTTTTTGTTGACCAAATTTCTCCTTTGACGGTTCTTCTTGTGTGCCCAGGTCTGGGGAACCTGATCCGAACACATAGAGGTGATACCCTCATCATGTTGAGGATGCACTACTTCACAAGTCTGGCGGAAATTTTTAGTGGGAGTCCTCAGGATGGACTCCTATCTTTTTGAACCGACGCCTTGAGTGACCTCTTCATTCAACTACCTATAATATTGGAGGGACTGGTTGTTGTGTTCCGTGGATAACCAGCTGAAACAGTTGGAGATGGTGGTTGGCACCACCTACTTCTTGACCACTGTTCGTCGCTGTCCGGACATCCAGGGTGAATTGTTAACTTGGAGGGATTATCAAGGGGCCTCCAGAGTCGGGATGGTACTGTGTAGATGGTATTCCCTCACCAATGCATTAGAGACCCGGCATTGAAGACGCTGAGTATGTGATGTCGTTCTCAGAGCAGACAAGGATCCAGCAGGATAGCGGCCAATGTATTCACATGTGTGAACTTTAAATAAGCCATTTTTTGTTTCAGAGGGATATTGGAAAAGAGTGTATGTTTAATATAGCAGACATAATCAAGATAACATTGGCCAGACTACATCTTTTGGATGAGCACATATGTTATTGATGGTTTTTTTGGCCCTCATATTGAGTTTAATAGGGGCCTAATAAATAAGTAAAACATCATTTAACTTGGTTAAGGATTCATGTCGCGTTCACCATTTTTTTTATCTTCTAGAAAAGGGGATGACCTTGTTTGTTTAAGGTTCAAACTTTTCAATCAGTTTCTAATGGGTTTATACGTAGAACCAGAAACATCCAATGATTCTATATCCATTTGGACCCACTTTCCAAAGGTAGGTGCTCATTAGTTGTGGATTGATGAGGCGTAAGAATTTTCATTGGTCGAGAGCATGGGAGGTCAGGCTCATCACACATTTTTAGGGGAATTTTTACCTACATTGGGACTCTCTTATAGATATATGTGATGTTCACAAATCCTTATTAAATCACCAATTATGGAAATGATTTTTCCTATATATTTAGCAATAAATGATTGATATGTATAGCATTTATAGAATCTTATATATGTATTTAAGGTTCTTCATTGATGGAGAATCATTCGTATGTGTTAGAGACTCTTATTCTGTAAGAACCCCGGTTTTGGGACTCTGAGACTTTGAAAAAATTCTTGATGTCATTCCAGAGTAGGGCGTTCAGATGGCATGCAATTCCGAGGCCCGGTGATCCCGGAATTAATAATATAAAAATGTTCAGTATTTTTAAATTACGCATTCATGGTCAACTAAATAAAATGTGATATCTCTTAGAAGGTTGATTGGATTGAAAATCCGAGACACCGGTTGGGTCCGGAACGCGGTGTTTACCTTAGGTGCGACATAAAATGAGTTGGCGCAGGACGTTTGGACCCCTCACTCATTAGGGGTGTGTTAAATTGATAAATTAAATTAAATTATTCATTTAATAGCGAAAACCTGTGTAATTCCTAAACGGTTGCTCGGATGGGAAAACTGAGGGCACTGTTGAGTCCGGAGAGTGTCGTTTACCCTAGGCAGGGTGTAAAATTTACGGGCGCGGTCCTGCTGTGAGAAATGTCACCCAAGGGAAAAATGGTCATTTCAGAATGTTCACCTAGTGATTTTTATCACTGAAATTCTTTTTTGAATATCATTCGAACGAATTCTCGGAATTGAAAAATGAGACTTCCGTTGAGTTTGAAATGGGGCGTTTTGCCTAGGCGTGAGATAAAGTAGGCGGGCACAGAGGTTTTAGAATCTGTGCCCGTTGGGTGAGTTTTAAGTGATTTTTTATAAATTCACTAAGTGTTGAGGGAGGACTCATTTTATTCCTCCCTCCCTCCCTCTATCTCTAGATTTCTTTGTCGTTCTTCGGCGTTCTACACTGTTCTTTACCGGATTGAAGAGCAGACTCCGGCGGATCCAAGCAAGATCGAGCGGACGCGTCGCCAACGATGAACAGATCCAACGAAGTAGGATTCTTGTTGAATTTCATGCCCTCGTCGATTTTCACAATTTCTTCATCATTTTCAAATTTGAATTTTTTTTATAGTTTTTAGAATTTTTGGCATTGGCCGAACGAACATGGCCAATGCCTGAGCCCCGTTCAATTCCTCGTTCTTGAATGTTCTTAGTCCCAAAGTTTCGGGCGCGCGCGAACCTCGACGGATTGATGAGCATGGGAAGGCGTCGTGAAGATCTGATCCCAGGGATCCCGAAACCGGGGTCAGATAATTTTTCCGATCACTGGATTGGTCGGGGGGGACCGGTCGAAGGCTCATCTCTAGAGAGGGGTGGCGGCTGGAGACCGAACCGGTGGCGGAGTGGGGCGGCCACGTCTTGGAATGCGGCAGAGCTCGGGGGTTCGGGTCAGCGGTGACGGGTGCGGCCGACGTGGACGAGCAGCTTCCAGGAGCTGGGCTAGCCAGCGGTGGAGGCGAAGCGGGAAGGTTCGACACAGTGTAGCAACGGTGAGGCCGGGCTTCGGATAGGACGACAGAGCTCAGATGTGTGGCCGGGTCGTCGTGGTGCAGAAGAGGCCAGGCAGCGTGGGACAGTGAGGTGGCGTTGGCTGCGGGAGGAGGAGGTGCCGAGGGCTCCGGTCACAGTCGGAGGAGGTAGCCCCGTGGCGTAGACCTCAGGGGCGGAGTAGCGAACCAGGACCCACACTACGTGTGTCCTACTAGGGCGTCAACGAGGACCGGGCAACTGGCCGGTTTGCTGGGAGTCGAGGACCTACAAAATGCGGGTCCTGCTGCGGCGTCGAAGAAGACCGGCCACATGGCCGGTCGGTTGGGAAAAAAACTGGACCTACTTGGGTCTGGTGGTTTGGGGAAGGCTGTAGCCAGTGGGCCGCAGCATGACTGGCCGGACCCGCGGCTAGGCCACGGGCCTGCGACTCGGACCGGGCCGACCGGGGTGGACCGGCCCGATTAGGTCCCCTTGCATTCGGGGGGCCATATCTCTTAAACGGCGACTCTGTTGGATGCACCTTCTGCGGTTGTGGGACCGTATCGACAAGGAGGCCCTTTTAAAGTGAGTTTCGGAGTTTTTGGGGTCTTGCACCCAAAGGAGGGTTTCCTGAGGCGTTTTATTTTAATAATAAAAAATTATTATTAAATTTGCGACGGGCATGGCTCACGAGATGGACATCCATTTGGCGCGCCGTCAGAGGCGTGAAGGCCCCAGAGCTGAGACGATCCTTCCATGGTTGGTTCAGAACCTTTGCAGGTTGGTTTCATTGCTTGGCAGCATGAAACAGAATGTGATCAATTAATTAATTAATTGTTGCGTTAGACCTAACTCCTGCTTGAGATGTCTCATTGGAACACCGTCAGTGGCAGTGTGACCGCAGTCCTCATGTGGACTTTTTGAGACATTTTCTGAAGCGTTCGGGTTGGAGACAAGGTATGGGGCCCACGTGGCCTAGTTCGCACATTTTACGGTGAAACATCCCTTTTTCACCCGACATCCATTTAGGGTGTTTGAGTACTCATTTATGAGTGTTTTCCTGAGGGGATTGCAACGGTGAAATCCACCCGCATAAATTAGGACTCGAGGTGTGGGCCCCACATGGCCCCATTTGCGTATAATGCGGGAAGTTGCAGCTTCTGCATCCGGAGTCTTTGTTGGCATTGTCAGCGGCATTGTGACCCTGACATCGAGACGAGGTTGACCAGGGTGGTTTCAGGTGATGAAGCTGGGGTTGATGTGTGGGCCCCACAGGCCGTCATTTGAGCTGTGTGCAGCGTACTACGACTTTTTCATCGGATGTCCGTTCGAGGAAAATGAATAGTCGTTTTGATGTGTTTTTTTGAGAGCATCGCGATGGAGCAGTTCTCCCGACCTTTTTCGAGATCGTGGGGTGGGTCCCACCTGGGCTGGCTACGGTGAATAGTACCTTATTCACCGGTTGACCGTTTCAGGCGAGTAAATGGTCCATCCCACGTGGTTTCCGCAAGGATTGCAACGGTGTGATCCGTTTGGGCACGTGGAGCCTCTATTGAGATCTTATTAAATGTGGAAACATTAAAGGGTTGTTGTGTGGAGGTCCCTTTCATGCACTCCGAACCAACGCATGATAGCGATGTTGGTAACACCCGGTGATGCTAGTTGTAGTGTTGAGTTATCAGACCCATTTCCAGGTCTACCCTCCTGCAGGGCTGGGGAGTGGGTCGCCTGACGGCTTATTCTGGGACTACCCTCTAGTAGAGACTGGGCAGTGGGCCGTCTGTCGACGTGTTACGGGTCTACCCGCCAGTAGGGTTGGGAAGTGGGTCGCCTGTCAACTTCTTTCAGGTCAAACCTCTAGTAGAGACAGGGCAGTGGGTCTCATGTCGACGTGTTCCGGGTCTACCCTTCAGTAGGGCTGGGTAGTGGGTCACCTGTCGACTTCTTTTAGGTCTATCCTCTAGTAGAGACTGGGAATTGGGTCAACTGTCGACGTGTTCCGGGTCTACCCTCCAGCAGGGTTGGGCAGTGGGTCACCTATCGACCTCTTTCAGGTCTACCCTCTCGTAGAGATAGGGCAGTGGGTCACTATTGATGTTTTCTAGGTCAACCCTCCAGCAGAGATTGGGAAGTGGGTCACCTGTCGACTTTTTTCGGGTTTAACCTCTAGCAGGGCCGGGCAGTGGGTCGCTTGATGATGTATTAGGGTATTCCCTCTAGCAGGGCTGGGCAGTGGGTCACCCATTGGCATTTCAGACATAGGCATTCTTATGAGGCTAGTTGGTGACATTTTCTCCGTGACTACCGGACCGGGACCATGGGTTGTACGGGCCAGTGATGTGACAACATTGATGTGACCTTAGGACATACGATGATGAGGTCCACTTTTCCCACTGAGACGCATACTTGCGACATGACCTAAAAGATGTGTGGGCGAGACAGTGCCTCCCAAAGTGAATAGTATCGAGGTGCGGTGATTGATCCCCTTTGACATGTACCTCCTAGGTTAACTTGCGAGACGTTTGGGATCAGTGGTGTACATCCTTTGAACTATCAGTGACTCTTATTGGGCTGAGCTTGGTGATAGAGATCCCCTTACACACTCATTTGGGTTTCTCGTTGTATATATATATATATACACCCTATTGTTGTTCCCACTCCTTGGGTTCGGTTACTCTTCTTCTAGGAGGGGCGAAGACGCATGGGATATGCCACGTGATTTCTGTGTCTAGCTCTTCTTGGTTGGACGAATCTACTCTCCTGCTATAGGCAGCGAATACTCGACGAGAAGTTCGTCTTCTCACCATCTCTAGCTCTTTGCGTCTGGACGAGTATGCTTCCTTTCTCTTGTTGGGTTGAGCTGTACTCTCTCTCTTTTTCATTGAGTTGGCTGCGTGTGTGTGTATAGTTTCTTAGGCAAAGGCCTCTTCTAGTTTATTGTGCCTTTGGTGCTAGTTGCCATCCCCTACCCTATGGAGGCGGGCTTGGGGTAGTTGTGTCTTGAGCCTCTATAAAGGCCGGGTCATACAAAAGTGGTATCAAAGGTGGTTCGTTCCATGGGGTGATGTTCGGGCATCCCTAAAAAGGAATTGGTTGAGTTTTGGGGCAATAGTGCCAACGTTTCTCGAGAGTGGCTCTCAGGCCAGGGAGTCCAGGGATGGTGCGATGACTGATGTATCCATTCATAAGGACCCTGATAAACCGCTTGTTGACTCAGCACACTGAGACACTTGTTGCAGGGAATTTTATTCATGTATCATATTGGATTAAGTCCTTGACTGTCCTTTTTGATTCATCCCCCCATCGTTGTTGATATATATATGCTCATTTGACCGTGGTTCTCCTTGATTGGGTTCAGGACGTCTCCACGATGATAGCCAGCTAGGATACTAGCTCCGGTTCGTGATGACGATTCCATGAGCGAAGAGGCCTCAGTTCAAAATCCATAATATGATTACCCTTTCTCCAGGAGGACATGCAGTAGTGCCTCCACCAGTGGAGTATCTGATAGTACCGGCAGCGAGGGCTGATGACGAGCGCAGGCTGGGCGTGCTACGTGAGTTCTAGTGGCAGAGACCGCTGAGGTTCCACGACGATCTATACCCTCAGACAGGGAAGGGTTGGTTAGAGTTAGTGGTCCACCTCTTCATTCTTGTTCGGACACTGACATGTTAGATGGTGGCTTTGACAGCCAGTCGTTTTCCACCGAGCAGTTTGGCGCTAGTAGAGCCATGGTTACTTAGATGCACAATGATTTGGTACTCTCGTGGGATAACTTCTACCAGCTGTTTCGTGAGGAGTGATACCCCTCTTACATACTCTTTTCACGGTTTTGGGAACTGCAAGAGCTTCAGCGGGGAGTGATGGCGGTGGCTGAGTACAGGACTGGGTTTACAGACCCTACTCGGTACTCTTTGGACGTGGTTCATGATGGAAACTTTCGAGCACAGAAGTTTGAATGAGAGCTCTTTAGAGGAGATTCGTGCCAGCGTAGTGCCCTCGTGCATCCTCACCCATCTCAGGGTGCTGGGACAGGCACAGGTGACAGAGGAATTTCTGGTAGAGGGACGTCGATTGGCGGGGCCTCGATGCCAGAGGTTTCCCCTTGGTGAGTCTCAGACACATGGTCGGGGACAACGTAGAGCACCGATATAGCCCAGGGAGGACTAGTGCTATGTTTGTGATGTGCGAGATCACGTGGCGTGAGACTACTTGACCGAATGTGATGAGTCTTCCAAATAGTTGGTAGATGAACTGCCATGACAGAGGCAATGTCGTGATAAAAAAACTCCCAGGTGAGGAAAGGGTGGTCCCCAGGGAGGCGGTGTTGGCAGAAATAAGGAAGAACTGTGGTTGTCGGATGACGTTTTGAGGTCCTTCCACCACCACTAGGCGGCCAATGTCATGATCAAGGAGCAGACGGACGGGGCCGTGGGCGGCTGTGTGCTGTGGCTGTTTACAATTCTCCAGTGCAAGAGATGATAAGTGATACGCTCTGTTTATTTTTTTACTTTTCTTAGTAGAACTTGTAAGACACAACATGAGGTACTCTTTCGTCGAACTCCTTGCTCGAGGGGTTACCGAGGGTGACGTGGGGCGTCGGTATACCCTATGTGGGTGCTGGTGGTGTTAGTGGTTCCCTAAGAATGTGGAGACACTAACTTTGGGAAGAGTTCTTTGTGGTTTTCTCAGACCACCAGTTTCGTAGGTACATCCCCGCACAGAGAGACTTTAACCGGAGACGATGATGTTGACTGGATTTTCTACAGGAGGGTACAGCTTGTCTATAGTTGATGAAGCCGACTCCTTTTCTGGTTGAGCGTGTAATAGAGTCTTGGTCGTGATGCACCGACTGTGAAAACTAGTGTAACCGGATATCCTTGGGTGTTTCACTAGATGGGTATTCTGAAGGAGGGAATCACGAGACCATGTTCTAGGAGAAAACCGTGATTTCGGTTGTGACATGGAATGTATAGGTGCGGCCGAGAAGCACCCCAGAGTTTCTTTGCGCCATTCGGGAATTGTGCAAATGGTTGAGAGGTTTCCTACCGTCTTGCCCTACCCTCCCAACAGTAGGATTGGGTGCACAATGTCTTCCACGTTTCGAAGATGATGAGGTGTGTGCGTATTACGATGAATGTCCTCGAGAGTAGAAGACCTTATAATAACTATCCCTTTGGTTCACGTGTTGTGTAAGGGCGGTGATGTGCAAGTTTTCTTGGGCATGAGAGAGCTAGGTGTGAGCTCTGTATCCCGATTTCTTTTTCCTAGTTTTGCTTTTCGGGGAAGAAAAGAATGAAGGAGGGAATGATGTAAGAACCCAGGTTTTGGGACTCTGAGACTTTGAAAATTTTCTTGATGTCATTCCAGATCAGGGCGTTTAGACGGCGTGCAATTCCAGGGCCCGGTGTTCCCAGAATTAATTATATAAAAATGTTCAGTGTTTTTATATTACACACTCGTGGTTAACTAAATAGAATGTGATATATCTTATATGGTTGATCAGATCGAAAATCCGATACCACTTTTGGGTCCATAACGCGGTGTTTACCTTAGGCGTGACATAAAATGAGTCGGCACATGACGTTCAAACCCCTCGCTCGTTGGTGGTGTGTTAAATGGATAAATTAAATTAAAATATTCATTTAATAGCTCAAACCTAAGTAAATACTAAATGGTTGCTCGGATGGGAAAACTGAGGGCACCATTGTGTCTGGAGCATTCCCTTTACCCTAGGCGGGGTGTAAAATTTGCGGGCGCGGGCCTGCTGTGAGAAATGTCACCTAGTGGAAGAATGATCATTTTAGAATGTTCACTTAGTGATATTTATCACTGACATTTGTTTTTGAATAACATTTGAATGAAGTCTCGGAATTGAAATCCGAGACTTCGATTGAGTTCAAAATGGGGTGTTTTGCCTAGGCGTGAGATAAAATAGGTGGGCGAGGATGTTTCGGAATCTGCGCCCGTCGGGAGAGTTTTAAGTGAATTTTTATAAATTCAGTAAGTGTTGAGGGAAGACTGATTTTATTCCTCCCTATCTCCCTATCTCTCCCTATCTCTATATCTCTAGTGTTCATCACCATTCCTCGGCATTCTTCATTGTTCTTCTCCAGATTGAGGAGCGGACTCCCGCAGATCGAAGCAGGATCGAGCAGACGCATCGCCAACGACGAACGGATCCAACGAGGTAAGATTCTGGTTGAATTTAACGCCCTTGTCGATTGTCTCAATTTCTTAATCATTTTCATATTTTATTTTTTTATATTGTTTTTATAATTTGGGGTGTTGGCCGAACGAACACGGCCAATGCCCAAGCCCCATTCAATTCCTCATTCTTGAATGTTCTTCGTCCCAAATTTTCGGGCGCGCGCGAACCTTGACAGATCAATGAGTAGGGGAAGGCGTTGTGAAGATCCGGTCCCAGGGATCCCGAAACCGGTGTCAGATAATTTTTTTGATCACTGGAGTGGTTGGGGGGACCGGTCAAAGGCTCAGCTCTGGAGAGGGGCGGAAGAGCGGGACGACCGCGTCTTGGAACGCAGTGGAGGTCGGGGGTTCGGGTCAGCGGCATCGGGTGCGGCCGATGCAGACGAGCCGCTGCTGGTAGCCGGGCTGGACAACGGCGGAGCCAGAGTGGGGAGCTTTGGCACGGGGTAGCAGGGGTGAGGCTAGACTTCGGACAGGACGGCGGATCTCGAAGGTGTGGTCGGGCTGTCGTGGTGTGGAAGAGGTCGGGCAGTGCGTGACGGCGAGGTGGCGTCGGCTACGGGAGGCGGAGGTGTTGAGGGCGCCAGACCAGGTTGGAGGAGCTATCCGTAAGACGCTGATATCGGGGGCGGAGCAGCGTACTAGGACTCTCACCACGCGGGTCCTTCTGGGGAATCAACGAGGACCGGGAAAATGGCCGGTTGGATGGGAGGCGAGGACTCGGAAAATGTGGGTCCTGCTGCGCTGTCGAAGAAGATCGGCCACATGGCCGGTCGGTTGGGAAAAAAACCGAACCCGCTTGGGTCTGGTGGTTTGGGGCAGGCCGCGGCCAACAGGCCGCGGCGTGATAGACCGGACCTGCGGCTGGGCCGCTGGCCGGCAGCTCGGACCAGGCCGGCAGAGGTGGACCGGCCCGGTTAGGCCCCCTTGCATTCGGGGGGGCATATCTCTTAAACGGCGCGTCTGTTGGACACGATGTTTGCGGCTGTGGGACCGTATCGACGGGGTGGACCTTTTAAAGTGTGTTTCAGAGTTTTGGGGTTTTCCTCCCGAAGGCAGGGGACCCGAGGAGTTTTATTTTAATAATAATAAATTATTATTAAAGTTTCGACAGACGTGGCTCGCGAGCCGGACGTCCGTTTGACGGGCCGTCAGAGGCGCGAAGGCCCCAGAGCCAAGAAGATCCTTTCAAGGTTGGTTCAGAACCTTTTCAGGTTGGTTTTGTTGCTCAGCAGCACGAAACACAATGTGAGTAATTAATTAATTAATTAATTAATTAATTAATTAATTGTTACGTCGGACCTAACTCCTGCTTGAGATGTCCGATTGGACCGCCGTCAGCGGCAGCGTGACCCCAGTCCTCACGCAGAATTTTTGAGATGATTTCTGAAGTGTTCGGGTTAGAGACAAAGTGCGGGCCCCACATGGCCTAGTTCACACTTTCACCTGATATCCATTTAGGGTGTTTGATTACTCTTTTCTGAGTGTTTTTCCAAGGGGATTGCAATGACACAATTCTCCCACCTAAATTCAGAATCGAGGTGTGGGCCCCACTTGGCCCTATTTGCGTATAACGCGGGAAGTCGCAGCTTCTGCATCCGGAGTCCGTTTTAGGCACCGTCAGCGGCATTGTGACCCTGACATCGAGACGAGGTTGACCATGGTGGTTTCAGGAAATGAATCTGTGGTTGAGGTATGTGCCCCACATGCCGTCTCTTGAGCTGTGTGCAGCGTAGTGTGACCTTTTCATCAGACGTCCGTTTGGGGCGATTGAATAGTCATTTTGATGTGTTTTTCTGAGAGAATCGCGATGAAACAATTTTACTGACCTTTTTCGGGATTGTGGTTTGGGTCCCACCTGGGCCGGCTATGGTGAATAGTACCTTTTTCACCGGTTGACCATTTCGGGCGAGTAAAAGGTCTATCTTGCGTGTTTTTCCATGAGGATTGCAACTGTGTGATCTTTTTGGGAACTTAAAGCCTCGTTTGAGATCTTATTAAATGTGGAAACACGAAAGGGGTGTTGGATGGAGGTCCCTTTGATGCACTCTGAACCAACACACAGAAGCGATGTTGGTAACACCCAGTGATGTCATTTGTAGTGCTGAGTTATCAGACCCATTTCCAGGTCTACCCTCCAGCAAGGTTGGGAAGTGGGTTTCCTGATGACTTATTCCAGGTTTACCCTCTAGTAGAGACTAAGCAGTGGGTCCCTTGTCGACGTGTTCTGGGTCTACCCTCTAGCAGGGCTGGGCAGTAGGTCACCTGTCGACTTCTTTCAGGTCTACCCTATAGTAGATACTGGGATGTGGGTCTCCTATTGACGTGTTCAGGGTCTACCCTCCGGCAGGGCTGGGCAGTGGGTCACTTTTCCACTTCTTTTAGGTCAACCCTCAAGTAGAGACTGGGCAGTGGGTCACCTGTCTACATGTTTCGGGTCTACCCTCCAGCAGAGACTGGGCAGTCGGTCGCCTATCAACTTCTTAGGGTCTACCGTCCAGCAGGGCTGGGGAGTTGGTCGCCTGTCGACTTCTTTCAGGTCTACCCTCCAGTAGAGACTGGGTAGTGGGACACTTGTCGACGTGTTCCGGGTCTACCCTCCAGTAGAGACTGGGCAGTGGGTCGCCTGTTGACTTGGTCCAGGTTTACCCTCCAACAGGGCTGGGCAGTGGGCCACATGATGATGTATTAGGGTTTTCCCTTCAGTAGGGCTGGGCAGTAGGTCACCCATTGGAATTTCAGACTCAGGCCTTCTTAGGAGGCTAGTCGGTGACTTTTTCTCTATTACTACTGGAGCGGGACCCTGGGTTGTACGAGTCAGTGATGTGACAGCTTTGACGTGACCTTAGGACATACGAGGACGAGGGGCGCTTTTCCCACCGAGAAGCATCCTTGCAACGCGGCCTAAAAGCCGTGCGGGCGAGGCAGTGCCACCCAAAGCAGATAGTATCGATGTGCAGTGATTGAGACCCTTTGACTTGTACCTCCTAGGTTGACGTGCGGGACGTTTGGGATCAGTGGTGGATATCCTTTGAACTGTCAGTGACTCTTCTTGGGTTGAGTTTGGTGATAGAGATCCCCTTACACACTCATTTGGGTTTCTCGTTGAGTATATATATATACACCCTATTGTTGTTCCCACTCATTGGGTTCGGTTACTCTCCTTCTAGGAGGGGCGAAGACGCGTGGGGTATGCCACGTGCTTTCCATGTCTAGCTCTTCTTGGTTGGACGAGTCTACTCTCCTGCTATAGGCAGCGAAGACTCGACGAGAATTTCGTCTTCTCACCGTCTACAACATATCAAATTGAATCCTATGATGAGCTCTACACGCAAGTGATCCAAAGGAACCTTATGTCAGATTTTTAGTGGCAAAAAAGGCCCAGAAGGCCACGAAAACTGAGTTTTTAGTTCGGATACGAGAATTTTTTAACCTTCCAATAGCTATAACATCTGATCCAGAAGACCTCTAGTCTTGTACCATGTATCATGTAGAATATTTTTTTCCTTTTTCCTTGATTTGGATGGTTTTGGAGTTGAAACTTACTTCTGGATTAGAATTTATGGTCATTTTAACATTCTATGGCTTTTCAGAGACACATACATATGTATTTATTCAAAAATATATATATGTGTGTGTGTGTCGTTATGTGTGTGTGTATTATATATATGTATGTATGCAAGTATGTATTTATTTATTTATTTATAAACACACATAAATAAACATAGTTTATAAATGTATTTAAAACTAATCATATATATATATATATATTAATATACAAATAAATATAAGGATAAAAAATTATAACTAAAAATATATATATATATATATATATATTAATATATGAATAAATATATATATATATATATTAATATAATAATAAATATATATGTATTAATATAACTAAATATATTTATATTAATATGAATCAATAATACGAGGGGCACATTTCCCACCGAGAAGCATCCTTGCGACGCGACCTAAAAGCCGTGCGGCTGAGGCAGTGCCGCCCAAAGCAGATAGTATCGATGTGCAGTGATTGAGACCCTTTGACTTGTACCTCCTAGGTTGACGTGTGAGACATTTGGGATCAGTGGTGGATATCCTTTGAACTGTCGGCGACTCTTCTTGGGTTGAGATTGGTGATAGAGATCCCCTTACACACTCATTTGGGTTTCTCATTGATTATATACATACACAGCCTATTTTTGTTCCCACTCCCTGGGTTCGGTTACTCTCCTTCCAGGAGGGGCGAAGACGTGCGGGGTATGCCACGTGCTTTCCGTGTCTAGCTCTTCTTGGTTGGACGAGTCTACTCTCCTGCTATAGGCAGCGAAGAGTTGACAAGATGTTCGTCTTCTCACCGTCTATAGCATATGAAATTGAAGCCTGCGAGGATCTCTACACATAAGTGATCCAAAGAAACCTTATGTCAGATTTTTAGTGGCCAAATAAGGCCCATAATGCCACGAAAACTGAGTTTTTAGTTCGGATACCAAAATATTTTAACCTTCCAATAGCTATAACATCTGATCCAGAAGTCCTCTAGTCCTGTACCACGTATCATATAGAATATGTTTTTCATTTTCCTTGATTTGGCTGGTTTTGGAGTTGAAACATACTTCTGGATTATAATTTATGGCCGTTTTAACATTCTATGGATTTTCAGAGACACATAGATATGTATTTATTCATAAATAAATATGTGTGTGTGTGTGTCGGTATGTGTGTGTGTATTATATATATGTATGTATGCATGTATTTATTTATAAACACACATAAATAAACATAGTTTATAAATTTATTTAAAACTAATCATATATATATATATATATTAATATACAAATAAATATACGGATAAAAAATTATAACTAAATATATGTATATATATATATTAATATATGAATAAGTATATATATATTAATATATGAATAAATATATATGTATTAATATAACTAAATATATTTATATTAATATGAATCTATATTTACATATGAATAAATATATATGTATTCATATAACTAAATATATTTATATTAAGATGAATCAATAATAATATATGAATAAATATAACTATATATATATGTGTGTGTGTGTGTAAATAGATATATCATTAAAGGGAGAAAAAATCCAAATGGCATAGTGGTAAAGGTACAGGCGCGCAAGGGGGGAGGGCGTGATTTCGAGTTCTGGTGGAAGCAAGGGCATGTGGGCAGGTGGGAGGGCGTTGCGTGGGAAAGGGAAGCATGTGGGGTGAGAGGGAGGGGGCTCCGTTGAGCGCTGATAAAATGGGGTGTCAAGCACTGTTAAAAACTCCCCCCTCATTATAAATTATTTTTAACTTTTTTTTTGAAATTTATTCTCTTTTATCAGTGCTTTAAAAAAGCACTTATAAAAGGGTTCTTTATCAGTGCTAAAAATGCATGGATAAAGGACCTTTTTATCACTGCTTTTTTTCACTGATAAAAGACACCTTTTATCATCTCTTTTTTTAGCGCTGATTAATGGGACCCACTATATATTTTCTATAATTAACAGTGCTATCCTAGCACTGTTAATTCCATTTAATAGGACTGATAAAGGTCATATTTGTTGTACTGAAACCATAATAAAAATTACAATTTAATTCATAAAAATTATACGACAATTTATATATAATGAAAAGAAATTTTAAAATAATATATTATTAAAATATTATTTAATTCAAAAAAATCCATTCATTCATAAAAATAGATTTCTTAGTTCAGTATATATGTTAACTAAAAATACTATTTATGCTTTGAAAACCATTTACAAAGTAAAAATAATAAAATGGATGTATATTTTTTATAAAAAAAATAATGCACATAATAATAATAATATAGTATTATTACATTTCCCATTAAAACACCCACATAGTACCTAAGGGTAAGGTGTGAGATGGTGACATACTCTTGGGGCAGCTCGGATTACAATACTCGGGTAGTAATCCTTATTAACTTCAATTTCTCTTGTAGGCAATTCTATTAAAGATTAACGTGTTAAAGCTCGACTTGGGCTTGGTCCAGAGAAAAGCTTAGTGACACCACCTCCTCTTAGAGCTATGAAAAATGGGATTTTATGGAGAAATTATACTGGATGAGTCCATCGTTTCCTTTTTTGGAGTAAATTGGATTTGTTAAATCCCTATATTTATACTAATCATGTGATCATTATTCAATGGCTATATTATCAACAGTAAAATTTATTAACGATATTTTAAAATCCAAAAACATAAAACCATGGAAGTTCATATGTTTTATATAACCAATTTACATAATAAGACATTTAATTAGATCAAGAGGAATTTTAATTAATAAAAGGTTGGGTTGTTACAGATAGATTTTGGAGAATGGTCCCATGCATATGGTGATAATAAATAGAAGATGGAGTTTCAAGTTAGAGGATCTAATGAGAAAGGTCTAAAGAAAAATAAACCACCCACTTGTTAAAAATACAAGCTGAAGAATCATGGGAACTGCCTCAATGGTTTGTCGAAATACTTCATGTGTTTGAGAGAAGGCCACCAATCTCATGAATGTTGAAAAGACATGATGAAGGAGGAAAATACGGTGGAGAAAAGAAGAGAACCAACCATGGTCCAATGCTATAAATATGGGTAGAAATCCATTGTGAAAGATAGTGAATGAAACCATGTGTCTGCATGGTAGTAAGCATCAAAAGCTGCCAATTCTAATGGATAAATGCAAGGATTATTCCATCACTACTGCTGAAGTGGGGAAAGAAAATGAAGTCATAAAAGGTACACTTCCTATTCACTCCACAGTAGAAAATGTATTATTTTATTATATTTATATACATTTATTTATAGATTTCATATTTTCTAGAACTGTTGAATTGAATTCAAAAAACCTTTATGTAGTCATATCTATTAAAAGACAAGTTTTTAAATTATTTTACCCCAAGTTTAGGACTATTCTCTTGTTGTAATATGTGGGAATATTTTTCCAGTGAATCTTGTGACACTTCCCTTGGTGGAATTGGATCCTATAATAAGATTTATTGTCTCTCGTTATAAAGATAACATATAAAATTATGGGAAAAGGAAATATATTTTTACATTACGAACCATACCATGCTCCAATACAAATTTAAGGAAGAACATGAATCACCTTTGTAAAATCATTCAATTGTGTGGGTGTTGATTCCTTATGGAAAATCATACCTCACTCAAATGGTGGAGTCAAAGGAATGTATCAACCTGGGGGAAATGCACATTATGAGGGAATAAAGGAATGTATTTCTTAAAGAGTTAGCTCGACTTCCACCAAATCATGAGGTAGAGTTCTTAATAGAAATCATACCCATAACTAATCTTATATCAAGTGTCCCTATATGATAGATCCTATCCGACTAGAGGATTTAAAAAAGTAGCTGCAAGAGAATTTATAAAAAAGGTCTAAATTACCTAGTACATCATCTTGAAGTGCCCGAGTTCACATTTTATAGAAGAAGGATGGATCAATGAGACTATGTATTGATTATTGGGAAAGATCACCATATAGAATAAGTATCCTCTTCGAAGGATTTATGACATGTTTGATCAGCTACAATAATCTTAGTGCTTCTCAAAGGAGGATATCCATTATGTACATCCTCAGCTAAAGGTGAAGAAGGAATATATTTACAAGACATACTTCTGTAAATGTTATGTGCACTATAAGATAATGGTGATGCCCCTCATATTAACTAATTCTCCTAAAATAATAGTGGATTTGATGAACATATTCTTCCGACATTACCTGGGAAAATTGGTGGTAGTGTTTATCGATGATATTCTCATCCCCACCAACAATAAAGAGGAACATGGAAACCCAATAAGGCTATTTTGATAACATTGAGGAAGGATAAATTTTATCCCATGTTAATTAAGTGTGACTTTTGGTTGAAACATGTCACATTCTTGGGACATGTGTTCACAAGTAAGGGAATTTATATAGACACTTCAAAAAAAAAGAAATTAAGGACTGGACTATGCCCCCCAGTGTCATGGAAGTCCACAGTTTTCATGGATTAGATGGGTACTATCAATGTTTTGTGAGATATTTGTCACAATTTTCATGCCTTCTAAGTATGTTATCTATGAAAGGGTTAATTATTTCTAGATGGAACAATGTGAGGAAATCTTCAAGGAGCTAAATAAGAGGTAGATATCCAAACCTATAATCACATTACCATAAAAGTGCATAATTTTTGGGATATAAAGTGATGATTCAAATAAAGGCTTGGGTTGTTTACTCATGGATAATGATAATATGATAACCTTTTCCTCACAGTAGTTAAAGATCCATGTGAAAAATTACCCGACTCATGATCTGGAGCTAGCAGCTATGATTTTTGCCCTGAAATTTTGATGGTAGTACCTCTATTGTGAGAAGTGTGACATATATACTGATCACGAGATACTAAATTCTATATTTACCAAAACTATGTCAACATGAGACAAAGGAGATGGTAATAGATAATCAAGGACTATAACTGCTATATTCACTATCATCCTAGTATAGTAACTAGTGTAGTTGATGCTCTTAGCAGATAATAACCCACTACTCTATCCATCTTGCAGATTGAGAAAAACCCTATCTTCAGGTATATAAAAAAGATAGATTTGTAAATTATAATATAAGGGAATACATCCTACCTTTCCCAAATTATTTCCCAACCATATATCCAAGAGATGTTTAAGGAGGTACAGAAGTATTATCCAATGTTACATAAGAAGGTGAATGAATTAAAGGGGATATGTAGGAGTTCCATATCGATGATGATGGTGTGATTCAATTTGGAATGAGGTTTTGGTTTCTTTATCACCTGGGATAAAGTAGGAGCAATTGGATAATGCACCTAGCTAAACCTCCTCTATCCATCATGGGAGTACCCATATGTATCGTGACATTAAAGAACGCTTCTTGTGGGATAACATGAAGAGGGTTATTTTAGATTATATCTCATAATTTATTGTAACACCCCAAGATTTCATAGTACGTAATTTCTTCAATGTAATGCAATAACTTGCACTACACGTAACACTGAGTTCAAGCGCATCACGACTTACTAAAATAGCCGTTCAAAAGCGGTTATGAATAGTATTAACTGAATTTTGAACATTATATAATCCTTATAATTTCAGAATCCATATTATGAGTTTCTTAAACATAATATAAGAATAAATTCATTTTTTTCAAATAAAAGAATTATTTTTCAAAAAATGAAATTTTACCGCCTTTTAAGGGTGAACCCTTTTTAAATATAATATTTGAATCTTTTATATATTCAATTTCAAAAAAATAAACCTCTACTTTGGGATAGTGACATAAGAATTTAGTTTCAATAAATTTTTTGTGTTTTTCTAATAGCATTCATATTTGGGTGAATAGTGAAAAAACTATATTTTAACTGAAAACAACTTTCTTAATCAAAATAATTTATAGTGTGGAATTATAAATTTTAATGTTTTGGAAGTATGATTAGATAATTATTTTACCCTTTAATCCAATTTTGGTCATTGGAATTAATTTCACATTGAAATTATACAGAAACAAGTGTCAATCTTTTGATAGTAATTGTTTCATCAAAACACGCTATTTATTTTGACAATGAGAACTAATTTTAAATTAATAAATTCAACATCAATATTTTTAATTTGTTAAAATAGACTTCATTTTTGGATTCAGAAGATCAAAATTAGCCTAGGGTAAATTTTTTGTTTTTTTTGAAAACATTCAATTTTTGATGAAGAGTAAAAAAACACTGAGTTATCATTTAAAACCGAATTTTTATTGAAATACCGATTTATTTTATTTAAATTTATTTTAGGTAAAAATAGATACATAATACCTTTTTAATTTAAATTTAATTCATTGGAGTCCATTTATAATAATTTTAAATATATAAAAATTTTATTGAACTTTCACCGTCTTTTACCAATCTCCTAGGAGAATTTGAAAATTCACATAAAACATAATTTCACCGCTTCTGTGTGTGGAATTTCGAAAATCTGAGAGACACGTTTAATATCAAAGAGTAAAATGTGGTTGAATAAGATAAAAATAATTTTTGGTGAATAGTAACTTTTTACTTTTATTTACCACGGTTAAAAGTAAATAGAGTAATTAAGGGTAAAAATGATATTATTATTACCCTAGCACATGTCCTAATTCTATTGGATAATTGTAATTCAACCAAAAACAACCTCAGGAATAAAATATGAACCTTTAGGTCCACTTGAATTAGATTAAGACATTTATTATTATTTTATTTAAAGAAGAGTTAAAAGAGTTAAAATAAAATTTTAATAACTAAACCATTTTTAATAAAGGGTTATACATAATATAAATTCGACTATAAATATTAATTAGAAATAAAAATAGATTTCCTACAAAATTGTATTTTATTTATAATTTTTAGAGAGTAAAAAAATAAATTTATTAATGACACAATGATGATGCAGTAATTACCTTATTAATGAAAGAATCAAATAAATGGTATTATAAATATTAAAATAAATATAATTTCAATGTTTTTATGACATCCAAGAACTTTATAGGTGAATATGACATGTTAGGATTTATTAAATATATTTTGTTTGAAGTAATCATGATGTTATTATTTTAACAAAAACAAATACCAAACAGTCTCAAAATTTACATAAAATAGTTTTTAAAAAATATATTATATTATTAATTAATATAATGGTCCTAAAAATATACGGATCAGCCCAAAGACTTATATAATAATATATATGTCATTAATTAACCAATTAGGGTTTGATCGGAAGTATATATTAAGTTTATTAACCATACAATGTAAGAATACAAGAAGACACGGTAAAAGTAAAATTATTTAACTTAGAGTTAAATATAAATGATATGGTTAAAATGGTAACCTAAACTTGTCTAAAACCTATTTTTTGTGAGGATTTAGACCCATACCCACCCTATCACCGAAATAAGTCACTTTTGAGCCATTATAAACCGAATATGAATTTATTATAAAATAATATTTTAAGTTTTTCCAAAGGTGCCCCTCACCACTCTTATAAAAGGGCACTTCCTCTTATCTCAAATTCACACCTCCAAATCCATTTGTCTCATAAAAACCATGATCAAATATCCTACCAACAATCCTAAATTCATCTTAGAGGCCTTCTTTTCTTCAGAAACCCATCATAATGATCCCTTTTAATCAAATCAAAAGAAAGAACCCGAAAAAGAGGTAATGATTTCACCACCCTCTTTCAAGTTCTCTTATTCTTCCTCTTACTCTTTCTTTGTTGTTTCCATTATAAAATAATAACTCCATTATCTTATATATACTGTGATTTTATTATAAATATGGAACAACTAAATTCATTATTCTATCCATCTTATGAATGATAGTGTCACCATGCGTGCGTACGTAAGACTCATTGTCTCCACGCCGTGGTGTATATTGTTATTCAAGACTGTGTTATTTGTATGGATATAATGACAAGTAATATATATATGAATAATGAAAATAACATGATAATGTCTCTGTAAAATTAATATACCATCCAATTCCACACCTTTAAGTAAATGATATTGTCGCTCGTGCGTACGTACGGATTACCGTCCCCACAACGTGAAGAGATTCATTTCCACGTTCACCATTCATCGATGATTATAAAAATATATATTACTAATAAGTTTGTAATATATGAAATAATAATTCTACTGGATATATATATATATATATTTATGTACTTACATATATCTTATTCACTTAGTTCCATTCAATACGATATGAAAACAGAAACAACGTTTATGCGTACGTATGAACTACCATCTCCATAAATGGTGTTTTCAATTTCATATATATGTCTATTATACATATTTATATTCTAAATATATATGATATATAAATCATGATTTATATTCTGGAAGTATTTATATCTTGATCTAATTGATACAATCAAGAGTAACAAGTTAAAACACGTACGATAATGAAAGTGATTATTACCCGAAATGTTAATCTAACATTGAAATTATTTTTAAATGGGTTGTATAAATTCATAAATGAATCATGTATGATGTAATAAATATTAATATAGTTCTGGTATAATTTAATAACATACTACTATCTTCATACAGGAGGTTAAACATACCCTTGACTAAAGGAATGGTCAAGGTAAGGGTTATTTCACAATCTCTTCATTATCCGAGGTTGTTTATACGTAATTATCTACTGGAGCCTATTTATAATACTCATCCATGTTTCTTAAAAATGTAATTCAAAACATTAATAATATTTTACATAATATGGTTTAAATCCATTTATACCCTTTTTTGACTTTTTATATGATGTTTATAAAGGAATATTTCTGTAGTTTTCCAAACATGGTCTTTTTTATCCTTTTCGACAGAATTAAGGTAAGAATGTCTTTTTTTAACTTGTACGGTGGGTGAGGCTATTTTCCACTGTTATAAAATTGTCGAAGCTTCCCTTAAAAGATATATGAATATTTTCAAAGTAAATGTATTCTTTTATAATTATGTGACTTTTAAATAATTTCAAAATGAATATTTTATGAATTTGTGAAAGGTACTCTTTATCAAGATCATAATTTTAAATGTTTTAAAGATTTATCTTTATAAATATTTATAATTAATGTACATGTTTTCTAAATGATTTTAAGGATTTATTTATATGTACATGAATGTTATGAAATGATATTTCATTTAAAAAGTTTCAAAGTTTTATGGGACACTTAGATTCAAAAATCTCTTTTAAATTTCTTCCTTTATAAAAGTGTGCCTTTTCAATGATTTCAAAAAAAGAGATATTTATCTCAAATAGTTTTTATTTCATCTATGTCAACATACATTGATGGATTTTAAGATTATTTGAAGTTGGTTTATTATGATACAAAAATTCCATATAGTATTGAAGGTTTTGTGATATGTTTGACTGTGGATATGTTATTTTTATACCACTCATGGTTTCTGAAGAAAGTATTGACATTTTGTATGAGATTTTTAATACTTTGTTTATGTTATGTTTAAACCTATTCATATGTGGAATGCATTGGACTTAGTATGTGACAGGTGGAGCCCGTTATAGCTCCTCGATGCATCGATATGTCTCCTGATACAAACCAGTGTCTTGGCACAAGGCCTTGACAAAATCTTATTTGTAGTCTTGGCACAAGGCCTTGACTGTGTGGTTAAAATAGTATGGAATTATGCATTCCATCATTAGGAAAGTGATTATTGATATTGAATTTTATTATTAGACTAGTAGAATATCCATGTAAATAAGTAAATGGAATTATTTCATTTTATTTTTACCATATTATAATGAAGTTCAAGTTTAAAAGGATTTTATTTTAGTTATTCATTGCCTTAAATGTTTATGATTATTTATGAATGTTTTCGTTATACTGTTATCCTTACTGAGAATCTAAGCTCACCCCTTTCTATGTTTTATTTTTTCAAAGGATGTGAAGAAGTACTTTATGACTTACCATTAGGGATAGTATGAGGGGATATGAGTGTGGTCTATGAATAATAGATGTTGTTGTAGTTTTTTTTTCACTTTATGATGTAATGTAAGACTTATGAATATATCTAGTGTTTCCAAGGCAATTAAACTAATCAGTCTTTCGAGACTTGATATTTTGTGATCACGCCAATGTTATGTAATAATGCACCGACTCTGGGGAAATTGGGGTCGGGGCGTTACAGTTGGTATCAAAGAATTTTAGTACAAACCTTGGAAGCTAGATTTAGATAAACTTTGATTAGAGAACATAGGCCTAAGATGGAATTTGAGGATTAGTACAGAAGAACTTCCTAGAATTTTGGTATTGTAGATATTTTGTGAGTTTTCCAAGCAATACATCACTATCTGGATACGAGTAGGTAGAGGTGGCTCTGGAACAGATGTGCCTAGGGGTAAAACCTGAAAACACCGCTTTGAGCTAGACTTGAACAGGAACTGGTGCACAACAACGGGCCTTGCTACACTCTTGGTTACGACAATACCGGGGGATATTCTTAGGATAATTCTCATTTTATTTATAAACCATTATGAAGGGTTTATGAGTATATACTTCCTCAAAGAAAATATTTT
The DNA here is from genome assembly GCA_963277665.1 of Viscum album. Classification (NCBI taxonomy): domain Eukaryota; kingdom Viridiplantae; phylum Streptophyta; class Magnoliopsida; order Santalales; family Viscaceae; genus Viscum; species Viscum album. The sequence goes on along the minus strand of OY728126.1, from coordinate 108,780,767 downwards.
TATGATTATGGATTATATCCATAAATTGGACAATTTACGTTAGGTATTTTACAAGTTTGGAATTATTCATTACAATTCATAAACTGACCTAGTGTATGTCATTGTATAGAAATGGCGCCCAGTAGAAGGAATGTGAACTCCAGCAATACATATGATCCAAAGAGTAAGAAGGATCATATCTTCAATGGTATTAAGCCAAAATTTAGAAGGGAAATAGTCTCTCATGTTTTCTCAACATATGAAGAAATAATATCATTTGTTAAATAGATAAGTACAGAATTTTCTGAGTCATATGGATTTGAAGGGAAGCAAGAGAAGAAAATAATGGAAGAGAGAAATATGGATAAAAGGAAGAGGGAAAAGAAGAATTTTCCCATATGTGATAACTGTGGGAGGAAACACACTAGAACTTTCCTGAAGGGAATGGGAGTTTCTTATAAGTGTGGAGAAAAATTACACCATGTACGTGACTGCAAGGGTAAGAAAAAGGTTTCAAATGTACAATGCTTCATCTACAAGGAGTTTGGATCCCACATGAACCAATGTCCCAGTTATCAGACTATGCCGCAAATGATGATATTGGATAATAATCAAGTTACGATACTACCTCAGATGAAGTGGAATGACTAGTGTTCTTATGATTTCATTTGAGTGTTGTATCAATAGTATACTGGTTACATGAATTATTGGGATAAATAAGGATTATACTGCATTACTATTTTATTGATGATTTGAGATTATATGGTTATAAGAAAAGTGACCTAATAGTAAGCTACAATTGTTAGAAAATACATGGTTGAAGGAAAGGTAATCCTTCATATGGTCCTGATAATGAGGTAGTGATTTTCGAATAAGAGATGGTTGATTTTTGTAATTCAGGATGTTGCGGTGTTGTAGAAGAATACACGATGATGGTGTTCACATGTTATTACGCGGAAAAAGGATCTTCATTGTGTTTACATTCGTTATAAATTTTGGACTGTGAGTTTGGACAGAAGTATTTTGGATAATTCAAGTTTGATATTATTTTTGTATATTTATAAAAAGGACAACACTCAGACCGTGTGACAACCCATCGCGTCGGACAAAGCTGCGGGAATCGAACCCACAATAATAGTGTGATTGGGATTTATCGCCTACCACTGGACTACGTGATGTCCCTAGAGTTTATAATGTAGTTTTTCTAATTTATGATAGATGAATTATAAATTAATGTTTGGATCCTTATACGATTTGGATAAATATAATATTTTTGAGTTCTATTATCTTTTGGAGTGAAATGTGAGTTAGTGGTAGCAATTTGTTAAAGGATGAAACTATACTTGTCAAGTGTATATATATATATATATGTCTCTTATTCTATGAAGAAAATAATTCTTAAACATTAGGTAAGGGATTTAAAAACCAAAAATGTGTTATCCTAATACCTTATGTTTTGTTGAACTGATGATATTTTAAATCATCATAGATTGATGGCTTTGAGGCCCTCAATTCTAAAATTGTTGTGACTGAGGACCTCAATCACTCCCTATAAATATTTACGTTTTTCCTCCAACTAGGTGTCACTAATTTCCACCAATGTTCTCCAAATCGAGATCATAATTTTGTGGTGACCCTTTCATTTCTCTTTTCCTCTTATTAAGACTAAGTTTTTTAACCCAATTTCCGATGTGGGTTTTCCCACAAAGATATTTTATATTTTCAACCATTTATTTTTGAAGAATAATTTCAAAATGCGAGGACACAATTTATCAAAGGAGGGAAGAATGTAACACCCCGAGATTTCATAGTACGTTATTTCTTCAATGTAATGCAATAACATTCACTACACGCAACACTGAGTTCAATCGCATCACAACTTACCAAACTAGCCATTCAAAAGAGGTTATGAATAGTATTAGCTGAATTTTGAACATTACATAATCCTTATAAGTTTAGAATCCATATTATGATTTTCTTAGACATAATGTAAGAATAAATTCATTTTTTTCAGATAAAAGAATTATTTTTTTAATAATGCAATTTTACCGCCTTTTAATGGAGAACCCTTTTTAAATCCAATGTATGAAACTTTTATATATTTAATTTGACAAAATAAAATTCTTCCTTAGAATATTGTCATATGAATTTAGTTTCAATAAATTTTTGGTGTTTTTCTGATAACTTTCATATTTAGGTGAATAGTGAAAAATACTATATTTTAACTGAAAACAACTTTCTTAATCAAAATATTTTATAGTGTTGAATTATTCATTTTAATGTTTTGGAATTATAATTAGATTATATTTTTACCATTTAATCCAATTTTTGTCATTGGAATTAATTTCACATTGAAATTATACATAAACAAGTGGCAATGTTTTGATAGTTATTGTTTCTTAAAAACACGCTATTTGTTTTGACAACGAGAATTAATTTTGAATAAATAAATGAAACTTCTAAATTTTTAATTTGGTAAAATAAACTTCATTTTTGGATTAGGAATATCAAAATTATCCTAGGGTGAATTTTTGGTATTTTTCTGAAATGTTCAATTTTTGATGAATAGTGAAAAAACACTGAGTTATCGTTTGAAACCGAATTTTTATTTAAATAATGATTTATTTTATTTAAATTTATTTTAGGTCAAATTAGATACATAATACCTATATAATTTCAACGTAATTCATTGGAGTTAGTTTATAATAATTTTAAAGATATAAAAATTTTATTGAGCTTTCATCGTCTTTTACCCTTCTCCTAGGAGAATTTGCAAATTCACATAAAACTTAATTTTACCACTTCTGTGAGTGGAATTTAAAAAATATGAGAGACACGTTTAATATCAAGGAGTAAAATGTGGTTCATTAATATAGAAATAATTTTTGGTGAATATCAGCTTTTTACTTTTATTTACCATGGTTAAAAGTAAATAGGGTAATTAAGGGTAAAAATGATAATATTATTACCCTAACACATTTCTTAATTCAATTGGATAAGTTTAATTTGATAGAAAACAACCTTAGGAATAAAATATGACCCTTTTGGTCCACTTGAATTATATTTAGACATTTATTATTATTTTATTTAAAGAAGAGTAAAAAGAGTTGAAATCAATGTTTAATAGCTAAACCATTTTTAATATAGGGTTATCGAAAAGATAAATTAGACTGTAAATATTTATTAGAAATATAAAAATATTTCATACATAATGGTATTTTATTTATAAATTTTAAAGATTAAATAATTAAATTTATTAATGACATAATGATGATGCAGTAATTACCTTATTAATGAAATAATCAAATAAATGGTATCATAAATATTAAAATAAATATAATTTCAAAGTTTTTATGACATCCACGAATTTTCAAGGGGAATATGACATGTTAGGATTGATTCAATGTATTTTTTTGAAGTAATCATGCTGTTATTAGTTTAACAAAAAACAAATACCAAATAGTGTCAAAATTGACATAAAATAGTTTTTAAAAAACATATTATATTATTAATTAATATAATGGTCCTAAGAATATAAATATCGGAAAAATGATTATATAATAATATATATGTCATTAATTAACCAATTGGGGTTTTATTTGTAGTATATAGTATGTTTATTAACCATATAGTGTAAGAATACAAGATGACACAGTAAAAGTTAAATTATTTAACTTAGAGTTAAATCTAAATGATAAGGTTAAAATGGTAACCTAAACTTGTCTAAAACCTATTGGTTGTGAGGATTTCGACCCATACCCACTCTATAATCTAAATAAGTCACTTTGGAGCCATTATAAACCGAATATTAATTTATTATAAAATAATATGTCAAGTTTTTCCAAAGGTGTCCCTCACCCCTCTTATAGAAGGGCACTTATCCTTCTCTCAAATTCACATCTCCAAAGCCATTTGGATCATCCAAAACCTTCCCAAATATCCTCCCAAATATCATAACTTCATCCTATATTCCTTCCTTTTTTCATAAATCTATCCTAATGATCCCTTTTGATAAAATCAAAAGGAAGAACCCGAAGAAGAGGTAATGATTTCACCACCCTCTTTCAAGTTCTCTTATTCTTCCACTTACTCTTTCTTTGTTGTTTCCATTATAAAATAATAACTCCATTATCTTATATATACTGTGATGTTATTATAAATATGGATCAACTATATTCATCATTCTATCCATCTTATGAATGATAATGTCACCATGCGTGCGTACGTAAGGCTTACTGTCTCCAATCCGTGGTGTAATTTGTTATTCAACACTAAGTTATTTGGATTGATATAATGATGAGTAATATGTATATAAATAATGAAAATAACATGATAATGTATCTGTAAAATTAATATACTATTCAATTCCACACTTTTAATTAAATAATATTGTCTCTCATGCATACGTACGGATTACCGTCTCCACAACACGAGGAGATTCATTTCCACGTTCACCATTCATCGACGCTTATGAAAAATATATATTACTAATAAGTATGTAATATATGAAATAATAATTATAATGGACATATATATATATATATATATGTATTTATATATATATTTACTTACATATATATTATTCACTTAGTTCCATTCAATAGGATATGAAAACAGAAACAGCGTTTATGCGTACGTACGGACTACCGTCTCCATAAACGGTGTTTTTAATTTCATATAGATGTCTATTATACATATTTATATTATATATATATATGATATATTAATCATGTTTTATATTCTGTATGTATTTAAATCTTTATCTAAGTGATACAATCTAGAGTAACAAGTTAAAACCCGTATGATAAAGAAAGCGATTATTACCCGAAATGTTAATTTAACATGGAAATTATTATTAAATGGGTAGAATAAAGTCATAAATGAATCATGTATGATATCATAAATATTAATATGGTTCTGAAATAATTTAAAAACATACTAAAATCTTCATACAGGATGTTAAACATACCCTCTACTAAAGGTATTTTCAAGGTAAGGGTTATTTAACAATCTCTTCATTATCCGAGGTTGTTTATACGTAATCATCTAATGGGACCTCTTTATAATACACATCCAAGTTTCTTAGAAATTTATTTCAAAACAATCTTAATATTTTACAGAATATGGGTTAAAGTCATTTATATCCTTATTTGACTTTTTATAAGAAGTTTATAAAGGAATCTTTCCGTCATTTTCCAAACAAGTTCTTTTTTAACCTTTTTGACAGAATTAAGGTAAGAATGTCTTTTTTTAACTTATACGGAGGGTGCGGCTATTTTCCGCGATTATAAAATCATCGAAGCTTCCCTTGCACGTTTATAAGAATATTTTCAAATTAAATGTTTTCTTTTATAATTATGTGACTTTTAAATGATTTCAAAATGAATATTTTAAGAATTAGTGAAAGGTACTTTTTATCAATATCAGAATTTTAAATGTTTTAAAGATTTATCTTTTTAAATATTTTTAATTAATGTCCATGATTTCAAAATAATTTTAAGGATTTATTTAAATGGAAATTAATTTTTTGAAATGATATTTTTTTCAAAAGTTTCAAAGTGGAATGGGAAACTTTGATTCAAAAATATCTTTTAAATTACTTCCTTTATAAATGTGTGACTTTTCAATGATTTAAAAAAAGAGATATTTCCCTCAAATAGTTTTGATTTCATCAATATCAACATCCTTTGATGGATTTTAAGCTTATTTGAATTTGATTTATTATGATACAAAACTTCCATATAGTATTGAAGGTTTTGTGATATGTTTGACTGTGGATGTGTTATTTTTATACCATTCATGGTTTCTGGAGAAAGTATTGACATTTTGTATGCTAGTTTTAATACGAATGATTATGTTATGTTTAAACCTGTTCATATGAGGAATGCATTGGTCATAGTAAGTGATTGGTGGAGCCTGCTATGGAACCTCGATGCATCGGTAGGTCTCGTGAAATAAACCAGTGTCTTGGTACAAGGCCTTGACAAAATCTTATTTGTAGTCTTGGCACGAGGCCTTGACTATGTGGTAATGATAGTCTAGAATTATGCATTCCATCAATATGAAATTTGTTATTGATATTTCATGTGATTATTCAACTAGTAGAATATCCATGTGAATAAGTAAATGTCATTATTTCATTTTATTTTTGCCATATTATGTTGAAGATCATGTTTAATAGGCTTTTGTTTTAGTTATACATTTCCTTAAATGTTTATGTTTATTTATGAATGTTTTCGTTATATTGTTATCCTTACTGAGAATCTGAGCTCACCCCTTTCTATGTTTTATTTTTTCCCAGGATGTGAAGAATTATTTTATGACGTACCTACAGAGATAGTTTGAGGGGATATGAGTGTGGTCTATGAAGACAATATGTTGTTGTAGTTTTTTTCAATTTATGATGTAATGTAAGACTTATGAATATATGTAGTGTTTCCAAGGAAACTAAACTAATTGGTCTTTCGAGACTTGATATTTTGTGATCATGCCAATGTTATGTAATAATGCAATGACTCTAGGAAACTGGGGTCGAGGCATTACAGTTGGTATCCGAGGAAGTTTAGTACAATCCTTGGAAGCTAGATTTAGATAAAATCGGATTAGATCACATAGCCCTAAGATGTACTTTGAGTATTAGTATAGAATAACAACCTAGAATTTTGGTATTGTAGAGATTCTGTGAGTTTTCCAAGAAATACATCTATGTCTGGATAAGATTAGGTAGAGGCGGCTTTGGCACAGATGTACCTAGGGGTAATACCCGAAAACACCTCTTTGAGCTAGACTCGAACGGGAAATGGTGCACGACAATGGGCCTTTCTACACTCTTGGTTACGACAATCCCGGGGGATATGCTTAGGATAATTCTCATTTTCTTTATAAACCATTATGAAGGGTTTATGAGTATATACATTCTCAAAGAAAATATTTTTATGATTATGGATTATATCCATAAACAGTAAAATTTACATTATGTATTTTAGAAGTTTGGAATTATTCATTACAATTCATAAACTAACCTAGTGTATGACATTGTATAGAAATGGTGCCCATTAGAAGGAATGTGAACTCCAGAAATACATATGATCCAAAGAGTAAGAAGGATCATATCATCAACGGTATTAATCCAACATTTAGAAGGGAAATAGTCACTCAGATTTTCTCAAAATATGAAGAAATAGTATCATGTGTTAAAAAGATATGTAAATAATTCTCTGAGTCCTATGGATGTGAAGGGAAGCAAGAGCAGAAAATGATGGAAGGGAGAAAGATGGATAAATGGAAGAGGGAAAAGAAGAATTTTCCCATATGTGATAATTGTGGGAAGAAACACCATGGAACTTGCCTGAAGGGAATGGGAGTTTTTTATAAGTGTGGAGAAAAAGAACACCATGTACGTGACTGCAGGGGTAAGAAAAAGGTTTCAAATGTACAATGCTTCATCAGCATAGAGTTTGGAAACTACGCGAACCAATGTCCTGGTCATCAGACTATGCTGAAAATGATAATATTGGATAATAATCAAGTTATGATACTATCTCAGATGAAGAGTAATGACTAGTGTTCTTATGATTTCATTTGAGTGTTGTATCAACAGTATACTGGTTACATGAATTATTGAGATAAATAAGGCTTGTACTGTAGTACTATTTTTTTAAGGATTTGAGATTATATGGTTCTAAGAAATGTGACCTAATAGTAAGCTACACTTTTTGTAAAATAAATGGTTGAAGGAAAGGTAATCCTTAATGTGGTCCTGATAATGAGGTAGTGATTTTGGAATAAGAGATGGTTGATTTTTGGTAATTCTGGATGTTGTAGTTTTGTAAAAGAATACACAATGTAGGTGTTCACATGTTATTATGCGGCAAAAAGGATCTTCATTGTGTTTACCTTACTTATAAATTTTGGACTATGAGTTTGGACAGAAGTATTTTGGATAATTCTAGTTTGAGATTATTTTTGTATATTTATAAAAATAACAACACTTAGATTGTGTGACAACCCATCGCATCAGACAAATCTGTAGGAATCGAACCCACAATAATAGTGCGATTAGATTAAAAGATGAGTTTTTGGTAGAAATTAGTTAAAGGATGAAACTACACTTGTCAAGTGTATAAATATATATATTTATCTTATTCTATGAAGAAATTAATTCTTAAATATTATTTAAGGGATCTGAAAACCAAAAATGAGTTATCCTAAAACCTTATGTTTTGTTGAACTGATGATATTTTAAATCATCATATATTGATGGCTTTGAGGCTCTCAATTCTACAATTGTTTGTGACTGATTACCTCAATCACTCCCTATAAATATTTATGTTTTTCTTCTAATTATGTGTCACTAATTTCCACCAATGTTCTCCAAATTGAGATCATAATTTTGTGGTGACCCTTTCATTTCTCTTTTCCTCTTATTAAGACTAAATTTTATTAACCCAATTTCTGATGTGGGTTTTCCCACAATGATATTTTCTATTTACAACCTTTTATTTTCGAAGAATAATTTCAAAATGCAAGGACGCAATTTATCAAAGTAGGGAAGAATGTAACACCCCAAGATTTCATAGTACGTTATTTCTTCAATGTAATGCAATAACTTGCACTACACGCAACACTGAGTTCAAGCGCATCAGGACTTACCAAACTTGCCGTTCAAAAGCGGTTATGAATAGTATTAGCTGAATTTTGAACATTATATAATCCTTATAGTTTTAGAATCCATATTATGATTTTCTTAGACATAATGTAAGAATAAATTCATTTTTTTCAGATAAAGGAATTATTTTTCAAAAAATGAAATTTTACCGCCTTTTAATGGAGAACCCTTTTTAAATCTAATTTTTGAAACTTTTATATATTAAATTTGAAAAAATAAACTTCTTTATTAGAATATGGACATAATAATTTAGTTTCAATAAATTGTTGGTGTTTTTCTAATAACTTCCATATTTGGGTGAATAGTGAAAAATACTATATTTTAACTGAAAACAAATTAATCAAATTAATTTATATTGTTGAATTATACATTTTAATGTTATGGATGTATAATTAGATTATATTTTTACCAATTAATCCAATGTTGGTCGTTGGAATTAATTTCACATTGAAATTATGCATAAACAAGTGTTAATCTTTTGATAGTTATTGTTTCTTAAAAACACGCTATTTGTTTTGACAACAAGAATTAATTTTAAATTAATAAATTAAACTTCTATGTTTTGAATTTGGAAAAATAAACTTCATTTTTTGATTTCAAATATCTAAATTATCCTAGGGTGAATTTTTTGTATTATTCTAAAAACATTCAATTTTTGATGAATAGTAAAACAACTGAGTTATCGTTTAAAACCGAATTTTTATTTAAATAATAATTTGTTTTACTTAAATTTTTTTTAGGTAAAAATATAAAAATATTACTTATATAATTTCAATTTAATTCATTGGATTTAGTTTATAATAATTTTAAAGATATAAACATTTTATTGAACTTCCACCGTCTTTTACCCATCTCCTAGGAGAATTTCCAAATTCACATAAAACTTAATTTTACCACTTCTGTGAGTGGAATTTAGAAAATCTTAAGAGAAAAGTTTAATATCAAGGAGTAAAATGTGGTTCAATAAGATAGAAATAATTTTTGGTGAATAACAATATTTTACTTTTATTTACCACAGTTAAAAGTAAATAGAGTAAATTGGTAAAAATGATATCATTATTACCCTAATACATTTCATAATTCTATTTGATAAGTGTAATTTGACCGAAAACAACCTTAGGAATAAAATATGACCCTTTATGTCCACATGAATTAGATTAAGACATTTATTATTATTTTATTTAAAGAATAGTTAAAAGTGTTAAAATCAAAGTTTAACAACTATACCATTTTTAATATAGGGTTATACATAAGATAAATTCGACTATAAATATTCATTAGAAAGATAAAAATATTTCCTACATAATCGTATTTTATTTATAATTTTTTGAGTTTAAATAATTAAATTTATTAATGACAAAATTATGATGGAGTTATTACCTTATTAATGAAAGAATCAAATAAATGGTATTATAAATATTAAAATAAATATAATTTCAAAGTTTTTATGAAATACACGAATTTTATAGGTGAATATGACATTTTAGAATTGATTAAATGTATTTTTTTTTGAATTAATCATGCTGTTATTATTTAAAAAAATAAATTCCCAATAGTGTCAAAGTTGGAAAAAAATTGTTTTTAAAACAACTATTATATTATTAATTAATATAATGTTCCTAAAAATATAAGTTTCGGCCAAAAGAATTATATAATAATATATATGTCTTTAATTAACCAATTGGGGTTCTATTGGCATTATATAGTATGTTTATTAACCATATAATGTAATAATACAAGAAGACACGGTAAAAGTTAAATTATTTAACTTCGAGTTAAATCTAAATGATAAGGTTAAAATGGTAACCTAAACATGTATAAAACCTATGGGTTGTGATTATTTAGACCCATAACCACTCTATCCTAGAAATAAGGCACTTTGGAGCCATTATAAACCGAATATGAATTTATTATAAAATAATATTTTATGTTTTTCCCAAGGTGCCCCTCAGCCCTCTTATAAAAGGGAACTTCCCCTTCTCTCAAATTCACACCTCAAAAGCCATTTGGCTCGTCCGAACCCTGCCCAACTATCCTCCCAACTATACTAAATTCATCCTAGATTAATTCCTTTCTTCCAAAATCCAACCTAAGGATCCATTTTGATCAAATCAAAAGGAAGAACCCGAAGAAGAGGTAATGATTTCACCACCCTATTTCAAGTTCTCTAATTCTTCCACTTACTATTTCTTTGTTGTTTCCATTGTAAAATAATAACTACAATATCTTATATATATTTTTATGTTATTATAAATATGGGACAACTATATTCATTATTCTATCCATCTTATGAATGATAATGTCACCATGCGTGCGTACGTACGGCTTACCGTCTCCACATCGTGGTGTAATTTGATATTCAACACTATGCTATTTGGATGGATATAATGATGAGTAATGTGTATATAAATAATGAAAATAACATGATAATGTCTCTGTAAAATTAATATACCATTCAATTCCACACCTTTAAGGAAATGATATTGTCGCTCGTGCGTACGTACAGATTACCGTCTCCACGACGCGATGAGATTCACTTCCTCATTCACCATTCATAGACGATTATAAAAATATATATTACTAATAAGTATGTAATCTATGAAAAAATAATTATATTGGATATATATATATATATATACTTACATATATCTTATTCACTTAGTTCCGTTCAATACGATATGAAAACAGAAATAGCGTTTATACGTACGTACGGACTACCGTCTCAATAAACGGTGTTTTCAATTTCATATATATATATATATGTCTATTATACATATTTATATTCTACACATATATGATATATAAATCATGTTTTATATTCAGGAAGTATTTAAATCTTGATCTAAGTGATACAATCTAGACTAACAAGTTAAAACACATACGATAAAGAAAGCGATTATTATCTGGAATGTTAATTTAACATGGAAATTATTATTAAATTGGTAGTATAAAGTCATAAATGAATCATGTATGGTATCATAAATATTAATACGGTTCTTGTATAATTTAATAACATAATACTATCTTCATACAGGAGGTCAAACGTACCCTCGACTAAAGGAATGTTCAAGGTAAGAATTATTTCACAATCTTTTCATTTTCTAAGGTTGTCTATGCATAATTATCTACTAGGAACTCTTTATAATCCACATCCATGTTTCATAAAAATGTATTTAAAAACATTCTTACTATTTTACAGAATATGGGTTAATGTCATTTATACCATTTTTTGGATTTTTATAAGAAGTTTATAAAGGAATCTTTCTGTCATTTTCCAAACAAGGCCTTTTTTAACCTTTTCGACAGAATTAAGGTAAGAATGTATTTTTTTAACTTATACGGTGTGTGCAGCTATTTTTTGTCGTTATAAAATAGTCGAAGCTTCCCTTATAGGATTATAAGAATATTTTCAAATTATATGTTTTCTTTTATAATTATGTGACTTTTAAAATATTTCAAAATGAATATTTTAAGAATTTTTGAAAGGTACTCTTTATCCAGATTATAATTTTAAATGTTTTAATGATTTATCTTTCTAAATATTTTTAATTAATGTACATGTTTTCAAAAATTATTTTAAGGATTTATTTATATGGACATGAATGTTTTGAAATGATATTTCTTTTCAAAAGTTTAAAAGTGGTATGGGACACTTTGATTCAAAAATCTCTTTAAAATTAATTCCTTTATAAATGTGTGACTTTTCAATAATTAAAAAAACATATATTTCTCTCAAATAGTTTTGATTTCATCAATGTCAACATCCTTTGAGGGATTTTAATCTTATTTTAAGTTGATTTATTATGATAGAAAACTTCTATATAGTATTGAAGGTTTTGTGATATGTTTGACTGTGGATGTGTTATTTTTATACCATTCATGGTTTATGGAGAAAGTATTGACATTTCGTATGCTAGTTTTAATACGAATGTTTATGTTATATTTAAACATGTTCATATGAGGAAGGCATTGGAATTAGTAAGTGACACATGGAGCCTGCTATAGCTCCTCGATGCATTGGTTGGTCTCATGAGACAAACTAATGTCTTGGCACAAGGCCTTGACAAAATCTTATTTGTAGTCTTGGCACAAGGACTTGAATATGTGGTTATGATACTCTGGCATTATGCATTCCATCATTATGAAAGTTGTTATTGATATTGCATGTAGTTATTCGACTAGTATAATATACATGTGAATAAGTTAATGGAATTAGTTCATTTTATTTTTTCCATATTATGTTGAATTTCATGTTTAAATGGATTTTGTTTTAGGTATACATTGCCTTAAATTTTTAGGCTTTTTTATGAATGTTTCCGCTATATTTTTATCCTTACTAAGCATCTGAGTTCACCCCTTTCTAGGTTTTATTTTTTCCCAGGATGTGAAGAAGTATTTTATGACTTACCTGTAGGGATAGTCTGAGGGGATATGAGTGTTGTCTATGAAGACAAGATGTTATTGTAGTTTTTTTCACTTTATGATGTAATGTAAGACTTATGAATATATCTAGTGTTTCCAAGGATACTAACATAATTGATCTTTAGAGACATGATCTTTTGTGATCGTGCCAATGTTATGTAATAATGCACTGACTCTGGGTAACCGGGGTTGTGGCGTTACAGTTGGTATCAGAGGAAGTTTAGTAGAAACCTTGGAAGCTAGATTTAGATAAAATATGATTAGAGCAAATAGCCCTAAGATGGAATTCGAGGATTAGTATAGAAGAACTTCCTAGAATTTTGGTATTGTAATGATTTTGTGAGTTTTTCGAGCAATACATCAATGTCTGGATATGAGCAGGTACAACGTGCCTAGGGGTAAAACCTGAAAACACTGCTTTAACCTTGACTCGAATAGGAAATGGTGCACGACAATGGGCCTTGCTGCACTCTTGGTTACGAGACTCCTGTGGGATATTCTAAAGACAATTCTCATTTTCTTTACAAACCATTATGAAGGGTTTTTGAGTATATACTTTCTCAAAGAAAATATTTTCATGATTATAGATTATTTCCCTAAACTGCACAATTTACGTTAGGTATTTTACAAGTTTGGAATTATTCATTACAATTCACAAAGTGACCAAGTGTATGCCATTATATCAAAATGTCACCCAGAAGAAGAAATGTGAACTCCAGCAATACATATGATCTAAAGTGTAAGAAGGATCATATCTTCAACGGTATTAAGCCAACATTTAGAAGGGAAATAGTCTCTCACAGTTTCTCAACATATGTAGAAATAGTATCATGTGTTAAAAAAATAAGTAAATAATTCCATGAGTCCTATAGATTTGAAGGGAAGCAAGAGAAGAAAAGGATGGAAGGGGAAATATGGATAAAGGGAAGAGGGAAAAAGAAGAATTTTCCCATATGTGATAACTATGGAAAGAAACACCCTGAAACTTGCCTGTAGGGAATGAGAGTTTTTTACAAGTGTGGAGAAAAATTATACCATGTATGTGACAGCAAGGGTAAGAAAAAGGTTTCAAATGTACAATGCTTAATCTGCAAGGAGTTTGGATCCTACATGAACCAATATCCAAGTCATCAGACTATGCCGCAAATGATGATATTGGATAATAATCACGTTATGATACTACCTCAGATTAAGAGGAATGACTAGTGTTCTTATGATTTCATTTGGGTGTTGTATCAATAGTATACTGGTTACATGAATTATTGAGATAAATAAGGATTATACTACAATACTATTTTATTGATGATTTGAGATTATATGGTTCTATGAAAAGTGACCTAATAGTAAGCTACACATTTTGGAAAATACATGGTTGAAGGAAAGGTAATACTTAATATGGTCCTGATAATGAGATAGTGATTTTGGAATAAGAGATGGTTGATTTTGGGAATTCAGGATGTTGCGGTGTTGTAAAAGAATACACGATGAACGTGTTCACATGTTATTAGATGTCAAAAAGGATCTTAATTGTGTTTACATTCCTTATAAATTTTGGACTGTGAGTTTGGACAGATGTATTTTGGATAATTCTAGTTTGAGATTATTTTTGGATATTTATAAAAAGTACAACACTCAGACTGTGTGACAACCCATTGCGTCAGACAAAGCGGCGGTAATCGATCCCAAAACCATAGTGCGATTGAGATTTATCACCTACCACTGGACTACGTGAAGTCCATGGAGTGTATAATGTAGTTTATTTATGTTTGGATAGATGAATTATAAATTAATGTTTGGATCCTTATACGATTAAGATATATATAATATTTTTGAGTTCTATCATCTTTTGGAGTGAAAGATGAGTATGTGGTAGAAATTAGTTGAAGGATGAAACTCTACTTATCAAGTATATATATATATATATATATATATATTTCTCTTATTCTATTAAAAAATTAATTCTTAAACATTTGGTAAGGGATCTTAAGACCAAAAATGGGTTATCCTAATACCTTATGTTTTGTTGAACCGATGATATTTTAAATCATCATATATTGATGGATTTGAGGCCGTCAATTCTACAATTGTTTGTGACTGATTACCTAAATCACTCCCTATAAATATTTATATCTCTCCTCCAATTATGTGTCTTTAATTTACACCAATGTTCTCCAAATTGAGATCATAATTTGGTGGTGACCCTTTCATTTCTCTTTTCCTCTTATTAAGACAAAATTTTATTAACCAAATTTACAATGTGGGTTTTCCCACAAAGATATTTTCTATTTCAAACCTTTTATTTTCGATGAATAATTTAAAAATTAGAGGACACAATTTATTGAAGGAGGGAAGAATGTAACACCCCACGATTTAATAGTATGTTATTTCTTCAATGTAATGCAATAACTTGCACTACACGCAACACTAAGTTCAAGCGCATCACGACTTACCAAACTAGCTGTTCAAAATCGGTTATGAATATTATTAACTAAATTTTGAACATTATATAATCCTTATAATTTTAGAATCTATAATATGAGTTTCTTATACATAATGTATGAATAAATTCAATTTTTTCAGATAAAAGAATTATTTTTCAAAAAATGAAATTTTACCGCCTTTTAATGGTGAACACTTTTTATGTCTAATATTTGAAACTATTATATGATCAATTTTAAAAAGTAAACTTCTTATTTAGAATGTGGATATAAGAATTTAGTTTCAATAAAATTTTGTTGTTTTTCTGATAACTTTTATATTTGGGTGAATAGTGAAAAATAATATATTTTAACACAAAACAACATTCTTAATCAAAATAATTTATACTGTTGAATTATACATTTTAATGTTTTGGAAGTTTAATTAGATTATATTTTTACCCTTTAATCCAATGTTGGTCATTGGAATTAATTTCACATTTAAATTATACATAAACAAGTGTCAATCTTTGGATAGTTATTGTTTCTTCAAAACACGCTATTTGTTTTGACAATGAGAATTAATTTTAAATTAATAAATGAAACTTCTATGTTTTGAATTTTGTAAAATATACTTCACTTATTTATTCGGAATATCGAAATTATCCTAAGTTAAATTTTTGGTATTTTTCTGAAAACCTTCAATTTTTGATGAATAGTGAAAAAACACTGAGTTATCGTTTAAAACCAAATTTTTATTTAAATAATGATTTATTTTAATTAAATTTATTTGAGGTAAAAATAGATACATATTACATTTATAATTTCAATGTAATTCATTGTAGTCAGTTTATAATAATTTTAGATATATAAAATTTTTATTGAACTTTCACCGTCTTTTACACATCTCCTAGGAGAATTTGCAAATTCACGTAAAACTTAATTTTACCGCTTCTGTGAGTGGAATTTCGAAAATCCAAGAGATGTGGTTAAAATCAAGGAGTAAAATGTGGTTCAATAAGATAAAAATAATTTTTGGTAAATAGTAATTTTTTACTTTTATTTACCACGGTTAAAAGTAAATAGGGTAATTAAGGTTAAAAATGATATTATTATGACCCTAACACCTGTACTAATTCTATTGGATAAGTGTAATTCGACCAAAAACAACCATATGAATAAAATATGACCCTTTAGGTCATCTTGAATTAGATTAATACATTTATTGTTATTTTATTTAAAGAAGAGTTAAAAGAGTTAAAATCAGAGTTTAATAACTAAACCATTTTTAATATAGGGTCATACATAAGATAAATTCAACTATAAATATTCATTAGAATGCTAAAAATATTTCCTACATAATGGTATTTTATTTATAATTTTTAGGGATTAAATAATTAAATTTATTAATGACATAGATTCATTTGTGTCCTAAGGTCTCTAACCTTCATAGGGGGTCTCCACAGCTTGTGCTTTCCTCGAAGGAATTCAACGGCGCTTCGGATATTTTCAGGACGATGATGGTCACTCATTTAAGGGGCCTCCATCCTTCGGTGGATGCCTTTGAAAGGTTCATGTATGAAGCTAGGGGACTTCGTGACCGCGCGGTGGTCGGGCTGCTCGACCGGCGTCAAATGATGGTTCAATTTTACTCTGAGGGTGATTTGATTGCGGCCTGGTCCAACGCTCCCTGATCCCTCAATGGATGCAGTTTTTACCTCCTTCGCTGGTCCTTCGAATCCATCATGAATTGGGATGAACCGATGACGGCGATGTGGGTAAGCTTCCCCGATTTGCCGCTTCTGTTTTAGATTCTGTCAATAATATGCATGTTAGGGAACATGGTTGGTAGATTTCTGTGTTCGGATAGCAGGACTGCTGCGATTTTTCATCCTATAAACCCATGTGTTTGTTTTGAGGCTGAAGTTTCGAGGCCTCCTACAGAGTGGCTTTGGATTTCGGTTGGCGAAGATTTCAGATGGAAACAACGGGTTGTCTTCGAGTCTTGGACATCGTTTTGTTTAGGCTGTCATCGTCTAGGACATTCAGTCATTCGATGTCGTCGCGTTCAAATGGATCAACAACTATTGATTCCCCAATTAGAAGAGTCTCATGCACAGGTATCTCCCATTGAGACTCACCAATCAGATAGAGAAGGCCTGGTCAGGCCTGTCAAGACGCACGGGGTTGTCCCAGGGGGGACGAGATTCAGACAGGGTTCATTTCGGTCCAGAAGAGGGATTGAAGTTGGAACCAGAAGGCAGTTCCTAAGAGGCTTAGCTGCAATGGCCTCACCCAGTGGTTACAGGAGCAGTGAAGGATGTGGAGACAAGTATATCCTTTCCATGGGTCGTGGATTTCCTGGCCCGGTTAAGGCAGGATTTTGGGATCAGCTTGTTGCTGTTAAATGGAGTGGAGGCAGGGCAGGGGAAGGAAAGGATAAAGTGCTCGCCTTGCTTGTGGATGTGATGAAGCATCCGGTCTTGGACAAAATTGTTGATAATAGTGTGGCGAAGGTAGTAAGAGAGGCCCATGGATCTGGGGTTCCTAAAGGTTGAGAATGGGAGGAATATAACTAGCATTCTCATTTCATGGGTCATGAATATGAGCAGCCCACAGGCCTGATTCAATGTAGTGAGATTACTGAGGGTGAATTTGGAAAGGAGGATGAACCATATGTTAAGCCTTTCCTGGGGAAGGCTTTCTTGCAGGCAGCTACAAGCTCTCTTCACGGTCAAGGATGGCAGGATGGGTTAGCATACTGGGACATCTTGATCCAAACATTCTCATTCTGAAGTCCTCCTTTCAGATGACTTGGAGCGAGGGGAAGAAGAAGGACTTAGCAGTTAAAGAAGGCAAGCAGGATTCCTCCGGTAGGCCGAGGGATCTCAAAAAAGGCCCGAGGGTTAAAGTGAAAAATCCTATTTGAAGGTCTGGAAACTCAAGAACAATCATTGTCACAAGAGGATGAGGATTCAGTTGATGATAGTTTCAGCCAACTCCCAGTTGAAATCCTGGACTAGACCCAATGGAAAGGTCCCCGCAGCCCATGAAGGAAGAAGGGGAAAAAAAGGAAAGCGTGCCTTGGGGAAATGCATAGTGGTCCAGGGGAAAAAATCCAAGGGGTGAAAATATTACTCTCATCTAACGAAACCAATGGAAACCAGGTTGTCCAAGATATGTGGAAGCAAGGAAAGCAAAGGTCTTAAAGACGAGGAATGTGGGGATCCAAGCAGAGAACCAAGTGTAACAGAAGAAGAGGGTGTTGGAGTGTTTGAGGCTCATCTTCCACTCTAAGGAATAGATTCTTGAAAAAGTCCTTCAGCCAACCACCTCAAATGAAGAGATTTTAAGGATCTATGAATGATGTTTGCAGACTGAGGACACAGAGGAGCAAGAAGCGTGGATAGACAAGCAAGACTGAATCATAGCCCGAGGCTTCATACAAGCCAGAATCACCGTGGATGAATTCATCCAAATAATGGAAAAAATGATTTCTCATCTAGAAGAACTTATCAGGAAGGATCCAGACACCCTGGTTAGTACTTTGCACTGGGAATTATATAGAGTATCTGATTCTAATAACCTTAGTCCTGTGTTTAACAATTTTGTTATCTCTTTCAGCACGTAGTTATCCTTTTGTGTGTACTTTGGTTTCCCACATCTCCTTAAATTTTCTTAATAAAAATTATAATTGGATAGTCAAATTATGTAAAAAAACAAATACCAATAGTGTCAAAATTGATATAAAATAGTTTTTAAAACAAATATTATATTATTAATTAATATAATTTTCCTAAAAATATAATGTTCGTCCAAAATAATTATATAATAATATATATGCCATTAATTAACCAATTGGGGTTCGATTGGCAGTATATATTATGTTTATTAACCATATAGTTTAAGAATACAAGAATACACAGTAAAAGATAAATTATTTAACTTAGAGTTAAATCTAAATAATAAGGTTACAATGGTAACCTAAACATTTATAAAACCTATTGGTTGTGAGGATTTAGACCCATCCACACCCTAACCTCGAAATAAGTCACTTTGGAGGCATTATAAATTGAATATGAATTTATTATAAAATAATATTTTATGTTTTTCCAAAGGTTCCCCTCACCCCTCTTATAAAAGGGAACTTCCCCTTCTCTCACACTCACACCTCCAAAGCCATTTGGCTCATCCAAACCCTACCCAAATATCCTCCCAACTATCCTAAATTCATCCTAGAGGCCTTACTTTCTACATAAAGCCATCCTAAGGATCCCTTTTGACTAAATCAAAAGGAAGAACCCAAAGAAGAGGTAATGATTTCACCACTCTCTTTCATGTTCTCTTATTCTTCCACTTACTCTTTCTTTGTTGTTTTCTTTCTAAAATAATAAATCCAGTATCTTATATATACTGTGAAGTTTTTATAAATATGGAACAACTATATTCATTTTTCTATCCATCTTATGAATGATAATGTCACCATGCGTGCGTACATACGGCTTACCGTCTCCTCATAGTGGTGTAATTTGTTATTCAACACTACGTTATTTGGATGAATATACTGATAAGTAATGTGTATATAAATAATAAAAATAACACGATAATGTATCTGTAAAAATAATATACAATATAATTCCACACCTTTAAGAAAATTATATTGTCACTCATACGTACGTACGGATTACCGTCTCCACGATGCGATTAGATTAATTTCCTCGTTCACCATTCATCGACGATTATAAAAATATATATTACTCATAAGTATGTAATATATGAAAAAATAATTCTATTGGATATATATATATATATATATGTATACTTACATATATCTTATTCACTTAGTTCCGTTAAATACGATATGAAAACGGAAACAGCATTTATGCGTACATACGGGCTACCGTCTCTATAAATGGTGTTTTCAATTTCGTATATATATCTATTATAAATATTTATATTCTACATATATATGATATAGAAATAATGTTTTATATTCTGGAAGTATTTAAATCTTGATCTAAGTGATACAGTCAAGAGTAACAAGTTAAAACATGTACGATAAAGAAAGCGATTATTACCCGAAATGGTAATTTAACATGGAAATTATTATTAAATGGGTAGTATAAAGTCAAAAATGAATCATGTATGATATCATAAATATTAATACGGTTCTAGTATAATTTAATAACATACCGTGATCCTCATACAGGAGGTGAAACGTACCCTCGACTAGAGGAATGTTCAAGGTAAGAGTTATTTCACAATCTCTTCATTATCTGAGGTTGTTTATACATAATTATATATTGGGACCTCTTTATAATCCTCATCCATGTTTCTTAAAAGTGTATTTCAAAAAATTCTTACTATTTTACAGAATATGAGTTAAAGTCATTTATACCCTTGTTTGAATTTTTATAATATTTTTTTAAAGGAATCATTCCGTCGTTTTCCAAACAAGGTCTTTTTTAACATTTTCAACAGAATTAAGGTAAAAATGTCTTTTTTTAACATATACGGCAGGTGTGGCTATTTTCTGCCATTATAAAATCATTGAAGCTTCCCTTACAATCTTATAGTAATATTTTCAAAGTACATGTTTTCTTTTATAATTATGTGACTTTTAAATAATTTCAAAATGAATATTTTAAGAATTTGTGAAAGGTACTCTTTATCAAGATCTGAATTTAAAATGTTTTAATGATTTATCTTAATAAATCCTTTTAATTAATGTCCATGTTTTCAAAGTGATTTTAAGGATTTATATATATATATATACATGAATGTTTTGAAATGATATTTCTTTTCAAAAAATTTAAAGTGGTATGGGACACTTTGATTCTAAAATCACTTTTAAATTACTTCCTTTATAAATGTGTGACTTTTCAATGATTTAAATAAAATAGATATTTCTCTCAAATAGTTTTGATTTCATCTATTTCAACATTATTTGAGGGATTTTAAGGTTATTTGAAGTTGATTTATTATGATACAAAACTTCCATATAGTATTGAAGGTTTTGCGATATGTTTGACTGTGGATGTGTTATTTTTATACCATTCATGGTTTATGGTGAATGTATTGACATTTCGTATGCTAGTTTTAATATGAATGTTTATGTTATGTTTAAACATGTTCCTATGAGGAATGAATTGGACTTAGTAAGTGACAAGTGGAGCCCGCTATATCTCCTCGATGCATCGGTAGGTCTCATGAGACAAACTAGTGTCCTGACACAAGGCCTTGACAAAATCGTATTTGTAGTCTTGGCACGAGGCCCGGACGATGTGGTTATGATAGTCTGGAATTATGCATTCCATCATTATGAAAGTGGTAATTGATATTTCATGAGATTATTTTACTAGTATAATATCTATGTGAATAAGTAAATGGCATTATTTCATTTCATTTTTTCCATATTATGCTGAAATTCATGTTTAAAAGGCTTTTGTTTAGTTATGCATTGCCTTAAATGTTTATGATTATTTATGAAAGTTTCTGCTATATTGTTATCCTTACTGAGCATTTGAGCTCACCCCTTTCTATGTTTTATTTTTTCCCAGGATGTGAAGAAGTATTTTATGACTTACCTGCAGGGATAGTCTGAGGGGATATGAGTGTGGTCTATGAAGACATGATGTTGTTGTAGTTTTTTTCACTTTATGATGTAATGTAAGACTTATGAATATATCTAGTGTTTCCAAGGCTACTAAAGTAATTGGTCTTTCAATACTTTATCTTTTTTGATCATTCCAGTGTTATGTAATAATGCACCGACTCTGGGTAACTGGGGTCGGGGCGTTACATTCATGATATGTAAGAAATATAAATAATAGTGATAGAAGTCCAAAGGGATGATTCAAACATTGTAGACAACGATATGTAAATAGAAATATGTCACTATATAGTTTTTCATGGTTCTCCTGAAGATATCCAAAGGAAATAATGTGATATGTGTTGTGGTGCAACGAGTAACCAAGACTTCCCACTTTATATCTATTTAGGAAGATCTCTTGCATGAACAAATTGAAAGGATATATGAGAAGGATGTTGTAATAATTCACGGGGTTCCATACTATATTGTCTCTAATCATGATCCCAGGTTCACATCTATATTTTGGAGGTGTCTTCAATATTATTTGAGTACTAATTTAAATATTACCACAATATATCCCCCCACAACTGGTGACCAATCTAAAAGGTCTATTCATTAGATTGAAGACAATCTAAGAGACTGCTCATGAGAATTTAATGGTGGATGGAATCAGTATCTACCATATTTTTGTTCTCATAAAAAATAGCTTTCACCCAATTATTCAGATGGATCTAAATGAAACTGTGTATGGAAATACATATAGAACTCATAACTATTTAGATGAAGTTGGAGAAAGAGAGATATTTGGACCTGATCTTGATCAAGTGATTACCGAGATGGTTCTAGAGTTCTTGAAACATATAAATGCTTCTCAGATTCGGAAAAATAGCTATGCTGACAACTATTGAAGGGACATGGAGTTTGACATTGGAGATAAACTATTCTTCTGAATATCAACATGGAAGAGAGTTACACTGTTTGGAATGATAGGGAAGATAAAACCAAGGTACATTTTCACCTTTGATATCATTGATCACAGAAGATAAGTTTCGTATCAAAAAGAACTTCCACTGAATATGTCTCAATTTCATGATGTCTTCTATGTATCACTATTGAGGATGTAAATACTGGACCCCTCACATGAACCGAACTTAGAGATGCTACAACTAGAATATGATCAATATTATAAGGAAATGCAAGTAATGATTCTGGAATAGAGATATATGGTTCTACACAACAAGCCAACCCACCTTATGATAGTGTTTTAGAGGAATCAAATGTATGAACAAGAAACTTCAGAATTGGAGGAGGTGATGCAACAGAAGTACCCTCACATGTGTATGTAAAATGAAATTTTTAGGGTGGAATTTCAAAAGGGGGGATGAATGGGATTACACAATAATTTATCAATGGAAGTTCTACCTTCTTATGTTAATTTCATATATTATGAATCACATAAAATCACTTATAGAACATAATAAAAACTTTATAAATGATTAATTAATTAAATAAAATTATATTTTGAAGTTAAGGAACCGATACCGATGAAATAGTATCTTCACATTAAGAATAGTAATATGGCCCTTTAGAATAATAAACAAACCAAATAAATACTATCCTAAACCATAAATGTATAAATAAAATTTAGGCATCTTATAAATGAAATTATGGTATAAATATATCATAGTCTAAGTAAATAAATGATTTAAAATTATTAATTAGGTGTTGGTATTTTCTATATCATTAATATTTAATTAAAATTATATGATTAATTTATTAATTGAAAATAAAATATATTTTCATAAAATGAATTAATAAATTATGATATTTATGACTTATTATTTTAAGATAATTTTATGAGACTTTATGTAATTTTTCAGACTTTTATAAAATGAGTTCAAATAATAAAATATGTATTTTCTAAGTAAATGATTATTTTAATTTAAAACTAAATTACTTATATTTAGAACACTATCCTCATAAAATGGAGTTCATTTTAGAATTCTACACATCAATAATGGTATTGGGTGAATTTATTTAGAGTTTTCGAAAATAATTCAATTTTAGAAGAATAGTAAAATACGATAATTTTTGATAAATGCCAAATACATGAATTATGGATTCATAGATATTTTATGGATAATTTAAGCCCAAAATATCAATCTATACTTCATTATTTTAATATATTTAGTGATAATTCCTAAACTATTTATAGTCTTGAGCCAATATAACAAACTAACGACCATACAATTCCAAAAACACCCCTCTTCTCGAAAATAAATACCACCCCTCACCAACTACTCTCATAACACACTCCCAGCATTGAACATTATCCAAATTTTGACCCATACTTTTCCATATACCCTCTCTCACATCCATTATCTCTTGGTCTCATCAAAATACCAAATCCTTTTCCCTAAAGTGGTTCTTAAGGAGGAGAAATTGAAGAGGTAAATTCCTCGTTCTTTTTCAAGATAATTTCTATTCTTATTCCATCCTCACCTCATATCATTTAAATGGAATGATTAAAATATTACCTTAAATACACTATAATAATATCATGTTAATAAAATATCAATCCTTAAACTCGTCCATCTCACTCACTTTTATTCTAAAAATGAAATTGTCGCCCGTGATGTGTCAATTTACCGACATTGTGGGCGATGCACTTTCATTTTCCATTAACACATTAAATTATGTTAATAAAACCATTTTAATGGTTGGAAAATATTTTTAAATTTATTTAAAAAACCTATCTATGTCCTGGAACTAATATATATACATAATACTAAATGATAAAACAAAATTAGTTTGTTGTAATCGAAAAACAACCAAAATTATCCCAAAACGATTTCATTAAATGTTATACAAGGATTCAACATCATAACATATAACCAATATATTTATAATATAATTTAATATTATTTAAAATTATTAATAACATATAACAACAATTTTAGATATTTACACACATTTTACATGAACTTCTATTTATGTATACAAGTGAACCTATCTAGAAACTAAGAAAACAAAGACTGCTGAATGATGAAATTAAACTCTATAAATCATAAAACATACCACAAATGAACTTAATAAAACCATAATAATTAAAGAATTAATATAATGTGATTATACATGATTCAAAAGTGAATAAAGCATTCAGACATAAGGTGTGGGGAAATCTCAAACCCAACTCCATTTCCATGGGGTTTTCCTTATTTCACACAAATTTAAGGATTTATTTTAATTTATTAGACCTTGAAATTAAATTTCATTATTATAAACATTAATATTTGGGATATACTTGTTTTCTACTTGATTTTATGACAAACACAGTGTATTCCATAAGAACTCTACTTGAGAAAACACAACTTTTACTCCTATTGAGATTTTTTATTCTTCACTCAAGATTAATGATTCCAAGACCAAGAATATTATTTCATTATTCATTCCCAAATATTATTCATGAATGTATGCTTTATTAAATTAAATACAATCTTTTCCATGGGTTATTTTATGTTTAATATCGATATATGTCCTATGTGTCATGCATGATAATGTAAAGGATATGATGTGACAAGTGCACACAAAATTATATGGATCTCTAATTAATTGGTTATTGTGATGTATCTCCTGAGAAAAAGTGAAATATGCATGAACATGATGAAATATTTCTTCACAATAATGTTTGGAAGTTCAAAACTAAGACATGATGTTTAATTTTTATGCATTTCAATATTCAATGCCATTACTTAATACTTACTCTCTTGGTTATGATGATGATACTATGATTATATTATGATGAAGATGATTATGATCACCCATTAATACTGATTCATGTTCTTATCCATACTCTTACTGGTCTTCTAGGACACCCAATTCTTTTATGTATATTATCATGTTACTACATGTACTAAAGATAATTCAAGGGCCAATAATAATCCATAGATAAATGAATTAAATAATTTTTATGTTTTATTATTCAATGTATATGCATAATTCCAATTTTCTAATAAACTAAAAATTTTATTCCTTGTTTTTTAATGTTATTATGTTGTTATAATTAAAAGGATTTAATATTCATGTCAGAAAAAGTCGGGTTTCTATATTACCTCTGGTCAAAAAAATACACCAGTGGTTTTTTGGAATTGATGAATCAGATATTTTAAAGGTATCTTGATAACATTGAAGAGGTGTACATTGATGGTATTTTGGTGTATTCTATTATATTGTATAATCATTTAGAACACATTTAAATAATGATAGGTATCATATGAGGACATTAACACTATCCATGTTTTAAAAGTTTTATTAATTGATACAAGAGGTATGATTCCTTTTTAGTATCATTTCTAGAAAACTAGTTTTTATAGATCCTGAAATGTTAGAAGATATTATCTCATAGTAACCATATAATAATTATTTTGAGATATGTAGTTTCCATGTCTTAATAGGATATTTTTTGATGAATTGTTTATTATTTTTCATGGCTTTCCTCATTTATGACATATTACATTAGAAAAGGTGATTCATTCTAATGGAATGATGAATGCCAATAATCCTCTTTATAACTCATGGTTTGAATTAAATCAACACATATCCTTATGTTTTTATATTCTGGATAAGGTTATGTGGTTTATTATAATGAATTATAATTTATTTTGGTTTGTGTTATCATACAGAGACAAAATGTTATTGCATATGGCTTATGACAGTTATTTGTTCATAAAAAGAGTTACACATCATGTCACGACCTGTCTCCCGGGGCCCATGTCGTGACTACCCCAAGCCCCCCTTCGATAGGCTAGGGGCTGGTGACTAGCGCCGAAGGTGTATTACCTAAAACTATGAAGGGATTGCCTTTATAATCTATTAACACATGCAACCAAGAACATAGTAAGATACGAACTCAAGTAAACTGAATAGTAAACAGAGTGAGTACAGTAAGAAAAAGGCGCCAGAATACAAGGTGAAATGGAAGGTACAAGACTGAAAGTACAAGTAAACGGGAATAGCTCCTGTGTTCACCCACCAAGGATCCCACCTAAAGGGTAGGTACAGATCTCAATCGGTCATCACTGCGATACACCTCCTCTATGGTCCACCTCAGAGCTACCTCTAGTCCTGTTACTCTCGTCCTCAGTCAGCATTGTCCAACGTCTGCACCAAACACAATAAGGTGCGGGCATAGCCTCTGCCAGGGTGTGTATAACGATACTTAGTAGGGACCCCGATAACCTCATGGTCTCACAAAATACACAAAGGGTAATCCAAAAAGCATGAAATCAACTGTCAACCCTACTTAGGTATATGCTCATACATATACATAAGTCATCATTTAAACCCATCTCAATCAAGAGGAAAAACAAGGTCCAACCCAAAATCCCAAAGACCAACTATTCCACAAAGGAAGGAATACCACGAAGGTAAGTACCACATAGGTATGCCACATAGAAGAATACCACCAAGGTATTACCACAAAACAAAGTACCGCACTGGTACGAACTCAGCTCAAACCAGGTATAACTTAGGTACAGTAGTAGATATGATTAGATGTAACTACTGAATCATCTTACTCTATTAATAGGTGGATACCTAAAGGATCTATAATAATCATTAGACTCACATAAGACCTCTAGGTTCTGACCCACATATGACCGCTTGTTGCTGACCCATACAGGATCGCTCGGTGCTGACCTATAGAGGATCGCTCAGTGTAGACCCACACTGGATCGCTGGGTGTTGACTCACACAGGATTTCTAGGTGATGATCGACACACGATCACTAGGTGTTGACCCAAACAGGATCTTTTAGGTAGCCCTTCACAGAATCCTAGAGCGGTTCCATGTGGGACCCTCAATCACATACCCACGAAGGATCTCTTCCTCATGTCACGGCCGAATACTGGGTTCCCGTGCTATGCTTGATCATCTCAGGGATAGTTGGCTCCTCAAGCCATAGTTCGAAACTACAACTACTAACAAGTCCCGTGAAAAAGTATCCCAAATTACAACCACATCATAGGGTTCTCAACGCAACAGACGACGCTTCAATCCGAAGTCCGTTCTGTATGTTATTAGCCTTTTAGTACTGAGAGCCTAGTTGGATTTGTGTTCGATCCAACCCGACTGTATCCCAAAATTATCCAAATCTCAACTAGGGTATAACAAAGAGACTGTATCACTTCAAGGTTTATAGTGCTGTTGAAGATTTGTCAAGCGGACGGATGGTGCCAAAGTTATGACCGATTGAGTGAAAAGTTCGAGGTAGGTCTGCGTCCGGTCCGACCCGGCCAGCTGGGCGGCCCGTCCTGGGTAGTGGCCTGTGGAGTGGTGGGGAAGTTGTAGAGGCCGCTGGTGGCTACATGAGTCATGGGGCAGCGCAAGGCCACGGGCGCCACGAGGCCGCGGGTGACGCAGGGCGGTGCGAGGCAGCGGGTGTCACGGGGCGGCGCGAGGCCGCATGTGCCGCGGGGTAGCACGAGGCCACATGTTCCACGGGGCAGAGCGAGTCCACACGGTCCGTGGGGCGGCGTGAGGTTATGCGGGACACGGGGCGACAGAGGTCGCGAGTGTCGCAGGGCAGCGATCCGCTGTTGCTGGTCGTGCGGCGCGGTTGCGCGTTGTACCTTCGTTAGCGGCCATCTTGACCGGCCGCCCTGCATTTTTCACCTTCTTCACGGCCGTCGGTGGTGTCATCCTCCATTCTCGTGCTCCACCTAGGTTGGTTTTCATCCTCCTCCATCTCCATGAACACAACAATTTAACCCGAGAATTGCGAAGAGGTCGGGCCATGTTTGTTTGGCTCGTACCCTCCATGTTAGAGCGATAGCAAGCGACTATAATCTCTTCCTGATTTACGATGAATTATTAAGAACATGTAAGGGGAAGTAATTCAAACAACTACCCTACCTCAAACGTTTTTTTATGTTGGCACGGGAGAGAATTTGAAGATGTTGATGTTCATCGCGCCCGCCACACGCCTCCGATCCGAGCTCATTCGTCAGAAAAAACACTATTTAATGGAGGTACTTCTTCATTGTTGAATATGTACACTATTGGAGGATGTCCCGAGGAAGAATTCAAAGTTGTGCATCGTCGTTCTTCATTGGAGAGAATAATACTCCCAAAGGTTCTCCTCTCCCAATTCCACCCAAATAAAAAGTATCCAACATAATAGAATATGTTGTTTAATTTAATATTAGCAGAAAATAGGTTGCTTAATTAATTAAAGGAGAGTTGGCATAATTAAAGTAGGGAATTGAGGGGGTTTTCTCCCATAATGAGGGGTTCGGGTGGTCCCCACCACCAAAATAGGTTGGCTTAATTGGTGTAATGAGCACGTATATGAGCCTCTCGCTCCCATTTTATCTCCTAGAGGTTACAGTGCTGCCAATGTACACACACTAGAGGTATCGACCACCCATGAAGGACCTGTTCCTGTCGATCCCCAATCTCCACTGGAAACTCCATAAACGTCTCTCTATCATTGATGTCCAGCTCTTCATGGTCGATAATGTGAGAAGGGTCATGCACGTATCTCCTCAGCAGGGACACATGGAAGACGTTGTGCACCTAGTGCAACTAAGGTGGAAGAGCTAAGTGGTAAGTCACCACACCAACTCTGTTGAGGACTTGGAAGGGTCCGATGAACCTCAGAGATAACTTTCCACCTTGGACAAATCTACGAAAACCTTGTCAGGGTAAGACCCTTAGAAATACGCGGTCACCATCCTCGAACTCTAGAGGTCTCTATCTCCTATTGGCATAGGACTTCTTCCGGCTCTGTGCAATCTCCATCTTCTTCTAGATGATCTACACTTTATCTGTGGTATCCCATACCATATATGGTCCCACTAGTGCAGACTCTCCTAGGTCATTCCATTTCAAATGTGATCTACAAGGTCGCCCATACAATTCCCCAAAAGGTGTCATCCCAATGGTGGAGTGATATCTGTTGTTGTTTGAAAACTCCCCCAAAGGAAAGTGATCCTACTAGCTGTGACCTAAGTCGAGGATGAAAGCACATAGCATGGCCTTGAGGGTCTGAATGGTCCGCTCAGTCTGACCATGTAGCTGCACAATCTCATGCACATAGAGGCATCCCAAGCTCTCTACTGAACCTAACTCTCTGCTCTATAAAAATTGGGCTGACTTGGTGATTCTGTCGATGATCACCTAGATAGAATCATGGCCTCTAGATTTACGTGGAAGTCCTTTCACAAAGTTCATGGATATCCCATCCCACTTCCAGTCTGGGAACTCTAAAGGCTGAACCAAGCATACTGGTACCTAATGCTCCGCCTTCAATTTCTGACATGTGAGGCACCGAGGGACAAACTCTGAAAATGATTTCTTCATTCCTGGCCACCAGTGTTGTCAACAAAGTTCCAAGTACATCTTCCCCACTTATGGATGTACCGCTATAGGGAAAGTGTGGAACTCTCTCAATACTTCATCCTAAAGTGAACATGGTACCATGGTACGTCCTCTGAAGAGGATGATGTGCTCTCCACCTGTATAAAATCCATCAGGTGCCTGCCCTGTGGATATCTGAGCATGTCGAGCCTCAGAGTCAGCATCCCCATGCTACACCTCCCTGACATGCTGATGAAGTGGGGGAGTGACTATAATTCAATGAAGGAAAGATTCTCTATCTCGATCCACAATGGATATCTTCAAGGCAACCATCTGCTCTGTCGCCTCACCTATAAGATGTATAACCGATCTCTGGCTGAGTGCATCTGCTACAACATTTCATTTCCCAAGAGTATGGACTATCTTGAAGTCATAGTCTAGGAGGAACTCAAGCCAACATTGTTGTCTCAGGTTTAGGTCCTTCTGAGAGAAGATATACCTAAGACTCTTGTGATTCAAGTAGACTGTAAAATGCTATCCCATCAAGTAATGTCGCCACATCTTTAAGGAGAAGACCACTACTGCTAACTTCAGGTCATTGGTAGCATATTTCTGCTCATGAAGTCTCAGCTATCAAGAACCATAAGCAACAACTACTCACTCCTGCATCAGGACACATCCGAGCTCGGTCCCTGATGCGTCGCATTAGACTACGTACCCTACACTATCCTCCAGTAGCCTCAAGATGGGTTCACTAGTCAGCCTATGCCTCAGCTCCTAAAAACACTACAGGCATCTCTCCAACCACGTGAAGGGTTTCCCCTTCTTCTTCAATGCTGATAGAGGTGATGTAACTCTGGAGAAATCGGGAACAATCCTCCAGTAGTATCCAGCCAAACCCAGGAAACTCTCTACCTCTGTCACACTCCTGGGTGACTCCCAAGAAAGTACAGCCTCAATCTTCACTGGATCAAATTCAACTCCATCCTCCGATATGACATGTCCCAGAAGGTGAACCTCTCAGATCCTGAACTGGAACTTCGAGAGCTTACCATAAAGCTGGTTCTCTCAGAGTGTGTCCAGTACTACCTGCAAATGATAGGCATGCTCATCCTAGGTAGATGAGTAGATAAGAATGTCATCAATAAGGACCACCACAAAGAGATCAAGGTATTTCTGAATGATCATGTTCATGAATCCCATGAACACTACTGGAGCGTTGGTTACCTCGAATTGCATAACCAAAAACTCGTAGTGGCTGTACCGACATCTGAAAGCTGTATTTTTCACATCCTCTTCCCATACTCTAAGCTGGTTATAGCAGGATCTGGGGTCTATTTTCAAGAACCATTGTGCTCCCTTCAACTGATCAAATAGGTTGTCAATCCTCAAAAGTGGGTACTTGTTCTTCCTGGTCACCTGGTTTAGGCTCCGATAGTAAAAAAAAGCCTCAAGATCCCATCCACCTTCTTGGAGAACAAAATCAGGGCTTCCCAAGGAGAAACACTGGGTCGAATGAACCTTTTCCTCTATAAGTCCTCTAGTTTTACCCACAACTCACAATGCACCGCGAGATCCATGGATATGCTGGTTTAGATATCGGTGTCCTCTCGGGGTAAATTTCAATGTAAAAGTACACCCCTCTATGAGGAGGTAGACCTAGAACATCATTAGGGAAGAAATCCGTGTAGTGGTCCACCACTACAGGATAACATGGACTCTCCACATCAACTGCTCTGAGGGTAAGGCTAGCCAACTAATGAGTGATTAGGTGCACTCTACTCTAGGTAAGTCAATCTTATGCTGCAAAGGTTCCCTTCTCTCTGGTGAAGGTAAACCCGGTCTCATCCATACGGACACACTGCACTTTGTGCCTAATACAGTCAATATGAGCATGGACTGTAGATAACCATTATATACCCAAGATGACGTCATAAGGCCTCGAAGATGCTACTAGGAGATCCCAGTCGAAGCTATCGCCTCCTAGGCTAAGATCACACTGCCGGCACCAGTGCTTAATCATCGAATCCTCTCCCGTAAGAGTATCTAGCCATAAGGATTGAACCAAAATCTCCGTCGGAATCTTTGAGCTCCGAATGAGGGAAGTGGAAATAAAAGAATGGCTAGCCCCTATGTCTATAAGTACTACATCTAAGGTGGAGTAGACCCAGATCATACCTCGTATCATATCCAGAGCGTCGTGATCATAGGCCTCAACCACCTGGAGTTGATCTATCCCTTGTCCTCATACTCCCTTCGATTGAGGTGGACCTCCTGGTGGTGGTGGTAGTAACATATCGAATAGTCTCCCACCACTAGCTACACGGCTCACTCCTCTGCCACGTCTTCCTACTCCCTACGAACCTCCTCGGTCAAACCTCTTTCTTTGCTTGGGAAGTCCCTCGACTATCTACTGATCATCTGTATGGAGGGTCGGAAAGTCATGATCCATGTGACCCTACCCTCCAAATGTGTAACACTGCCCACTCCTAGCATGACTGGCTCTGCCTTGGGTGCCTCACACAACCGACCCTGAATCCTGTAGTCGTCTTCCACTAGGTCTGGTTCTTTTGGAACTCTGTGTCATCTATCTGCTGCAAGCTGCAGAAGACACTACTACTTGATGACTAGTAATGGGTCTCACAACTGGTGACTGATTAGAAAGAAAACTCTCCACTGAAAGGGCTCGCTCTAACACCCCCACCTGCGTTGGGATGCTGAGTGAGATCATCGAATCCCTGATCTCCTTCCTGAATCCCTGCTCGAAGGTCCGGGCCCTGAAGAATGGGTCCCACACCATATCAGTGGAGTATCATGAGAGGTCAGTTAACCTCGCTGAGTACTGAGCCATAGTCATGCTACCCTGCTGGAGATGATGTAACTCTTGTATGTGCACTGTGCGAAGAGTCACTGGAACAAACTCTGCCTGAAACATGCTCTCGAATTTTTTCCAGAGAAGCGTCACATCATTGTGATCCACGAGCATGAAGCTCCACCATATGCCTACTGCTACCTGTAGAAGACTGGCGGCAAGGATCACCATGAGATCAGATGGTGTCCCTACTAGTCGAAAGACTCTCACCATGGCCTCCTGCCAATCCTCAGCCGCATGTGTGTCCATCTCTCCCCTGAACCTGGGTGGCCTCTGGCATTGGAACTTGTGCAACGCGCTTAAGCGGCATGAAACCTATGATTTTGGGGCAGGTGGCATTGGTGGCCCAACGATTAATGGTACCACCGGTTCCACTGCTGGTGCCTCTACTAGAAGAGGGCCATGTACCGAGGCCCCGTCACTTGGTGGACTATCAGTGCGTATTATATCTGGAACCCCAGCTGGCTGTCTATGAGGAGGCATCCTGAAATGAAACAGATGTTCCACAGTCAAAAAGTTATACCTGGTGAGCTAACTCAAAGAGTTTACAAATAAGACTCTTCAAAACAGACACACAATCTGGGTGTTCGTGCACTGTGTTAGAAATCAGAAATCAGGGTCCAAAGGTATGGATATGTCGGCCGCCGCACCAACACTGGATTCCCTAAACTGATAACCACACTCACTACAATTAACACCATTGTCATTAAAATAAAGATCAGAGTCCTATGTTATACGGTAGAACCGACTCCTCTGATACAAATTTATCATGACCCGTCCCCCGGGGCTCGTGTCGTGACTACCCCAAACCTGCCTTCCACAGGCTAGGGGCTGACGACTAGCACTGAAAGAGTATTCCCTAAAACTAGCAAGGAATTGCCTTTATAACCTCTAAACACATGCAACCAAGCACACAAAAAGATACGAACTCAAGTAAACTGAATAGTAAACAAAGTGAGTATAGTAAGAAAAAGGGGCTAGAATACAAGACCAACTGGAAAGTACAAGAAACTGAAAGTACACGTAAACTAGAACAGCTCCTGTGTTCACCCACCACGGATCCTACCTGAAGGGCAGGTATAGCTCTCTATCGGTCATCTCTACGGTACGCCTCATCTAAGGCCCACCTCCGAGCTACCTCCAGTCCTGGTACCCTCATCCTTAGTCAGCGTTTTCCATCATCTTCACCAAAAACAATAAGGTGCATGCATATCCCATGTAGGGGTGAGTATAACGATACCCAGTAGGGACCCCGAGACCCTCAAGGTCTCACTAAATCCACAAAGAATAAACCACAAAGCATTAAATCAACTTTCAACCCTACTTATGTATTTTCCCATACATATACCTAAGTTATCAAGTATACCCATCTCAATCAAGAGGAAGCATAGGGTCCAACCCAAAAACCCAAAGCTCAACTATTCCACAAAGGAAGAAATACCACAAAGGTAAGTACCACGTAGGTACGTGACACAGAATTATACCACCAAGGTATTACCACAAAAGAAAGTACCACACAGGTATGAACTCATCTCACACCAGATATAACTTAGGTATAGTAGTTGAGATGATTAGATGTAACTATTGAGTCATATTACTCTGTTAAGAGGAAGAACCATGAAGTATCGCTAATCATCATCATACCTATATAGGATCTCTAGGTGCTGACCCACATAGGATCGCTCATTGTTGACCCACACAAGATCGCTAGGTGCTGACCCACACATGATCACTCGGTGCTAACCCACATAGGATCGCTTGGGGTTGACCCACACAAGATCGCTCAGGTAGTCCCACATAGAATCCTAGATTGGTTCCACGTGGGACCCTCAATCACAAACCCACGAAGGATCTATTCCTCAAGTCATAGCCAGCTACTGGGTTCCCACGCTAAGCTTACTCTTCTCCAGGAGAGTTCTCATCTCATTCCATTGGTCGATACTTCAACTGCCATGAAGTCCCATGAAGAAGTATCCCAATGGTCTGCCACATCATAGGGGTCTCAATTCAACAGACGACGTGTCAATCAGACACCTGTTCAGTAAGTTATGAATCTTTTAGTACCGAGGGTCTGGTTGGATTTGTGCTCGATCCAATCTGACCGTATCCCAACTTTATCCAAATCTCAAGTGGGGTATACCAAATGAACTGTCTCACTCCATAGTTTACATCACCATTGATTGTTTTTTAAATGAACGCCTAGTGCCATTGTTATGTCTTATAGAGATAAAATTTCAAAGTGGGTCAAGGTTCGGTCCGAACCTGTCAAACCGACCCGGCCGACCCGGCCCGGCCCGTTCTGGGGGCCCGGCCCGCTGGGCGGGCTGACCTGGGTAGCGATCATGGAGGCCGCAGAGGCCACGGGTGGCTGCATGAGACGTGGGGTTGCGTGATGTCGTGGGAGTCGCGGGGCGGCACGAGACCGCAGGTGCAGCAGGGCGGCGCGAGGCCGCGGGGCTGCGGAGGTCGCGGGTGCCATAGGGCGGAGGAGGCCGCGGGGGTCGCCAGGTGGTGTGGAGGGCCACTGGGCGGTGCAGCGAGGCTGCGGGGTGACGGTGGTCACGCGAGGCAAGGATGTGGGGTGACGGGGGCCGTGCGCAGCGAGGCCGCGGGGCAGCGGAGGCCGCCGGTGGTGAGGCTGCAGGGCGACAATCCACCGTTGCGGGCCGTGCAGTGCGGTCACGCGTCGTACCTTCGCCGGTGTCCGACTTGACAGGACGCCCTCCGTTTGGCACCTTTATCATGGCCGACGATGGTACCGGCTTCCATTATCATGCTCCACCAAGGTTGGTTTCTATCCTCCTCCATCGCGAAGAACACAACAATTTATCACGAGAATTGCGGAGAGGTTGGGCCATGTTTGTTTGGCCTGCACCCTCCACGTTAGAGCGGTAGAAAGAAGCTATAATATCTTCCTGATTTATGATGAATCTTAAAGAATGTTTAAGGGGAATAAATTCAAATAACCACCCTACCTCGAAGGGTCATTGATGTTGGCACAAGAAAGAATTCAAAAAAGTCGACATTTGTCGCGCCCGCCACACGCCTATGATCCGAGCTCGTTCATCAGACAAATTCTCTTCGATGGAGGTGGTTCTTCATTGTTGATGATGTCTACCATTGTAGGATGTCTCGAGGAAGAATTCGAAGTCATGAGTTGGTGTTCTTCGTTGGAGAGAGCAATCCACTCAACGGTTCTCCTCTCCCAATTCCACCAAAATGAAAAGTATCCAACATAATAGAATATGTTGTGTAATTTAATATTGGCACAAAATAGGTTTTCTTAATTAATTAAATGGGATTTGGAATAATTAATTAATGGACACTTAGAAAAATTAAAGTAGGGAGTTGAGAGGTTTTTCTCCCATAATGAGGGGTTCAAGTGGTCCCCACCACCAAGCTTCGAATTGGGGCTTTACTAGCTCGGATGGTTCCCAGCACCGAGCATTAAAGATGGGAGGTTTTAACCCCTCATGGTCCCCAACTCTATATCCTTAACATGGATGTTTATTATAAATAAAATAAAAGTCTATTTTGTTTTATTTTTTTCATTCCCACGAAAAACCCCAAAATCTATTTTTTACCCTTAACCTACGGTGGTCGAGGTTAAGGTCTCCTTAAGAGAATACTGGCACTGTGAGTTCAACAGTGTCCTCGGATTCCAATTCTGCTCATTGATTCAATAGTTACAAAAACCCACTCGTACGTTAACTGAACATACCTGAAAGGAAGTTCATAAATCCTTTCCGGGCACACCGGGCCTTGGAATCACGCACCGTTAGTTTTCGCAGACTCATAAAATTCCCATATAAAAAAATTACATGGAAATTCCGGGCTTTTACACAGCACATTATTTGGGATTTTCTTCCATAAATTATTCCTTAAAAGCATGGTATTGTTATATTTTTTGTCGGAAATTTAATTTATTTACGTATAATTAGACCTTAATACACATTTTCTCACAATATTATTTAAACCAATGGAAATGATGATAGATGGAATACCTATAAATTTTTGAATTTGAAATAATATATACATTGGGTAAATAGAATTCTATAGCTGATGCATTGAGTAAGAATTCATATATTTGGTTAGTTAAAGAGGCTTCAGATCAATGGTAGATAGTGGATTTTATAGCTAATATGAATCTAGATTATGATGAACCAGTTGATGCTATAGTTTTCATTTGAGTTTATCATATTCTAAATTTAATTTAGATAGTTATATTTTCTCAGATATATAATCCCAAATGATTAAACAAAATGTTAAAATTCAATGGTGTGGAGACCATAATGGGTGGATGCGGGATGATAAATCTATGTTATGTTTTAGAGATCAAATTATATTTCATCCAACCTATCTGGAAAAAAAATATTTCCACCTACCAATTTATGATATGGGATATTCATAATGGAACCCATAATATGTTTAAATCATTGGGAGAATAATTTTTCGTGTATGGATTAAAGAGTATAGGGGAAGATTTTATCTCAATAAAACTCACCGGTAAATTGGTCAATATGAAAAACTAGAGTACATCTAGTATGTTTCATTATTGACAAATTCCTATATAGAAATGTGATAAATTTACAATGGAGTTTTCCATAGGTTTACCAATAATGGTTATGATTCACGATGCCTTATGGGTGATTCTAGGCCAACTCACAATGTTTTCTCACTCCATCACTATTCATAAATCTAATTTGGTGGAAGAATTTTTAAAATTATATATTCAAAAGGTTATAAAGATGCATGGAGTTCTAGTTTCAATTATCCCTATTGGGGACCCTAGGATTAAATCTGGGTTTTGGATGTCCTTAAAATAAGAACATGGTATCTATTTGACTATAATCCAAACTTTTCCTCCTAAAATGGAAGGAACATTGAAATGAAAAATCTAGAAATTGGAAAAAAATCATAAATATTTTGTGATGGAATTTGAAGAATCGTTGAAGGAGTGTATATCATCAATAGAGATATCATATAATAATTGTTAATAGGAATCAATAAATATGGATCCTTTCGAAGAAATTTTTTGGCATACTTATCATTATCCACTTTGCAGGGTAATAAAAGGAGATAATTAACTTATAGAACTTATCAATGCGCAAGAAAATATGGAGAAGATTCGTATCATTAGAAAAAGGATGTTTATGGATTATACAGTTCAAAAATCATATAGAAATCATAATCAATTATCATTATTGTTTAATTTTACTGATCATGTTTTATTGAAAATACTTCAAAGGCTAGGGTATAATAGTTTTGATAAGAAAGTAACATTGTATCCTAAAAATGTCGCTTTTGAGATACCTCAATGATTTGGTAATGTGGTGTATTGGTTGGATTTACATTCAAGAATCAATTTCATGTATAATTTGTTTCATGAATCTCATTTGAAAAAGTACCATATTGGTCCCAACTATTTGGTTTTAGGAGATCATGTTAATCTTTTACCACATACTACATTGATTCATGGGAAAATATAGATTGTCGATAGGAAATAGATTATCATTCATGGGAAATGAATTGGGTTTTATAGGATTTATGGAATCATGGTTAGATTCAAGTGTGATGTAGGAACATGAAAAGGAAATGTTGGAGTAGTGGCATGAACTGTTCCAAATAAACATAATCATTCCACATTCTCTATAAGGAAAGAACAAATGTGGGGAGAATTTAGCACCCCATTTTTCTGGAAAATTACTTTTGTTTTGTATATTTTCATGTTATATAATGTTGGTATATGTTTTAATTGTTTTTGGAAGGTTTTTGGATAATTTATAATAGTGTATGTAGGTTCATGGTTCAATCATGGTTTGTATAAACTAGGAACTGTCTCCAGAAAACCATGAAACATGGTTGGGAGTCAAAAAGTTGGTGCACTATTGGAGGATAGTTGTCCAAACCATTCCCATTCCAAGGGAAATTGAGAAGATGGATACAGTAGGGAAAATAATGGTTAATGCACAATTTATCAAACCATGAAAGGAAATATTGTAGGGGTTGGCCTTGAGACATTAGAACAACATGGTTGGAACATAGTTTTACAAACATTTTCTCTTAACCATGTGACTACGTGGGTGCTATCTAGTATCATGTGCATGGATGGAACATAGTTTGATAAATTGTGTTATCTTATAATGTGATAACTGGTTAATGTTATAAATATTTCAGTTTAATTTATATTTAGGCCCCAAAACCCTTATTAATTATCATATTTTTTGGGATCGTTAATTAATCTTACATCTTATCATCCCTTAGGAATTCCCTTTAACTTTAAAGTGACGTTTTAAAAAACCAAAGATCATTGGATATGCAGAATCATTTTTTAGTCCTTTTAAACATTTGTGTTCATAGATATACTCTTCTCCCCTCTTTTAGAGCCAAATATTGGCCTGTTATGAATATATCCATGTTTTATTATGGTAATTATAATGATATCTTATTAGATCTATTGAAGGGAATGTGTTGTGATCCCAAATCAGGAATTTTAAAGTACTGTTCTTTGTTTTATTCATCCATTTAGTGGTAGGTGGATTATCTGACATATCTACTATTCTGAAACATGAATTCATAGTTTCCAAAATTTGTTTTTCTTGTATTTTATATTGTATCGTTGTGTGATTTCAAGAAGAACACATTTTATGTGTTTTCATAAAATTATGTAAATTTGAATGGATTTTGGAAACCCCTTTTTCAAATAATCATAAAATGATGGTTTTAAAATAATGGAATGGTTTTTATGCATATAATGTTTTTTATTAAATTGTTTTAAATTAATATTTATTTTAAAGAAATTAATTACTATTATATTTTTTATAATTGGGTTATCATGAGTTTAAAGTAGATGGGTTGTAGTCAGAAGTGCTACCATCAAGGTAGGATGAGTAATGGATATGGAGTACCACCATCAATGATAACTCCATGTTTTTGTTTATTTATACATGTGCATGTGTTTGAGAATTTGAATAATTACTGCATGTAATAATGTATATAAATGATCATGTTTATATTTTTCACACATAGATTTCACTTATGAAGTTTCATAAACAATTTTAATGATTCTAAATGGTTTTATATAAAAATGTGATATATAGTTCTAGTCCTAATGGGATGTGTTGTGAAGTCTTTGGGAAATTACTATTGAGTTTATACTCACCCTCTTCTTGGGAATATTAGTGCATTTATATATTTTATATTCTAATACATAGAGAAAGAAAATGTTTCTTATCTCTCATGTGATGCATCAGGATATCGTGGGCATTATAGTTGGTTTAAAGAGTGGAGGTAGTTCTGGTTACAATTCATATGATTCCATGTTGGTGAAATTGATTTTTATTTTATTTTTTGTTTCATCAGTTGATACTCCACGTTCCATTATCACTATGATATTGCAGTTTTGTCAGTTTTATATTTTGGTTTCATTACATAAACTCATGCATTATATTTGATGAATGTGTGTTTTTAATTTATGTTTTCTGGTTATATTATCATTAAAGTAAAAAATCATACACCAATGTTTTCTTAAGCTCTTGGAATTTATTTTAAGCCATTGGTGTCTTTGGAATGTCACTTAAGGTTAGTGTAAGTCCATATCATCTCAAGACAATGAGATGGGGTGGTATTTTACATAAGGAATATCAAGTGAGTTATGAAAATTTATGTGATAGGCATGCCACATTTACGTTGTTATTCTTACAAATTTGGGTAAATTTAATAGGTATCACTTG
Organism: Viscum album; assembly: GCA_963277665.1. Lineage (NCBI taxonomy): Eukaryota > Viridiplantae > Streptophyta > Magnoliopsida > Santalales > Viscaceae > Viscum > Viscum album. Next base: position 108,739,726 of record OY728126.1, on the reverse strand, counting down.
ACTATGTCCTTAAATAAAATTATATAAAGTTAATTCATACTTTTTAATCTCATTTTTTGAGATATTAAATATAGGGTTATCTATTTTCATGAATATAGAGTGTCCCTCTCATCTTCTACCTTCTGTCACACTTCTAGATATATAAAAATCAAGAATGGATTGGTCCATGTTCAGGGATCAATCTTTCCGTCTTTTTGAGGTCGTAATCTAATTATAAGTCATTCAATAATCCATTACTGAATATGAAAATAAAATTAAAACATTTTTATTTTTTTTACATGTTTGTATGTTCTAGATTGAATATTATTTTGTGTCTTCAGGTTTTTATGATTATGGGTAAGAGAATATCACATGGATCATTACATTTTACAAAGGTAAAGTTTTGATCTTTTTCCAACATAAATATTTCTACATAAAATATTTGGAATAAATATACTATCACTTAACAAAATCACAGTATTTATGATAGATTCACTGTTAGAAATTGAAAAATTATCTTCATTTATATTTCGATTGTTCCCCTCAATTAATTAAAAGAATAATATAAATAAAATTAATTTAAAAGTTCCCCATCTATATTTTGAATCAAGAAACTATTTGAGGTTGGAAGGGATCTCATCAAATATTTACTCATAGTTTTATTAATAAATTCAATGGAGATTCCTAAAATAGCCTATCCAAGAGATCCATTTAAAGGAAAGAGTTAAATTTTAAATTTCATTTATTTTGAATTTCTAAATTGTGAATTTTGAACTCATTTTTCTTTAAATGTTTCTATATAATTATTTCTAATGAATCCAATGGAATTTGATGAAAAATACCGTACCACCCAAGATGAAATAAACATTGAATATAGAATAGAAATTAAAATTACCACTCTTACACATTGACCAAAATCCATGCATGTTGTAAAATAACAACACGTTAATACAATGTCGAGATATGATAAAACATTTAATTCATTTTTATATTTTATACCATATAAATTATTTCATGTTTAACCTTTTTTTACCTAATATATTCAAAACAAATTTTTTTACCTTATAGAATATGATAAGTAATCCACATGTGAGGCATACTATTTTGAAAAAAGAGTAATGATTTTAGTGCTGGATGAAGATAAAATGAAATAAGAGGAGGATATGAAGAAGGGATTTTAATATGAAATATTATTGATTAAATTATATTCGTTTTTAATTTATTACCAAGTCCCACTTAGACGAAAATATTAAATAAATATAAGTGAAATTAGAGTTCGTGGAAGAATATAAGGGAGATTTGACTGAGGTAGTTAAGGTAGAGGGGGCCAATATTTCATCCTTCCACCCCCACATTGATTGATGCACATCAATGGTCAAGGTGTGGCCATGAACTACAAAGTTTATAGGGACCTAAATATTTTTTTCTGAAAAGAAATAGATGTAATATTATGTGGAGGATTAAATCATGTAAACCACATCCACAATCTATGTTTGGATAATACGTAGTAGTACATAAGAAATGGAACAAAAAGTCAATATCCACTGGGGGTCAAACAAAGATCCTCTTCCTTTATACTATATTTTTTCTTCACATATTAACAATGATTTTAATATAGTCTTTTTTCATTATAAGGTTTTCATGGAGGGTATTAGAAAAATAATACCCTACTGTATCATAAGAATAAGTCTTGAATCCAATAAAAGTAAGGTTGTTTCTCTATATGGGTTATATTTTGTGTTTCCTATAGTAATCTACCAACAAAATGAAAATTCAAATTTTTACTTAAATGAAGTCAATTATTAAGACATGTGTAGAGGGAAGTTTTTTGATTGGAAGGAACTATTTCCAATTATAGATTTGAAAAATAAAAATTCACTCTTGAAATTTTTCTATCAGTAATATTTTTTTAATCCAATGTATAAATTCTCATAGGGAGAAATTGAATTATAAAAAAAGGAGAAATCAAGATCTATTAGCCATATTTATACAAATTATATCATATGGATGCTTAAAATTAAATTAGATAGATGTAAAAAATTATGAATGGATCGAGGCTTATAAAGATTACGAGAAAGTGATATACAATTTATATTGGATAGATATTAAAGATCCTACCAGATATAGATTCACTGATCCCATTATACCTATATGTATAAATTATTCCAGATTATGTTTTACAATTTATACTATAAAATAATATGAATTTTTTTTCATGAAATTAAATCATATTATCATAAAAAAGACTAATGATATGATGAAATATGAAGATGATTTGGATGATGTAATTGAAACTAATCCTAATAAGTGTGGAATCCTATTTTTGGAATCTTTTCTTTAAATAGGACCACAACCTCAAGAGAAATAACTGACTAACTGAATCCTTATGATCTAATGTTTTTTTAAAGTTTATAAATTTCTCATTACAGACTATGCTTTATATATTATTATCTAGAGAGTTTCCCTGAAATAATATAGTTGTGATGTTATATTTTTAAATGAATTAAGGTGTGTCGATTATAACTTCTATTTTTATGAATTAGTGGATCATGGGCTGTCATGGATAGAGAGACATAGGTTTGTTTGATCTGGTATGTTGAGGGCTCCTTGATATAGGGGGATAGTGATTTTGTTGATTGTTCTAATCAATGTATTTGAAGGTTCGGAAGACATTCCTACTGATATCTTGATAATTAGGGAATCCTAAAGTCAAGTTCATACAATTTCATATCAATTTTGGAGAATGTGTAGACAATTATTAGTAAAGGTTCAATATGTTTGATCATGCTGTTTTATAAATTGTTTTCTCCATTTTTTATTATTTTTTGTATATGTTTTATATTTCTACATTTTATTTCTTATAAAAGTTTATACTATGTAGTAGAAAATTGTTTATTACAAAAATGGTATAATTTATATTGGAACAACTATTTTTCTGATATACTTTCCTAAAAATATTGTCTTGGAAAAAATGTAGGTTTAAACTTTTTAAAACAAAAATTCACCCTATTGTAGTATTTTTAATAATCTTATAATACAATATTTTGGATCGGAGAAGGTATCTAAAAATAAATTATTTCCCTAACAGAGTTTGTACATAAGAATATTTTGTTTAGGATGTATTTCTTAATAGTTGGAAACTTATAAAATATAAATCATATAAGAACAGCACTTTGTTATGGTTATAACTATAAATATTGGTGAGATCATATGAAAAACTTTTTTATAAGAACCAGTGATTATAATATTGTAATGATGACTAGTATTTATGAAATTCCCAACAAGGAAGTGACATATTTCACTATAGAAGATATGAATGAATATCAGCTAAACTAAAGAGTTAAAAATAGTTTTTTATATTCTTTGATAATTAACATTTACAATATGATATCATCTTGTGAGACAACTAAAAATATTTGGAGAAATCTCAAAGTAACCCATTTTAGGACTTCTAAAGTATTGTGAACTAGATGAATTATGCATCTAGTGGACTATCAGGCCTTTGATTTCATGTATGGTGAATAATTTCATGAAATACATTATAGATTAATGACTATGGTAAATAGTTTACAATATATTGTAGAGAAAGAGTTTACATATGAAAAATATAGAAGAAATATCACTGATATCATACCCATGGAATGGGAATCTAAGAGAACAATAATATATGACATAAAGAATCTAACATATCTGTGTTTAGATAATCTCATTGAAACTCTCATGTGCTATTAGAGCACACTATAAATAGATGTTAATAATGAAATGAAAAATAAAGGGGTAGATTTTTCCTCCACATATATAGTTACAACTAAGAAATCTAATCTTTGTGGGAATATTTATAAATCCTAAAATTCAAAGAAGATGTTCAATTTTGAATCTGATTTCTTTAGGAATACGAAAAAGACATTGAACAACTAAAAAAGAGAATGAATAATACAGTTATATAAAAATATGTTCAATATAATTAATAAATAATAAAAAATATACAGTTGATAAGAATGATACATCATATTTAATTTGTTAGTAATTTAAAAAATTAGGGAACATTTTACCTGATTATCCAAGGATGAATAAAAAAGATAAAAGATCAAAGAAATTTTATAATAATAATGGGATGATATCCTAAAATATCTAGACACTTGGAGTTAAAGTAGTAGATATTATTATAATGAAATTTCATCAGAGAAAATTAGTAATAACAAGAATGTTATGGGATTTTATATAATAATTCCGGAGAACAATTCATTCCAAATGGACAAGGTATTAGATGAATCCCTTGTGGTTTAACACTAACTGAGAATTATCCTAATTAAAATGATGAATATTGTTAATTTTGTTTTGAAATAAGGAAAAAAATTACATTAAAGGATGATGATAGATTACCACTTTTTAATAAATGAATTGATACATAACTTTACTAGATAAAGAGAAATCAATACTTTTTAAATAAAATAATTAATACAAATAATAACTTGTAAAATCCAATATAATAATTTCTAATAATAATTCAAATATTTCAAGTCATACATCAATTTAATATAGAAAAAACTATTTCTGTAACAACTGATGACGATAATAATTTGGTTGTAAAACATAATAATTATATCCTTAAAATAATGTTTTTATCAAATTTCACATTCGAGAAGAGAAATTTTTAAAATCTCCCTAGACAGTTTAGACCTAGAAAATTTATTACAGAATTTTTATAATTAAAGTGAAACTAGTTTTTATCTAAACTATTTTTTCTAAATAATATACCGAATTGTATGAAATGTTAAATATGAGGTAATTGGAAATAAAATCTTTCAATTGAGGTCATCATTTTGGTTTTCATAGATTATATATTTCTACAAAATTTGATGTCTTTTAACCTAAGAAATTTTGGAAACATGCCTATTTTTGAAGTCTCATTTACTAATAATTATGTAGCTATGAAAATATTGATAGAAAAACTATAGTTTATTTAGGAAAAGGATGAATTATAGTCGCTAAAATATATGGTACATAGATAGAGGTTTCTCAATACATATTTCTGGATAAAAAATTTATTCTAGAAGATTATAAATAGAAATGGTTGAAAGATGAATATCAGAAATAGTTATCAAGGAGATACCTATGGAATCGATGATATTAGATTTCATGGTAATGATTTAACTTATTATATTTTGTTTGTTATATGAGTTATGCATACTCTCATCAACATAAGTCAATTATGTAATGAATGTTACTTTGTGAAGATTAAGAATGATAATTGTACTATTTAAATTTACAAAGGTATTTTTATTCATTCTACTGATAGATATGAAAATGTTTAGACCGTAAACATATAATTCATTAGAAACCAAGATATAAATTCCTATGTGAACTGGAAGACCAATCATGGTAATGACATAGAAGTTTTGACACTATAATATTATAATAGTATCTAAATTGTTTTTCAAAATGACTTGTAAAAAAATTACTGATGCTTTGGTGTAATTAATTATATTTTTTTTTGACACTTTTTACTTTGGTAAAGAGAATATGTCAATATTTAATTCAATCAGTGATGTATTTACTTCTAATGATTTATAGTTAGTACATGTGGATTTATTTGGTTTAACAATAACATGAATTATTAAGGGAAAGTACTATATATATGTCATCATTGGTGACTATAGTAGATATACCTGGGTCTATTTTATATAGAAAAATTTTGAATTTCTTTTTATTTTAAAAGTATTCTATAAAGTGTTATGAAATCAGAAAAGACTAGAACTGCTTACAATTTATATTTATCATGGTGGTGATTTTGAAAACAATGAATTTGAAAAAAATTGTAATAAAGAAATTACCAAAACTTCTCAGATCTTATAACACCTTATAAAAATTGAATTTTTTTAACAAATAAATACAATTCATTAAAAATTAGTAGAACTATATTGAGAGAATACTCAATTTTGAAACACTTTTGGGATAAAGTGTTTAGTGTAAGAACCTAGACTTTGAGGGGGTAAGACCATGATTAACATTATGAATGAATCTATTTTTTGGATTAATGAAATTTTTTCCCAGAGTATGAGGTGCCACAAAGGTGTTTCCGTGTTTCGGGGCATGAAAGGAAGGGAAACTGGGCTAACTAATGCAAGGAACACAGTTGTCGCATGGTTAGGTAAACTGTTTGGCCGTCCTAAGAAAATTGTGTGATTTGAGAAAGTGGAATTGTATATAGTTGGTGGATGGGGTTTGAAACCATGTGGCCTTACCTAGGAAACCGTGTGACCTAACCTCCCTTAGATAGTGGCTGTAAACGGGTTTTTGCATTTTGGAAAACCGTTCACCCCATTAAACATTGAAAATTTTATAGTTTTTATAGATAGACTTTTTTATGTTCCACCCAATTTTCTCCCATATTTCCTCCCTTAAAATCATAGTGACGATCATGGATGGCATAACCTTTCCAAGGATAGTTCTCCTTCCATTATTCATCATTTGGAGCATCGTTGGTTGCAGATCAAATATCTGGGTAAGTCTAATCTTCCTCTTGATTATTTTTTCTAGATTATGTATTGTAGGTCATTACATATTATTTTGAAGCCATAAAACACGCTTCTCTAGTAGAATCTATATTTAATATTCAAATAGTGTTTGAATATGGATAGAAGGCTACAATTAAGAGTGCATTCAACATAAAATTCGTGGTATGTGGTCTACAAGTTATATCCCATAGTCATTGTGTTGATATGTTATTGTTTAGTTGTTTTATCAGTTACACCTTGTTGTTGTTTTGTTCTATTTAGAGAGATATGGTCAAATGTTCATGTAAATAATGAATTGAACACCTTGAAATATTTTTGGAAAGTGTTGAGGATGAATTTATAGATTTAGTACCACCCATGGGCTGCGTCAAGTTTCCCGACCAAAGGAATTTGTAAAATGCGAGGTTGATGTGCGATAACATAGAACACATATTGAACATGCTAATATTTTATGTCGAGTTGAAATTAATATAATGGTGGTTGTGTCTATATATGGATAATAAATTGGTAGTGTGGTTTATTGACTAAGGTTATACACCCATTAGTCTTGTTATAATGAGGCTTTAAACTCCACTCCACAAATCATGAGTAAAGGAAGTGTATGGATCTTTATTCCCCTAATAGTTTCATTCCACATGGACTATGCCTCTGAGGTGAGGATAATGTGTTTTTTTGTGATGTGTTTTTCCCTAGTGAGATAGGGACTTGTTTTATTCCTTTATTCATAGTAATGAATTCCTTAAACCCTTTTGTGAATGATATAAGTACCTAACCCATGAAACACATGTTGTCAATGAATTATGTAATGAAGATGATGAAAATAATGAAAATGGTAATAAGGTTAGAAATGGTTAATGTTAATATTGTTTACTGTTGAACCTGATTTATCTTTGTTTAATGGTCATTTTTTAGTATTTTCATGCACTATCTATTTGGACTTGATATTTTGTAAACATTATTGGTAGTGACCTAAAGATCTTAAAGCACAACCTGATTGAGTTTTGTTGGTTACCAGAGAATATTTCATGCTTCCTTGTATGGATAAGTGCAATGTCTGTGGGATTTGGATTTGATTCGGGATTGGTATGTGCTTGGATGATGTTCCAAACATGGGTTCAAGACTATTTTGTGGATTTTTCATTATTTCTCTATATTGAGGTTTTTTCACATGACACTATTTAGCATGACAAGATATACATTACTATTATATATTTTTGGAAACCTATCTGGGATGTGATTGGTTATACATGATTCTGGTTATAGCTTATTGTTTTTGATATTTCAATCGTTAACCATTTTTCACTGACTCTGGAAATGAGGGTATTGTCTCCCAATGTGACTTATTAGAACCTCAACACTAGTTGGAAATCTATGGAGTATGGATAGGGGATCTTGGGTTCATTTGGTGAATTGGAATGGAGGAATAGTTTAGTGGCTCCTTGGTCGGAGATGTTAGAGTGTGGTATCAGAGTTGTTCTTTTCTATTGACTTACTATTTGGGATGGTATAATGGTTATTATGATGTGTCAGGCCTTGGAAATGAGAAAATTGTAGGGTGTATCATACCCATGTATGAGGTAAAACCCATGTCACCCATGGTGGGAATTTCAATTTTGGATGTGCACGGTCACATTTGATGATATTTCACCATTGGGTGATGCAATTGTAATGTGATGTGACTATTTTTTGATATTTTTTCATGGACGTAATGGAATTAGGTTGTACATTCATATACCATTTTAGTAACCTAGTGATATAGGCTACATGATTCATGATAGTCATATACAGGATGAGTATGTGGGCTATAAAATGTATATCACATTGTGCCTTTAAGAAAATTTAATGAAAATAGAATCCAATAAAATAATTAAAATGGATTAGAAAGGAAAGACACTAAATAATAGAAAATAATGGTTCATAATTAAGGGTTTTAAGGGAATAAAATGTTGGTTGTGATGGGTTTTTAAATGGGAAATGTTCCTAGGAGTAATGATTTTCATTGCATGTATGGAAATATACTTGAAATTGTTTTTAATATAAGGCTTGTGACTGTGCGAGTTAGTTACACCATGTTTGTAAAGGCTCATGGTAGAGATATTTGAAGGTAGAATTTTTTATGCAATAAGGACCATTTGGATAATGTTTATGAAATTTTTTCTTTATAGCAAGTGGGGAGCCACCCATTATAATTTTTTTGAGGCTTTTATATTTGTGTTCTAAGATTTGTGTTTGGAATTGTAGAGAAATGCCAATATGAAGGCATGTACCAAAAAGGGGATGAGGCGATGTTGTCGTGGATGCCCCTTGATAGTAGAGTAAGAACATCTGTTGATTCATGGTAATAGATAAGAGATATTTCTTGAGAACTTATCTCATTTTATGCAGATGATGGAATGCGCCCCAGGGTAGGTTTCATCAAGTATACTTGATCTTACTAGAGATTTTCAGCTACAACACCCTCTGACCATTACAGGATCGGGTGGTCTAGAGGCAACCAAATTATATATAGAGTCCATCCAGGATATTCTTGGTAATTTAGATACTACCTTTGAGAATTTAGTCATATTAACAGCCTATATGTTTTCATATCTGGAAAATAGTTTGTGGGATATCATTGTTCAGACTAACCAAGATGAGGGAATGGTATGGAAATGTTTCTAGGAAACGATTCACGAAAATTTATATCCAGAAACCTTGAGGTAGAAGAAGGCATAACAACTATGAGTTTTATCCAAGGGGCTATGTTAGTGATTTATTATACTTTCTATTTCACTAACTTGGGTTGCGGCATTCTAGCATTGGCGGGTGATGAGGCTGTAATGGATAAACATTTCTAGGATGGGTTCAGACATGAGACGAGATCCTAGTAGAAAATATTCTATTTGAAGATGTTTGAAGTGGTGGTAGACCAATCCCTTATCTCATAAGGTATCCTAAACAACGATCTAGGTAGTGAAATTTTGGTTCTAGTAGCATGGATGAGTGGTGAAACTTCATTGGTGAGTAAGTGTCATTTTGAAAGTTTCCATCAGGGTGGAAGTGAACAGATTAGTTAAAAGAGAGGGGAAACTTCTCAGGGTGGTGATATGGTGTTCTTTTACTAGTGTAGCGGGATCGGGAACAAGCATGTTCAGTGTCCCTGACCACTAATTGACTGTCATTTGTGTGAAATATTTAGACACATATGAAGGTTTTGTAGTAACCCTCGATTGTTTGGAATTAATGGTGGTAAGAGGAATATTATAGGTGAAGGTATGGGGTCAGTTACCCTGTATGAGGAATCATTTGGAATTTCATGGGCCATACTGGTAGGTGTGATGAATGTGGTACTCCTGGGATGGTTCATCCATACTAGTAGGGAAGTGTAGTTCTATGTACATATACATTATCCTAGGGTAGAAGGAAAGTTCATCTTCATGTAGTTCAGTCTACACATGGAAGTGGAGAGGTTGAACTATATGTAATTTGAGGTACAATTCATGTATATTTGACACTTTCTTGTGATTTATTCGACATATGTGCCACAAAATATTTATCTCTTCTCATTTTGTAGTCATTTTGGTACTACAGATGTAATGTGTGTGTGTGGGGTTATGTAAGTTGATTATCCGTTGGGGGTGTGAGCTGAGGACATTAGGAAATATAAGGTTTGTGTTGTGGTTCATGGTGGGACCTTTTTTTGTGGGACATGTTCATCATAGAGATGTTTTTAAGTAATTTCGGGCGTTGAATGGATGGTGTTTTAGCAGGACCATGTCGGCTATTACCATCATCGTGTAACATTCACTTCTCTTTATGGAGACATATATGTCAATTTTGGTGAGTGGGATGTTCGCAAAGTCCGTACATGGATTGTTTTTTAGTGGTTATGTGAACTCATAGACTAGGTGTCTTGTATAATTATTGATTATGGGAATGTTGATTAACATGTTTCTCCTCTTCTATTGGATTGTTTTGAGGATGTGTTTCTGAAGTACTTCTCAGGTTTTCCATCCGAGAGATAAATTGAGTTCATGATAGGGATGTGTCTAAGACCAGAACCAATTATCATTCTGCAATATAGGCTAGTTCTAGAAAATCTCTAGCAGTATAAGCCTCAGTTAGAGGATTTGGAGAGGAAATGGTTCATCTGTCTGAGTACATCACCTTGGGTATCTCTAGTGTTATTTTCTAAGAAGGAAAACATATCATTGTGGTTATGTGTCAACTATTAGTCATTGAATGAGATGATGGTTAAGAATGGATACCCTCTCTCAAGAATTGATGATCTCTTCAACTAGCTAAGAGGTGTATTATCATTTACAAAAATGAATTATGATCGATATATCACCAGCTAAGGGTGAGGCCTTATGATATACTGCATACTACCTTCAGAAGAAGATATGGGTCATATGATTTTTTGGTGATATATTTTTAGTAGACCATTGTTATAAAAGGGTTCATGGACATAATTAATCGAATATTTCGCTCCTATCTAGATTATTTCATAGTTATTTTCATGGAAGAAATCTTGGTGCACTCTTAAAATCAGGACGATCATGCCAATCATCTTGACATAGTCTTGAGTATACTAAGAGAGAATAGTATATATGTCAATCTATCCAAATTACATTTGTAGATTGATAAAGTGAATTACTTGGGTAACATAATTTCATAAGAACCTTTGTTAGTGGATCCTGAGAAAGTGAAAGGAGTTATATCTAAGGAGTTTCCTATGAATATTTCTGATGTATGGGGTTTTTTGGGTTTGGCCAGTTATTACCAAATAAATTTTAAGGATTTATCTCATTTGAAAATTACACCTTTAAGATTGACCAAGAAGGGTATCAAATTCATGTGTAAAAAGGAATGTGATATTTCATTCTAGGAGTTAATGAAATTGTTGAATAACATACCGATTCTATTTTTCCCTGAGTCGGGAAAATGGTATATTGTGTTTTTTGATTCGTCTGGTGTTGGTCTTGGAGTTGTGTATATGAATGATGGTTGAGTTTTTGTGTATGGTTCATAACAATTGAGGCCTTGGGAAAGAAATTACCCTACACATGATCCCGAGTTGGCCACGTTGGTTTATTACATCAAATGTTGGCATCTTTACTTGTTCAGAGAGAAACATTCCCTATATACCAACCATAACAATCTTAAGTACATATTCTCCCAATGTGATCTGAATCTTCAGGGGAGAAGCATTTCTGAGTACCTATAATCATTCAATTTTGAGTTAGATTATACACTGATAAAATGGAATAGTGATGTAGATTTTTTGAGTGAGAAATATAAAGGTCAGATAGTTAAGGAATCTAGTTCTGAGTGGAAGATGATGGAGTTGTTTATTGAAATGCATCTAGAGGTAAAATATGGGTTGAAGAATATGAACCCTGTGTCCATATCACATGAACCCATTCTTTTGTGTTGCATCATGGAGGGTCAAATTAAGGATCTAGAGTTCTTGGCTACGAGGGAAAGTCATAAAGGTCAGGAGTCACCTTCTAGTTGGGTTGTTAGGGATGATGGGATTGTTAGTTTTTATGGTAGTGTTTTTTGGAAGGTGTGTATGTGGGAAGAGTTAATTCAAAAATTTCATACCTCAATGTGTGGGGGAGGTTACAACCTAGTTTGACTAGGATGTATCATGATCTTAGTATGAAGTGTTGCTGGATGGGAATAAAGATGGAGGTTGTAGGTTTTGTGGTGTGATTCCATACATTTCTGCATGTGAATGCCAAGCATCAGTTCCCATGTTGTCTGTTACAACCACTTTCTATTCCGGACTATAAGTAGGATGAAATAACAATGGATGTTTTAGTGTGTATTCCAAATAAGGCATGAAAGAACGATGAAATATTGGTGGTTTTGGATAAATTGGCTAAGTCTTATCATTCCCTTATGATATAAGAGACTTTTAGGATTAACCAGTTGGGTGAGATTTTTTTTCATGAGATTGTATGGATGTATGGTGTATCAAGAAATATAGTTTCGGATCCTGAACCATGTTTCACCTCATGCTTCTGTAAGGGATTATAGATGGTTCTTAGTACCCTGGGGTTATTGAGAATGGGTTTTCATCCAAAAAAAAAATGGGTTTTCAAAGTGTGTAATTTAGGTGTTAGAGAATATTTTGAGGGTGTGTGTCATAGTTTTTTGTGGATCATGGAAAGAAACTTGTAACTTGTTGAAATTTACTACAGAATAGTTTCCAAGCTATGATACAAATGAAACCAGTTGAGGCACTCTATGTTTCTAGACTGTGTAGAACTACGATGTGTTGGTTAGAAGCTTGAGAGTCTATGTTTTTGGGACCCAGTCTCATGGAGGAGAAATCAAAAAAGGTTCAAATCATTTAGAGACATATGGAAACATCTCTAAGTAGGAAAATGTCATATTAAGATCATTGTCGAGGATCTCTTGAGATTACGGTGAGTGATAGTGTGTTTATTTGGGTGTCACCAAGGTTTAGTCAACATTAAATTTGGAAATTGGGAAAGTTGGTCCCAGGAATGTGGGGCCATTCAAGAATGTAGATGGTATCGGGCCAGTGGCTTACCGATTAGATCTCAAAAAGTGGTATAACGGCATTCACGAGGTTTTTATTTTTCACAACATGAACAATATCTCCCTGATCCATGTCATATGGTTAATTGTGAGGATGTAGAGATGAGTCTAATGCATCCTTTGAGGAACATTTGGTCTGTATTGTGGGTCTTAGTGAGAATGTATTATAGAGAAAGGTGGTGCCTTTAGTTCACGTGCTGTGGTAGAATAGAATTGCTTAAGAATAAACCTGGGAGTGAGAATCTTATATGTGGGACAAGTGTCCCAATCTCTTTCCTTTAGAGGCTTAGTGATGCATGGGTGTGTGGCTTAAGGATGAGTCATTATAAGGTGAAGAGTTTGTATGATCTTAGACATTGATGATGTATGCCCTTATTTAAATTTTGGTTTCAATCTCTTGTATTTGGTAAATCAAATGTTTTCTTTGAGTATGTGGGGCCTAAGGGGTGTTATGGGGGTTCAGGTTAGGAAAGGAAGGAAAATTGGGAAAACCTGTGAAAGGAACATGATTGGATCATGGTTAAGTAAACTATGTAGACATCCTATTCAAACTGTATGTCCCATTAAAAGTAAAAAAAATTATAGTTTTTTCATCTCGAGATTTTTAAGTGCCACCTGATTTTTTCTCCCATTTCCCCCATTCAACCATAGTGGAAAACTTTAATTACACAACCTTACTAAGGATGGTTCTTCATCGTTTCCTAGCCTTTTGGAGAACAGTTGGTTGCAGATAGAAGCTTCAGATAAGTCTAGTATTCATCTTTCTTCATTTTCTGGACTAGGTATTGTAGTTTTTTCTATCTTCTTCCAAAGACCTAAAACTCTATTTTTTGGAAGAATATAGATTGATTCTTAAAAGTGTGTTTGAATATAAATCTAAGGTAATGATTAAGAGTTAGTTCATTAGTGGATTTGAGGTAGGTGGTTAAATAGTTATATCACATATTTGTTGTCTTGATTTATGCATGTTTAGTCGCGTTCTTACTTACCCCTTGTGGTGCATTGGATTACATTAGTAATATTTAGTAAAATCAGCCTCTAAATAATGCATTTAACACCTAAATATCCCAATGGGATGTTTTGAGGATGATTTGATGGATTTATGACCACCCATGGGGTGCACAGACATTCCTAAACCTAGGAAATGGAAAAGTAACTACAAGGTTGATGTGCGATAATGTTTAACCCCTGTTGAACATGATAATATGTTTAGTTGAGATAAAAATGAAATATTGGTGGATTTTTGTAGATAAGAATAAATTTTTAGAAGTTTGGGGTATTGAATGAGATTCTATTCCCACGGGTCGAGTTAGATTATGGCACTAAACTCCACCCCAAAATGCATATGTTATGAAAGGGAACATAACTCTATTTGCCTAATGGTTTCATTCCATTGAAATGAGTCTTTGAGGTGGGGATAATGTTTTTGTTGTGATGTTCAAATCCCTAATTATATAGGTACTCAGTTTACTCCCTTATGCATAGTGATGAATTCCTTAAACCCCTGGGTGAATGATGTAAATACCTTACCCATGGAACACATGTTGTTACTAAATTATGTAATAAGGATTATGAAAATGATTGAAATGTTACTTAGGATAGTAATGGATAAAGTAAAGATTGTAAACTAATAGAAATTTATTATATTGGTTTACTTTTCATTTTTTTAGTATTTTCATGCACTATTAGTTTAGAATATATATTTTTTAGACAATTTTGGGGGTGGCCTACTAAGATGTACTCACACCCTTCTCAGACGTTGTTGGGTACCCGAGAAGCATTCATAATTTCATGTGAGGATAGGGAAAAGGCCCAGTACTTGGGATTTGGATCGGGATTGGTATGTTCATGGATGAGGTTTCGGACAGGGGGTTAGTGCCGTTTTGGGATTTAACTATATGTCTTTATTTTTAGTTTTGTTCACCTGAAACTGTTTAGTAGGGCATGACATATTTCACTGTTGGATATGGCCGAAACATTGTTTTGGAAGTGATTGGTAATGCATGATTCTAATTACTTATTATTTATCCTGATATTTAAATTTTTATCTACTGTCAATAACTCTATTATTGAGGGTATATAATTCGAACATGATTTATTAGACTGTCACTTGTAGTTGGAAACCTATGTTGTATGGGGAGGCATACTTGAGTTCAGGTGGCGACATGGATTAGGGCACCAGTTTAGGTTTCTCTTATGTCGAGGATTTTATAGTTAGTACCACTTTCTATATTATAAATCTAGTTTTACTAAAACATTTTTTTTAATAAAAACCCTTATGAGTTGTGGATGAGAATCATAAAAAACATTCATACTTAATAGTGTTTTTATATTATGTGTTCATTCTGAATAAAAAAGTTAATTTACATAAAATTTTTCCAAAGATGGTGAGAGAATATTTCATAGTCATTATACAAAAAGTAAGGCCTATCATTTTTTAACAAATGAACATTCAATATTGAGGATACATTTCATTTTAAATTTTATGAAAATTATCCTTTTGTTTTTAAACATCATGATACTTTATATTTGGATGATGCTTTCAATATTTATATTCAAGACATGTTATAAAATTGTTTTGATAAAAGAAAAAATGATGAAATAATTTTTTAAGACATAACATTGGAATAATTTTAACATTTTTATGAGGAATATCATTTTACATATCCATGAAATTGGTAAATATTATAGAATCATTCCACAAATAACATCATTGTAGATACAGATTAATAATTCTAAACTCGTAGTTTTTTGAGAAATAAAATTTGAACATTGTGCATTCTTATACAATTATAAACCTAATGCACATGATTATGATTTAAGTGATAAATATTAGATAATTTAAATACAGGATATGATCATTGAGTTTAAAAGGAATAAAGTATGGAATTTTCTGGAATAACCTAAGGATCTTATGGTGATCATAGTAAAAAACAATTTCCAAAACAAACATCAGGAAAATGGATTTTTTTAAAAAATATGGAATGAGTTTTTAAGGGATATAACCAATAAGAAGGTATATATTATAGAGAAAATGATTCACCAATAATTATATAAGAATATATCCATTTAGTTTTAGCCTTCATAAAATATTTAAATTTCACTCATTGTAAAATGGATGTGAACTGAGCCTTTCTTAATCGATATGTAGTGGTGGATGTTTAGGTAGAATAAGTAACAATATTTTAAAATAAAAATTCATCAAAACATATTTTTAAAAACATTATGTCACTTGATGGACTTAAATAATCTCTAAAATTCTTGTATGACAGAGTAACTAGATTTTTTTCTATAAAATAAATTTTTCAATAGAGATACTGACCTAACTTTTTTTAAAATTAATTAAAAATATTCCATCATTATTCAAATGTAAATCAATAAATTATATTTGGATAAAAATATTAATATGTTTCTAATTCCTTTGAAAAATTTACAATATCTATCTTGAAATGAGAATGATTTTTCATCAGTTTTGAAATTTATAAAAAACTGGAAAAATCCTATTTATCTCAAAAATGTATAAAAAAATATTTACCCACAAGATATTTTTTTAAAAATTATAGATGTATAAGTACTCCTATAAAAAACTCAAAAATCATAATCTGTATAAATATCAGAAAAAAGTTGATTAAAACCCTTTTAGATGAATAATTTGAAGTTTACTATATCTTACATCTAGTGGATCAAATTTAACATTTTTATTATTTTTTCAGTATTTATAGAAAATATGAGAGAGTCCCATATTAAATATGGTAAAATAATCATTCATTATCTTAAAGTAACTTTAAATCTTTTTATATTTAACTCCTTCATAAATGATTTTTAACTAATAATATTTTTCATATGATTAATTTTTTGGAAGTAAAATGGATTGAAAAGGTACATCTTGAACATCTCATTTCTTATGAGAGGATTTAATTTCTTGTTGATGAAAAAATATTATTATGTAGAACATTTAACTATTGAAGCTAAATATATAGTACCTAGAAGTTGTTTTTATTAGGTTTTGTGGATTCAATACACACTCCCTGATATTGGAATGGTTTTTTGTTGAACTCTATTTTTGGGTGATCACACAAGTGCCATAGATTTTTCTAAGAACAAAAAACATAAATAATGAGTAAAGAACATTGATATAAGAAACCATTATCTTCAGTATCATAGATAAAATGATATTTTAATCCTCAATTCATAATAATTAATGATAAAATTAATGATATTTTTAAAATACATCTTAATTATATAAGTATTGAATATATTAAACATAATCATAGTATGATCAATTTAAAGTGATAATTACTCTCTATTTATTTTTACCTATCTTTTTAAAATTAAAAAATCCTCCAGAATGGGGGGTGAATTTTTTTCATTTCTTTAAACTTTCTATGTTTTATATATTATAGAATTCATATGAAAAAAACATTTTTTAATGAAAAAAATGAGATTAATTGGATTTAGATTCATCTAAAATTTTATTAGAAAGAATGTATTCCTCTATATTTTTTATATTTACAATTATTATCTGTCTTTAAAAAAACCTTCTTAATAAAGTATAATCATAAACTCTTTGGAAGGTAACCATTCTATTCATATTATAAAAATAATTGGCTAAGTATTATAAATGTTTTTCTATTTTTTAGTTATATAGAAATGATGTTTTACCTATAAACTCAGAACCATATAATTTATTTTCAAAATTCCAGAGTTCATAAAATATAATTTCTTATATAAATTTGACATCATCAATTTTTGAGATAAAATATTAGCTGTGGTATATTTTGGAATTCGAACTGTCTCTCTCCTTTCTAGTATATTATGGAGGAGATTTTTCTTATTTTTATCATCTAATATTTATCATAAGAGCTCTCATAGATTAAGTTTTCCTAAATATATTTCTCTTCAAAGGTTTTCTATTAGTTTATCCATGGACACGTTTTGAGAATATTTGAATTGAGAAGCAATTATAGAAGGAATTATTGATCATGGGTTTTTTAAAAGATATGATTCCTTGTTAAAATACACAACACTTTTTCAAGGTTAGGATATTATTTATGTAACTAATGATAAATTTAATTTTCATTATATGAGTGTCAGTTAAGAGTTTTATATTAGACATGTCATTAATGATGTAGAAGGATTAAATAATTTGACCTTTAATATGTTGGGAAAATGATATATTCTAAACAATTAAATGATGTTCGACCTCATTGGAATTCCTATAAAAGGAGACCATGATACTCTAAATATTTAAGAAATATATGATTCATATTTTCATTACAACATGAGGAAATTGATCGTGTTATTGTTTGTATGAAATTATATTCTATCCATTAGGACAGGAACAACAAAGCTGAAGATATTTTTGTACCTAAATATTCTTAACACAGTAATTTTTTCGTTAATAGAATTAATGAATATTGATAATTAGGTAGATATTTTTATAGATAAATAATAATATTTTGGTGTTAAAACACATTAATTATGTGCTTGGTGTATTACTATACTATGAAATTCTTTACTGAAAAATAAACAAAAGATTCTTCAGCTGAAAATAGTTAAGATCTCAATAAAAAACTTAACAATTACAGGAAATATCATAAATAATCTCATAAATATCCTATGGTTCTAAGGAAGGAAATACATGATATATAAGATTCTGATTTCTAAATTTTAATAAAGAAGAAAAAATAAAGGAAAAAGGAGATTCTAGACTTGGGATTGATTCTTTTATAGAAAAATCACTAAATAATGATCTTCTTCATAGAATAAAATTAGAAGACAAGAATAAGAAAGAAGTTGTAAAAAATATGTAAAAAATATATAGATATTTTATTAGTTAAATTTTAAAGGAATATGAATTTATCAACATAATGGAATATGTTACCCAGTCTATTTCAGTTGAGAATGAAAATATTTTTTTTCCATTCCGCAATTTTTTTCTCTATCAGTTCCAGAAAAGAGAAAGAAAAAAATTTCTCATCCCATTACAAAGGAAAAATTAATACAAGTAAGTGAAAATATTAATTAGGATGTTTAAAATTAAAAAATAATAATTTTATAAATTTAATGAGAAATATTTTATTCTTATAGAGGTATCTCTATAATCAATGAAAAATATAATTTTGAGGAAATTAGAAATAGTTTCAAATACTATTAAGAAGTCTTTATTAGCACAATAATCCTCTATTTATATTTTGATATCTGTAACCTCTCCTTACATTTTAGAGGGAATAATCACTCATTTCATTAGAATAATATTCCTCAGGTAGTGAGAATAAATATTTAACATTATTTGAAATGGAACCAGTATAGTTCATGAAGATATGTAATTCCCAAAAATTTCATAGTCAGTATTTTTGGAAAATGTGGAAACTTCACTAAATGGATTAAGTGAAGCCATATTACCAATGTTTTTTAATGACGGGAAAAAAATATCATCCCTATACAAGTTATAAGGATATAAAAATGAAATTTCATTTCATTTATTAAGTAAATAAAATGATCTAATTCATCTTGGACATCATTATGAACATTCAAGAAATATTCATGTATATCGAAGGGAAATTTGTTGTTACATAATGTTCAAGTATTGTCAAGAAAATCATGGAGAAAATTGTCCACGGTGAAGTAAAGGAAAAAAAAATATTAAAGGGATGTCCTCAGTTGAATTTAGGAATTTTACGATAAGAATCATGTTGATGAGTCATATGAAAATTAACATATGGTTTTTTATGAAAAGATCACTGGAATAAAAAGTGAAATGAAGTCATTTTATGATTTTCTTATGAGTATCCATTCTGATGTGGGATAATGTTCTTGGGAAATATTTGATCCGAATTCATATTATACCCAACAAGATTTAGAGCTCTCCCAAAAAAAATAGATACATTAGAGGGAATAATTATAAAGATTGAGTCCATATTAGAGAACTTGGAAAATAGTGGAAAATATTTTATGAAGGTAAATACCGTAGCTAAGAAACTATCTAAGAAAGATCAATCATTTTCTTAAACTATTTAATGTTTTAATAATTAAATCATCATTTCCTTTTGTGTTTTTTTATGCTTAATTAAATGGATGTTCAGTATTATGGTATTAGTTTTTACACCTCACTACTTTTTGTAGATCGTTTTATAAAATATCATGTTACTCTTTCAAATAATCTTTTGTTTCTTCTAAAAATATTTTCAACAATCACCAAGGGTGAGAAAGGTAGATTACATGAGAGTTGTATAAGAAAGTTGTGGGGGGGGGGTTTGTTAAAAAATTTTACATAAAAAATTATCTTAAGTAAATTGTATTATTCATTGTAAAAAAGGATAGATTATTGAGTCAAAATACCTCTTTCAAATCATAAATTTGAAAATCACAATTCACTCTTAAAATTTTTCAATCACTAATATTAATATCTTCAAAAGTATAATGTTTTTAATGAAGGAATATTGTTTTACCATAAGGATAAATCCAATTCTATATAAAGGATATATATACAAAGTATATCTAATATACAAGTAAAAATTACATCTGAATGACATATACAAACACTAATGGATAGAGGCCTATAAAATTTATTGGATAGAGTTGTACAAAGAACAATAGACATAGAATTATAATGTATACTGGTTGATGATTCTTTAAGGATGCTAAATAGAAATTTATAATGTGTAATAGATAAAGTTTTACAAATTATACTAAACAAAACCCTTTATATAAATTTAATGATGCTATATGAAATGATCATAAGAAATAGTAGTGATATATTTAAATTAAAATATACTTCATCTGATCCCATTTTAATGTATCCTAAGAAGTTTGGACTCTAATTAGTGGATGATTTTTTATAAATAGCACCACAACCTCGAGGAGAATATGTGATTGAAAAACTCAATATGATTTAAAGTTTTCTATTGAATTTTTTAAAATCTATCATAGCTAACAATTCATAAAATTGTAATCTTTTGAGACTTCTATTTATATAATATGTTTTGAGGATATCTCTTTATGTGATTTATGTTTTTCCTCTATAATCTCTATTTTTATGATATTTTGGATTATGGGATATCACGGATAGAGAGATATAGGTTTACCCAATCAGGTAGATCAAGGGATCAAAAGGATAGTGTGACGATTCTTTATCTAAACATGTTGATTGGAGAATTCCAAGGTTTGGAATAAAGAAATTTTGATATGTTGTTAATTAGGGATACCTAATTTTAGGTTCACATTTATCCACACGAATTTGGGTGAAAGTGGATACATTTTTTGTAAAGGTTCTACATATATAGTTACATTATGTTCTAAAATTTTGGTGTAATTTTATATTATAAAATGAAAAATATTTATATTTCAATTGTGTATTTTATACAAAGTTTATACTCTATAGTATACATTTTTTTTACTTTGATTTCATAATGTATATCAGAAAAAAAATTACATTATAGAATAAATTACATATATGGTGTTGGTAAAATTTTATGTCTCAATTTTTATAAACTACAATTCACCCGCAACTTATATTATATTAAATACTCTTATGATCCTATAAATGGATCATTCTAGAGCGTACCAACCTAAAATTTCATTGTGTACATTCTTTAATTAAATATTATATTAACAGGTTTTTCTAGTTGTAAAAAAAACTAAAACAAACAAAAATATATTAGATAAACATTATTTAGAAAATAATAAGATGAATAAAACCTATAGTAAATGAAATATATCAATGTAATACCATTTATTATGTTTAAAAGATAAATAATTAATATGATTTAAAATTTTAAATGAATATTTATGTCAAATTACTATTTTGAGTGTTGATAAATTATATCTACCACTTTTAAATAATAATTATGATAATATATAATATTATAGTATATTATCTAATATATTAACATTCAATAAATTATCAACTCATATAAAATAATAACATGAACACTTAATGTTCAAAAATGACATTTTTCAATAAAATCTATTTTCATATTATTTGGTATTTACATTTAAAAACTAAATTTAAAAAACTAATAATTTAAATTAGTAAAAAATAATATCAATTTATAAATTATTATGTAATATTATCTTATATTTTATATTTAGGAATATGTCAGAAGTAGTCATTTTTTAGATGAATAGTGAAAATATTGTTTTACCAAAATTGTAACTTTGAAATTATATTTAATGATCTGGATGTGTATATAAACATTTAATTTATCAAAAATTAATTCAGTACATATTTATAGAAATAATACACTAAATTTAGAGAATCTTTTTTTTTTCATTTTATGGACTGAAGTAATATTTTTCTATATAAACTCATCTCTATTCTTTTTATAAAATAATATTCTGGTAAATTTTGATTTTTTATTTGTTTAGAATAATAACGTATATTAAACTAATTTGTATCATGAAAATCAATGACCTAGACGAATTTACACAACTCATATATTTTATGCTTAAAAATACAAATTTTTTTAAAATAATTTCTTAATAATTAAATTTGATAAGGTAAAATGGATTTTTTTGTAAAATTGAATTTTTATCTGATAAAATTTATTTATTATTTTGAATCCGTAGTTCTAAATTATATAATAAGGGTAACTTTAGTTTTTTTAATAAAAAAATTATTTATTTAGGTTATAAAGAGTTACCATGTTGAAAAATTGTTAAATGTGAATATTATAAGATTGTAGGACTTAAAAACCAGCTTAAAATGTGGTGAACTGAGGAAAACATACTTAAATATTGCATCATTTTCTTTGAATATTCAATAAATTTCATAATAATACATGCTCAAGGACTATAAATTTTATGTTTCTTAAGAGACTAGATACATAATCCACTTATTTGTTATAAGATATTATACATATTCAAAAAAGGTCATCTTATCAATTGACCTTATATAAATTTCATACATAGAACCTCACATCAAAACCTAAAGAAGAAAAACATAATAATGGGTGAGATAAAATTCCTAGTAAGGGTAATAATGAGAGATATCAATCATAAGAAAACATAATATAATCATAAGGTGTGATAACATAATCAATGTTATGTTCTCAACATAATATATTCCTAACCATATAATATGTGATCATAAACTCTCTAATGAATTCTTGTCCAAAATCAGGATCAATAAGGGTGATAACCCTTTAATAATCATTCAAATGACATAAAATGGGAATGCATAATCATAATTATAATAACTCATAATCATTTGAATGAATATATTTTCAATCACTTCCATATATAATCATTTGAGCATAGATAGAGGCAATCTTACTCACATATTAAAATGTGAATAAATATATTCAAAATTAGGTCCATATATATATATAATGATAATACCTAGAAGAAATCATACTCATGAATTAAAATGTTTGAAAATATATTCACAATCATGTATATTCTTATTCTCATCATATCATGAGATATCAATATCACATTACCCAATGAATTGGGGGGATATATAATTCGGATACCACCCATCACATAAACATAATCCATTCATTTGTATTTAAAAGATCATAAAATACTTATTATTTAACCATAAAACATCCAAAGGAAAATAAATATTTTTCTTAGGCATATCATCATTATAATAATAAACCATCAAGAGCAGTAATAAGTGCGGATTAAATGTATCATATCCCTAGAGAAACATAAACAACATCAAAGGATGTTATCATAGATGAAAAATTCCATTAAATAATCAACGAAAAATCTGTCCAGGAAAATACCCATTTGATTTTGAAATCAATTATTGATAAGATAAAAAAATTCAATATATTATGGGAAAATTTTTTCTTAAAAATAATCATGTAAAACTTCGAAGGGAAGATTAAAAGCATTGATGGGTCATCATATAATGAAATTTTTTTAATACTATAATTGTTGAAAACACATATTCCATTCAGACATTTATAAAAGTATAACTCACCAAAAAATGATATTATGATTATTCTGATTTTTATAAAAATACAATCATGTTAAAAATGACTTTAAAAATCATTAAATACTATTAAAAACCATTCTATAAAACATATGGGATAAATAGGATTTTTTACTGAAAGATGAGAACTAAAGTCGTATTTTTTTAGAAATATCTAATATATTTTTAGTACCTAATATAGAAAAATGGAGAAAAAATCCAAATTTAAGAAATAAAAATAGGGTAATAAAAAATCTAGGTTTTTATCATATTAGTATAATATAATTTCCTTAATGGAAATTCAATGTTAAAAAATCCCGATTAAAATGGGATTGAAACATAAATCCCTTACCTCATGTCTTGTATCACTTAATATGAATTAAAATACCCTACATAATAAATTGATATTTAATATAAATATATTATATAACTATATTAATACATATCATACCATATATGATTTACTTATTACATCTTATCACCTATTTATTAACTATTATTTTATAAATATCACTATTCCAAATGATAACTACTTCATATTCCTTGTATGTTTATGTTTAATGGTATTGGTACTTTAATTTCGGTCATGTTTTTATAATATCATTAATATTTATCATGAAATAATTATAATATCTATTCTTAATAAAAAAAATTTATAATTATTCAAATAAAAAGGTGAATAAAAATGAATTTCATCACTTTGTGGAGATGGTAGTCTGTACGTATTCATGAGTTATGTTCACAATTTCTCATAGATGGAAGGAATAAAAATAAAATTAACCTTATAATAATTATTATATTCTAGAAATTATATACCCCCATTAAATATAACCTTATTACCATCCATTTATATCAAAAATGAAAAATAAATCACATTGCTTTGTGGAGGTGGTAATATAAATGTACGCACAAGCGACATTATATTTTTTTAATAGATGGAAATGTAGGAATATCGAAAATGTAGTAAGATAAATAATAATAATAATTTCATAAATATAATATATAGACATTAAATCCATCCCAACAATTTACCATGAATTATTGATATGAAAATGAATCACATCGATACATGGTGGTGGTGGTCTACATGTACGCACAAGTGATAATTTTCAGATTCCATTTGATGTAAATGAGGTGGAAATGGTCAATCCATCATACTAATAGAAATTTAGTATGTTTAAGATATGTAATTATTTATTTTAAAATTTATACCATATATTTAGTGGTGTTATAAGAAGAAATAAAAATGGAAGTATTCGATTTAGAGTTATACCTCCTAAATGATATAAAACCTTTGACTTATAACTTAATCCATGAAAGGAATATATTATTATCAAACAAATACCTTTAGTATGTGGGGAGATATAGATATTATAGGGTATGTGGTGTCCTTTAATAAGTAATGGAGAGGAGACAATTGATGTTTTTGGAAAGATTAAATTATATTAATGTCTTTCTCAATCAAAATGCATCACAATTACTAATATTTGACAAGGAGATTAGATAAGATATCAATATGAACCAATAAATTGGATTTATTCAATTTAATGTTTCAATATTTCCCTTTTTCATGGTTTAACCCCTATTAAACCTGTTTTAACCTCAACTATAACAACACATTTTTCATGTTTTCGATATTCATAATGTCGAAAAATGAATCTGTCATAATTACCAAATTATGAAATGATGATTAAAAATATGGAATCCATTTTATCAAATTAAATTTCTATATGTGATATAAATTCAATTTAAAATATGTGTAACAAATTTAAACGAAATCTTATTTTTTTGAAAATGTGTTTTTATACTAAACAATGAACATATACTAAAAACTTGTATAATAATGATTCATAAGTTATTAAATATATTATTTATAATCAATGAATAGTTATCTTTA
This sequence comes from Viscum album, assembly GCA_963277665.1. Taxonomy (NCBI): domain Eukaryota; kingdom Viridiplantae; phylum Streptophyta; class Magnoliopsida; order Santalales; family Viscaceae; genus Viscum; species Viscum album. Next base: position 108,713,856 of record OY728126.1, on the reverse strand, counting down.
TTTAATATCAAATTGAATAAATAATGGTACTTTTTTAAAAAAAATGACATATTATATAAAAATATATTTTTTTATAATTCAATGAAAAATTAATCATTCAATGAAAATCTAAAAATTGGACCTTAAGATAAATTTTACAAACATTTTTTAAAATAATATCATTTTTATAAAATAAAATTTATAAAATTGGATGAAATTAATAATAATATTCATGTACCAAATTTAATAAAACCCATTTTTAGGAAATTGTATTTTTAACTATAAAATGACATTATAAAATATCACGTTATTATTTATCATGGTTTAATCATTCATTTTTTATTACATATAAAATTTACATAAATATTTCATAATGTGGTTATTTTTATCTATACTATCAATTTCACAACTTTGTTAATTGACACATTTAAATAATAATATAATATTATATGACAGTTTTTTTAAATTTATTGATGTTTATAAAGAAATACATCAAAAAAATTAAAATTAGTTAAAGGTAAATATATGATAAAATATCAATGTGTTACTTTATACCCCATTAAAATGAAATTCAACATCAAAATTTTGTCACTTTGATGTATAAAACGTTGATATCCCTATTTTAACACATCTTTAGGTTCTTATGTAACTTTTGTTGAATTTTTTATTCCTCTAAAGAACATTCACTATGTGAGTAGCCTTATTTCAAAGAACATTATCTTTATGATCCTATATTTCTAATAGTTATTCTTCATAATAAATATTAGGCCCCCGAAGCACAGCCTTTGAGTACAGTACCTGTGAATGATTAGGTACGTACTTACTAAACACAGATACATAACACCCATCATAAACATTATAAAGATTTAGTGGATGCTCCATGTGACAAGACACCATCCTTATCTGATAGAAAATATCAAAAGGGTCAACATTTCTAGGGATAGACTTCCCATTCTTCCTAAATCTTATAACCTTATTCCATGTATAAATTCACAAGAATACAAACTCTCTAAAATAAAATTTCATACCTCAGTGATGATTTTGAACATAGATTTTCTACTAACTTTGTATTACCCAGTTGTGTTGTTGAGTGACATTAACCTTTTATTCAATGTTCTTAGCTATCTATGGTCCCAATACCATTTACACTCCAAATTTATCCCAAAAAATTATAGTTAATTACTTATTGTCATATATCATTTTATTAGGATCCCTATGTATAATCGATTTATATATATTATTCTATGAAAATTATTCCAAATGAATTTGTTAATCCAAACAACCATTGAAATCCATTGAGAAAGATCTCAACATGTATTCTAGAGTCTGATTAGTCTTATAATATAAATCATATTTGTGAAGATGATATTCAATAACCATACTCAATTATATAACTAGAGTCTAAAAAAGACTTCTCCAAAACATTAAGGTAATCCTTTAATCCAGATCAGATGTAATATAATGTTGTAATCCATGAGAACGTACAACATAATTATGTATATGATGGAAATATTTTCAAGAGATAAATATTCTTCACAGGAACTAAAATGAAATTATTTCTAAAGGATATTGGCTATAAAACAAATAACATCACACACATTATATGTTTTGGAGAGTATAATATTGAAATTCATGGTAATATTTTCCCCATTTTAATTATATTATAAGTAAGGGTTTTAACACACCCTTAGAATTATATCACATATCCATAACTTTTTAACATACCAGGCATCAACACACATACTCTGTAAAATCCCATTACATGTTATATCTCCATAAATACTATATTCGATCTATACGTATCTTTGTACTTCAAAGATAAATAGTAAATGATGAACTATTATCTTAATACCCATCTCCATATTTAGTTATGGTATTAAAAGGAATCGTACTATGTTCTTGAACCTTATCATTCCATTATAATCATGGTGAACTTGGAAATATTTCTCACCATCTTCTATAGTTCCACATCCACTGTCTATGCATCTTTTGTCCTCACATTGATTTTTGGTTGAACATCATTTGAGAAAGATATTATGTTTTCCCATTTTTCATGATTTCATGTTATATCTTCTACAAATACATAAATACTATATCTCATTCAGTCCTCATCATGTACAAACTAGCATGATCATTCCAAACCATAGCATCAAACACCTTTCTCACCTTCCCTGGGTGGAAATTTATTGATTAATCAAAATCCTTAATCAAGTGAAACCATATCCTTTGGTGAATATTCAACTCTTTAAATGGGAATATATATATGTATATAAATAATTTAATATAAATATATTTTCACTATAATTTCAGTGCAATAGTTACTTCTTCCAACTAAAAATCATGATTCAGGTAGTTTTTCTCATGAATTTTCAATTTGTGTGATGAATAAATTGTCACTATATCATTATACATAAGGATGTGTCCCAATACCTTATTTGATTTTTCACTATAGATAAAAATATGTTCTACACTACAAGGTATTTTATGGATGCATACACTAACTAACCTTCTTTTCGGCTCCATGAAATTTTCCTCACATCCATTTTTTCAAAAGAACTTTTCCCCTTCCAATTCAACGTGGTGAGTGGATTAGATAATGAAGAGAAATATAAAATATATATTATGAAGTATTTAACCATTCCAAGAGAACTATGCATCTCAGTAACTGTTGTTGGCCTATTAAATTTCTCAATAACATTTAACTGTGAAGCATCCACTGATGTACCCTCATAAAAGATTACATAACCCAGGATTGAAAATTTATGAAGCCAAAATTCACACATGGAAAATTTATTATAAAAATTATCCTTCCATATAGTCTTTAGAAAAATTCTCAAATGATATTAATGATCTTCATTACTCTTTGAATATATAATGTTGTTAACTATAAAGAGCACAAAAAGTTGATCAATGTATTCACTAAAGACTATATTCATTAAATCAGTGAATATATAGCAGCAATTTGTAATACCTCATATAATAATTATAAATTCATATTGGCCATAAAATTTTATTCATTACTACTTGGGTATATTCTTCATTTCGTCCTGTAATAGATAATTTTCAGAAATAAGGTTTATCATGGAAAATTGTTGATCTACATGTAGTTGATCAAGAAAATCATCCATTTGGGGAAGATGATAGTTTTTTCTTGATATTTATCTTGTTATGTTATCAATAATAAATAAAAATATGCATCGACCAAGATTTCTTCATAACAAAAAGAGCAGGTGCACCATATTGTGAAGAAATAGGATGAATGAATCCATTATCTCAATTATCCTAGTGTTTCTTCATTAATTAATAGATGTTAATCTGTTATATTTTATATGGAGTCTTTGAACTATGTGAAACAAAAAGTATGGGTTTTATTAGAATGTACAGTTCACAATATGGGGAAATACATGGAAAATACTTAGAAAATACATTAAAATAATCCCAAATGATAGATATATATTCAATGTTGTGTTTCTCCCAAACATTTTAGATAAATATCCCTTAGGAATAGGTAGTAAAATTCATAAAATGGAATTAATTCCATTTGGTAGTTCATTTTCTTATTTAGACCAATATATAGTCATAGGTTGATTAAAAATATCAAACCTGGGTTCCCTTCCTTAAAAATGATATGATATCTATATAAAGAGAGTTAATCTATTCCCCAAATCATATAAAATTTAACTAGAGGGCGAATCACAACATTTTTAAGAATAAAATTCCTATAAAACGATACCATAAGGGGTCTATAAAATTGAGATATGTTTGTCATTCTATTAGATAGTTTTACTACTAACTCAATATTTTATATTTGAGTAGGTTAAGAGATACCGTTAGATAATTCATAATATATAAAATAATGCATTGATCTGGAATCAAATAAAACATTTTATGTTCTATATTGGATGATAAGTACAAATTTATACACATCATTCACCTAACCCACTTTAGTTGTGATAAAAAAAATACTTCCCTTTACCCTTCTTCTTTGGAGGTAGTGAGACATTCTACCCTCATTAGCTATTGGTTTGAAGAACCGATTTACACAATTTTGAATCTCATTATATTTCAAACAATTAAATCCATTGGATTAAACATTTTTATCCTTTATTTAATTTTCTATCATTTTCATCTCTCATCTATAATCTCTAGCATGATGGACAATTTTCCACAATTGATGGATTTCTTAGTCCATTTCAAACAATTCTCTAAGATATTTACGCATCATTTTTGGCATATATGTGGTTAAAAATTCCATCATCATTTGGATTTACCATTAGTGTTTCTATGAAGAAACACTTTTCTCTTCTTATCATATAATCTAGAAGAAATATTGTATTTACCAATTTCCATTTAAAAATTTAGAGCACAGTGAACGATTTCTTCCTAGTTACCAAATTCTATTATGGGTAAAACATTCAATTAATTAGTTTTAGGACACTAATGAATAAATAAATTTCACTCACTGGGTTTATTATAAAGCGATAAGTAAACAATAAAAATCATATAATGTTTAATTCATAGGTATCAATGGACTTACCATTCTTTTATAGATATAGTAAGTACATTTCCTTGTTATTAATAAGAGTTATAGGGAAGTATTTATTAAGAAATAAATTCATAAGCACCTCCCATTACATGGAGTCTGTTTCTTCCTCAGTCCTCTTATTTTTGATAAGTTTTCACCAATGATCATATTTTCCTTCCAAGTGATATTTTCTTGAGTGAACATTATCATGTCCTGAGCAGGGAAGAATGAAAATTATATTTTCCAATACATTGATCTATTTCTATGCAACTAGTTGATCAAATTACCCATAGAAAGAGGGGGATGTTGTCACCTAAAATACTCAATCACATGTTTCTACATCCTTAGTGAATTTAAAATATCAAAATGATTCATGTTATTTCTCATATACTAAGATAATTGAGTGACGATACTCATAATATATTTTTTTCCAACTCAAAACCCATTTGGCTTCTTATGAGGATGATAATTTCATTTCCTGTCACATTCATTGTTAGAATGATTCTTTCTGGATCCATCCATTTACTATCACCATAAATATCTGGCATAAGTATTGATAAAAAAATAAAAATAGAGTAAGAAATCCTATTAAAATAATTCATGAGTTGTGACACAGTCTTTCCAACCTATGACAGTTTAGTGATATCTAATATCAACTTTGTTTCATAATAGGTTTCCTTAGATCCTATCCCCATAATTAACATTACATAACATCCAAAAATAACTAAACCCTACCCCAATACCAAATGAGGTGACTCAAGTATAACATACATAAATATAAAATAATTTTTATGAATATTGAATACATATAATAATAATAAACACTCAAGGACTATATATTCAATGTTCATTTAGAGACGAGATACATATTAAACTTATTTCTTAAAATATCACCATTATCTCCATCAAATATCTTTATTTTAGTAAAATTCTAGAGAAAACAGACTTTAAACCTCCCATCAAAACCTAGGGATAGAAAACATAATAAAGACCGAGCCTAGATTCCTAGTAAGGGTAAATATGGGGGATATCAATCATAAGAAATCATAAGATAATCATAATGGTATAATAAAATAATCAATTGATGTCCCTAATTATAATAGATTCATAACCAAAATATCTATTGTCATAGACTCTCTAATCATGTCATGTCCAGAATCATTATCAACAAACGTTTCAAATTAGAAATCATAATTTTGAAATTATAACAAAGGAAAGTGGAATAATAAGCATAAAAAATAATAATATTGTGAATAAATATATTTTAAACAATGTCCATAAATAATATTTCCATAATATATAGAATTCATCATACACACAAATCAAAATATGAATAAATCTATTAGAAATCATATCTACCAATATCATTTTAGCATAACTAGAAGCATTTATAATTGCACATTAAATAGTATAAAAATCTATTAAATACCATTCCCATACATATCATCATCATTATCACATTAGATATCAAACTAAAATTTCCTAATTAATTAGGGGGTTATAAAATTCTAGTCCTATCAGTCACATAATCCAAATCCATTAATATGTATTCCACAAGATCATAAAACATTTATGTTATCATCATAACAAAACTCATGGAAAATAAGCTATATTTTTAGACATATCTATATCATAGTCATAAACATATAGATAAATAACAATGATGGTATAATTTTATCATTCCCCCAGTGAAGCATAAATAACATCATATGATTTTATCAAAGACTAATAACACCATTAAAGGATCATTGGAGTATTTTATAAGGAAAATACCATTTTTCATTTTTAATTCACTTATTTAAAATCTACAAAATGTTAATAATGTAATGTTAATTTTTTTAAAAAAAAATCAAAAAGTTATTTTATATAAAACTTAAAATAAATGGGTTTTCATGATGTTGGGAAATTCTATTAATATTATAATCGTTTTAAATAACAATTATATTCACTCACTAAGTAAAAAGGTACATCATTTAGAAAATTATAAGAATATTCTTTTAAAAAATTGTGTAATAAAATAAAATATGGTGAATCATAATTTAAATAATCATTTAATAATATTAAAAAAAATATTATTTAAAATATTTTATAAACAATTTATATGGAAGAAAAAGGATTTAGACTGAAAGTAGAGAAATAAAATCGACTTTTGTGAAAAAATATTTCTGAACCATTTTGTATACCAAAGAGAGAAAAGTGGTACTAAGACATCATAATTTTAAATAAAATAGTGGAGAATTAAAATTATAGGTGTTTATTAGATGAAGACAGCATAATTTCATGAATAGAAATTCAAACATAAACAATCCCAATTAAAATGGGATTGAGACATACATCATTTTCCTCAAGTATTGTCTTGCTTCATACACATTCAAATATACTATATGGAAACAAATATTTTTATTATAAATATATTAAATATCAATATTCATGAATATCATACTATATATGATATACATATGACATATTCTATCATTTTTATTAATAATTCTAATATTAAAATCACTATTTTCGGTGATATCTACTTTGTTTTTCATGTATGTTTCAGTTTGATGGTTCTAGTATTAAAAAATAGGTCATCACTTTACAATAAAAATAATATTAATCATGAAATAAATATCATATTTATTCATAATATAATATTTTATAATAACTCATATAAAGTGGTGGCAAAAAATGAAGGACATTATTTTATGGAGACAGTAGTTCTTCTGTATGCACAAGTGAACTTTCAAATTTTTAATTTTTGGATTGAAAGAAATGTAAATAAAAAATAATCATTAAATTATAATTATTGTATCATGTATTTTACATATATTCATTAAATATAATATTTTTACCATCTAAAGAGGAAATGAAAAACTATTCATGTTTCTTTGTGGGGGTGGTAATCCACACGTATGTAAGAGAAACATTATCTTTTTTAATGGATGTTAAGGTAATAAGTTAGATAATATATTATAATTATATAATCATAATAATGTCATTAATATCATATATAATAATTAAATCCATCATAATAACCGTCCATGAATTATGGTTATAGAAAATGAATCATATCGCTATATGATGGTTTTATCCCACACGTACGCACAATTGATAATTTTCATTTCCCATTTGTTGGAAATGAAGTGAATATTATTTCATAAATAATAAAAAATTAATAATATTTAAGACAAATATTTAGTTATTTTATAAAGTATAAAATATATTTAGAGGTGGTAGATAAAGAAATAATATCCAATGTACTTGGTTAATAGATATAGATCTTCATTGAGAAACCACCTTTGTCTTACACCTTAATCCATGAAAGGATGGTATTATGATAAAAAAAAGACTAATTTAAAATGGGTTGGGATGATAAAAATTGACTAATGATGTGTGTAGAAGTGATGATTGGTTATGTCCTTTTATCATAAAGGTAGATGACATGCTTGGAATCTTCCAAAAGATTAAAAAATTATAATTAATTACTCAAGTAACATGATTCAAAATGAATAATTTTGTAACAAGATATAATATAATTTAAAAATATGGCCTTAAAATATAATTTATACATGTTTATGTGGCAATATTACCATTATATTTTGGTTTAACCCTCAGTATATTTGTTTTAACCTTGCCAGTGATGGTATATTTTTATTATTTTTACGATTCATTTAGAAAAAAAAAGAATGTGAAATAATAATAAAATTTAGACGTAGTGATTAAAAATATGGAATCCATTTTATCAATTAAAATTTATATAATTTTTTTACATTAATTAAATAATAAGAAAACTAAATTCAATGAAAACTGTTTCAGAAAATGTGTTCTTATGCAAAAAATGAACATTTACACAAAAAACATGTATAAGGATTATTCTAATGAATTTAATTATATTATATATAATTAAATGGGGATTATTTTATGTTAAGAGATAATTCAAAAAAAAATTAATTAAAAAAATAAATGAATGTTTTTATATAAATTGATATGTTTAATTATTCATTAAAAATAATCTTTTAAATAATCCCAAAATTTCACCTTAAGCTAATTTTTATATGAATATTTAAAGAATGATATGATTTTTATAATATCAAATTTATAAAATTTTCATAAAATAATTATAATATCCACATAAATATTCTAATAAAAACCATTTTTAAAAAAAATCATATTTTTAAATCATAAAATGACTTCACTAAAAATAGAGTATTTATTTCTTATGAATTAATCAATACATTTTCATTACATAAAAAATTTACACATTATTCATAATTTTTTATTATTATTAATACCACCAATTTAATGAATATGTTAATACTCACATATAAATAATAATAATTTAATAGTATATCATGTTTCATTTGAACTCGATGTTGAGGATAAAGTAATTTATGAAAGAAATTAATATTATTTAAAGAGAAATATATCTTAATATATAGAGGTGTTACATAATTTAATTTTTTAAGATGAATGGATGAGGTATTCTTGAACATATTTCATCTACCACTACATTAATTTTCATTTTGGATTCTTCTTAACAAGTGAAACATGTTCTCTCTTTACATTAATTTGAAATATTTAAAACAATTCCATTCCCAACACTTATTGAATGTTTTATCACTAACCCTTTAATAATAACCTAAATTTTTTGATTATTCATAAAACACTACCACATTTTCATACCCTAGAAACCAATTTCTTTTCAAATTTCCTTTATTCAGAAGATTTTAAATTAAGACCTCCATTTTCAAGGAGACATCTAAGGGAAATCCCATATCCTTAACATGAGTACTTTTTCATAACATATTTTTTATTCATATGTTAACAAATATAATTTTATAATTTATATAAAATTATAGAAATATTTTATGTACGATTAATGTTATTATACTATGGTAATAACTATAAACTAGATTTACCATTTTCTATTAAGAAACCTGAAACCATCATTCGTGAATTATGCAGACTAGTGCCTCCATAAAGCGAAACATTTTTTTTCACCAATGCTTATCTTAACCACATATAAGGGTAAAATTTAAGATTAAATGTTAAATTTTTAATATAATTTTTATTATAAATAAAAAAATTACAATCGACCATATTTTAATTTGATTCTTTGAGAAATTAATATGTAAACTACGTATTGTGTAGACCTCCATCTCCACAACGTAGCATATCTAATTTTTTATCATGTTTACTTTTTACCAATTAAAACCCAATAAAATATGATTCAAAACCATAAAAGTATCCAAAGAAAAACATTATTCTTATATAATAAATATATTATTCCTTAATGAATAAACTTTTATAATCATAATCATCTATTAATTATGGTATATTCATATTTGGGGCGTTCTAACCATATATAAGATCAATTCTATAAAATGATATCATGATGACTCTGAGAAATTAATTAATGATAATATATGACATAATTAAGAATATTGAAATTTTATTTTCATTTTAAAAAGGTAATATTAATTTTAAATTCATCAATTACGATACCAACATATGTTCATGTAAAATCATTGAAATAAGCTCATCAAAATTTTCTTCTTTAAGAATCATACCCAAAAATATCATAAAATTATATTATAAAAGAAAAAATAATTATAAATTATAAATTATAATACCTCTTATGATTTAGGAATGATGAAATTTTGGATCCTAAAGAAGAATATTGTATATATTACGAAACTAGTTCAAAACGATTAACATTACTCACACATGTCATTGAAAATAGATAATAAATAAATAATATACTTTTAGATTAAAATTATAAAATATATTTTTAAATTTTTACATATTTTAAAAATGTTCTAGAATTGGTTATTGGGATAATTATTTTGTATATAGGATATTCCCGCACTTCAATGGAATATATGAATTTAATTAAGGGTTTGTGTTAACATAATTTTCATTAATTGAGTTACAAATGTTTTTATTGAACTCTATTTATACTAGTTTGATATATTATACCAAATAAACAATTTAAATTTTATTTTCTCCACATTTTATATGGTTCTGTAATTCTTCATTATATCCTCATTATCAAATGATTCTTCCCAAAATGATTATGTTTTTAGGTTGCAGTTTCTTTGTCCAAATTCCTATTTCAAATACATTTTTATTGTTAACAACAAATTTACTATTATATGGTGTACTTAAAACCTATTTTCTATCTTATATCTTTATTTATATTTCCTGGTATATGAATTTCAGTTTCAATCTCTTGATCATTCAATTGATATAGATGATACTTAAGTCGTAAGGGTTTCTTATCTCAATATTTCTTCCCTTGAGACATATTTCTAAGTAAACACCATTTTTTATTTAGAATATTGTATATAATGACCCTTTAAAGTTTTATATCATGATTTTATCATTATTATTGGAATTGAATATCCCATTATAAATACTATCCTTTAAGGTGTTTTGAATCAAATGTTTTTAAATTCTTAAGTGTTATTTTTCTCTATTTTAAATTATATTTGATTTTTTTGATATTGTGAACCATATTTTAAGTTAACTACCCTATTGATTTCAATTATAATTATTATACTTGTTTTCATTATATTATAATTTTATGGAATCCCTCTCATCTTGTTTTTTCTTATATTACTATTACCATAAGAGTGTTTTCATCTCTATTTTGTTTCATTGATATATGACTCAAATTCACTAATTGTTTCGTTTTTCCTATATATAATGGAAAGGGATAACTTTATAAATAATACTATATTTCATTTTTTGGGGGATTAAAAATTCATAAATCCATAACAAGCTTTTACTTTTAAAATCATTCTATTTTATAGACATAATTTTTCTTACAACACCTTTCCCCTAGGAACATTCTACATTTACTTCCTTTGACTGTAGGGTGTCAAAATAGATTCTATACACCAATTTATTATGGAAACTATTTAATTAATCATACATTCCATGATATATAGTGTTTTTTTGAGGGATCATACAAAGAAAGATATTCTATTTATTGATTGACGAATTATTGAAAATTCATATACATGTTAATCCCATATGAATATTTATTGATTACTTGGAAATATTGGTTATACACATTATAACTTATTAATTTCATAATATTAGGAATTCATTAGAAAAAATTATAAATTGAGGGATCCCTGTTATAGATATACCCATGATACATTGATAGGTCTCATGAGACAAATTTGCTTGGGTATTTTGGTGTATGCCTGCCCAAGGAAAAATATTTCCTGGCCATAGGGCCTTGAAGGTGAGATCATAATATATAAGATAATTATTTCTTGTCTTAGATAATGTAATTAGCTGTAAAAAATTATTAATTTCAAATATAAGGAACAAATTACAGGTATCCATGAGTTAATTTTATTTCTCTTATTATCCAAATAATAGATTATGCTTTTTGTTTCATTATGTTATGAAATTATTTTTGGTTATCAATTATGGCCAAATTATCTATACTTGAATTATATTCAGCCACATTCTTTGACTATTATCATTAAAATTTTCCCTTACCATGAATTTGAGAACACCCTTCTTATCTTTCCATTTACCCAAGTTATGGATAAATGTATTACGTATTATATGATAAATATAATACATTGTGTGGTGAATTTGTTGGAGATATTGAGTATTGATTAAGGATTAGTTAGTTTCATAGGTAGAGGAAATAATAATCTATTAGGTGAGAATGATATGGGTTTTATTAGTATATTTTTTCATATTTTATTAACCTCTAGAGGTAAAAGTTCTTTAGAGTGTTTCTAATGAAATATTTTCATTAATACATTTAATTATAGTATATTTATGCCCAATAATCAGTAGTTTATATAAAATATCATAGGTAATGTATGTTTTTATGAGCACAAGATCTAGGAGTATGGGTCATGGGTGTTACAGCTGGTACTTGAGTATAGTGTTGATAACATTAGAGGTTTGCATATCTGTTGGGGATAATTTAAGGGATAACAAGATTTGATTGGTCATAAATTCAATGTTATAGATAACCCTTTAGTTTAATTGAGGTAATGTTAAATAATATTTTTTTTGGATATGATTATATCAGTGAAAAGATTAGGGGTAAGTCTAATGGATAAGTCCATGTAGAGTACAAAAATAAGAAATTTTGGTAAATTAGGGATTATGTGGGTTTCATAAAAAATACATCCTTGTCTGGATTCTGAAAAGTGGGTGCAACTGTGTCCCAAATTTACCTAAGGGTAATCAATTTGAAAAAGGATTGATGATAATTCACTTGATATTCATTTTGGTGAAAGATGAGTGGGCCTAAAGCTGTACACCTGGATAGACAGTCAATGGGGATATGATTTGGTTAATCACAATCTATTCAGAAAAAATTATAAATTAATTATTTTTCTAATAATATTAAGGTTTTATGTAAAAAAATTACAAGATAGCACAACCTAAAGTAAATTAGGTTGAACCAAAAAAGTTATCCTATTATCCAAGTATGATAGGGTTGAAATGAAAGTATTTGGTTGAAATGAAGGATTAATTGGAGCATGAATATTATAATTTTGATTTTATATTCATATGGTACCTTAATATTATTATATTAGTTATTATTTAAACCATTTTGGCTTCATTATTTGGTTGGTTGTGGGATTAGTAAAATGAAACGGTGAAAGTTATGTCTCCAGAAACTCATAAAAAAGCATGTTTTTAATCAAATGTTACTATTTGTACTAAATATTGTTTGGTAGATATCTGATTATAAATTAAATAAGGTGTTATTATATCTTATGAACATTATTAACATTTTAATTAGTGATGAATAATTCAAATTATGACAATTTAATTTATTAATGGGTGAAAAATGTAATGAACTAAATTTTAAATTTGTATTTTACATAATTAAATATTTGGATAATAGATTTCTCTAAACATAAAACTTAACTAAAAGAACTCATTCCAGAATATATGAAAATTATTAAAAAATTATAACATGAGTAAAATGTCTAGTAAATAAAAATATAGTAATAAATTAAAATATATTATGTTTAGAGGGTAAATAATTAATATGATTAAATATTAAATGTGAATGTTATTTCTAAAATAGTTTTTTTGAGTGTTAATAAATTATATCAAATATTTTTAAGTCAGGATTATTATAACATATAATATTAAATTATATGAATTGATATATTAACATTCCATAATTTAGAAACTGGAATAAAATAATCTTAAGAACATTTAATGTACAGATAAGGTATTTTCAATATAATCCATTTTATTTATATTTGATATTATTTTTTAAGGAATAAATTTAAAAAATTTATAATTTGACTTAGATAGATATAATATAATTTTTTTAATTTATAATGTCAAAATTATGTTGGTATTAATTTTTGTGTTATTTTTGAAATAGTTTATTTTAGGGGAATAGTGGAACAGTATTTTTTCCAACAATGTAACATTAAAATTATAAAATAAAGGCCACAAAGTTTGATAAAAATATTAATTTGTATAAAATTTATTTAATAATGGAAACTATATATTAAAAAAATTATTATGTTGTAATTTTGAAAACCTATGAAACAATTTTAAGGACGTATGTAATATTTTCCAATAAAAAATGTTTTTCGTCTTTTATCTTAATAAAATTTTATTTTGTTAATTTTTTTATATATTTATTTTAAAGAAACATAAATTTTATTTTTGTTATAAAACCCAATTTATATGATTAAAATCATTGGTATTGATGATTTTAGTCAACACATAAAATTTCATCTTAAAACACACATTTTATAAAAATAAGTTTTTACATTTTACAAGAACTTATGTTAAAAGAATGTTTTCTTAAATATAAATATTTTATCTAATAAAATATATTTTTTATTTGAAATATTTATGTTCAAATTATTTTATTAGATCCATTTTATTTTTTATCATTACAAATCATTTAATTAGGAAATAATTAGTTATCACAGTAAAACATAAAAAAGTAAAAATACTAAGACTAATGTACTAAAAATCATATTGAAAACATGTATCCATTACATTCATTTTTATAGTCATTATTAAATTGGAAACATATTCTCTGTATATATTTATTTGAAGTAGTTTAAAGATTCCATTCTCAATACTTATAAAAGGGGAGTATCCCTACCCCTTAAAGACCCCCTCCCCTAAAATTTTTTTTCCTTTTAAAAAACATAAAATTTAACATAAAATATAATCATATTCCATTACCTTGAGCTTATTGTCACTATTTATTGACTTAATCCCTCTATTTACAAGGTTTTTTCTAATGAAATGCTTAAATCATCAATATGGGTATTTTTTCCAAACTACTTTTCTTTTCATTCATACTTTCCAAAATATAATATTATAATTCATATATAATTAAATTATTTTTATTTTTATATTACAATTTTTTAATAAATTTTAATAACTATTAACCACCTTTCACCTATTTTTAATTATAAAAATGAAACTGTTATTCATGGTTTATTCAAACTACCACTTACACAGAGCGACGACTTCTATTTTTCACCAATTCTCCTCTTCACTGGTTAAAATGGTGAAATTCAAGAGTAAATATGAAATATATAATATAAATATGATTATTAAGACACAAATTATTTTTCAACATCAATTCCTCTAATTATTCAAGAAATTAAAATGTTTATTGTGTGTTGTGTGGATTACTGCCTCCATAAAGTAATGTATCTCAATTTTTTTCTAATTTATTCATTAACAATTGAAAAATATTCTATTAAAAATAAAAACCATAAAATAATCTAAAATATATAGTTATTATTATACAATAATGATATTATGCCCAAAATATACAACTTTTGTAATCATAATCTTTCATTTATTAAGGTATGTTAATGATTAGGTTGTTTTAACCACCTACTTAAAAAATTCTATAAAATAATACCATGAACAACAATGATAACATTATTATTGATAATTTATGAAATAAATAAGAAAATAAATATTTTTATTTTGGTTCTGGAATTTTATCATTAAGTTTAAACTCATTAAATAAAATACCATTGTCTATTTATACAAAATCACCGAAACATGCCAATCCCCAATTTCATCTATTATGAAAATAAATAAAACTCTAATAGAATGAAATTATAACATTTTAAATAATTTTAAAACCTAAATTATAATACCATGTAAGATCATGGAATGATGAAAGTTTGGGTAAGAATGAAGAACAACACCGTAATTATGAAACTAGTTCGAAATGATCATGATCCCTCACACCTGATATAAAAAATAGATAATAACATACTAATATACATGTATAGAATAATTATAAATGAACTTTATAAAAGTTTATAGATATATAGAATGGTTATAAAATAGTTTATTATGATAATTATTTTTTATACCATATACTTGAGATCTTTAGTTGAAGTTAGGAATTAATTTAAGAGTTTATACTATCCCAATTTTCATCCATTTATTTACAGATAATCTCATTAAAGTATACCATTCTATGATTGATCTATTATACATAATGAATAAATTTTATTTTATTTAATAATTTCTTTCCTATTTTATTCAATTATTACTTATATCCTCATTGGTAAATTATTTTTACCTCAAAGATTATATTATATAGAATGGGTTTCAGGGTCTCAATTACTATTTCTCAAGAAAAATTTATAGTTATGCACTAATTTAAATTTATATAGAGTATATGATTATTATTTTTATATGATATCATGATTTTTATTTTGTAGTATATGAATTCTAGTTTCAAACACATTCTTCTTCAAGGGTTTTTATTTAGATAATACTTAAGTGGTAATGGATTCATGTATCCAATTTTCACCCAATGAGACATATTTTTTATTATACACCATGTATTTTTTTGAATTGTGCATCTAAAAAACTTTGAAAATTATATATCAATATTATCTCATTAGTCATGGATTTAATTTTTCATTTATATTTTTTTGTTCAAGGGGTTTTGATATGAAATTGTTTAATGTTATAACTGTAACACCCCAAGGTTTTACAAATAAATATTACAAAATGCATGAAACAATGAGTCTCTTCATAATGAAACTTTTTTTTAAGGATATAGTCATAAACTAATTATTAAATATATTTTTCATCTTCTATTATTTCAATTTTAAATAAAAGACATCTACGATTATGACAAGTAAGTTAATTAGAGTCTGATAGAACCAACAAGATTTTTTAGTGAATAGTAACATACCCTTATGAATTGTAATATGAATAGTAATATGACCATTATATATATTAAATATTATTATAATTATTTTGTCATAAGGTTATATGATAAGTTGAGCTTGATTAATTTTTCAATGTGTTATAAAACTAGTTATTGTTTTAAAATTGAATTTTTTTGAATAAATTATGATTTTATTTAAAAATAAAATTAATAAAATTTAGAATTTTTTTTAAAAAAATGTAATTTATTTTGAAATATACACATCATAAAACTTTTATGGTGATGTTTTGATATTTTTAGGAAATACGTGATTTTTTTGTGTGTAGTGAAATATAGTAATTTAAAAATGTGCTAAATAAATGAATTATACATCATTCTTGAGTCATGGATGATGTAAATAAACATTACATTGAAGTGACATGTATTTTTTACCATCTTGGGTCACATTAATCAATATTATTCATTTTATTGATAAAAAATATTAAACTAATTATTAAAATAATGTAAACCCCCTCCTCTTATCCACTATAAATACCTCCCTCACCCCCCCCTCTTCCAATCAGACCTCTCAACCTTGGAAAATTGTATAAATTATTCAAAACACCCTTAACAAGAATCATTACCATTACCATGAGCTTATGGTATCACCAAAATTCCAAAACCAAAGGCCTTAAGGAGGATCTCAAGGAGAATAGATCGAGAGGTAAGAATCCCCTTTCATTTTCTTTTGTTTTATTTTCAATTCCTTTTCTTTTCATATACACCCTTACCCACCCCTTATCCAAGATGAATGAAAGCTCTAAAATCATATATATTTTATTTTTTATGATATTTATGGAATAAATTCATCAAAATTATTCCTCTCCTCTTCCTTTTATTCTAAAAATAAATACTCCATCCCTGATGCATCATTTTACCAAAATCTTGGACGATGAGTTTTCAATTTCCATTAATTCATTAGTAAATGGTTATAGATCCATTTTAATGGTTTAAATATATCTTAAATTGTATTATATATACTCTTTCATGTTTTGGAGTTAACATATTTACATAATATTATGTTATATAATGAAACTAGTACGTGATTATCAAAGAACCGCCAAAATGATCTAAATAGATATCAATAATGATTTATCTAATGATTCATCCTTATAGAATATAACCAAAATGATTTATGAAATTATTTAATATGATGTAAAATATTAATAACATTTCCTTCAACATATGGAATTTCATTTACATAAGATGAGAAAATCAAATACAAACCGGCCATTAAATCATATAAATCACACACCTGAGAAATTGGAAAGAACAAAATACTAATAAGTAAATGTTGAAATTATGTTATAAAATTATCATATAATGTTTTATAAACAATAATATGTTTCATTAATATATAAAAAGCACTCTTTTATCCATTATACCGTAATTTTCAACACATTTGAAGTAAGAAGAACCCAATGTAAGGGAATTCTTAACCCAATTTCCATTCATTGGGTTAACCATCAACTTCATTAATTATGTGGTATTAAAATTATTTGTGTGATAAAATTTTTTATATTGTGTTTAATTATATGTATTTATAGTTTATTTACATATTATATCCACTCTATTAATTCTCACATTAATTATATGATATTTGTAATGGGCTTTTCTTTTTAAATCCTCTTTTAAAATTCTGTTTTAAAAATTCAAAAGCAATATTTTTATGCAATTATTCATGTTATATTATTATATAGTGGTTATTGGTCATTTTTATGATGAATGTTGGGACCTATATCTCCATATAATGCATTGGGTATGTTTAATTTGGAGGTCATCAATATGGTTTCTCCAAGTGTAACTACAATTATTATATAAAAAGGTAGTTGTAAGGGAAACATAGTAAGGTAGTTGTGATGATTAAAAAAAAGGTATATGAGATGATTATATATTTTTTGTAAGTAATTATCCAAGATACCTTTATGGTTATATTTAATTTTAGTATCTTTTGTGTAATTTTTTTATAAATATCATGTTTCACAAAGTATTTATATTGGGGTGACAAGGGTGTTTTTTTAAATGATTTCAAACATTTACAAGTTTTTATGGACTAAGGTTTTCATTCCTCATCTTATATACCTTATTAATATATTTTTTTTTATTTTATGGTTTTTAAATTATTTTCATAGGTTCTAAGGATGTGTACATCAACAAAGGAATCCAAGTTAAATGTTATGAAGCTTGGTCAAAGAAAACATGTTTAATTTGAAATGATTTATATCTTAGAAGAAAGGGATAATGTTTTTTTGGTATCTATTCTATATACATGGGGAATGTAATGTATTTATTATCTCCCAATTATCTAAAACACAGAACTTGAAAATATCCTCAATGTGAAATTAGGTGAGTTCTTGAATAAGATTCCTGATTATGTAATGTTTGAAGGATGGGTCCTTATAGTTCATATTAAAAGATGGTTTAAATATATTTAGGGGTTTGGATGATAATACAAAAATACCATATATTAGTATTACTCTATGTTTAATTTTAAATGTTATAGATTTTACAGATTACCATGTTTCATTGACTAAGATATGTTTTTTAATTGGTTTCCTTAGAAGAATCACTGAAGTTAAAGTGAAAAGGCACCTATAGAACAATATCCTTTTAAATGTACATCCTGGAATGGTAGGGGTTAGAATCGAGTAGTTTATGACCGTAATGTACCAGTTGAAACATGAAATAAATGGGGTGGAATCCTTAAAAAAGAACAACCATAGCTAAAATAAAGGAACATGACGATAGTGTAACATTTTATGAGGCAACACCCACCTTCATTTAGTGGATCTTCTTACCTAGTAGTAGGTGAATGATGTATTAAATCCCTTGAAAATATATTCGATGTTATGGGATGTTCAAATAATCAAAAGGAAAGTATTTACATTTATATTTTTGAAGTTTAAGCAGATTAATAGTGGCCAATGGTCAAGAATATTATGGATAGTGTTAAGATAGATGCCTTAGAGTGAGATGGATTTAAATTTATTTTCCTCGAAATTTATTTTCCATAGGTGGTTAGGCATGAGATGTAGAAGAATTTCCTATAATTGAATCAAAAATAGGATAATTCAATTAATTTATATGAACAAAACTTTACCCGATGGGTGAGGTATGATCCAAATCTTATTCTAGACATTGATATCAAAATCAACAGTTTTTAGTCCGGATTGAAGCCCACATATAGAAGGGAATTGGATTCTTCTGATTACAAAACATTGGGTAAAATTTTCCGATGTACTAATAGTGTAGAAATGGAGTTTTTAGATGATCATATGCACTTTGAAAATAATGAGAGGAAGAGAACCAGACGAAATGAAATGGGTAAGAATCAATCAATGTAATATGATGGTAAGAAATTCCAATTTCCAATTGGTGAAAAGTGTGGAGAAGGCACCTTGGGAAATTCCTTACCAGTACTGGGAAGTGCATTCTATGTTGTATGTTTGGACCTATGGCCTGATATTGTAATGAAAATGATCTTAAGACTAGTCCTAATAAGAAAATTGTAATTTTTTTTAAATGTGGTGTGATTGGTGATTATGAAAAATTCCTTCACAAAGAAAGATCTGAATGATGCAAAGGAGCCAGACTATAAGCAGATAGGTGTTGTGATATATTTTGCAACTATGTCAGTAGACATCGGGCCATCCAATGAAGTTGTATCATGTACCATGATTGTTTACATGTATTATACTAAATATTTCTTTGATATGGGATCTATAATATCCTTTATTACTAATAAATGTTCTGGTAAATTTGAAATATGACCTCAATAAATGAGACTAGATCTTATTGTTAAATCATCGAGGGGGAATATTACAACATAAAGGGATTTTAAGAACCCGTCTATTTTGGTCTGTGGAAAGGAATTACCTGAAAATGCTATTTTTTACATTAGTATAGTTGGATTTCATTCTGGTTATGGATTGGAATTTTGTTTATCATGATAAGATTGATTGTAGAGCTAATGAAGTTAATTTTAGAAAGATTTTTAGTTTGTATACAAGAATGAACCCATATAATTGATTACCTGTCAAGAAGATGAGAAACTATTGAAATATGGAAATGAATTTTATCTTTCTCAAATCATTGAAAATAATGGAACTATTCAGATTAAGGTTGTGCCAGTAGTAAATGAATATCTTGATATTTTCCCTGATGAGTTACCCAGTTTTATACCAGACTGGGAAGTTGAATTCACAATTAAATTAGTTCCTAATGTGAAGAAAATTTCAAAACCCCCTTATTAAATGGATAAAATTGAACTGATTGAATTGAAATATTAGTTGAATTATTTTAATGATAAAGGCTTCATTCTTCCTAGCACTTCACAATGGGGTACTCCTGTTTTGTTCGATAAAAGGAAACATGGTTCCATGAGACTTCTCATTGATTATAGAACCTTTAATAACATCACAGTTAAAAATAAGTATCATCTGCCACATAGCGATGATTTATTTGATCAGAACCAGGGAGTACAGTATTTTTCAAAGGTAAACCTGAGGTAGTGGTACCATTAGTTTAAATTAAAATATTTAGACATACAAAAGACTGAGTTTCATTCAAGACATGGGAATTATGATTTTTTTGTAATTCTATTTGGGTTAACTAATGCACCACTTGTATCCATGGATTATATGAATAGAATATGTCGTGAGTTCTTTGATAAGATTTTAGTTGTGTTTATTGACGACATTTTGATATACTTCTAAAAAAATTATAGCATGAATGAAATTTAACTGTTTTTCTTAAAACCATAATAGAAATGAAGAATTATGGATAATTCAGAAAGTGTGATTTCTGGTTTTAATAGATTTATTTTCTTGGGAACATTGTAAAGAGTGATGTAATAATATTTGATCCTTCAAAAAAAGTGGTTGATGAATGTCCATGACCTACAAATGTAACAGAAATTTGTAGTTTTCTTGGATTAGTAGGTTATTACTAATGGTTTGTTAAGAACATTTCATGATTATCTATCCCTTTAACTAATTCAACATGAAAATGGGTTAAATTTATCTGAATAGAATAAAGTGATGATTGTTTTCTGGAACTGAAGAAGAGATTGGTGAATGCTCTAGTTTGGGTTCTGCCTTACAAAAATGGTAATTTTTTCACCCATAGTGATGCTTTATTGAAGGGACTTTGTTTTTTTATTGCAGAATGATCAGCTAATATATTATGCTTCAAGAAAACTAAATCCTCATAAGTTAAATTACCCCACACATTATTTGAAATAAGAAAATGTGGTTTTTTCTTTGAAAATTTGGAGGCATCATTTATAAGGATCCAAATGTAAAACATAGACTAAAAATAAAATTTTGATTTATATACTCACTAAAAAATAATTAAACATGAGGCAGATCAGTTTTATTGAACTGATAATAGATTATTATTACACAATCAGTTGTTATCCTGAAAAAAAAAACAAAGTGGAAGATTCCTTGAGTAGAAAACATTTTGAATAATTAAATATGTTACGATTGGAACATGATACCTTGATTAAAGATTTGATGAATTTTGTCTTAGAAGTAATCGATGTAGGAATTACCTCTATTTTGTTTTAGGTTTCCGTGTAGAAATCATTAGGAGACAAAATTTTGAAGGCGAAGAAGGAAGACCATGAGCTAGAGAAAAATATATAATTGGTTAAAATGGTTAGGTTTCTAGAATTTAACCTTCATAAATATTATGTTATATGATTTGGAAAAATACTGTATGTTCCATGTGATTCCTAGTTAAAGAAAGAAATATTTCATGAAGATCATATTTATCCCTTTTCAGTTTATCCTAGATTCACTATGATGTACAAAGACATTCAGGAGTATCACTAGTGGGATGGAATTAAAATAGATATTGCATATTTTACCTTGAAATGTTTTACATGTTAATAGGTTAAAGCATAGTGGTTCTTAACCAAGGGGATGCTGCATCCATTTCCAGTTCCATATTCGAAATGAAAAAATGTATCCATGGACATCATGTAGGGACTACCAAAGACTTACATAGGTAACAATGTGATTTGGGTGATTATTGACCAACAGACTAAATCGTCACATTTCATTCCTATTCAAGATGCAATGTATTTGGGTCAACTTTCTCAAATATACCTCAAAGATATTTTCATGTTACATGGAGTGTATCTATTTATTTTATATGACTGGGATCCTAGGTTCACATCTAATTTTTGGAATGTCCATTCAATGTTTTTGGGCACAAAATTAGATTTCAATACAACTTGTCACCATAAATCAGATTGGTAGTCTGAACAAATGATTCCGGCTTTGGAGGGTATGATTTGATCTTGTTCAATGGACTACCAGGGATGTTGGGATCAACATATTTATTTATTTTAGTTTTCATATAATAATAGATTTTATTCTAGTATACAAATGGCACATTCTGAGGCATCATATGGGAAGCGGTGTCAAACCCCATCTTTTTGGGATGTATTCTAGGAAAGGAAGATGATGGTACCATAATTTGCAGAGGAAGTGTATTTAAAAGTGAAGATGATCCATAAACACATATGGATAGCATATAGAAGGAAGAATAGTTATGAAGACAATAGGAGGAATGACTTTTCTTTTGAGTTAGGGGATCATGTTTTTCTTAGAATTTCACAATGGAATTTTTTTATGAATTTTGGAAATAAATGAAAGCAATGTCCATGGTTCATTGGACCTTATGAAATCATAGAGAATTTTGGACCAGTCACCTATCTTGTAGCTTTTCCTCTATCTTTATCTCACATATGCAATGTTTTTTATGTTTTGATGTTGAGAAAGTATGTTCTAGATTTATCTCATGTCTTGAGCCCAAAAAAAGTTCATCTAGAAGTGATACTTTCTTATGAAGAGAAACCTTTTCATATTCTTGATCAGAGAGAGAAAGTGTTATGGAATATGGTAATCCACAAGGTAAATTATTTTTGGAGAAACCACACAGTTGAATAAGAAACATGGGAATATAAATATTATATGAGGGAAAGGTTCCCTAACTTGTATAATAAGTAAATAAAAAATTGTGAGGACAATATTTCTACAATGCGAGGAGAATATAACACTCCAATGTTTTATAAATATAATTAATTAAATGCATGGAACACTCTGTCTCTTCATAATGGCACTTATTTTTAAGATGATACTTATAAACTAGTCATTGAACATTATTTTTTCACTTTTATGATTTTAATTTCTAAAAACGACATCAAGGTTTCTACCAGTAGGTTATTCGGAGTCTGATAGAACCAACATGTTTTTTTGTGAATAATAACATACCCTTATGAATATAAATATGAATAGTAATATGACCCTTATTAATAGTAAATCTTATTATAATTATTTTACCTTAATTTTATAAGATAAATAGATCTTGATTAATTATTCCAGGTTATATAAAATCAGTTAGAGTTTTAAAATTGTTATCTTTAAAAAAATTATATTAAAATTAAATTAATCATATTTAAAAATTATTTTCAAAAAATGGAGTTCATTTTTGAATTTTACGCATCAAAAAATTGTTAGGGTGAATTTTAGGTATTTTTCTGAAATACATGAATTTTGGTGAATATCAAATATGGTAATTTACAAAATATGTTGAATAAATTAATTTAGGCATCAGGCTAGAGTCATGGATGATATAAATGGACTGTGGTTTGAAATGACATGCACGTATTAATTTTTTTCATCACATGAATCAAGACTATTCACAGTATTGACAAACTATATGAATCTTGTGATTAAAGTAATGTAAACCCCCTCCCCTCCTCCACTGTAAATACCACCCTCACCACCCCTCTTCCACTCACACCTCTCATGATTTAAGAAATCTCAAGATGCTACCAAATAACCGTCCCATGGAGCTTTACCATGACCAAAACTTGATGCTCTCACCGAAAGGCCAAAAAAGGCCTTTAGAAAGATCTCAATGAGAAGAGATCAAGAGGTAAAAATCCACATTCATTTTCTTATGTTTTATATTCAATTCCATTTCATTTTATATTCTCCCTTCCCCTCCCCATATCCATGAGGAATGAAAGCTCTATAATTATATATATCTTGTATGCTATTATGTTTATGGAAAAATATCATCATTATCCTTCCTCTCCTATTCCACTTATTCTAAAAATAAAAACACCATATACGATGTGCCTATTTACCAAAATCATGGATGACATGTTTTAAATTTCCATTACATCCATAAAAATAAGTTATAAAACCATTTTAATGGTTTAAAAATATTTTAATGGCTATGATATATCCTCTTTAATATTCTTTATTTAATCTATATACATAATATTATGATATATACTAAAACTAGTTCATGATTATCAATGAACCGCCAAAATGATTTAAACCGATATCACTGAAGATTTATGTAATGATTCATCCTTATAACATATACCCAGAATGACTTATGGAATAATTTAATACTTTGGAAACATATTAATACCATTTCATTCTACTTAGGGAATTTCGTTTCCATACGAAAAGTAAATAAAATACCAATCATCCATGGAAATCATGTATAGAATGCACTTGAAAAATTTGAATGAACAAAATACTAAAAATTAAAGGGTGAAATTATTTCATGAAATGATCATATGAGGTGTTATAAATATAAATATGTTACCTTAATATATTAATAACACTCCTTTAAAGATTATATATGTGGTTTAAACCTGTTCGAAGTAAGAAGAACCCGAGGTAAGGTAATTCTTAACCGAATTTCCATTCTTTGGGTTAATAATATACTTCATTAATTAGGTGGTATTAAAATTATTTGAGTGATGAATTTTTTTATATTAAGTAGAATTATATTTATTTATAGTGTATATATATAATCCATCCACTCTATGAATTATAACATCATTTATTTGAAATTTTTATGGGGATTTTCTTTTAAAAACCTCTTTTTTAATTTTGTTTTACAAAATTAAAAAGAAATGTTTTTATTCCATTATTTATGTTTTATTATTATGTTCTGGTTCTTGGGAATTGTTCATGATGAAGGGTAGGGACCTATATCTCCTTCCGATGCATTTTTTTTTGTATGTTGGAAGTCATCGGTATGGTTACCCAATGTGTAACTGTGATGGTTACACAATTAGGTAGCCCTGAGGGTTACATGGTAAGGTAGTTGTGAGGGTAACAAATCATAGTGTAGCTGAGATGGTTACTATATTATGTAACTAATTCCCCAAGATATTTTTATGTTTCTATTTATGTTCTTTATTTTTTGTTTAAATATCATGGAAATCTCATGTTTCAAAAAGTATGTATGTATGTGTGACAAGTATTTCTTTTTTAAAATGATTTCATACATTTATATGTACTCATGAAAAAATGTTTTATTTCATTCTTTTTATATCCCTTATTAAGATTTTTTTATCATATCATGTTTTTAAACTTATTTTTACAGGTTATTAGTATTTGTTAGAAAATTTTGAATCTGAGTTAAATGTTTCAAATATTTTTGAAAGAACAGTTATTTATTTGAAAAGTTATATATCATGGAAGAAATGAATACTATTTTTGTGGTATCTTCTCTATATAAATGTGGAATGCAATGTATATATTATATCCCCATTCCCTAAATATATATACATGAAAATATTTCCAATGTGAAATTAATTGATTTCTTGACAAAAAATCAAGATTATGTATTGTTTTAAGGTCATGTATTTATAATAAGTGTTGTTTATATATATTTTCAATTATATGAAGATAGATTGATACTATAAACCAAAAATTATTTATATATTATGTTCAAATTCCTATCAACTTTAACTATAATTAATATATTTTATTTCATTATATTTTAAATTCATCATAACCCTCTTATTTTATTTTGAATTTTATGGTAAAATTATAGTAAGTGTGTTTACATATCAATTTTGTTTCATTGAGAAATGATTCATATTCACAACATATTTCCATTTTTTCATGTATATATTTTCCATGGATTAGTTTCTAAATACTATTGTAATACATTCCTTTGGGGGATTAAAATCATAAAAACCCATCACTATCTTTGACTTTTTAAATCATCCTTTTTGATAAGAATAATTTTTCATCCAATTACTTTCCATTCTGAAAAAATTTATATCTCCTTCCTTTTAATAAATGGTTTCTACCTAGATGTAATCCATTAATTTATTGGGGGAAACTATAGAATTATCCATATACACATTTCTATATATAGTGTCACTTTGAGGGATTCTTTTATATAAATCTATTACATTTATTGATTGGGGAAATATTGAATATACTTATATTTTTAATTCCCACATAGATGTTGATTTATTACTACGTAATACTGGATATGTATTTAATATCCTATTAATTCTCTTATATGATAAATTATTTAGATTTATTTGATGATGGTCAGGGATCATTTATTGAAATCCCCTCAATGTATCAATAATCTCATGCGAATAATTATCTTGGGAATCATAGTGTATGACAACCCAATACAAAATATTTCCTAGACATAGACACTTTAAAGTATGATTTAGGTGTCTAATATCTTGATGTATAAGTTTTTGGAGTTTAATTAGATGTCTTAAATTATTAATTTCATCTCTAGGGAACTCGTTATAGTTGTCATTGTAATTTTTTTCCATTCCATTATTACCCATGGATCTATTATGCTTTAAATTTCACTTATTTATGGAATAATTTGTAATTATCTATTACATAAATATTATTTATGATCATATCATTCTCATTTGTGATCTTTTATTGTTATCTCTTATTTTATCCTTAACGAGATTTATAGATCACCCTTATTATGATTCTATTCTCAGAGGTTATGAAGAAATGTGTTATACCTGATATATCTAATAGAAATGTTTCTGTGGAGAATTTTTATAATATTTCCAAGACATATTATATACTAATTAGTCTATATATAGTGAATGAATATCCATTAGTCAATAATGACTTGGGATATATTAGTTTATTATATTTCCAAATTATATGAAGCTATAAACCCAAAGGTTTCGAGAATGTATGTAATGAAATATTACCTTTTTGTATTTTAATTACATGATAATTATATACAGTAATCAAGAGTTGGTATCATATAGTGTTAGTAATATGTGTATATGAGCACTAGATCTGTGACTATGGTTCTGGAGTCTTTTATAGAGCAGGGTTTTTATTATTTCTATAATGTTTTATCTTTTTTCAAGATAATTGATCTTTGTTGGTCGTTTTATTTTCATTTTTTATACCATTTGATTAATTTGGTAGTGTTCTTATATTTAAAATCCACAACTCATATGATTTATAATAGGTTTTTTTATCTCAAATGTATTTTTTTATTTAATGAGTTTTACAATTTAAAAATTCATGCATATAACATAATGTCCAATGAAAATCCTTCTAAAACATAGATATTTCTAAAAAATTTTGAAATATTTTTATATTCCTCTTATTCTTGAGAATATAGGATATATTTCACAATATAGAACATGGAATGTTTACTTCTTCAAAATTTAAGGGGGTTAGGTGTTCTTAAAATGATAATGGGAATATTTGTAAATTCAATGTTATAATACATTGAATCCTAGCATATACATAAAGTTCCTTTTAATGAAATTTAGAGACCAAAAATTACCATATAGGATTGACATTAAAATAAAATCCATTCACACCCATATATTGTTGTTTAAATGGATGTTTTATAATTTTTGACACGTTTTGGGGAGGTTATTCATAGAAATAATTTTTTATTGTTCTAATATTTTGGAGGATTTATGGGAGGTGATTCTATTTTTTAGGGAAACGTAGTCTCAGTATTCATATAAATTAATTTTAACCCTTTCCCCTAAAAATGATTAAAAAATTTATATAAAATATAAAAATGGAGAAGAAATTTTATTATTTGATAATGCTTGTTGGATGGTTCATGACCCTAATCACCAATGAAAAGTGTGTGGATATTTATTCACCAATAATTTAATGAATTTATATCCCATTTTTCCATGAAAATAAGGAAAAACAGTTACTATAAAAAATTAAACAAGATGATTACTTATTATAGTTAGTGTTGATATATAAAATTCCAATGAAGGGGGCTGGTAATATTTGAGTTTGGTGATACATTTTAGAGGAATGAAAAGATTCAATTTACATGTATTTTCTTATAATTTCATACATTGAACATAATGAGATAATAATCCCCTCAAAATGATTTCTTGGAAATATATAATCACCATCCATTATCTCCAACGCATCCCTTAAAAAATCCATTTGGATTCATCAGAATCCTACACTTTGAGTGGTGAATTTGTCACGTTGCAAGCCTATAGAAAGTGTTTATAGAATACCCACCTCAAATCAGAGAACCATAGACCACAAAAATTACTCTCTATATTACAAAGGTTACTAACTAGGGGTATGGTTCTAGGGGTTTTCATGAGGTGACTATACCCTATTGTTATAAAACTGACACAAATTGAAGAATTAAACGAGAAATAATTAATAATAAAAATACCATATAATAAGAAAAATATATCATACCACATTACCAATGGGAATGAATATATTTCAAGTCATACCAGTCATATAGACATCAAACAGATCATCATAGGTCAATTAAAAATATACATACACAAAATTAACCAAAATAAATTACATGCCTTACACTGAGATAAACCCTTCCGAGAAACTAGAAACACTCCATCCTGACCCATAACACTTCCAGGTACTAAATTAAAGAAGGATGTTATTGAGTGTGACTATGAACTCATTATGATACAAAAAATGATATACCAAGATAATAAACATACATACACAAGATCCTATAATGGGTAATAAATGGAAATAAATGAAATACAGACAACGTATTTTACACTTCACTCAATAAGCCACAATTGATAACTTAACCTTTGTTTTCTAGTGCATTTGTGGGATTATACACCTATTTTCTTGTATAACTAAGGAAAACTAGTCCTTTTAACAAATAATATTTCACATAACGTTGTACATGAACCCATATCTGAAATAACTATCATGACACTCACATGATTCCCTAAAGGCACATCCAAATCCCATAACACAGGTGAAATTTTCCAATAGATTCCATTCTAACTATCAACTTATTAGCTTATAAAAATACATATACCAACCATTTGATTAATAACATCATGGTTCTAATATATAGTGAGAAACCACTCCCATATGATGTTATCAATCACCAACCATATCCCATTTAATATTATGATGTATCCATCATCTGAGATGATGTGAAACACTATCACCCTAAGACATTCAAATCTATTGACGATAACTCCAACAATTAGTTTTAGAAACCACCTTATTGAACCCCATGTGTCAATCTAACCCCATAAACCTCATCCTCAATTGGGAATGACAATGAAAAAAAAAATATGTACCCAACTCGATTTAACTCTATCTCCACCCACAATAATGGTCAATAGCATCCTCATCACATCATCAAACCATATCACCTGTCACTAGTGTTCAACATCACCCAAATCCACCTTTGTTACATCCATAACATGCCCATGGAAAATCATTTATATTAATAAAAATCAATACAATCAATTTCTAAATTTATTCTACCATTCAATATAGTCCAAAACTAGTGAAACTCATTGTGTCCCACATGAGACAACCCATCGAAATCTCACATGAACCCAAATAACAAGAGATTTGGTTCCACATCACACTTATATCCTTAATCACACTCATTTGTCACATAACTCAAAAACATAGTTATAAAATATAAAATATCTAGGGGCCACATACCTATATTTATAAATATTACACTATCCGAAAAAACTAGGGTTTATTCTCATACTATTGGAAGAAATTTGATAATCTAATAAAGCCCCTAAATTTAGACACAATCGAAAAAAATAAAGAATTATTAATAGATACAAAAACGTTACATGCATGGATGGATTTCCAAACATACAATTTCTTCTTAGGATAAACCACTTGAGTAATTAGCAATAATTAATGAAAATATGACCATGAGGATGATATTATGAAAGGACAAAGTAATATAGATCTCCTTAGACAAAATAATTCCAAATAAGGCCTCTCCTTATTTAAATAATCTTACCGAAATAATTAATAAATTATTTTTTCAAAACAATGACCTTGGAAGCCCCTTAATGAATTTTCCAAAGGGACATAACACTGGGTCCATAACCAAACCTCCCTTATGACATGGAACGTTGGGTTATAGAATGATAAAATTCTCCCAAATCCATGAATCCTCCAACTAGTGTCATGGTACGATGCGAACCTACCTTGACATTAAACAATACCGTCCAACTAAGACACCATTTATGGTATAACCATATGAGTTATGGTGAAACTCACTACCATACCAATAAATTTAATCTAACACATAATCCTTTTAAAATAATAAAACTACACACTAGACTATAATATCCTTTCATGCATGGTGGTCCTTTATCAGACCAATAATCATTCCTTTAGTAGAAATCTTCAAATTATGGCTTCCATTGAATATTACATGACCAATAACATGAATTTAAATTTTTAATGTGATACAACTATATTCAAGGATTTAACCCCTATGTTTTAGCATGATTTATTAGCTTCAAAAAAAAAATTATCTAATCTCAGACAACCTCTTCAAACATGATTCCCAACTTATTCCAACACCCCTAACTCCTAAATAGGGACAAACTATACATTGTTGAAAAAATATTCATCTTGAATAACATCACTTGAATAATTGGTCCATTACAATCTCCCAACTATATTCCATCACATCCATGATATGTATTTGGAGAAAAACATATCTAGCTTCTACCAAAACCTAATAATTACACTCACAAAAAATTGAAACAAAAAATGATACTAAACACATATGCTTCTTCCTAGTTACTATGACTAACGAACTCAAAATATAGGTCCCTTTTTACTCCTCACCATAGGAATCTCCTTCATCAACACGTACCGACTAAACTACCTAATAAACTGATGGTACCACACTGGACATCATCCTCAATACCACATACAATAGCTTTCCATACATAGCTATCGTTCATCAACCATTATAATCATGAATCATACTCTATCCACATTTTTTAATTTACATTTGGTCATACAATTTCACACAAGAACACACACCATACACCATCACCCATTAAAATGTTCCAAAAACCATTAATCTCATGATGTTCCTCTTACTATCAATGATTACCAGGATTGATTGGAATACCTCTTATCGATCATTTATAGATAGATACAATATTTATTTTCCAATGTTCATCATCTATATCATGTTTTTCTCAATATAGGACAATATCCTTACATATGGGTATCGTATCTATTACCATAACCTATATTTATCAATGAATTTAGGATATTTTATCTCTATATTATGATCAATCCTACCTATTATACATGATTCTGACTAGATTCATGACCTCTATTTGACTATTATTTCATTTGAGAAACATCCAATAATGCCCTGTTTTGACATAAACCTGACACTCCTTTGACAGTTGATCAAAATTGGAATGAACATTCCATGTAAGTCTACATTTGAAACACTTAACCAATGACCCACTCCATAGTGGAGACATTAATACACTACATTGGGGGATCCTATATCTCTCTTTATATCCCCAATTTTGGATAACTAGATCAACACTACCTATCTCTCATCAAAACCAATACACCAACATTTATACTATTATCCATCGGGTTCCACCCCACTACCAGAACCTAGTTCACCTCCTTCAAGAAAAAGATAAATTGAAAAAAATTACTTATAATGTAATATCTTATCAAATCCCATCCTTAAATCACTACACCTTATATATATCATCTCTTGTCATTGATGGATTAATTCGTAGTGTGTTTTTAAACCTTATAGTATAATCCATAGTTAAATTCTCCCCTAAGTCAAGTGCATAACACCACAAGATTAGTTTCCATGAACATCACTATGAAAGGTTCTTGAAGAACCATTTCTCAAAATACTTTTAGGTCATCCAATCATGCCTACCTGCATATACCAACACATCCAACTACAATTTTTCTGGTCTCAAGATCATATAAAACATTCTCTTATCCATTTCACATGCTATTTTCTCAATAAAATTGAGTATCTGCTGAATAGACTTGATCCAATACTTAGATTTCATTTTTCAACCATCTCCATCAAGAATGTGATGATCTTATAACATGAAATATAATGTAAGGTATTATAGGGATGGGTTATCTCCTTAATCCCCATGATCAATGATTTTTAAACAAATATCACCTTGATATCTTCATTGAACCACTACACATGATCCTCTAGCCGATGTGCCTAATATTTTTTCCATATAACCTCGACCAATGGCTCATATTGGTCTCTTCCCTTAAGAGATTTATATAGTTCATGCCTTGGTGGAACCACATCCATGATCTCTTACCACTCCAATAGAGGCTTTCTAGGTGAAATATCATTGATAACCAAATACCATACTCAACACATATATAATAGTCCAGATATTGAAAATAAGGACACCTATAACAGGAATCACATCAGACTCACTAGTACAACTCCCTACCTATAGTAAAATCTTTTATTATCTAACCATATAGACCCATTTACCAATGTCTGGGGAAGGAACTTCACACACCACAAAATATAGGATCCACATTCCAATATGCAACACCCCAATATTTCATAGTACATTATCTCATTAAATTAATACAATATCTTGTGCTACACGTAACACCGAGTTCAAGGGCACCACAACTTACTAAACTAACTGTTCAAAAACCAGTTATGAAAATTAATATCTACATTTTAAATCTTATATACTATATAAAATTTTAACATCCATATTATGTGTTTTTAGACATAATATAAGAACAAATTCATTTTTTTGGATAAAATTAGTATTTTTTAAAAAATGAAATTGTACAACCATTTAATGGGGAAATTTTTTAAAAACCAATATTTGACTTTTTTATATATTAAATTTAATAAAATTAAATTCCCCTTTAGATGTGGGACATAAAATTTTTTTTTGTATAACTTTTTGGTACTTTCTGATAACGTTCATATTTTGATGAATAGTGTAAAATACTATGTTTTAATTGAAACAAATTTTTTAATCGAAATAATTTATAGAGTAAAATTATTCATTTGAATGGTTTTGACGTATAATTAGATTATATTTTTACCATTTAATACAATTTAGGTCATTATAAGTAAATTCACATTTAAATTTGACATAAACACATGTTAATTGTTTGATTGTTTTTACTTTTAAAAAACCTGCCTTTTAGTTTTGACAACGGGAATTAATGTTAAATTAATTAATAAAACTTATAGGTTTTTAATTTGGTAAAATAAACTTCATTTTTGGATTCTGAATATCATAATTATCTTATAGTGAATTTTTGGTATTTTTCTGAAAACATTAAATTTTTGATGAATAGTGAAAAACATTACGTTATCATTTAAAACCGACTTTTTATTTAAATAATTATTTATTTTATTTGAATTTATTTTAATTCAAAATAGATATATAATACCTATATAAGTTCAATTTAATTAATTGGATTCATTTTATAATATGTTTAGATATATAAAATTTTATCGAACATTTTACCGTCTTTTACCCACCTCCTAGGACCATTTTCAAATTTGCATAAAACATAATTTTACCACTTATGTGAGTTTAAATTCAAAAATCCAAGAGACACAGTTAATATTAGTAAGTAAAATGTGGTTCAATAACATAAAGATAATTTTTGGCGAATAATAACTTTTGACTTTTATTTACCATGATTAAAAGTAAATATGCTAATTAAGGGTAAAAATGATATCATAATTACCCTAACACATGTCTTAATTATATTGGATAAATATAATTCGACCATAAAACATTAGGAATAAAATATGATCCTCTTTGGTCCTCTTGGATTAGATTAGGACATTTATTATTATTTTATTTAAAGGAGAGTTAAAAGAGTTAAATTCAATGTTTAATAGCTAAATAATTTTAATATAGGGTTATACACAATATAAATTCGAAAATAAATATTCATTATAAAGATAAAAATATTTCATACATAATTTTATTTTAATTATAATTTTTATACCTTAAATAATTTAATTTATTGATGACACAATCATGATGTAGTAATTACCTTACTAATTAAATATTAAAATAATTGATATTATAAATATCAAAATAAATGTAAATTGAGACTTCTTATGAATTCCACTAATTTTATAGATTAATATGACATTTTATGGTTGGTTAACTAAATTTTATTTGAAGTGATAAATTTTTTATGGCTTTCAAAAAAATAAAATACTAAAGAGTGTCAAAATTGACATAATTGAGTTTTTAAAACAAATATTATATTATTAATTGATATAATATTACTAAAAATATAAGGTTTATAAAAAGGAATTAGATAAGGTTATATATTTTAATAATTAACCCCATGGGGTTATCTTGTCTTGTTATAGTATGTTTATTAACCATATAATATACAAATACAATGAGACATGGTAAATGTCAAACTATTTAACTAAGAGTTAATTCTAAAAGATAAGGTTAATATGATGACCTAAACCAATCTAAAGCCAATTGATTGATAGTTTTTTGACCCATAACCACATTAAACTTTAAATTATTAATTTTTAATCCATTAGAAACTGAAAAGTATTTTATTATAAAATAATATTTAAAGATTTTCCAAAAGTGACCCTCACCTCTCTTATAAAAGGGAAATTCCCCTTCTCTTAATTTCACACCTCCAAAGCCTTTTGTCTTTTCCAAACCCTAACCAAATATCCTCCCAACTCTCCTCCCTTTATCCTATATGCCTTACTTTGGTCAGAAAGCCAACCTAAGGAGCCCTTTTGATCAAATCAAAAGGAAGAACCCGAAGAAGAGGTAAATGTTTCATCACCTCTTTCAAGTTCGTTTCTTCTTCCACTTCCTATTTCATTGTTTTTTTCATTATAAAATAATACATATAGTATATTATATATACTGTGATCTTATTATAAAAATGTTAAAACATAATTAATTATTCTATTCATCCTATTAATGACAAAGTCACCATACGTGCGTACGTACAGTTTACCGTCTCCACATCGTGGTGTAGTTTGTTATTCAAACAACTCATTTTTTGGATGGGTATAATAATGAATATAACTGATGTAAATTATAAATATAACAAGATAATTATTATTTATATATGATATACCATCCGGGTACATATGATTTCGCAATCAATATAATGATATTGTTGCTCGTGTGTACGTACGGATTACCGTCTCCAAGACGTGATGAGATTCACTTCCACGTTCGTCATTCAATGATGATTATAAAAATATATATATCATTAATAAGTATGTAATATATAAAATAATAATTCTACTAGATATATATATATATACTTACATATATCTTATTCGCTTAGTTATGTTCAATATGATATGAAAATGAAAACAATGTTTATGCATACATACGGCCTACCATCTCCATAAACGGGGTTTTCCATTTCATAAATATGTCTATTATAAATATTATATTATAAATATATATGATATATAAATGATGTTTTATATTCTGGAAGTATTTAAATCATGATCTAAGTGATACAATCAAGAGTAACAAGTTAAATCACATACGATAAAGAAAGCGATTATTACCCGAAATTTTAATTTAACATGGAAATTATTATTAAATGGGTAGTATACAGTCATAAATGAATCATGTATGAAATCATAACTATTAATATGGTTCTGTTATAATTTAATAACATACTATGGTCTTTATACAGGAGGTTAAATGTACCCTCCACTAAAGGAAGTACAAGGTAAGGGATAATTTCACAATCTCATTATTATCTGAGGTTGTTTTTATGTATGTATCTACTAGGACATATTTATTGTCCATGTCAATGGTGCATAAAACTGTTTTCAAATGAAATATTTTTAAGGTAATCTTTTAATAAAACATCATTTTAAATTTTTTAAATATTTATTCTTTATAAACATTCTCATTAATGTCCATGCTTTTATAATGGTTTTAATGCTGAATGGCCCGAAGGCCTTCATTTTTATTGATTTTTGATAACCCCCATTTCAAGGGATGATGGTGAACCCTTACAAGACCCGTAGGCTCAGAGATTACATGGGATGTAGGCTTAGGAGATTACATGACATAAATGTTTTAGTAAATTCAACAAGACTATCTACAAGAAACTTCCCCTCCCCAGCATCTGCATCCTAAATGTTTTAAAATGTTAATTCCTTTCAAAAGTTCCAAAGTGGTATGGGAAACTTTGATTCAAAAATGTCTTTAAATATCTTTCTTTCTAAATTTTTTGACTTTTAAATGTTTTCATGACAAGGGGATATTTCTCTCAAAGAGTTTTACAAATCATTTTCATCTATGTCAACATCCTTTTAGGGTTTTTAAACATGTTTGATGTTGATATATTATGATACAAATCTTCCATATTGTATTTAATGTTTTGTGATATGTTTGACTGTGGATTTGTTATTTTTATACCATTCGTGGTTTATGGATAAATTATTGACTTTTCATATGCTATTTTTAATATGAATGTTTATATTATGTTTAAAACATTTCATATGAGGAATGCATTGGAATAAGTAAGTGACAAGTGGAGCTCGCTATAGATCCTTGATGCATCGGTAGGTCTCATGAGACAAACTAGTGTCTTGGCATAAGGCCTTGAAAAAATCATATTTGTAGTCTTGGCATAAGGATTTTACTATGTTCTAATGAAGTCTGGCATTATGCATTCCATCATAATGAAAGTGGCTATTGATATTGCATGTGATTATTTGACTAGTATAATATCCATGTGAATAATTGAATGAAATTTTTTATTGTATATTTTCCATATTATTCTGAATTTTAAGTTTAAAATAATTTTTTTTGTCTTATACATTTCCTTAAATATTTATGCTTATTTAGGAAATTTTCTGCTATATTTTTATCCTTACTGAGCATCTGAGCACACCCCTTTCTATGTTTTAATTTTCCGAAGATTCCAAGAAGTTTATTATGATTGATAAGAAGGGTTAAGCTAGGGGATTAATAGAATTATAAAAGGATAATTTATGTTTTGTTTTATTTTATAATGTGTAATGTAACGTTAATATATGGAATCTATTTTCCAGGCCTGCTAAACTGATCAGTCTTTCGGGACTTGATTCCTTGTAATCATGCCAATGTATTAAAATAATGCACCGACTCCAGGTAATTGGGGTTGGGGTATCACATTTGGAATCATAGGATGTTTACCAACAACCTTAGAAACTATATTTAGATAAAATATTATTATATAACATTACCATAAGATATACATTTAGGATTAATATAGAAGAACTTCATAGAATTTTGGTATTGTAGAGATTTTATGAGTTTTCCAAGAAATACATCCATGTCTGGATACAACAAGGTAGAGGCAGATCTGGCATAGATGTACCTAAGAGTAAAACACGAAAACACCGCTTTGAGATAGACTTGAACGAGAACTGGTGCACAACAACAGGCCTTACTGCACTCTTGTTTATGACACTCCTAGGGGATATGCTTAGGATAATTCTCATTTACATTACAAATCATTTTAAAGGATATATGAGTATATACTTCATTATAGAAAATATTTTTATAATTATGGATAATATCAATAAACTATTCAATTTATGTTAACTATTTTACAAGTTTGTAATTATGTATTGCAATTCTTAAACTAATCTAGTGTATGCCATTTTTTAGAAATGGCACCCAGTTGATGGAATGAGAACTCCATTAATACTCATGATCCAAAGAGTAATAAGGATCATATATTTCATGGTATTAAGCCAACATTTAGAAAGGAAATAGTCTCTCATGTATTAACATTATATGAATAAATAGTATCATGTGTTAATAAGATAAGTAATTTTTTTTTTGAGTCCTATGGCTTTGAAGGGAAGCCAGAGAAGAAAAGGTTGGTAGAGAGAAAGATGGATAAAATGAATAAGGAAAAGAAAGATTTTCTCATATGTGATAACTATGGAAAGAAACACCTTGGTAATTACCTAAAGGGAGTGGGAGTTTGTTATAAGTGTGGAGAAAAAGGGAACCGAGTACGCGATTGAAAGGGTTATAAAAAGGTTTCGAATGTATAATGCTTCATCTTCAAGGAGTTGGGACACTACACGAATTAATATTCAAATCATCAGAGTATACCACAAATGATGTTGTTGGATAATAATCAAGTTATGATATTACCACAAATGAAAATTAATTACTAGTGTTCTTATGTTGATATTTGAAGAATTATTTCATTTGAGTATTGTATCAATGATGTACTTGTTATAATAATTATGTAGTATATAAGGATTGAACTGCAGTATTATTTCATTAAGTATTTGAGATTGTGTGGTACCAAGAAAAGTGATTCAATAATAAGTTAAATTTTTTGGAAAATACATGGTTAAAGGAAATATAAATATTTAATATGGTCCTGATACTGAGGTAGTGATTTTGGAATAAGATATGATTGATTTCGATAAATTATATTGGATATTATTGACTGCCTTAAAACATATTACTGATTTTTTATCCCATCATTTTCGGAGTTTACAACATTTTTTGATATAAAGAGTATATCTAGTATTTTATAAAGAATATGGGAACAAGAAATTAATCAATACGGTTATATGATGATTCAGGGTGTTACCGTGTTTTAAAAGAATACATGAAGAAGGTATTCACATGTTATTACATGGAAAAAATGATCTTCATTGTGTTTCTCTTCCTTATAAATTTTCGACGGTGAGTTTGGATAGAAATATTGTGGATAAGTCTAATGTTTGGAATCAATTAAGTTTGGAATTGGATAGTATTTTTAAGGTTAAATCATATCTTGATATTATTTTTGGATTGTAATAAAAAGGACAACCCGAAGGTCGGGTGACAACCCGTCGCGACCGGAAAGATCGCGATACTTGAACCCACATCAAAAGGGCGACAAGGGTGCATCACCTACCACTGGCCTACGTGATGTTTGGGTTTGTATAATTTTGGTTTTTTTAAAAAATAATATGAAAAATGAAAATAAATTATTTTTTTTACCCTATACGATTAGGATAAATAGAATATATTTGATTTTTTTTATCTTTTGAAGTGAAAGATGAGTTTTTGGTAGGAATTAGTTGTAGGATGAAACTCTACTTGTCAAATATATAAATATATAAATATATAAATATAAATATATATATATATATATATATAATTTCCCACTTATTATATGAATAAATTAATTCTTAAACTTTAGGGAAGAGATCTTAAAACCAAAAAATGTGTCATCCTAATACCTTATGTTTGGTTGAAGTGATGATATTTTAAATCATTATAGATCGATAGATTTGAGGCCCTAAATTGTACTTTTGTTTGTTATTTATGACCTCAATCACTCTCAATAAATATTTATGTTTTTCCTCCAAATATGTTTCTCTATTGTCCACTCATATTCTCCAAATCGAGATCATAATTTGGTGATGACTTTTTAATTTCCCTTTCCTTCTTATTAGGACTAAATTTTATTAACCCAATTTTCAATGTGGGTTTTTCACAAATGTATTTTTCTATTTTTATCCTTTTATTTTTGAAAAACAATTTCAAATTGAGAGGTTTCAATTTACTGAAGGAGGGGAGAATGTAACACCCCAAGATTTCATAGTACGTTATCTCATTAAATTAATTAAATAGCTTCCACTACACGCAACACCGAGTTCGAGCACACCAAAACTAACTAAAAAAACCGTTCAAAAAGAGGTTATGAATATTATTTACTTCATTTTGAATCTTATATACTATATATAATTTTAAAATCCATATTATGGGTTTCTTGGACATAATATAATAAAAAATTCATTTTTTCAGATAAAATAATTATTTTTCAAAAAATGCAATTTTACCACCATTAAATGGAAAACCTTTTTTAAAACCAACATTTGACACTTTAACATATTCAATTTAATGAAATTAAATTCATATTTTGAATTGGGACATAAATATTTTGTTTGGAGAAATATTTGGGACTTTTCTGATAACTTTAATATTTTGATGAATAGTGAAAAACACTATGTTTTAATTAAAAACAACATTTTAATAAAAATAATTTATTGTGTAAAATTATGAATTTGAATGGTATTGATGTAAAATTAATTATTTTTTTATCATTTAATACAATATATGTAATTATAAGTAATTTCACATTTATATTTGACATAAACACATGTTAATATTTTGATCGTTTTTACTTTTTAAAAAATCCCTTTTTGGTTTTGACAATGGGAATTAATTTAAAATTAATTTATGGAACTTGTAGGTTTTTAATTTGGTTAAATAAATATCATTTCTGGATTCAGAATATCAAAATTATCTTATAGTGAATTGTTTGTATTTTTCTGAAACAATTTAATTCTTGATAAATAGTGAAAAACACTGCGTTATCATTTAAAACTGTATTTTTATTTAAATAATTAGTTATTTTATGTTAATTAATTTTAATTTATTTTAAGCAAAAATAGATATATAATACCTATATAATTTCATTGTAATTTATTGGAGTCATTTTTTAATAGGTTTAGATATATAAAATTTTATCGAATTTTTTACCGTCTTTTACCCACCTCCTAGGAGCAGATACAAATTTGATTAAAACATAATTTTACCTCTTATGTCAGTTTAATTAAAAATATCTTAGAGACAATGTTAATATGAGTAAGTAAAATGTTGTTTAATAAGATGAAAATTATTTTTGGTGAATAGTAAGTTTTGATTTTTATTTACCACGATTAAAAGCAAATAGGGTAATTAAGGGTTAAAATGATATCATAATTACCCTAACACATTTCCTAATTCTATTGGATAAGTATAATTAGACCAAAAAAAACCTTATAAATAAAATATGATCCTATTTGGTCTACTTGTATTAGATTAGAACATTTATTATTATTTTATTTAAAGAAGGGTTATAAGATTTAAATTCAAATTTTAATAACTATACCATTTTTAATATAGAGTTAAACACAATAAAAATTCTACTATAAATATTTATTAGAAATATACAACTATTTCATATATAATTATATTTTATTTATAATTTTTAGACATTAAATAATTTAATTTATTTCTGACACAATGATGATGTAGTAATTACCTTACTAATGAAATATTAAAATAATTGATATTATAAATATCCAAATAAATTTAAATTGAGCCTTCTGATAAACTGCAGTAATTTTCTAGTTGAATATGACATGTTAGGGATAAGTAAATAAATTTTATTTGAAGTGATAAAGTTTTTATGTATTTCAAAAAAATAAAATACTAAATAGTGTCAAAATTGACATAATTGAGATTTTAAAATAAATATTATATTATTAATTGATATAATATTCCTAAAAATCTAATGTTTGTCCAAGGGAC
The DNA here is from genome assembly GCA_963277665.1 of Viscum album. NCBI lineage: Eukaryota > Viridiplantae > Streptophyta > Magnoliopsida > Santalales > Viscaceae > Viscum > Viscum album. The sequence continues at coordinate 108,671,634 of OY728126.1, read as the reverse complement.
ATAGAAAAGGTTATATATATTAATAAGGAACCACATGTATTTCTTTTGGATTGTTATATTATGTTTATTAACCATATAAAATAAAAATACAAAGAGACATGTAAATGTCAAACTATTTAACTAAGAGTTTAATCATAAATATAATGTTAATATGATGACCTAAACCTGTATAAAACCAATTGGTTGAGAGTTTTTAAACCCAAACCCACCTTAGAATTTAAATAATTTATTTTTGAGCCATTAGAATCTAAAAATTATTTTTTTATAAAATAACATTTCAAGTTTTTCCTAAAGTGACCCTCACCTCTCTTATAAAAAGGAACTTCCCCTTATCTTACTTTAACACCTCCAAATCCTTTTGGCTCGGACAACACCTTCCAAAATATCCTCCCAACATTACTCCCTTAATCTTAGAGGCCTTACTTTGGTCAAAAATCCAAACTAAGGAACCCTTTTGATCAAATCAAAAGGAAGAACCCGAAGAAGAGGTAAATGTTTCATCATCTCTTTCAAGTTATTTTCTTCTTCCACTTCCTATTTCTTTGTTGTTTCCAATATAAAATAGTAAATATAGTGTATTATATATACAATGATGTTATTATATAAATTTTTAAAACAATATTAATTATTCTATTCATCCTACAAATGACAAAGTCACCATATGTGCGTACGTACGGATTACCGTCTCCACATCATGGTGTAGTTTGTTATTCAAAAACATTATTATTTGGATGGGTATAATAATGAGTATAACTGATGTAAATAATAAATATAACATGTTAATGATTCTTTATATATTATATACCATCCAAGTACATTTCATTTTTCCAACAATATAATGATATTGTCGCTCGTGCGTACGTACGGATTACCGTCTCCACGATGCGATGAGATTCATTTCCACGTTCACCATTCAACAATGATTATAAAAAAATATATATCTTTAATAAGTATGTAATATATGAAATAATAATTTTACTGGATATATATATATATATATGTACTTACATATATCTTATTCACTTAGATTCGTTCAATACGATATGAAAACAGAAACAGCGTTTATGCTTACGTACGGCCTACCGTCTCCATAAACGGTGTTTTCCATTCCATATATATGTCTATTATACATATTTATATTCTAAAAATATATGATATATAAATCATGTTTTATATTCTGGAAGTATTTAAATCATGATCTAAGTGGTACAATTAAGAGTAATAAGTAAAAACATGTATGATAAAGAATGCGATTATTACCTGAAATGTTAATTCAACATGGAAATTATTATTAAATGGATAGTATAAATTCAAATGAATCATGTATGAAATCATAAATATTAATATGGTTCTGTTATAATTTAATAACATACTACGGTCTTTATACATGAGGTTAAACGTACCCTCGTCTAAAGGAAGTACAAGGTAAGGGTTAATTTCACTATCTCGTTATTATTCAAGGTTGTTTTAATGTAAGTATCTACTAGGAAAATAATTATTATCCATGTCCATGTTTCATAAAAGTGTTTTCAAAGGGATTATTTTTAAGGTACACTTTTAATCAAACATCATTTTAAATGTTTTAAATATTTATTATTCTGAAACGTTCTCATTAATGTCCAAGTTTTTAAAATGGTTTTAAGGATTTATTTATATAGACATGAATGTTTTAAAATGTTAATTCCTTTAAAAACTTTCAAAATGGTATGGTACACTTTTATTTAAAAATGTATTTAAATACATTCCTTTCTAAATTGTGTGACTTCTAAATGTTTTCCTAAAAAAGGGATGTTTCTCTCCAAGAGTTTTACAAATAATTTTTATCAATGTTAACATCCTTTGATGGATTTTAAACATGTTTGAAGTTGATTTATTATGATACCAATATTCCATATTGTATTGAAAGTTTTGTGATATGTTTGACTGTGGATGTGTTATTTTTATACCATTAATTTGTTTATGGATAAATTATTGACATTTTGTATGCAAGTTTTAATACCAATGTTTGTGTTATGATTTAACCTTTTCATATGAGGAATGCATTGGACTTAGTAAGTGACGGGTGCAGCCCGCTATAGCTCCTCGATGCATCAGTAGGTCTCATGAGACAAACTAGTGTATTGGCACAAGGCCCTGACAACATATTATTTTTAGTCATGCCACAAGGCCTTGAATATGTGTTTATGAAGTCTGGAATTATGCATTCCATCATAATGAAAGTGTATATTGATATTTCATATGATTATTCGACTAGTATAATATCAATGTGAATAAGTAAATGAAATTATTTTATTGTATCTTTTCCATATTATGAAAGTGTTTATGTTTAAAATGTTTTTGTTTTAGTCTTATACATTTCCTTAAATATTTATGCTTATTTATGAATGTTTCCGATATATTTTTATCCTTACTGAGCATCTAAGCTCACCCCTTTCTATATTTTAATTTTCCTAGGATTCCAAGAAGTGTATTATGATTGATAAGAAGGGTTAAGCAATGAGATTAATGGAGTTATCAAAGGATAATTTATTTATTTATTTTTTTCTAATGTGTAATGTAACATTTATGTATGTAATATATTTTCCAAGGCTGTTAAATTGATCAGTCTTTCGTGAATTGATTCCTTGTAATCATGCAAATCTATTAAAATAATACACCGACTCCGAGTAACATGAGTCGCAGCATTTCACAATAACACTAGGAATCAAAACCTAGTTTAACTAATTATAATGTCACCTAGAATCTTTATGGGCAAAAACAATATAGGTTACTTGTTACACGCTAATGATCTAAAGTAATTATCATTCTAGAACTAAATATAAAATGGAAAAATTAATTAAGAAGAAAAATTCATGTGTTCCCTATATAACTGTCATGATGTATGATAACTAACTCTTACCCAAAGAGGATAAGATTCAAACTACATATCAACAATATAAAAAACCTCTATTCATCCAAATGAAATAAGTCAATTTTAACCCTTAAAACCAATAAATAAATCACAGTTCCTCATTTTTATATAAACATCATCCCATACTAATTATATCTAGCCATAAAATATGAAATATACCCAATGTAAACCATTTTTTAATTTTTGGACACAAATTTACGTTATCTTTAATCTAGAACTTAAGTTAATAACATAATAAAACAAAGAAGGTATAATTTTATATCCACAATCTATGAAATTTTTTATATCATCCCCAACCCAGATCACATAAAATCAACACTTTCTAGAGATTGATAATCTTCAGTAATGACTCTAATTATATCAGAGGATCTCAACTAATAAAATTGGTTTAAGGGTGAACATGAGGATAATATACACCTATTTATAAAACTAAAAAAACCAAAAAACAATGATATATGTAATAAATATAAAACATATCAAATAATATGAAAAATCAATAATAAAAAATGAATAATTGAATCTGTTATTTCCCATACCCTTCATAAAATGGTGAATGGTTTCTCTTTCATCCAATAAAAAATATACATGATCAAATAATCAAAATAAACAACCATCATGACACCTAAGAACCACCTAGCTCATCAAAAGATCTATTAACACTCCTCGTGATCCAAAAAACACTAGATACTAAATTCCCAAAGTCATCCCATTTAATTTATTTTATTATGATACATATAGTATTCACAAGTCCTAGAGGACCCCTACATGGTGTGATTATAAACTAATTAGAAAAAATCTAATGGTTTCCCTAGATAATTCCCACATATACATGATGGTACAAAATGTGAAAAAATGGAAAACAATGCAAATTAAAAAACCCACAAACACCATGCTCAACCATCAATGGGTCATCCCTTTAACTACATTATCTTGTATCAGAGTAAAATTATTCTACCATAATTTTTAATATTTATGGACACTAAGGCATTCCAACTAATCTCAATTCATACTATTTATACTTCCATCTAATAGTTGACAAAATCGTCCAATTCCATGAATGACACGTCAAGGAAACATACATGTCCCATGTCACTAGTACAATGGTGCACTTGTTTGTATTCCAACCTTTAGCCCAAAAAAACTAGAATACCAGCCATATATGGTGTGCACCCACTAATATCTTTTTATCTCAATCACCCCACATATACCATAATAACCTATGACATATCCCTACTAAAAATAATGGTCAAAACTAAAAACCTTAATCCTTTCACTTATTGAGAGGATACCACTAAATAAAAGTGTTTAAATATCCCGCATGTGCATTTTAATATGTGCAAAAAATACCAACATATTTAGATCCCATGATGTGAAGTCATTATCAATAACATATTACAAAAACTCCGTGAACCTCCATCACCATCCTTCATAATGGTCAAAACTAATCCTATCACAATGGTGAAATACATTACCTCAATTCACATCGCTCGTAGATACATGGGTTACACACATTTTAATCCCTAGGAACATAATTTAAAACATTTTCAATCAAGTCTATCTAGTCCCAAATCCATGAAACAAATAATTTTAAGACACAACTAGATAAACATTTCATGTACCACATGCAAAAAGTCCTTGAAAATAAACTTGAAAAACTGAAACAATGATTAGTTTGGTTCAAATCACACACATGTCCTTACCCATTCATGGTTATAAAAACAAAGTATAAGAACAAATATAACATATGAAATATTAATTAATTTTTTATCTAGAGTTAGTATAAATACTCTCACTGAGAAACCAGATATGATTCACCTCCAATCATACAAAATTAGAAAATCTAAAAAATCCACTTATTTAGGGACGATCAAATTAAAAATGAAGAAATGATGAGGGATTATATAAATAGACACCCAAGAATATATAGTATTAACTATGGATACTCTATATGGTATACGTGTCAAATAATTATTTTGACTTGATTAATGTATCACCAAGGTAATGACATAATGAAGCAAAGGAGTTAGGAAAATCAACATAGATAAAATTACTCTAAATAAAGAATATCCTCATTTTAATAATTTAATAATGAAATATAATTAATTAATTTTTAAAAAAACTACTCAATAGGTACCTCAAAGTGTTCACCTAAGGCTCACGATGCAGGGACACTATATAAAAAACCTTATACTATGTCCTTTTGGGTCACGATGTGAAAATGTTCTCCAAAGCATGAAATCATTTGGCCATGTTCACACTATAGAATAACTCGGCTACATCATATTAAAATATCCCCCATTTATTTCCATTCATAGTGTAACTATATGGTTTTTGAAATAACTCACCACTAACCCAAAAATTTAATCGTACATAGAAACATTTAATCTTAAACAACCACCCTCTGTGAGGTAATAACCTTCATTTTGGTATTTTCTTTTAGTAACCCTAAAATATATTATTATAAGGCACTCATCACACCGTGTTTCCCCATTTCTATGGAGAGACCATCAACCTAAACCAAAAATTTTAATATGATATTTCTCCTCACCACAGTATAATTTCCTATGTTGTGGCATGATGTCCAACCTATTGTAACTTTTTATCCATCTACCTATGATAACTCACCAAAATTCAATTCGTGGACCAAATCACACCATAGAAACCTCAATTGGGTCTAAATAAATATTTTCAACCCATGAAAAATCCAAAATCAATTCACTCAAATACATAAGTTGTTATAGTGTTCATTATTCCATGAAAAAAGAAAAAGTTTCAAATATATATTTCTTGGTAAAGGGGGAGAGACGCATTTAAAAATCAGGTAGTTATAAAATTTCTTAGATGCATCAATGAGAATGAATGAAATATATTAAATATAATGAAAATTAGAATAAAATCATTAAAGAAGCAATATTTAAATAAGACAAAAAAGTAACTTTCACTTATAATTTTGATTAAATTATCATGAGATTAACTTAATTGTACGTATTACCCATTTGTGTAATAAATTACATGTCAGTAATTCATACATGGGACTAATAAACATTTTTATTTGAATTTTACTTCAATTATTCCATTATATTTTTTTAACCTCTGTAAATTATCTAATTATTAGTAATTTTGGGAAGATATTAAATTAATTGGAAACAAGATTAATATTGAGATATCAATTTCTTTATTCATTTAGAGGTTATTTTAGTATAAATTCTTAATTAAATTCCTGTGTTTTTTATATTAATTAAAAATTTCAATAGTTGAGTGTGATTAATAGATGTAATCATATGGACAAGAATATTTGTAAGGTATTTTTGCTGGAAATTCACCATTAAATGGTTAATTATATGCCTTGTGATTTATTAAAATATTATTATATGAGATAAATAAAATCCCAAGACATGGTTGTGTGACTAATGTATAATTTTTATAGGAAACATAAAATTAAAAGAAAAATATTGTGGACTATATATGAATAGATAGCCATGAAATGGTTCTATGTAAGATTCATTGTTCCAAAGAAATCACTACATTAGATTAAAACCCTAGACCTTTTTCTTGCATTTTAAAGTACCCAGATAAAGAGGATCAACTCTAGACTGAATTAGTCAGGAAATAGGCTATGTAAGAATCAGTAGAAAACTGTTTGTTTTGTTTCATGATAATATTGTATCATTAAAGGCAAAATTTTACTAAATTAAACTCATGTTAGATTAAAATAACATTATATGCAATTAAACTGAATGTTCTAAAAGATCCATTAGAATGATTTTTGAGGAGAAACACCTATAAAAATAAAAATTGTAGTTGTGAATGAATAAATCCAATGATATGGAATCCATTAAGTCCCAACACCACCTCCAAATTCATTATTACATTACATCACCCCCCAATAGAACATCATTCAAAAATACGACACAAAATTGTCATAAAAAATATCCAACTTTGAATTTCCCTATTTTTTAGGAAATATCCTTGGTTAGTGATATACCATAAAGTCCATTTAACCTATAACATACATTGAATCCACACGTCCAGTATCCATCAGTTCCTTTATGAATCCTTATATTAATCGATTTCATGGAATCATCCTATCAAAGAACACTTATGGAGAATCCTAATATGTTTTCTTATCTCAATGCACCCTCATTATCTAGTGTTTTATTACATTAGAAGGACAAACCAACCTCATTATAGAATACCTCCAAATTCTCCACATTATATTTTTGTGGTAGAAAATGTATAAATTAAAAATTATCATCATGAATAATTTATTTCCATGTGGTATAAATGAAATACCCAAGGGAACCAAAAATATTCCCTCATATACATTGTTTAGCCAAATCAGGAAAAGACTAAATTAATATCCCATGTGGAAATAATCAATGGGGGTGGAATATTTGGGTAATTGGAAATGATTCATAGATTAAAATTATCAATGAGAAAGGGTTAGTATTAAATTATGTATAAATAGAAGGGGAAACCTCTTTAAAAATATTTTCCTTTAGAGGGATTAGCATAAGACTCATTTTTCTGAATTTAATTCAATCATTTTTATTTTAAATATTACTTCCCATTTATTTTTTATGTTTGTGCTTCCATATTTACCAAATAAATTTTTTAGCTATTTACTACATGGTTATGGAGATTTAACCCAGGTTTTGGTTCCCGAGGAAGTTTACATGGGTGATAAAATCCTTTCACCTCAATTTTGTGAAGTATTGTTATCATTTTTTATGTGAATAATTTTGGAAGGGTATGTGGATCAATGGTTATAATTTATTAATTTCAAAAAATGTGATCATGTTTTTTATATATCAAATATTTTATCCTTCCATTCTCCTAGTTTTACCTTTATATGGATTGTATTGGAAATCTAGAGAGATAATAAATATATTGAGGAATCAAGTGGTTGGATGGTGAGGAGTCTATGGTCATGGAACATTTAATATTCTACATTATAATGGAAATGTAACTTATAATAATAATTTGGTTTACAAGGGGTATTAGGTATTATAATTTATATATAATTTAATGGATAGAATATGGTATTTATCATTCCATAGGATGAGTTTAGAATGGTTCAAGGATAATATAGTATGCATGTGATCAAACCTAGGGACATCTATTTGTAGACAAACTTTTTTTATTTTTTTTATTTTAAATTTAATACACTTCACATGTATCATATTATTTAGAGAATTGTAGTTGGATGTATAACTGGTTGGGAGATTGGAAGTACACTGCTCTTTTGTATTGTGAGTACCTATAAAATAGAATCTCATGTTTCCAAATCCATTATATTTTTTTATTTCTTTTTACTGGAATGATTTAGGGGTTTATTCAAGATTGATGTTTTGGGATACAATTCCAAATTGTGGAATAGTCTTAGGTAATAGTGGAAAGGGTGTTTATATTCATAAATCATAATAGGAAAATAGGTAAAACAAACATGTGTGATATTTTTTATTATTGTTAAATATTTTTTAGAATGAAATTTTTTTTTGGTGAAGAAAATATATGGAAGTATTTTAAGAAAAAATAATCCAATGAGGTTTCAGTTAATTATAATATCAATAATAAGGTTGTTAACATTTTCTTCAATAACCTATTGGTGGATTATTTTCTACTTTATTAAGGTGTTATATTTTTTTAATGTTATTTCACTAATTTGATGATAATTTATTTATTTATGTATGTAATATCAAATGCCTTTGTTGGTTGTTTTAGGTATGAAGTGTGGTATGTATGGTTTGTAGTGAGATATGTAAATATAAGATACGTATTATTATATACACGAGATTTTTTAGTTAATGGGATACACTTTAGAGGGTTGAGAGGTCAAGTGATGTTCTTTTTGGATTGTTGGATAGGACTATTGATGTTGTGAGTCTGGTTAGTAATAGTTTAGGTGTTGCAAGATTCCCTTGATACCCTAATACCCTAATTCCTAAGCTGACTCTAAAATGTAAAGAAGGGAATTATTGATCCCAATATGTTGGTTACTATAAAATGGAATCATACATTATCAATGAGGGAATGAATTTTCCAAAAATAATAGAGGTAGACAATAGATTACAAGTCAGTATGCTCAACACTCCAAAAGAAGAAAGTACTAGAAAAAATAGGTTAAATACCCAATGTAATACATCATCAAGTAATCAGTATCTAATAAGATGAAAACCAAATAATCCCCTTAAAAAATTGGATGAAATCTCCACCAGTCACCTATATCATTACTCCACATTCAAAAGTATCAACAACAACCAACACTGCCATGTGGCACTTTCCCTTTTCATAGACCTAGAATAAAAAAGTATACAAAATGTTGATGGAAAATGTATGGTGTGAGATATAAATCACAATAAGGTCTCACCCAGTGTTCCATAATAAATACTATAAAAATTCACAAATTATGATATCAGTTACAAAAAACATGGCATGGAATTTAATTTTCATATTTTAAACCAGAACAAGATTTCATAATCAATGGTTGGAGGATATATTAAAGAAAATTCTAAAAGGTTTAAATGACCATTTTATTTTAAAAAAATTATATAAACGAGTTAGAAGGAATAAAATGTTAAGTAAATAAAATACATTTATATGAAATGAAATAACTCATTGAAAATCACTATTTACAAAATCCCACACTAAATCAGTTTAATAGGTAATAGGATCCTCACAAATCTCATACTGATAAATTATCTATTCAGGCATGCACCCAATAAAACACCATAATAGGGGAACCCATCTATGGTATTCTACACCCTTATAGGAAAACCCATTATGGGAGTCATTCAATAATTTTTTTGTAACAATTTTCATCATCAATCCATTTCTAAGGAGTCATGGCCCCAACATGATTTTCCTAATTACCACTAATTAAACAAGATAACATGTACTTCACCAATAAATCAATCAAATTTTAAATTAATAATTTTAATGACATTTAGAAAACAATTATGCATCTTCATTTTTTGACATTCCATTTTCACCTTGAAGCCAAATCATTGGTTTTCATCATTTCATTCAATTTAAAATCACTTTTCAATTTAAACAATTTTATAAAGATTAATCATCAAACCATTTCATCATAAATATTTCCAAAAAATCCGTCATTTTTCAAAACATCACCCCAAAATTTCAATTCCACTGAAATTTGGATTTTCCTAATATTTTCATACCCATTGAAAAAATAAAGATCAAGACCTCAGAAGTCCATGTTCTTATATAAATTTCAAAAATCATTTCAATATAATCAAGAAATTAAAGTTTTCATTCATTATTAAAACAATTATAGAACCATGTACAACTAAATCAATGATCTAGAAAGCAACACCTGCAACAGGACTCACAAATGTAGAATGAAAGTGTCCAATATCTAAGAAAACAATCTAGAATCAAGATAAAATAAAAAAAAGTATATACATAAATTGAATGACGTCATATCAATCTCAAAGGAATATATAAATAGAGATCATAAGAAACTATAAAATAGGATATCTACTTGGATGGGATCGACTAAGATCAATGCCACGTCGATCATCAAAGGAAAGGATTTAAAGTGTCCAAAATCGCCTTTCGGGAGCCCCCAATAAAGAGAAAAATCATGTTCTTTACCAAGGGAGTGATTAGGAACATATACCAGGGGGGCTCAATATTTTTAAAATAATTTTTAAAACATTAAAATCTCATATTTTTGGTTATCTTGAGGGCGGAACATGATTAGAGAAAACTATAAACCAGTTATGAACCCATACAGATTGGGTTGAATGGTATCCCCTGGGTGGGTGCATGGTTTTGGGAAACCATTTAACAACCATTATTTCCCCACTATAAAAGGGATTTTCATCTTACACTGGGGGTGAATGGTTAGGTCAAACCATACACCAATTGTGCACATTCAAAAGGGATTCCAAAAAATTTCAAATTCTCTTGGAATGACTCCAAAACATGACCTGACTGAATGGATATCATAGAAGTGTCATGAAATAACTAAAAACAAGTAATTGGATATTGAAAATTTCCTATAATAAAAAAATTATATCCCTATTAATCTTGTAAATAATTTTATATATAAAATATATGAGACCACTACTCTCTCATCAGTGCCTCCTACTCCCAAGTCTCCTGAGAATCAGAACCATTCTTCCATATTACATAGACCAAAGGTACTGTCCAACCAAATATTATACGTCTCTTAGAATAAAAAATCCTAACTAGAAGCTTCATTGATAAATTAGGCATAATATAAAGTTCATACTAGCTTAATACATGAGATGAGTCAAAAATATACTTACGAATCTAGGATACATGGAAGACATTATTTATAGATGTCAACTATGGTGGAAGTGCTAAATGGAAAACAAATTTCCCTAACTTCTTAATAACCTAAAAAATTCCCCATAAAATGAGGATAGATGTTCCCTTACCTCACAACCTATTGGTGACCCATCCATGGTGAAACGCTAAAAAACACCCAGTCCCCAACTAAAAACTCACTTGGTCACCTACATCAATCAACATATGATTTTTACCAGATATGTGAAGTTAACATTCTCTAATAAATCAACTAAATATTTTATGTCATTTATTGGACCAAACATGGACTATAAAAATAACTTCAACAAATATATAACTAACACAAACAATATTTTCAAGGCTATCTATACCGGTCCTTAATATGATCTATCCAAATCGAGGATTGGTAACTATTGTTATAAGAAACCTTAACCATCCTCAAATAGATAACCAATCTCCACTAAAATTGAGGAAATATGCACAAAACTTGTCCTCAGTAATATGTTTAACCCTCTATGTCTATCCATCCATCTACAGATTGTATTCTATAATAAAAAAATTTGATATCTCATTGCCTATTGAATACCTCACAAAAATTTAGAGGTAAAATGAGGATATCTATGAGAGACTATAGTAGATTGAACTTTCTAAAAATGAAAAATATATTTCATATAGAGATTTCCCAACTCCTCAAATTTGGTGGTATCCCAAATGGGTATGAGGTGAGCAAATTTTGTAAACTGATTGATCAAAACCCATATCACATTGTTTTTTCAAGGGGTATATGAAAACCTAACCACAAAGTCCCTATAAATATCATCTACATATAATTAACCACTGTAAGTGGTTAATAAAAACCCGTTGGTCTCTAGTACCTTTCCTCGACCTACTGATATAAATACAAACATGAAAAAAATTCAACACCATCTCATTTGATACGTGGCCACCTGAATCATAACTTCATATCATAAAACATCTTTGTAGTTTCATGGTACACTTAAAACTGGGAATTATGTATATCCAAAATCATTATTTTTAGTGTAAAAGGCATAATAAATTGATTCCAAAAAACATAGGATGACATCAATGGATAATGTACACTCACCGATGGTCTCATTACCATAAAGAGATTCCTTTATTACACAAACGTCTAAATTGAACTAAGAAAAAGGAGATATCAAGTTATACTCTTCTGATGATTCAATGAAAACCTATGTAATAAGTTTCCGGCTTAAAGCATGAGAAATAACATTTACCTTCCCTAGGGTATAGAAAACATTTATATAAAAATACTATATGTACTTCACCCAATAACACTACTAAAGGATAAAATATTCTAGGGAGAAGATACAACTCCATCAATTGTGGTTAAAAAAACACAGTAAACCTTTATCTAAAAATGTAATTCCCCTAGCTTGTAAGAGCATGAATCCCGAATGTGAGTTCAATATCATCAATCTAATAATTATTCTTATATGGAATAATTTTCCTAGATCCATAGGATAACATGTGATCTCCATTCCTATGAATATATCCAAAACCTAATCTTGATTCATAAAAAAAGACTACATAGCCATGTCTGGCCTTTAGATGAGTCAAGACTGGTGCATAAGTTGAAATAGGATTCATATAAAAGAAAAACTCTACCCTTGATCATTCCATAAGAAATTCACCCCATTATAATTTAGAAAGATCATTGGAGAAGCGAACATTCAGAAATAAATTATAAAACAGTGATAATACCCCCACTAAATCCAAGAGGCACTAAATATCAAAACATTCTATAGTTATTCCCTAATCATAACAGCCATAAATATCTCAGGATCAACTAAATACTAGTTTCAAATACCTTATGTCCCAATAAATCCACTTTCTAAATCTATATGTCACTTTTTTATATCTTGGAATAGATTCGGTGATTTCTCAAAATTTCTAGAAATTCTCTCAAATGACACTTGTGATCCCCGTTGGGATGAGAGTAAATAAAGACGTCATCCACAAAGACCAGCACGAATGTATCAAGATACCCATGAAAGATTCTATTCATCAGATATACAATGTCTATTAGATAATTTTCTAGATCCAATGGAATGAAAAGTAACTTATAAAAGTCATACCTGCTCCAAAAAGTGGTTATCTAAATGTGGGATTCTTTTTTTCCCAAGTGTTGATAACGAGATTGAAGATCAATCTTCTAGAAACACTTTTCCTATTTCAAATATTCAACCAAATGATCATTCTATGGTAATAGATACATGTTATTTACTGTAACTAGATTGAGTTTTCAGTAATCAAAATAGAGGTGAAGTGTTTGGTCATGTTTCTTAACAAAGAGAACTGGCACAACCCATGGTGTCACAGTCAGGCGAATGAATCCCTTATCTAATAGATCAACCACTTGGTTCTTTAACTCATATAATACAATTACTTCCATATATTAATTAATAGTTGATACAAATGGACTACCATGAACTTTATCAATAGAAAAATCCACCTCTCTTACTAGTGGGAATATTGTGAAATCATAAGGAAACCCATCGTGAACTTGATAAAAACTAAATGGATATCATAAATCGAATATTATCACTTCAGATAAAAATAAAACACTAATATTAATTTACCTAGCTATATATTAGAATTCCCCTCTTTACTTTACATCAAGTTCCATTCTCCTTTAAAAACATTGCACACCTTATCAGGCATTGTAGAGGAGACCCGGTACAGCTAATAATCAATTCATGACTTATTAGAAATGTTAAAATCAACCCCAAGAATTATTTCATGATGTATCATTATAGGAACCAAAAAATTAAATTCAAGATAAAACCCTGATAAGAATAAAATATATGTTGAACAATTAAGAGCTTCCTCTTTATTCATTTTGAGAGTGTTGTAAAAATCATCTCCTATGTCAAATTTTTTTGAAGGAATTTTTAGTTGGTTTACAAAACATGAAAACAAAAATGAGTTCGATTAACCATTATTAAATATATTATCCATGTATGATGAATCTTTAGTCATGGTATCTCTCAAAGTCATTCATAATGTATCGGCTTCCTCTAGAAACTCTTCCACTTCATGATGAATCTTCATTTTTTATTACTATGGATGATACCCCTTTGACCATGAATCATTTAATTCACTTCATTACTTGTAGGTTATTATGATCCTATGCCACATTAAAGAGCAGAAAAAATTTACAAAATTGATATAGGTGTCTGGAGGCACCATAAGAACATTAGAACTATGTTCCTTAGTACAAAAATGTCTCAAATTACCAAACCTTTCACACTGAAAGCATGTTAAAGGGACAATTCTAGTAACTACAAGAGGTCCATAGGTTGCCTTTATTGAGAACCACCATGAAAATCATCAATTTTACTCATTCCTTTTAAAAAACTCATAAAACATCCACTAGGAGAAAAAGGATATCCCGTCAAACATGACTCACCAGAAAGGTCAATATCTACCATCAACACCCTTTCTAGTACATCCACATAAAATTTGAGATTTAGTAAAAAAAACACATCAAAAAATTTTAGGTAAAAGACCCATATCATACCATTAAAACTTTATCTTCTCATTCGATACAATATTAGGTTAAAACTACAAAATCTCAAGAAAAAGGTTTGCATACTTCGTGATAGTTCTATTAGACTGATGGAGGATGAAAAATTACACATCATTATCTAGGATTTGATTAGTGAAAATAACTATAAAGTACTTCCACTCCAAACACACATGCTTTATAACCATTAATACCATATCCCATCATATCCTATTAGGACATTCCTTCTTAAAGTTAGAACATTTTATCATAATATCATTGGGTATTAAAAGGAAATGAAAAATGAACTCTTTATAGTTAAACCAATCCTAAAACTCTTTTAGATCATTAGTTTCTTAGAATGAAGGTGGATTATAGTGAATAAACTCTTGATCATGATTCATAGATTCACTCCTTTGAGGTTCCCAAATTGTAGCCTAATGGGAACAAGTGCAGTTGCATGTCCTCTATCTTGGACTCAACACAAAATAATCTCAACAATATTCTTGTAAAAATGAGGAATAACACACTATACTTCACTAAACACTACCAATTAGGACCTATTTACACATCTTCTTGGAGTCATGATGATACACACCATCAAAATACAACACTAAAGATATCTTAATATTACTCAGATAAAAATCTAAAAAAAGAGAAATGTTAATATCAATGACATCATATAATATATCATGATTTATATTTTTAACATACCCAAATAAAAATTAGGTAAATGAAAAGAATCAGATCAAATTATCCCTCAAGATTCCTTTATTTAACACCCATGTTGAATTAAGGTTCATTACAATGAGAGATAGCCAGGTAATCACTTTTAAATACCCCATAAGTCCCAAAAATCCAACCTCATATTTAATAGGACAACCCAAATTGCATACTGACATCAAGAATAGGTGCTTAACCAATACCTCTGATACCAATTTTCAAAGAAACAACCCAGATACCATGGTAACCTAATACAAAAAATAGATATGATATATCTCCTAAGATTTTCCAGATCGCCATTGGTTAGTAAATGGAATCTTAGATCATACATTATCAAAAAGGGAATTAATTTGGAATAAAATAGTGGAAGATAAAAGTTAGTATTCTCCACTCTCCAAAATGATAAGGTACTAGAAATAACATGTAAAACCAATCCCAAAATAGGACATCATCATGTACTCATTGTCAAACAAGAAAAAAATTCAATCATCCCAAGGAAAAAGTGGATGAAATCTCAAATTGTCCCCTCTATCATCACTCCATGGTCCAAATGATCAATAACATCCACCACCTTCAAGTTGTTATTTTCATTTACTCAAATCCAATATAATAAATTATAAAAATTCTTAAAGGGTAGGGTAGGTTGTGACCTATAAATCCTAATAGGGTCTCACCATGTGTTCTATAATCATTACCCTAACAATGCACCAATTATAGTAAAACAAGACATTTCATTTCATTTTAATATTTTAAACAAAAACATTCATTCATAATTAATGGATAGAATATATATTAAAAAAAATAAAACCGGAGTAAATGAAAATTTTATATTAAATAATTTATGTAAATAATTTGGAAATAATAAATTGGTCACTAAATCCAAAAAAGTATATTAAATAAAATAAATCATTGGAAATTATCTTTTATGAAATTCACATGGTAAGTATGTTTATTTGGTAATAGAAACTACAAAAATCACATAAGGATCATAGATATATTTTGGTGTGTATACAAAAATATATCCCAATAGGGTAACCCATCCATGGTACTTTACACCCTAATAAGGGAAAATTTTAGGGGTGTTCATGTCATAGTTGTTTATTATCATTTTCAATCATCAATCCTTTATAGGTGAGTCATTTTATTGGAGTCGTTTTCCCAGTTTCAACTGAATACCCGCTACAACATGTGATTCCAACAATCAATCAATCAAATTGGAAATCAAATATTGTAAAAAATTTAATAATACAATTTTTACAGTTTTTACTTTTCCATTTCCATTTCAAAAACTAATAACAGGTTTTCATAATTTCATTCCATTCCATACCACTTTTTCTTTTAATATATTTTCTCAATATCAATTATATGATCATTTCATAAAAATTATTTCCAAGTCAAGCCATCATTTTACATAAATAAATACCACAATTTCAATTACATTAAAATTGGGGGTTTTCTCAACATCTGTACCCATTTAAATCAAAGATAAAATCATATCAAGTAAATGTTTCAAATAATTTAAAAAATATTTTTGAATTAATCAAGAAATTTGATGTTTCAATCATAGAGAAAAAAATTATTGAACAACCTACATTTAAACTAATGATCCAGAAATCAACACCCCCAACTAGACACAACAACGAAGAACAAAGGAACATGAGATCTAGTAACATAAACTATAATAAAGGAAAAATAAAATAGAGTTTAGATACACCAGTAACATTATGATATATAAATATCTAAGGGGGAGAAAAATATTTATCAGAAAAAACAATACAATAGGATATACAATTACTATGAAGAGATAGATCAATGTTAATGTCACATTTATTTAAAAAGGAAAGGGTTTGGAGGGTAGAAACCATTTTTCGGAGTCTCCATGGAATAATAAAATATTCTAAGATTGAATTAGGTAATTAGAAACTAACATTATAGGGCCCATTAATTTTAAAATAATTTTCAGATCATTAAAATCTTATGCACACTGTTTGCTAGATGGGGCACAGAGTTAGTGGAAAATGTGCACTAGTCATGCACCCCTACAGAATATGGAATATGGTATCTCATGGTTTAGTTCGAAGTTTAAAAAACAAAGTTCCCCAAATTAATTCCTAACCATCTTATCAGTTCATTTTTTATAATAGGGGGTATAGTTTATCCAAACCACACACCAAATATGCATAGCCTAAAAGGCCTGAACAAAATTCCAAAATCACCCAAAACAAACCCCAAACAAGAACTGGCATACATGAGATAAACAAAGGTCAAGGAATACCTGAATGAATGTATAAATATGTTATAATAATTATTTTTTTATTCCAAAATATGGATTAGTTATTCATTAAATGGTAGTGGGTTGTTCAGATGTATTTTTTTATAGAATAAAATTAGTGGATATTTTTTATTATGTATGGTACACATTATGTTGTATCTTTGGATGAGAAGATTATGGGTAGATGTTTGGGATGTTTGTTTGGAAATTGAGTATATTTTATTGATTATTTTTTATTTAATAATCATTTTATTGATTTAATTTGAAATAGGATTACATTTAGTGCTCAGTGAGGAATGTGTTGACATGCAGAAAATAGGTAAAGTGTTGTAGTTGGTATAAATTATTGTCCTACACGATAAGTTAAGACTAATGATGGAATAGATCCAATTATTATGGATTATAATTATGGATCAAAATGTTACATAGTGTTTTAACTGAATAATTTTATCAGAGAATCTTGAGTATGCATTTAAAATCAATTAGATTTGTAACTGATGTGTTTAAGGAACATTAAGGATTTTATGTTTTACATTGGAAAAGTTTAATTGGAGGTTAATTCAGTTATCAAGTAAGTAACCTGATATCAATGGTTTAATTTTTACTAGTAGTCACTTAATAATAATAATAATTTATTTAAAGTAAATATATTCAATGTGTATTACTCAAGTGAAAATACATCGGGAGTGGGAAGGTTTTTTACCATAAGAAATATCATTATATGGTTTTTAGTAAAAGATATGATGGTCTGTATCTATAATCATTTCTATATAAATCTGAAAAATATTTAGAATAATATAGGATATTTATAGCGGAGAGAAGTATTTATTTCATGGATGAGTAAATTAGTTTGGGGGACCACATCCATTGTAAGAACTTGGTTTTTGCTACGAAAGACTTTGTAATATTCTTGATGATATTCCAGAGCAGAGCCTTCAGACGGTGTGCGATTCCGAGCCCTGAAGTGGCCGAAATTAAATTTTCAGTGCGTTCACACTGGAAATGCTAAATAAATGGGATAACTCCTAAATGGAGTTCCAGATCAGAGATCCGAGTGTACGGATGGGTCCATAATGGGGTTTTTACCCTAGTAACGACATAAAACTTGTCGGCGCGGGATGTTTGGACCCCTTGCCCGCTTCTGGAACATTAAACGGATTAAATAAATTAATTAATTCATTTAATGGAAAAATTATAGTATCTTTTAAACGGTGGCTCGGATTGGAAAACTGAGGGCACCGTTGAGTTCGGAGCGTGCTGTTTACCCTAGGAGGGGTATAAGTTTCACGGGCGCGGGCCGTTTGTGAAAAATGGCCCCAGGGGCGTTTTCGTAATTTGGCGGCCTCGGGCCCTAAGTTTAATAACTTTGGAACGATGTCTCGGAATAAAATTCCAAGACCGCCGTTGTGCTCACAGCGTGGTTCTTAGCTTCGGGGAGGTTAAATCTCGACCCTGTCGGGAGTTCGGGTTCGGGGCTGTCAGGCGGGCGTTTAAGTGATTTGTACTTAAACACCCCCACCCCCTTCTTCTTCTTCTTCTTCCTCAAACCCTCCCCCCCCCCTCCTTCACCTCCGGCGAGGAAACTCTAGCGAGGTGAGCTCCGGCGATGCGAACTCCAGAAAGGCAGCGGAGCGGCGGCAGACTTCCCATGAAGCTCCGGGCATCGCCCAAGAGGTAGGAGTTCTTTTTTGTTTCGTTTTATTTTTCCCGCACCATGATCGTCCTAATTTAACATTGCCGATTTGCTGCCCGATATTTGATCCAAGCCCATAATCGTGTCGATCTTGTCCCAAGATTTCCGGAATGTTATCCGGATCTAATTTTTGACCACCGGATCGTTTCTGTTGGTCCTCTAAAGTTTTCCGGCCACGAGGCCGGTTACCGGCAAGGTGGTCCGGCGGCGGGCGGCGGCTCGGCTGGCGGCAGTGCTCTCCGGCGGTGGAGGCTGGCGGAGGCGCTCTCCGGTGGTGGCAGCTGGTGGCGGTGCTCTTCAGCGGGAGCGGCTGGCGTCGCCGCTCCTCGGCGCAGCGGTCGAGCTCGCCGGAACGGGGCAGCGACCAGGGGTCGCGGCGCGGCACGACCTCGGTGGACAGAGACCCGCGAACCGCGGGTCTCCGTGGGGGCGCAGCGAGACAGGCCATCCAGGCTGGTCGGTTGTTGGCAGGCCGCGGCCAGCTGGCCGCGGTGAAGTGAGCCGAGCCCGCGGCCAGGCCGCGGGCCGGTTGTGGGCGGACCGGGCCGGTCTGGCCCAAGGGGTCCCCCCCTTCTAACTTCCGACGTCCGTAGCATTCGCTACGGACGTCCGTTTTGCGCGCCGTCTGCAGTGGCGCGGGCCTGACGCAGAGGCGGAACTTTTGAGATGGTTTAGGGAATTCTTAATTTCCGAAACAATAGGCCTCGGAGGCACGACGCGTCTTTAAGTGGGCAAGCGTTTTTCCCGAGATTCTTGTTTTGGACGGCACGGACGCGTCCGACGTCCGTTTTAAGCGACGTCAGTGGCGTTGGGACCCTGGCATCGAGGCGGAGCTTTCCAGGGTGGTTTCAGGCATTGTGAACAAAGATGAGGCGCGAGCCCCACGGTCTGTCTTTTGAGCTGCGTGCAGCTTTTAGAGACTTTTTCACCGGACGTCTGTTCGGGGCGTGCGAGCAGTCGATGTTGGGTGTTTTTCTGAGGGCATCACGTCGGTGCAGTCTCCCGCTGTAATTCTGCATGATGGTACGGGCCCCACGAGGGCCGTTTCGGGAGTTGACGGTGATTTCCAACCTTATCACCGGGTGACCGTTTTGGACAGGTGAATAGTCCATCTTGTGTGTTTTTTTGAGAGGATCGCAATGGTGCGATACGTTCATGGAGTTTCGGGACCTGATTGCGGGTCCCATGAAGCACCGCTCGTGTGCGGTGCGGCGGAATGCATTTTTTTCTCCTGATATCCGTTGCACTCATGCAAGTAGTGCTTTTGACGTGTTTTCCCAAGGGGATTGCAATGGTGTGATGCGCCTGACTGTTTTCGGGGTCGAGGCTCGGGATCACGGAACGTCGTTCGGGCGTGAGGCGGTGTTGGTGACTTTTCCATCGGATATCTGTTGGATGCGAGTAAATAGTCGATCTCACGTGTTTTTCCGCGAGGATTACAACTGTGTGATCCGTTTGGCCGTGCGAAGCCTTATAAGCGATCTTATTAAATTTGGAAGCATGAAAGGTGCTCTAGTGGCGGTTCTTCCTACCATGTTGGTAGCGAACCCATGGCGTGTGATCGCGCACTCTTAAGAGAGTGATATAAATGGTTCACATGATGTGGTTGGCCGTGCCTGGGCCTTTGAGTTGGAGATGTTACGTCTCGCCTTCGCGTTGACGCTGGGTGCTGTGTGCACGATAGCCTTTGGGCTGGAACGTGGTATACTCTGGGAGTATACGGGGGATGATTGAAGGTACATGTGGTTCTTCGTACCTGAGAATGTTTGGGTGCTTGGTTGGGGTTGCAATGGGGCCACACGTTGTGTGGGACCCACGTGCGTTCCAGATTCTACTTTACGTACTTTGACCTCTCAGGATGTAGAGGGTCCCTCTGTGTGATTGTTTGACTAGCAGGGTGGAGTTCTTCCCCTGCCTATGTGCTCGTTTGTGACCAGTAGGGTTGAGTGGTCTCCCCCTAGTTTCGTTCTCGATGGATCAGCTAATAGCGGTGCTAGTGGCACCTAGTGATGGAACAGGCGTTGAACCCCTTTGGGAGAGTTGTTCTATAGTTTGGTGGTTGCGCGATACCCACTATGTGTTCGGTTGGCTAGTGTTGTACCCTCCAGTAGAGATGGCCAGAGCAGTTCTGAGTTTTACCCTCTAGCAGGGCTGGGCAGTGGGTTACTCATCGACTTCTTCCTGTTTACCCTCCACCAGGGCTGGGCAATGGGTTTCTCACTGACTCTTAGGGTCTACCTTCCAGCAGAGACTGGGAAGTGGGTCACCCGACTCACTTAGGGTCTACCCTCCAGTAGAGACTGGGCAGTGGGTCACCCGACGACCTCTTAGGGCCTACCCTCCAGTAGGGCTGGGCAGTGGGTCGCCCGTCGTCTAGTTCCAGGTCTACCCTCCAGCAAGGCTGGGCAGTGGGTCTCCTGTTGACTTATTATAGGGTCTACCCTCCAGTGGTGCTGGGCAGTGGGTTGCTTGGTGATGTATTAGGTTTTACCCTCCAGCAGGGCTGGGCAGTGGGTTTTTTGGTGATGTATTAGGGTTTACCCTCCAACAGGGCTGGGCAGTGGGTTTCCTGGTGATGTATTAGGGTTTACCCTCCAGCAGGGCCGGGCAGTGGGTCACCCGATATCTGGTTATGAATTACCCTCCAGTAGGGCTGGGCAGTGGGGACACCGGTTGGTATTCTAGACTCAGTCCTCTCTACTAGGCTAGTCTGAGGCTTTCCTCCGTGATTACCGGAGCGGGACCCTTGGTTATAGGGGTCAGTGTTGTGACGACTTTGACTTTGAGGAGATCTCACGACTATGGGGCAGTGACGAGGTAGGGTATGACATAACCCGGAACTCTCAAGTACGAGGGGCACTTTCCCCCACCGAGATGCATCCTTGTGATGCGACCTAAAACCGTGCGAGCAAGTAAGTGCCGCCGAAAGCGGATAGTGTCGAGGTGTGGTGGTTTGAGCCCCTTGACTTGCGATTCGGGGTAGACGTGCGGGATGCTGGGCATCAATAGTGTTTGCTTCTGGGATTGTTGGCTACTCATTTTCTTAGGCTGAGCTACGGGATGGAGATCCCCTTACGAGCTTGTTCGGGCTTCTTGTAGAGCATATATATATGTATATACCTTGTTCGAGTACCCACTTCTTGGGTTTGGATACTCTCCTTCCAGGAGAGGTGAAGACGTGCGGGGTATGCCACATGCTTTCTGTTTCTAGCTTCTCATGGTTGGATGAGTCTAATCTCTTACTATAGTTAGCGAAGACTCGATGTGATGTTCATCTTCTCACCGTTTCCAGCTCCTTGTGTCTGGACGAGTCTACCTTCTCTCCTCTTGTTGGGTTGAGCTGGACTCTTTACTGCACTCTCGGTTGTACTTCTCTACTTTTCCCTGTTCGCTCTACTGCTCACCCTTCGGTACCTCCTTTGTTGCTCCCTCGAGCCGTCAGGGTATCCTACTGAGTATTTTTATACTCAACCCTGCTTGGGCTTTGCCCGCACTTGGTGTGCCCTTGAAGACGACGGACTGGTGGAGCGTGACTTCAGTGGAGCATAGGATCTTGGGAGCTTGGACCGCGTGCGGTAGTTGTAGCCGGGTTCCAGGTGGTAGACCCTTCAGCTGTTTCTTTTCGTTTACCTGTTTCTGGGTTGTGGCACTTTTTGGATGGGTGCATGTTTTGCCTCTTTTCTTTTCACTTTGTACTTTGTACTTGTAGAGGTCGATGCACTATGTGGTTTATATATAGCTGTTGTTCTTTTTACTCTCCTTGTTCTTTCTTTTTACTCTGCACTTTTGCATTGATTGTGCTGCGTGTGGGTGTGTAGAGGTACTTAGGCAAAGGCCTCACTGAGTTTTTGTGCCTTCGGCGCTGGTCACCAGCCCCTGGCCTATGGAGGCGGGCTTGGGGTAGTTGCGGCTCGAGCCCGGGTAGGGTCGGGTCGTGACAAAGTGGTATCAAAGGTGGTTCATTCCCTGGGACACTGTTCGGATGTCCCTAAAATAAAAGGAATTGGTTGGGATTTAGGGCAACAGTGTTAACGTGTCTCGAGAGCGGCTCTCAGGCCAGGGAGTCCAGTCATGGTGCGGCGGCCGACGTATCCATTCACCAGGACCTTGATAACCCGCTTGTCGACTCGGCATGCTGAGACACTTGTTGCAGGGAAATTTGTTTGTGCATCACATAGGAATGAGTCTTTGACTATCCTTCTTGAGTCAGCTCCCCATTGTCGTTATTATCGGTATATACATATATGCTCATCTGACCGCGACACTCCTTGATAATATTCAAGATGTCTCCGCGAAGACATCCAGCACAGATATCATCTTTGGTGCATTACGACGACCCTGTAAGCTTCGAGGCCACAATCCAAGACCCATCATGTGAGCCCTTTTCCCTGGGTGGGCCGGTAGCAGCACCCCCACCTGTTGAGCAGCAGGCAGTTTCAGCGGAGCAGGATGAGCTTGAGCGGAGGATGAGCATGCTCCGTGAGTTCCAGTGGCAGAGACTGTTGAGGTTCAGTGGTGAGCCAGACCCTCAGGCAGCAAAGGTTTGGCTCGAGGTGGTGGTTCACCTTTTTAGGCTTGTACAGACGCCGGCAGATCAGTGATTGGCTTTGGCAGCCACCCTTTTTCGTGGATCAGCTCGGTGTTGTTGGAGTCTGGTGAGTCAGTTTCTTGACGAGTCGTCACTTTCGTGGGACGACTTTCGGTTGTTGTTTCGTGAGGAGTTTTTCCCCTCCTTGCGCTCCATTCGGATTTAGGAGCTCCTGTAGTTTCAACAGGGAGGGATGACGGTGGCCGAGTACGCGGCTAGTTTTGCAGACCGTGCACGCTTATACCCAGACTTGGTCCATGACGACAACCTCTGAGCGTGGAAGTTGGAGCAGGGTCTCCGCCGAGAGATTCGTGCTGTCATAGTACCCTTGGGAATTTCAACATATGCTGGGGTGCTAGAGCATACGCTGGTGACAGAGGGCTTCCTGTCATGTTTTGCGGTTGGTAGTGGGAGTGGGCGCAACAAAACTGGGACGTCTGTCGTAGCTAGAAGGCGCCGGAGGACAGGACCTCGATGCAGGTGGCCTTCCCACTACCGGTTTCGGAGACGTGGTCGTATACCACTGTGGAAAAAAGGCGCAAGGCCTCAGCCGAGGATTCCATTTTGTGAGTGGATCCCGGGCCGTGGTCGTACACCACAGTGGCACCTGAGGGCACCAGGGCAGCCCAAAGAGTGCCAGTGCTATGCTTGTGATGGGTGAGGTCACTTGGCATGAGACTGCCCGGCCCGAGTTGCTGAGAACTTTGGGAAGGCAGCAGGCGCACCACCATGGCAGAGGCAGCGCCGTGATCGGAGTAGTGTCCAGAGAGGTGGTGCTAGCAGAGGAGAGGGAGGAGCTGGTAGTGTGGGACGACTTTACGAGATCTCCCCATCACCACTAGGCGGTCCACGTCAGGCTCCGGGAGCTGACGGTTGGGACCACAGACAGCCGCGAGCTTTTGATGTCTACAATCCTGCAGAGCACGGGATGGTGAGAGGTACCCCTTTCCAATCTTCTACTTCTTACAGTAGAATTGTTAGGCTCTGCGTGTGAAAGGTGTTTCTCCCTGCTCCTTGTTTGAGGTGTTACCAGGGTGACGCAGGGCGTCGGGTGTAACCCTGTGTTGGTAAGGAAAAAGGGGTGAGACCTTTTCCTTTAGTCGATTGTGTTGGCTCCTTCACCTGTTGAGCGTGTAAGAGAGCATCGACTGTGGAATCTTGCGTGACCAGATATCCTTGGGTGTTTCACCATATTGACATTCTGAAGTAGGGAATCACCGGTCCTTGTTTCAGGTGCGGGCAGTGATTCCAGTCACGACGTGCGACGTAGAGGTTTTACCAGGGAGGTGAGCTACCCCCGAGGGCCTTCGGGCCTTGTGATACTGTGCAATGGGATGGAGAGGTACCCTACCGCCTTGCCCAAACCCCAAAGTCTGGAGTGGGTGCACGATGTCGGAAAGGGCGGACCTCGCGTGAACAAATCAATCCTCTGGTCTGTGTGCGGTGACGCAGAGCTATGCATGGGTTCTTTTGGGTACGGGAAAGCGAGGTGTGGGCTTAGTACCATGTGTTGTTCCCTAGTTTTGCGTTTCGAGGACAAAAATCTTGAAGGAGGGAATGATGTCAGAACCTGGTTTTTGCTACGAAAGACTTTGGAATATTCTTGATGTTATTCCAGAGAAGAGCCTTCAGACGGCATGCGATTCCAAGCCCCAGAGTGGCTGGAATTAAATTTTCAGTGCGTTCACACTGGAAATGCTAAATAAATGGGATAACTCCTAAACGGAGTTCTAGATCAAATATCCGAGTTTACGGATGGGTCCGGAATGGGTTTTTACCCTATTAACGACATAAAACTTGTCAGCGCGGGATGTTTAGACCCCTCGCATGCTTCTATAACGTTAAACGGATTAAATAAATTAATTAATTCGTTTAATGTCAAAATGGTAGTATCTTTTAAACGGTGGCTCGGATTGGAATACCGAGGGCACCGTTGAGTTCGGAGCATGCCGTTTTCCCTAGGAGGGGTATATGTTTCGTGGGCGAGGGCCGTTTGTGAAAAATGGCCGCAGGGGCGTTTTCGTAATTTGGCGGCCTCGGGTGCTAAGTTTAATAACTTTGGAATGAGGTCTCGGAATAAAATTCTGAGACCTCTGTTGCACTCAGAGCGTGGTTCTTAGCCTAGGGGAGGCTAAATCCCGACCCTGTCGGGAGTTCGGGTTCGGGGCTGTCGGGTGGGCGTTTAAGTGATTTGTACTTAAACACCCCCACCCCCCCACCTCCTTCTTCTTATTCTTCCTCAAACCCTCCCCCCCTCCTTCACCTCCAGCGAGGCAGATCCGGCGAGGCGAGCTCCGGCAAGGCGATCTCCGACAAGACAGCGGAGCGGCGGCGGACTTCCCATGAAGCTTCGGGCATCGCCCAAGAGGTAGGAGTTGTTTTTGTTTCGTTTTATTTTTCCCACACCATGATCGTCCTAATTTTAAATTGTCTATTTGCTGCCTGATCTTCGATCCAAGCCCATAATCGCGTAGATCATGTCCCGAGCTTTCCGGAATGTTATCCGGATCAAATTTTCGACCACCGGATCGTTTCTGGTGGTCCTCTGATGTTTTCCGGCCATGAGGCCGGTTACCGCAAGGTGGTCCGGCGGCGGGCGGCGGCTTGGCTGGCGGCGGTGCTCTCCGGCGGTGGCGGCTGGCGGCAGCGCTCTTCGGTGGTCGCGGCTGGCGGCGGTGCTCTTCAGCGGGATCGGCTGGCGTCGGCGCTCCTCGGCGAGGCGGTCGAGCTCGCCGGAACGGGGCGGGGACCCGGGGTCGCGGCGCGACGCGACCTCGGTGGACAGAGACCCGCGAACCGCGGATCTCCGCGGGGGCACAGCGAGACCGGCCATCCTGGCCAGTCGGGTGTCGGCAGGCCGCGGCGAAGTGAGCTGGGCCCACGGCCGGGCCGCGGGCCGGCTGTGGGCGGACCGGGCGGACCGGCCCGGTCCGGCCCAAGGGGTCCCCCCCCTTCTAACTTCCGACGTCCGTAACTTTTACAACGGAAGCCCGTTTTGCGCGCCGTCTGCGGTGGCGCGGGCCTGACGCAGAGGCAGAACTTTTGAGATGGTTTCAAGAATACTTAATTCTGAAACGATAGGCCTCGGAGGCACGACGCGTCTTTTAGTGGGTGACCGTTTTTCCCGAGATTCTTGTTTTGGACGGCGCGGACGCGTCCGATGTCCGTTTTAAGCGCTGTCAGTGGAGTTGGGACCCTGGCATCGAGGCGGAACTTTCCAGGGTGGTTTCCGATGTTGAGGCCGAAGTTGAGGTGCGGGCCCCACGGTCCGTCTTTTAAGCTGCGTGCAGCTTTTAGCGACTTTTTCACCGGCCGTCTGTTCGGGGCGTGCGAGCAGTCGATGTTGGGTGTTTTTCCGAGGGCATCGCGTTGGCGCAGTCTGCCCGCTGTAATTCCGCACAATAGTGCGGGCCCCACGAGGGTCGTTTCGGGAGTTGACGGTGATTTCCAGCTTTATCACCGGGTGACCGTTTTGGACAAGTGAATAGTCCATCTTGTGTGCTTTTTCGAGAGGATCGCAACGGTGCGATCTGTTCGTGGAGTTTTGGGACCGGGATGCGGGTCCCACGAAGCACCGCTCGTGTGCGGTGCGCCGGAATGCATCTTTTTTTCCGGATATCTGTTGCACTCATGCGAGTAGTGCTTTTGACATGTTTTCCTGAGGGGATCGAAATGGTGTGATGCGCCCGACTGTTTTGGGGGCCGAGGCTCAGGATCACGGGACGCCGTTCAGGCGTGAGGCGGTGTTGGCGACTTTTCCGTCGGATATCCGTTGGAGGCGAGTAAATAGTGGATCTCGCATGTTTTTTCGTGAGGATTACAACGGTGCGATCCGTTTGGCCGTGCGATGCCTTATACACAATCTTATTAAATGTGGAAGCATGAAAGGTGCTCTAGTGGCGGTTCGTCCTACCATGTTGGTAGCGGACCCTTGGCGAGTGATCGCGCACTCTTGGGAGAGTGATATAAATGGTTCACAAGATGCGGTTGGTCATTTTTGGGCCTTTGAGTTGGAGATGTTACGTCACGCCTTCGCGTTGACGCTGGGTGTCGTGTGCACGATAGCCTTTGGGCTGGAACGTAGAATAATCTAGGAGTATACGGGGGATTCTTGAAGGTACATGTGGTTGCTCATACCTGAGAAAGTTTGGGCGCTTGGTTGGGGTTGCGATGGGGCCACACATTTTGTGGGCTGCACGTGCGGGTCGGATTCTACATTACGTACTTTGACCTCTCACGATGTAGAGGGTCCCTCTATGTGATTGTTTGACTAGCAGGGTGGAGTTCTTCCCCTGGCTCTATGCTCGTTTGTGACCAGCAGGGTTGAGTGGTCTCCCCCTGGTTTCGTTCTCGATGGATCGGCCAATAGCGGTGCTAGTGGCACCTAGTGATGGAACAGGCGCTGAACCCCTTTGGGTGAGTTGTGATGGAGTTGGGTGGTTCCGCG
This sequence comes from Viscum album, assembly GCA_963277665.1. Lineage (NCBI taxonomy): Eukaryota > Viridiplantae > Streptophyta > Magnoliopsida > Santalales > Viscaceae > Viscum > Viscum album. The sequence goes on along the minus strand of OY728126.1, from coordinate 108,643,155 downwards.
ATACCCACTACGTGTTCGGTTGGCCAGTGTTGTACCCTCCAGTAGAGATGGCCAGAGCAATTCTGAATTTTACCCTCCAGCGGGGCTGGGCAGTGGGTTACTCATCGACTTCTTCGGGTTTACCCTCCAGCAGGGCTGGTTAGTGGGTTTCTCACTGACTCTTAGGGTCTACCCTCCAGCAGAGACTGGGCAGTGGGTCAGCCGATGACCTCTTAGGGCCTACCCTCCAGCAGGGCTGGGCAGTGGGTCTCCCGTCGTCTAGTTCCAGGTCTACCCTCCAGCAAGGCTGGGCAGTGGGTCGCTTGTCGACTTATTCTAGGGTCTACCCTCCAGCGGGGCTGGGCAGTGGGTTTCCTGGTGATGTATTAGGGTTTACCCTCCAGCCGGGCTGGGCAGTGGGTTGCCTGGTGATGTATTAGGGTTTACCCTCTAGCAGGGCTGGGTAGTGGATTTCCTGGTGATGTATTAGGGTTTACCCTCCAGCAGGGCTGGGCAGTGGGTCACCCGATATCTGGTTATGAATTACCGTCCAGCTGGGCTGGGTAGTGGGGACACCGGTTGGTATTCCAGACTCAGTCCTCTCGACTAGGCTAGTCTGAGGCTTTCCTCCATGATAAGCGGAGTGGGACCCTTGGTTATACGGGTTAGTGTTGTGACGGCTTTGACTTTGAGAAGATCTCACAACTGCGGGGTAGTGACGAGGCTGGGTTTGACTTAACCCAGAACTCTCAAGTACGAGGGGCGCTTTCCCCCACTGAGACGTGTCCTTGTAACGCGACCTAAAACCGTGCAGGCGAGTCAGTGCCGCCCAAAGAGGATAGTGTCGAGGTGTGGTGGTTTGATCCCCTTGACTTGCGATTCGGGGCAGACGTGCGGGATGTCGGGCATCAATGGTGTTAGCTTCTGGGATTGTTGGCTACTCATTTTCTTGGGCTGAGCTACGGGACGGAGATCCCCTTACGAGCTTGTTTGGGATTCTTGTAGAGCATATATATATGTATATACCTTGTTCGAGTACCCACTTATTGGGTTTGGATACTCTCCTTCGTGATAGGCGAAGACGCGCGGGGTATGCCACGTGCTTTCCGTGTCTAGATTCTCATGGTTGGAAGAGTCTACTCTCCTGCTATAGGTAGCGAAGACTCGACGGGATGTTCATCTTCTCACCGTTTTCAGCTCCTTGTGTCTGGACGAGTCTACCTTCTCTCCTCTTGTTGGGTTGAGCTGGACTCTTTACTGCACTCTTGGTTGTACTTCTCTACTTTTCTCTGTTCGCTCTACTGCTCACCCTTCGGTACCTCCTTTGTTGCTCCCTCGAGCCTTCGGGGTATCCTACTGAGTATTTTTTAATCACCCCTGCTTGGGATTTGCCCGCACATGGTGTTCCCTTGCAGACGATGGACAGGTGGAGCGTGACTTCAGTGGAGCGTAGGAGATTGGGAGCTTGGACCGCATACGGTGGTCATGGCTGGGTTCCAGGTGGCAGACCCGTCAGCAGTTTCTTTTCGTTTACCTGTTTCCGGGATGTGGCACTTTTTGGTTGGGCGCGTGTTTTTCCCCTTTTCTTTTCAGTTTTTACTTTGTACTTGTAGAGGTCGATGCACTCTGTGGTTTATATATAGCTTTTTTTCTTTTTTACTCTGCACTTTTGCATTGAGTGTGCTGCGTGTGGGCGTATACAGGTACTTAGGCAAAGGCCTCCCTGAGTTGTTGTGCCTTCGGCGCTGGTCGCCAGCCCTTGGCCTATGGAGGCGTGCTTGGGGTAGTTGTGGCTCGAGCCCGGGTAGCATCGGGTCGTGACAGCCATGTAGGATAGTTGAATTAGTAATGTGGGGTTTACATATAGTGAAGTACCACCAGATGATAATGGATTGGGGAATGTATCATCATGGTAGAGTTGGGGTGCTAGTATAACCTTACAAAATCTCTATTAGGAAGTGAAAATTTTCATTAGGTTTAATCAAGATGTAAGGGATAGTAGAGAAAGGTCAGAAAAAGAATAATTAATTAGTTTTATGGATACATATAGATTTGGTACATGAGTGCATTGATGGTTAATAGTCATGACCAATGAAACGTGAGAGAAAATTTGGGTTTTCTATATATCCCTGGATCATAATACTAAAGAGTTGGAATTTTGGGTCTATATTGATGGGTTTTGAGAAGCATGCCTCATTTATAGTAACCCTTTTAGAAGATTCATATTCGGAAGATGAGATATTTGTAATATTATGATAAGTTATCTCTAATTGTAGAATTATCCTCATTTTATATTAGTTTAATTACATATGGATATTTTATATATGATATGTTGGGAATTTATATGCAATATAATTGCTAATTTGGGGTGAAATATGACATAACAAGAGATATGGTTTGACTGATAAAATATGTAGGTATTATGTATTGGTATATGTGTGCATTCAAGGAGTAGGGTATGGTGATATTAATTGAATCCGATGGAATGATAAAAATTAAAAACAAAAAGATAAGGTGGAATTATAGGGAATATTCCTGGGTGTTTTGACTGTGTATTGTAGGTGAGAAAACCATTGACCAAATATTGAAAATTGGCGTCATAGTAAGCCGGCCACATAGATTCCATAGGCATTTAGATAAATGGAGTAATTTACAATGATTTTCATACTAAATAAAACTCAATGAGGTGGTATAAAAGTAAGAAATATTTTTCAGTAAATGATGGGTGAATATAAAGGACTGAATTGGGTTTTTTTCTAGGAAAATTTACAGTTTCAAATATTTTTAATGTGAGTAACAAGTTCATTTCAAGTTTATAAACCAAAATAGTTGTGGTATGAAATTGTAATTAATGGATCAATAAATAAGAGATCATTATAGGGAAATATTAGGGACATTAATAACTATGAATGTGATTTTTTAATGACCAATGTCATTACAGGTTTGGGTTTTAGTAGTTAATTTGAAAATTTTATATATCTGAAGTAGGGGATTTTGAATTATTTTTTTAAAAATTATTTATGATTTTTAAATGATTAATTTAAGATGTTTTATCATGGATTGATGAGTTTTGGGTAGTGGTTAAATTGGGTAGCATGATCATGGTGGACCGGATTTTGAAATTCACACCATAAGTCCACCAAGTACCTAATGAACAGAAATAGATAATCAATGATTGCTTTAAGTGTGAGGATTCCTAGCTGCCCCACTATCTAGTGAGTAAAAATTTAAAAAGTGGTTTATGAGGTATTGGGAACCCATTGTAGGTACATTGAGTACGCAATAGATGTACATAATTTTTTTAAATAGAGGATACAAAGGTAATTTAAGGTTGTACACCTTTTATTTTAACAAAATAAGGGATCTCTTGATGTATCCACTCACCCAAACCATCCCCTATTCATTTTTCATTATAAATCATTGATATGGGGTGTTACATATGGATTAACATGATGTGTATAGGTAAATTTCACCATATTTATCCCTCCTATATTTATTATGTCCACTCTTTTTTTCCAGTGATGTTCTGGTTAGGTATTTATGTTGGATTTAGCTAAATAATAGTAAAAACATACTAATATGATATGGATTTCTGGTTTTATGGCTAAATGACATAGTTTTTGGAATATAATCATTAATATTTCTCAATTTCAATAAACCTAATCCACTAGGTCTATTTTTAGAGGGTTTCCACAAATATGGATTTAAAATTGAAATCAATTAGTTATTGATTCGAGGTAATTTTTCAAGAATGTGTGTCTAAGGAATTAAATAGACATTCTACACATCTTTGGTCATGGGTATAATGTTGTGGTAGTGTTCAATTATTTTGTATGTATTATACCCATTATATTAAATTATAATTATAATTATAATTTTTATAATTGATTAAAGGATTCATGTGATATAACATAGGGGTTTAATAGATATGTGAGTTTTGGTAAAATATGGGGAGAATCTTAGATAGTATGGATGAGGGTGTTATAACACCAACACACTAATGGTGTTACCTTTAGTTCATAATCATCTAATTTGTTTTAAAATACTCATTTCACATCCATATGGGTTCAGGCTTAGGATGTACATATATGAATAGAATGGGTAAATATTTTACAAGAGGATATGGTATATACTTATATGAGTTGAACAAGAATTCTATGAATAATTTAGGATATAGAGAGATATCTAGAGCTTATATTTCTAAAGGGAATAATTTCATTCCACACTATATAGACTCATAATGGGTCTTTGTTCATGTAAAAAATTACTAGTAGCGTGGGATGGGCCTCATTGACATGGGTGAATAACTACCAAGTGGGTCAGACTTATGGTAGTGGTTTTGGATTGTGTGTAACATTATTGATTTTTGGAATCAGTTTTCAGTTTGGATTATATATATAGTAACCTATATGTATTGGGTATATTTGAACAAATATCTATAGAATAACATCAATATACTATTACATTTTTTCTGTTTTGATGATATTAGGTTACCTAGAGTAATTTAAGATTTTAACCATATATCACCAAGTTGAAAAGAGTCACTTAGTAGAGAATTTTGGAATATGGTATCCCAAGGTAATTATACCCTATTAATGAGAGGAATTGAGATAACTCAGGGGAAATTAGTGGGAATGCATACATGTATTGGAATGGTGGATAATATGCCTTAGAATCAGTGAGGTGGTTTTTTTGTGATTGATAAAAGAAAAGAATGAATGTATGGTTTATTTTTAGATGATGTGAAATCCCCTTATATTATATTAGTATATTTATATGATTCTATATTTAAAGATAGTCGGATCATGGTAGATTTATTGTTCATAGGCTATATTATTTCGGATCATCATTGGTTATGATTTTACAAATGGGTTAATTATAGTTGTTGGCATTGGATAAGATGAGTTGGAATAAATGTAATTCTAATTATCATCTAGTGGGGTTCTAGGAATGGATAGGTTTCTATCTAAGGGATATGATATAGTAAATGTATTCCATGTTTCATTTCTTCATCCTAGTTAAATTGATTAAATGTGTCTATTCAAATTGGGATTGATGAGATAGAGACCCAATGACCTGATATTTTTAGTGTTTTACTATACCTCTTATATTTATGTATTCAAAGGTTTGGATATGTTATGATTTTACCAACTTAATTTTCTATGCAATGATATGTATATGTTACTTCTTGTGTTAATGAGATTTTGTTATGACATGATGCTTATATATATGGTTTTAACTATATTATTCCCTCCCTAGATTTGTTTCTTATACATGGGTCCAACTACCTTATTCCCTACCCATGTGTGCTTTTAGCCACAAATAAAACTATTTCATGTCTTTCCCAATTTGGTGTCCTATAATCAAGTATGGTTATGATATGCATATTCATTATGTGTTTATAATGTGATATTACACTAGAAAATATGACTACCAAATTTGGTCATAGGAGGTGAGGATTAGTGGAATGGTTACCTAGTTAGCTACTAATTACCAGGAAAGATATCTTATATGATGTGTGATAATAATAATATTATTTTATGAATAGACATACACAAGTTAATACAATATAAAAAAACCCTCCATTGGTGGTGCCCTATATAGATTTATTCTCACTCCTTTAATGTACACTCAAGTTGATGTATAAATTATATATATATATATATATATATTAGGACAATTCATAGGTAATATATATGGTCATGTTAGATTGGTATAATGGGTTTGGGAGACAAGACCAATAAAACATGCAGCATTGGCGATTATGTGTCCTTTATATTTCATTTCTTAGTTTCTTTTTTATTTTATCCTCTTAGTGGGTGATCCGTCTAGTATATATATGTTTTACTAGGTTGAGTATATTTGGTTTCAATATGTTGATATTTCGAAATTTTTTATGGTAATATCTTAGCTATAATTTGTTTTAATTACTCTAATGTTGTATGTTTTTTCTTTTACTTACCTATTATTTTATGTGATGAAATTAAGAGTATAGTTTCTCAACTTTGGTTATCAAATCTCATTACTAAATAACACTCTACATTATATGGGGAGGTTTGCATGAGGTCATGTGGTGACTCTATATTATCCACAACTAGGGTATTCATGGGCTAGTGTGTCAGAACCCTGCAACATGATCATCAGTTAAAAAATTATTATATTATATACTCTTATAAATACTAAAGATATCTATAAACTACACATTAAACATGAATTAGTTATTTAATTACTATCATGGGTTCATTATGACATATGTATAATTTAATAGATAAAGAGAGTGTGTTTTCGTGTGGCTAACTGACTCTGTAGTGTCTGATCTATCCATTATTAAGAAAAAGACAAACATTTTCCAAGGCATAACAACTTATTTCCTAAAAAATAATATTATGGTATAATACCTCAATCTATATTTTTCACTCTAATTCATGATAGAAACCCCTAAATATATAAATCATGTCCCAAAATCATAGCATAATTTCCAAATAGTGTAGACCCCATGACACCGTAGAAGAATATCATAATGCAATGTATATGGGTAACATAGTGATTTTCTTATAAGAGTAAAAAACCCATTATACTGAAATATATAATGGACAAATATATTTATTCATTCATTTTTTCTTCAAAACTAATGATTTAATAATTTCATTATAACCAAATCATCTAGAATTTTTATCCAACTCATCTGAGAGCATGTTGTCAATGCAAGTACAACACAAATCCACATTAAATAATAATGAATGAATTGCCTTGAAAAATAAGTCAATAAATTATTCCAATGTGTATGTTATATAAACACAAAATTATAATATATATTTATGTTTTTTAGAGTTCTCTTACTCTTTATGTAAATATCAATAACATATTTAACATGAATTAATCTGGATCAAGTCATATCTCTCCCTTCATTAATTCACTTTTTGTGGGATCCTGAATCTCCAAGGGATTATCATTATCCCCATGTATTATTATTATATAACTCTATAATTTGGATAAAAATTATATAAAATAAACAATCTCTTAAATTTCAGCACTTTATCTACCAACAAATCATATATACCCCTGTACGTTAACATTATTCATCAATACCAATATCATACTTGGAGAAAATAAATAGAGTCACTCTCCCTTTATAAGAAGTTATAATTTAATATTCTCATACAACTTTAATAAATTAAATGGAATTAGATATTGAATATAAAATAAAAGAACTTATTTGTATTTTTAGAGAGAAATAACTCCCAATAATGGTCTCAATTCTATTGGGAAACCTTCATCGATAGATTTTTTGAGATATCCACAACTAGAAAAACGGTTAACTAATATTACATAGAAATATATATATGTTTCACATTATATTAGATGAATTTTTACATGATAAAAATATGTTTCCACCTTAACTGTTTCAATTTATTCACTTAAAAATTAATTACACTTTGATTATCTCACTTAATTAGTAGTGGGTATAAAAGTTCATCCCTTAGGTATTGAAGCTATGATTTTATCAATATCATTTTTATTATGGGTTGTGATATAATAACCCAATGAACTTACTTTATATATGAAATCACTAAATTTCACTTCTTAGAGTGATAATAAACACACATTTATCTAATAAATAATGAATATCTACATGTTTGATTTAGATCACCATGATTAGATGAAAAATCCACATCTAAATAACTATAATTTGGAAATAATATATTTATATTTTTATTGAATAAATAATAAGTATCTTCCTTATTATAAAACAAGTTCTATTTTTCTTCTATAAAATTTGAATCCTTAGCAATTATTTGGAATCACTTGGAAAGATTAAGAAATATAACACTTGGTCTTGATAATTTCTAGTTTTTTAGATATTAAAAAATCCTATTAATCACCTTTTCATTGAAACTGCATTCTAATTTATCTATGGAAAACATGATCCTATATTCTATATATGTAGATACCATCCTGGGTCCATGCATTAAAATAGATTTAAAACCTCACAAGAATAAATTTATTATATAAAAATCATAAAACCTATTGTATTCATAACTTGAAATCCTAATAATAATTTCACCTCACCAATAGTTGACTTCTTATTGTTTTTTTCATACTTTAAATACAATACCCACACGTTTGTTCATTAGTTCAATAATTTTTTCCATTAATCTATATAATTATAATTAGTGAATTCATTTCATCACTCTCAATATAGAGATTATAATCCACCTTTAAGTTTTTAAAATTAATTCTCTTTAAGATATTATTTATCTTTGAATGCAATTCTTGGAGTGATTGTTTTATTCCCATTAATATTTTTATTAATCTTAAAAACATGTGAACCAACACCATTTAGTGTAAAATATTTGAATTATTCAATGAAAACCCCTTCCTTGTGTTTGCAGTTCACTAATTATGAATTATCATTAATTTAGAAAACTATACACTTATATTGAACACATAATACCAGAAATGTTCAAATAATTTCAATTATTTTAACTAGAGAAAAATATCATCAAATTCCACACCATCAATTTTAGATTAACCTTTATGTACAATAAAATCATTATTTTTTACTACCTCTTCATTCTTATTGTTTTTTAAAAAATAACAATTTTCTAAATAATATTATTTCCTTGGGAACATGATAATAGATCCAATGTGTATTTATTCTTAAATAAATTCATCTATTATTTATTTACTACCATCAATTCATCATTGTTTATTTCTTATTTAAGACACATTTGATGACCTTGTAAAATAAATCTATTATGATTTTGTTGTTTCATATAATTTATAGTTTAAACAGCCTTATTGTTTTCTCCAAGGAATTTGTTTCAATATAAATATGTTTTCGGACACTATGGCCCTTTGATCCTCATTAATTCCGAATTTTCGAAAAATTATAAATTTTTGAATCATTATAAGAATCATACAAATTTATTTTTTCATTCACATTTGTCCCATGAATTCTAAAACATTTACTTCGATATTATTTAATCAAACCATCAATAGGCCCTGAGGTTTTTAATAGATTATACTTTTTGCTAAATTATAATAGTATAGATATTAATGATATACTTTTGATTCTTCATAAAACAATGAAAAATACATTCATTGTTGTATATCCTGAAAAAATACTCTCATTGAATCTCATGAACACTTCCCAATGGTTATTCATAATATTCATGTAACAAGGTATAACAAATACAGTTATTCATTTCAATTATGGATTCTTAAAAAAATATTTTTTAAGGAATATAAATTGGGATTAGTTTAATTAAGTACTGATTCATGACAAATATAGTCATTATTGTGGAATATATCTAAAATAAATTTGTGGTGTCGTGGCCCAATAATAAGGGGCTTACCATGTGCAATTAACTTTGGTTTCTTTATTATATAGTACATTTTAATGGGATAAATATAGATAAATATATTATAAAAATTTTCCATTTATCATAGTATATATCTCAAACTATTAATTTTTATGTTGTGATTAATTTTGTAACTAAAATATTTTAATAGGACATATAATATTATTTTAGTATAGCATTGAAAGTGTTAATATCACTCAATAAATTATGATTTTATTGAAAAAATTATTATTATGAGTAAAATTAATAAAAATAAAAATAATATACTTATCTTCATTGGTTGATTTTAAGCTCATAAAACTAGGTACATCATAGTTTAACAACTCAATAAGGTTCTTGGTTTTTATTTATGCATTTATATAAATATTATTCACAATCGTTCCTTTATAACATGTTTCACAAGTATTTAGTCTTTAATGATTCAAAATTGGTATATTACTCGAATCATAATAATTAATAATTAATATGATTAGCCTAATTCATTTATAACGAATAGATAAGTCTTCCATTCTAATTCATTTTCAACTCCATCACATTCTTGTAGAAAATATTTTGATCATTGGAAAGTAAAAATAAATATTTTACATGTTCATTGTACCTTAATTATGATTTCATAATACATTAACCTCATAATAAAACATCTATTTCTAAAAAATTTCACCTCATTCCCATATTCACAATATTGAGTGGTACTAAATATATTATTCCTCAACATATTGAAAAAGAGAACATAGCTTGATTAAAAATTATTTTCACCAACTTTGGTGCTTCCAACTACTTTGGATTATAGTGAAAAATAATTTATAAAATTAACAAATCCATAATCATACCTATGGATATATTTCAAGAGTTATTTGTTGTTGTTCATATGTGATGATAAAATGATGTCAAATATCTATGTCTTCCCAGTTTTTATGTATTTAATGAAACTTTAAGAGCTAGGGGATTCTCTTGATTACACATTATCTTTATATATTTAGATCTCTTTAAATTATTTAATTTCCCTAGAAATATTTTGAGATACTATTTTTTTGGTTTTTAGGTCATTTACACCTTGGAATTGTTCCTTAAGATAAACAAAAAATTTATGTAGTTTTACCTTCTCTTTTTTAGATTATTTACACTATCATTTAGAATGTTAAGTTAGATACATATCAACTCATAGGATCTCTTCAATTTTGGGAATAAAAATTTATATTGTTTTACCTTCTCTTTTTTAGATTATTTCCACTGGCCTTTATATAGTTTTACATACTCTTTTTTAGATTATTGTTCTATAGTATCAAGATCTTCACAAAATAGTACAATTTCCTTTGATTGAAATTTGGTAAATTAAAAACATATATTTTACTACCATTTTTATTTGAAATCGTTGTAATTATTTCAGTTATCCCATGGTTTAATGCATTATTATTTTCATTGACTAACCCATATAATTAGACATAAATTATTTCTACTTTGATATATTATTATATTTTGAATTTTTAACACCATCACATTGACTTAAAATTGGTGTACTCTCCTTATTATGTTATGTAGTCATCTTATTACCTTTCTCATAATCACTACCACCATTTTTATAAGAAGAGTGTCTGAAACAATAGTTATAGAAATAATAGGAAAATAGACATCCTATATGGATTCATCAATAATGATTTCAGCTAATTTAGGAACATTAGATACAATGAAATAATTTTTGGAAAACAAATTCTTGGAATTCATTAGTGGAATTTTAAAAATCTACCAACACTTACTAAAGATAACTATCTTCTTCATTTTTGTAATACATTGTTTCTTTAGGATATCATTTATCTTATATATCACTTTAGGTATTTAATTTATGTCACCCATATCCCATGGGAACATTATTTACATTTTATAAATATCTTTAAAAATTTATTCATCAAGATAATTCATTAAATAATAATTATATGTCATCAGTGAATTACTTTCTTTCTTAATATTCATGTTTTATTACAGGTGCATGAAGATATTGATCCTTAATAAAACCCATTTTATTTACCCTCATTACTTGTCTCTTATTCACTAAAAATTTATTATTAACTAGAGGAATAAATGAAATGATTTATTTTATATATAAAGGATGTAAATCCTTAGTTATTGAAGTTTACTTCCTCTCTTCCAATTTTTTTATCACAAGATATATCCTCATGTTTTTAGATAATTTTATTATTAATTATGTTGATATTTTATAAGTTTAAAATACATTCCACCATTATAAAAACATTATACCTTTTTTAATCTAGATGATCTATCATGTTGACTAAAATATGCTTATTTTTTATCCTTCATAGAGAAACATGGTGAATATAGTCCAATACTTCCATAAATGAAACACTTAGAGGGATGTTTTCCATTATATTTATATTTTCATTTTTTATTTCCTTTAGAGAAGGATGAAATAATATCATTTAAATTGGTGGAATAATTCTTCATATCAGTTTCTTTCTCATGATACATTATTGTTTCAAAATTAATAGAACCTATTGAGTATTTAAATGAAATATCTTTTTTAGATTTTTCTTTTTTTTTCTTAGGGAACACCCTCTCCCCATATCACAATATATCAATATATTATTGAACTTATCAATGGACCACTACTCTATGTCTTGATCATAAAGGATATATATATTAACATCAATCTTATATAGTATAATTCTGATCAATTACATTATAACCAATTAATCACCATGAACTTCCCCATAATATCAAATCGAGATAAAATTGAGTTAATATAAATGAAGAAATAATCCATCAACTCATATTTCCATATAAAAATATCCCTAAAATGAGAATGGGATATTTTTATACAAAAAAATTTGACTTTATTATGATGAATCTCGTTGATAATTACCTAAATTCTATTTACTATCTTAAAAAACACAACTCATATCAAATATTTATCCTAGAGAGATAAGGGTTAAAATTATAATATATCCCATAATATTCAATATAATTTTTCTTAATAAAATTTTAGGTTGTAAAAACATCAAGAATATGTTCAATATTTTTAGTAACGTCAAAAAACCCTTGAAAATGATACAATATATGGAACCATCTTGTCCTTTTATAGATGTAATATCTTTCTATCAAATATAGGAAATATTGTACTATGAAATAAATTGACTATCATCATAGTACTCATTGACTAAAAATATTTTAGTAATAAATAAAAGAAATGAAATCATTTAGAATACCTAGAATCACTTCTCTTGATCAAATAATTTTTCAAATACCAATTGATCATCATAGAATAATATCAACATGAATAATTTTTCATTAATACTAGATGAGATGATCCAGGTGGTAGAACACCACCTCTATAAGGGGGAATGAATAAGTGGTTACCAAAACAACAAGACATGGCATCATGAATGGAATCAAACAATTATGTAAGATATTTAGATATTGTATTAGAATACAACAACTATTTTTTAATGTTTTTACAGTATTTTTATTAATCAGATAATCCTATTTTTTAAATAGTTTTCATTCCCTTTTCCATGTTCTTATTATATAATAAAAAAGAACATGGAATGTAGTATGAAAATAGTCTTGAATCCCAAATATAAAAAATATCTAGATAATCATCTATATATTGACCAATTATCTATTTCCCTAGTTAAATTCCTCCATGTTTAGTTCACATAATCACCTTCATTATTCTCCATAAATTTATGCAAATTATAATTAGAATGATATTTGGAATGTTTGTTCAAAAACCTAAATGTTTTGATATACCTTATACATATAAAATCACATAGTTTTAATGTAATCACATAAAAAATTATTTGACTAAGTCTGTTATGGGGTGATATTAAAAACTGAAACCTTTTCATTATAATCATTTAAAAATTCTCAAGTAGATCTGCAAAATATTCATTGGCAATAACTTCATTATGGTGTGAATATCATGATTGTTGTGTGAAATGTTTTATTTTCACATATCATAATATTAACAGATACATTATGGGAAACTAACTCTATGACTAGGGGGTTTTCTATAAATATATATTACACAAAAATTATACATTACCTAGCTCCATAATGTGTGGAATCTACTACTACAGAGTAATCCTAATCATGTAGAGGGACACACAATTTAATTATAGATAACCCTATAAAAAGAAATACAATATTAAAAACATATTGAAATATCTGTACAGGATAAAACTTGTAGCTCCATGAAAATTTAACGTAAATTAATGATATGCTCGATAACTTTATTAACACACATCACCTAGATTTTTATGAGCTGTGATAAATTATAAAAAAAATATTATTATGTGACAATTATATACAAGATGTCAAATAGGAGGTATGGATAGGAATAAATATTTTTTGAAATATATATATATATATATGTAATGTTTTTTATTATGAATATAAACATATTAATGTATAATAAATAAGTACTCAATTTTTAGTAATGTAAATTTTTGATTCAAAAATATGTTTTTATTAAAAAAATTATTTAATTTTTTTTGTGAACATTATAATTATTTTATACTAAATTTAATAAATTTTATGTTAGTGAAAATGTATTTTTCAAATTAGCATGTCAATATTACCACAGTTGGAATATATGGAATTAAAAAAAACTATTTTCAATGAATAGTAAAAATACCTATATTTGTATAACTATCTTTCAATTTAATTAAATTTAGTAATTAAATAGTCACAATAAATTTTGAATATGATTTTAATGTGACATAATTATAATTTAATTAAATAAAATCTAATTAATTCTATAATAATCTACACTATAATTGATTTTGGTGCCAATGAGCCTGTACCCAAGTGGTAAAGGCTCAATCTTGGCTTCCAAAAGACGAAGGATCAAATCTGGGTAAGGGAGGAATTCCAGAGACTATAGTGGCAATGTATCAGTACTATATCAATGGAGGAACTCCAGCAGCAGTGACACTAGAGCGAAGGAGGGTACTGTAGCATGAACTGTAGAGATAGAGGTATTGTAGAAGCTTGGGCATTGTAGTAGTACTATTCCCCAAAGGGACATTTGGGCCAAAATATTGGATTTCATTACTCGTATTCAGACCAATTGGCCTTGTGCCATTAAGCTATGAAATTGGTCTCCCTCTACCCAGTTAGAAATAGGTATTTTCATAAAAAATAAAAATGAGGCTTTAGTCAAACCTTTAAAAAACCATTATAATTGATTTTGGTATAACATTATTTTTTGGATAAAAATCTCATTTTTTTTAAAAAATTATTTTCCAATACATTTTATGAATTTATATTAAAAATAAAATCTTTTACTATAGAGTTCTTGATATGTTAAATAAATGTAAAAGATGAATCTCTAGTATAAGAGGATTAGGAGGCCTCCCAAAACATTTAGGCCTGGTCCTATGAGAATTCAAATGATTTTCTACACAAAGGTGTATTAAAAGATGATTTACCTCATATTGCTATTTAGACATGCTCTAATGGGATTTTGTTTGATGATCTATCCAATAAAGGGAGGTGCAATTAGAGGCTGAGAATACTGAATCGGAGAGAACTGACATTGAAGGACTCTTGAATCAAGCATTAACTTGTATGAGAGGTCATCATACCAAGATTCAATTCCAATAGTGTGGGTGTTAAAAAATTGACTAGAATGAAATATGTGATGAGGAGAGAAGGATTGGTATTATTATTAGGGGAAAACCAGGTCTTTGATAGTTCAATAATGAGGTCATTTTTTCATGTCAGAACACGTATTCTCGTTTATCTTTTTTCTTATTCATAATTAAAGTGGATTTTCCCAACCTTTTCAAATAAATAAAATAAAATAAAATGTCCCATTCATTTCTTTAGTATCTATAATATTTTCTTAGATGGCTAAAAATAGGCTATGTTTGATTATAAATGCTTATTTTAAGTTAAATGAATATTTTTTTCTCAATTTTTGTTTACTATTTAGTAATTAAATAATAAAAATAAATTATTATAGTACATCGGCACGATACTATTTAATGTAATCGAAATATAAATTAAATAATTTTAAAAATATTAAAATTATGATAATTTGGATGAATTTTTGAATTTCATGATTTTTTAGAGAAATATAACATAATAGGGGGCCAAATTAAGAGATAATGGTTAAAACATCACATAAACATGTCTAAATTTTATTATATTATCGGATTTTGACCAATCCTCATACTAGATTTTAAATATATAAACATTGTGACACATTAGATGAAAAATAATTTATTATATTTAAATCTTTTACATAAATCTTGGGCTTCTTATACCCTATCTTATAAAAGAGAACATCATATTTTCCATTTTTTAAAAAAGGTTGGGGACGAAGCCTCATTTATTATTAAATCAATGCAAAGACCTATTTTAACTGGGTAGAGGGTGACCCATTACGTATCTTGAAGGCCCGGTGAGCATTTAGCCCATTACATGGCCCGTATGCCCAAATATTTGGCCCAAAGCCCATTCTGTGAATAGTGCTGCTACAGTACCCGCCTGCTATAGTACCACACAGTACCCTGGCACCGCTATAGTACCCTGCCGCTACTATAGTGCCCACCGTTTCTATAGTTCCACCACTAATACGGTACTACTATAGTACCTATTCCCAATGGGCTTTGAACCCCCATTATTCATGTAGGATTATGGGGTGCTTACCACTAATTCAAACCCCAACTACTAATTTTTGAGAATATGATCATAGCATCCATACCCACGTCCTAAATCATTTGTCATTTCAAAAATATAATATTATCAAAGCTTAAGGTGTAATAAAATGTAGGTTTCTCAATAAAGAGGTTTTTGAACACATATGAATAAAAACAAGACTTAAGATAAGAGATATTCATGTCAATATAGTTTTTATTGATAAATATTTCATGCTATAAACTAATTTGTGTTTTCAAGTGTATTTAATTACCATTTTATATTTTTTATCATGAATATATTTATATTCATGAAATGTAATGTTTTATATAAAGTTATTTTTTAATGGGGGTTATGATTCAAAAGTATCCAATGTGGTACGAGATTATGTTACAATCTCATTTGTTTTTGGGATTGTGTATGATAAATTTAAATTTAGGGAAATTTTATAGATATTATCCTTTAAAACCTGTGTATTTTTTTATAATATTAGTATTTCTTTAATTTTTATATATAACTTCATTTTATTCTATTATTTATGTAAAATGATTTAAAAAATGTTTTTTGTGGAAAAGGTGGAATAATTTCCCCTTTGGTTGATGGAAATTTTATTCTATGTAAATTATCTTAAAACTGTTATAATAAAATTTATTAAATATATTATTATTTTTTAAAAAATTTATATTCACTACCATTGAATTTGTTTAAAAGGTTTTTGTAAAAGTAATGTTTCAAAATGATTTCTGGTCATTTCATTTTTGAGTTTTTACAAATGTGTGAAATGAATCCATTCTTTTAATGTATATCGAATGAAAAAAATGTATGGCCATACTAACTATTATTAATTTTGATTATTTTTTTACATGATTACTTATTTATTTTCAAATAAATTGATTTTCTCAATATTATAGTATTTTTCATTAAAATTTTATAAATAAAAATGGTTATTTTGTCATGTCATCAATGAAATGATTGAATTAATGTTCAATTGTATTTTTGATCTATGTAGTCAAACTTTAATTATTTTTATTATTTTTTGTGGTTACTATATTATGATGAAATTATATTTATTCAAATGGATTATGATAATTATGATTTTATGAAATTTTTTCTTTATTACGGGTAATTTAGTTATGAGGATATCTTTATCAAACTCGTCTCTTTCACAATGGTTACTTATGTTATAATGATATATTTATGAAATTTGTTTCATTCCTAAGGGTTAATTAAGTTATGATGAGATCTTTATGAATCCATTTCTTTTCCATGGTTTTTGATATGTTATAATGAGGGATTTTTTAATTTCTCATGGCATACATATGTATAGTTTTTATTATGTTAAGGGTGTTTTCATTATATCTATCAAATTCATTGGATACAACCTTAAATATAATGATAAAATTATATGAAATGAGTTTATGTTATCAATTATCTATGGTAAATAGGTAATGATTCCAAATCCCCAATGATATGGAAAATATGTGGTGATTCCAGATATGCTATGACATGGGAAGCTATAGGTGATTCGAAATTCACTTTGATATAATGGTCTTGGTAGTTATCCTTGAAATATGACATTGTTTATATACCTATTATGGTTACACACAAATATTATTTCATGATTTTATTATGATTTGAAATCATGACACATTACTGATTTTTCAATGATTCCCCAATCTTCTAACATATAAATGTTTTGTTTCATGACTCTTGATTATGATATAGAATTTTTTGGGTTTGATATTATATTGATAATAAAATGTCTTTATACCCTTATTCTAGTGATATTATTATATATGATCATTTATTAATGTCTCCCATGTTTACCCTTACCGACCATCTATGATCACCACATCAAATGTTTTAATTTTTTTCCTAGGTTATGAAGAATGGTTTTAAGTTTGATTTGTGTCTGAATGGTGATAGTTATCAAGAACATATAGGGGTATGATGTAGATCTATAATGAATCAGTTTATTATGTATCCAAGTATCCAAAGACAATAAATAATTAATGTTCTGATGAGGATCTTAATTATATAAAATTAATATTCATCTAATAAGATGTAGTATTTTGTATGAAATTCTTGGGACATTATAAACCCTGTGGCCAATCATAAATATATAACAGTAAAATGTATATGGGTAGTATAATGATTATTTCATATGAATATAAACCTCCTTTTGACTATTTTTATGATGAAAAAATGGATTAATTCACGCCATCATTTGTCAAAATTTTATTATTATTTATTATTTTACTGTTAACTTTGATATTATTAGATTCGAGTTCATCCATGAGAAATTTTTCAATAAATAAAATATGATGCCACATTCATTTTTGGTGAATGGTTTTTTGTCAATAAAAACTTCATATACTATTTTTAATGTGGAAATTATCTTAACATAACTCTATTGGATAAATTTCATTTTTTCTGATAGTTTGTATCAATTTGGGTATTGATCAATATTTAAGGGACCATATATCAACTGAGATCAACTCATAGCTCCCTGTATATCAATTCACTTCATTTGGGTTATCCAATCTCAAAGTGATCATCAATCGCCCATTGCTCATTAGATTTTTTGGGATAAATCCTACAAAGAAGGTTAAAATCACCTCCCTTGATACTCATAATATGATTTATTGTGAAAATTAAACATTAATATTAGGTTAATCTATAGATTCACAATATACATCCAAAACAAAAAATGGGGTCATTAAAACAAAATAAAGGATTATATAAAATCATGTAACTAGCCTGAACACAACATGTCACAAGTATCCTAGAGATTTCCTTGATTCTTTTTGACCCAAATTCCTAAACATACATCGCACCACTGTCCTCATAAATAATTACCAGCATGAAAATAGTGACATATTGAAACTGTAGTGCCGGTTCAATCACTTATCTATGATGGAACCTGATCACCTCCACCACCACTATCACCATCTTTGACTGCAAGTCTAACATCGATCAATAAGTACTTGAACTGTGGGAAATCACTATGAAATAAACTATTGAGTGGTACTGACCACATTGAAGCACAGAACCACTGAGCTACTGTTAGACTCCCCAAGCCTCACTACCTAATGGTGCCCGGCTCAAAGCCGACCACCCCCAATATGCTTGAACCACATGCCTTCACCAACCAAAAGAGACCAGAGCGAAGCTGGTGACCCAATGGCCATTGACCCATTGTCCACATTGATATATATGTATATATATATATTTTAATTATATTAGGAGTTATATATTTCAATATATATATATATATATATATATATATAGGTATATATATGATATTAATATATTTTTATTTATGTAATTTTATATAAATTTATATATTCATTTAGATATATATATATATATACATATTTATAACTATATATATATAATTATCAATAATATAAATATATAAATTCATATCTATGGACATGTTTTTTATTTACATAATTTATTTTTCTACGATGTTTCTTTTTTATGTATATACTTGTATATATTTTAAATATTTATATATGATAAAATTGTTACGTTTCATATTATCTATATAGAATTTTCATTTATTATATATATACAATTTTATATTGTATTTATAAAATATTTCTTCAATGTTAATGTATGTATATTTTTTATAATATATTTGATTATCTAATACTGATATATATATATATAACATTATATTATTGTTCTAATATATAAATATAAATATATATATATAATGTTTTAACATTGATGCCCGAATCATTATGACCACTAATTAGTCCAGTGGATCTTTGTGACCTCATGCACACCTCCCCATACACCGGAGGATGCCAATTAGAAGTGAGGGATTAAGGTGGTACCATTAGAAAACTATGTGCCCTGTATTGGTGAATTAATAAGAACATAAATAAAAAAATATCATATGCATCCAACACATTAGAGAATGAATACATAATAAATAAACTAAATATTTAATAATAAATAAAATAATGACATATATTCATAGAAAACAATCCCCACTAGTAGGATCACATATATATAATAGAAACAATAAATAAAATACTAGTCTCCACTAAAAATTCAGTCCTTACCATATCCCAATATCCATCCAAATCTCAGCTATCAACTCAACAATCAATATCTTCATGACTCTGACCTATTCCCGTAACAAGGGAGGGTTTCTTGAGTTCTAAAGTGAAATGGACACCTGAGAAAGGCATGATTATATAACTTGTTAGTGTACCACCAACATAATCTCACACATAATAAGAAATACAGTGATATGTTCATGTGCCATTATTTGAATATTAAATAAATTGATGGATAATAAAAAAATAAATTATAACCCCTTGTGATCGTTATGTCTGAGTCTCTGATTTTACATACTTACATCGAATATATTTTTTGTGTATATGATTATGTCGTGAGGACTTTTCCAATCAATATAATGAACCAAGGGTCTATCCCCCAATATATATATAACGACATCCAAAAAAGGCATATATAGGTGCTAGGCCCTTATTGTATGGAATTATATAAAGACTCAAGGACTAAACCTTTATCATATCACAACCACATATTGGTTCATATATAGGTATCAGGTCCTCCTTAATCAAAGTGTACATAACACCTCGATGACTAAACCTTTATCACATAAAAAACTACCTATGAGGGTGTTTATAGGTTTTAGACCCTCATTACCCAGAGATATATAACACCTTATTACCAAACCATTTATCACATCACAAATATTTAAAAGAGAATATATTGGTATCGAAAAATCGTTAACTGTAAATATATAAAACATACATTCCAGAAACATGATCATATAAAAACTGTATATAAGGTTGTATACATGTATCTAACCTTAATTACATAGAGAAACATAACACCATAGTTTCTGAACCTTGATCTTATCACAATTTCTTATAAGGTCATATATCGATATTAAGCCCCCATTGCCCAAAGATACATAACATCTCAACAAATGACCCTCTATCATATCAAGACATACCATTAAGATGTTTTCAATAAAAATAATATAAACACCACAACTAATGGAGTTCATAAAATAAATAATATAAGCATTTTCACCAAATTAATTTTATTAATTAATAATGAAATTAAGGGGGTTTAAGGGTCTGATGAACACCTAAACCCATATTCACTATCCACATTTGATTTTAGATGATCGGGGTAAGTCAATCAATGGGGAACCAAATGAGGTATCCTAGGCTAATAAAAATTTGAGTCACCCCGCATGGAATGTTGGGTACATTATATAAACCAATTGCCAACACCATTCACAAGGGGAATCAAATTCCTAGAAAGTCACAATTATAACCTAGTCTCATTTCCTCGTGGTCGAGAATCCTATAAAATGATCTAAATAAAAATGAATCACACCCATCTCAAGGTTTAGGGTTATTCATGGTTGTTCCAAACACCAAACCATCTATAATCTATCAATGTTATTCCCAAACACATAGTCACATTTCTCGGGAAAGGAACACTCTCCCTATATTTAATTAAATTAGACAAAATGATTTAAGGTATCACCTAGGTCAAGAAAATCTCATGGGGACAGACTCTAACTATGTCACTACACATCTTCCAAGTGGTCTCATGAGTGTCCTAGAAATGGTCAACTAAGTCAATATCACTCCAGTCACACACCACATGGGGTCCAGTCTTCATTAGGAAACATATCAGTATCTATTCCCTCAACTATCGGTGATAGAGGCATGTAAGACAGTGATCAAGGGATCACATTAGGCTTCAAAACATCCATATTCCCATGAAAAATTTTATATATTAAAAATTTACATGGAAATTATACCATTTATATCAAATTTTGAAAAATATTATTAGAAGGGGTCAATTATGCTTAGTGCCAAGACTGAACATCCACATGAAATAAAATAATTTCATTAGGATATATGGAAAGTACTTAGACCACCTATCTCATATGGATATTATTCATTAACTAATCCTATTTCATGTAAACTCTTTCTTATCCCATCATAGATAACCCATGCACATATATATTATACTGGACATCAGTAACTCACCTTAGGCTCTAACACCCACCTAACATCACCTAAATATTAATTATCATAATTATAAATAATTAAAAATTAAAATATTATTAAGTAGTATTTATTATTAACTCACTAGGCATCCAAAAATCACCGATTCATTGAGAAAAAAGGTGTCAACCATCATTGGAACACTCCACAACATACAATGAGATAATTACGAACACACGCGACCATTTTCATGTTTCTTTTTCAAACCAAATAATATTTATTAGAATAAAATAACATCACCAAATCGATGATCTACCACATCTAGAAGACATTATGAGACACTCACATCTTAAGTAGAATAAAATTCCTATCATGATCGACCAATTCCACCATGATCCAGTGAAATTGGAATTGAATCCTTACATAGAGAAAAATAAAAATAAAACCTAGGAATGTGATTGAAGTAGGTTGAGAGAAGATGATGATATGAACCTATAGATGATAGAGAATTCGCAAATACCCCCACCCAATAAAGGGGATTGAAATAGAAAAATGTAGAGTGTGAGGGGTTGGACCATGTGCTTGAGAGGAAGAGAAATGTGAGGAAAGGATTAAAATTCCATGGAAAATAGTAAAAATATCATTTGTAACCAAATAGGTCAGGTGACATTGTTTAGAAACATGTAATACCAGACTATTCACCAACTATTCACCACAAATAGTCCATGAAATCCATCCAAATATAGTTTTTCTAAATAGTTTAATAACTATTTTCCTGCTATTTCTAATACACATAGAACCCCTCTGAAACACCTTAAAGTATTTTTATACAACAATGTGAAAGCCAATATCCAAGCCCCAGGTACAAATATCCATGCATATTTTTTTTGAGATCATAAGTAGTTAAGGCTCATGTGTGCTTTAACTCTATATCTCTATCATGTTCTATATAATTTTAACTGAAAACCGTCCTGTATAAGGTTATCCACATGATTTTCTCTAAACCATGTGTTATAAACCATGAACTATTATAGAGTTCTACCAAAAATATTTCAAAATTTACCCAAGTATCTTAAGACTAACACAATACTATAAGTAACCTATAGTTCCTAAAACCATGTCTAAAAAACATTACTTTCAGATGCTTAAACTCTCATATCATTGATCTGAATCCAAATTCTTAAAAAAGATATGTCCACCAATTAAAAAATTCAAACTTCTCCTCAACGTAAAAAGATCATATAAACAAGGGGTTCCAAAACTTGACCACCATAACAATTATCATCCTTGAAAGACTCTGTGGAAATCCAAAGACCTCACCAAACCTTTATTGGTTATCCAAAAAGGCCTAATGGACATGTTCGATCGTTGAATGCCAAACATTCCACCATAATACAGTTCAAATATAAGGAACCTAAATTTCTAAAAAATGATCCACTGCTCAAAATATTCACTGGTACACTTATATGATTCTTTATAGAACCCTTATATCTGAAGACTCCCTTGGTTCCTGAATTTGATTGATCCTCCAGTTTATATCCCTCCACACTATAAGAAATAATTCACCAAAGAAATTTCCAAAATATAATGCCTCACAATGATTTAATTTCTTATTAAACAGATTATTTTCATTCTGAAAACATTCTTGATACAATTCCCAACATTCCACACCTAAAAACGAGAGAGAATAATTATAATAGTTCCTATTTGAAACATCCACATAAAAATTGATGTGTACCTTCCATCTACGAAACAAGTCATGACACACCTAATTTTAATTGAAAGATGCATCTAAACTAAAAACATTTCCTTCATGTCTAAAATGAATTATAGAATGTGGTTCTAAGGCCATCATACCAAATTAATTTCATGGATGGATGTTGAATGTATTTAAAAACACTATGTTGAAAACACTCATCTTCATCCACCCATGAATCACCCAAACTGACGGATCATGATTCATTTTATCCTAAAAGAAATATGATATTTTCGTGGTAAATTAATTGATGTTATAACCATACACTATTATAGTTCCATGGTTTATTCAACATTCAACTGACCAATCTTTTCATTCTACCTCAATCACTGATGCATCTGCAATCCCATATATTTAGATTATCTCAAACTATCTCAAGACTGATGTAAATTATTAGACTCCACCCATTATCAGATCCAAAGTATATTAAAATTCACTAATAATTCAAAATAAATTCGGATCCATTCATTCACAAACATTCAAAAATATAACAGAGCTACCGATCGACTGATCCCAAAAAACCGCAACCATACTTTGATGTAATAATTTCACCCACGACTGATAGGAAGAAACCCAATATGGGAGTGTCATTATCATCACAATACAATATCATCTTCCTAATAATATTTATTGAAAAACCCATCATCCACAAAACATAAAATAGGATGTGTCCAAACCACTCATACTCAAGCTCTGGTAATCAAATTCACAGGATACCGAGCTCATAAGAAATTGACATAACTTCACCATTCTTCAAACCACCAATAATCATCACCAATATAAAATTATGTTGGTTTCATGTGTGAAAACATGAATCACCATGACCTCCATTAGATAAAATGTGAATAAACTACCATAGAACTTGATCTAAAAATTCAATTAATCAACCCATGAGTTTTACCATATCAAAACCATTATTAAACATCTAGCCACTAAAAACTATTACATGCATGCTTGTCTCATAAAACTCTAGTGGCCTTGTCACTATGCTTAAAAATTAAGAATAACTCTTATTATAAACTCAACAATACTCTTATCCACCATCTAGTGAAATTATAATACCCCAAGTGTCTTCTCAATCATTAACCATGATTCTAAAAATAATCCTCAAACAATAAGGGTTCGATTTAGAATGATCCTTCACTTCAAATCCAAAAAAAATCCTTAGATATTTCACTCATGGTGGTCCACTCTAAAATTCCCATTCATATCCATTACTATTATACAAACATGAAAACACCTATGGTACACATATTGTAAACAAAAAAATACTGATTCCTCTATTTCCAAGAAATCCACATGTCAGGGTTGACCCCATCTATATGTTACCCCCACACATAACCAGGTATCGATTCAGTAAAACGATGATCCATATCCCAAGGCCAAAATGTCCTTCAACATATCCCATAGTTAAATTATCACAAAAATTATAAACCTAAAAATTATAAACATGATCATTCCACAAATATATCATGGAATCTGAAATTCCATAAGTACACACCTAGGTAACACGTATATAACAATATCAAAGTTAATAAACTTCTTAAAAGGAAATGACTTTAATGTACATCAAAACACAAGATGTCACCCTCAATAATCACAAACTCAAGTAATCCTCATTGGGCCTCCACACATGGGAGTCACCCCCCCCCCAAAGATTACAATAAAATATGAAAATATTTTTATATATACATATAAATATATAATGACTTCATCCTAGATGATCCAAATGAAGGGAAAAAATGTAACAATATAATTTTTTTGTAGAATACCATTTCAATATATATGGAAGAACCCCATATAGGTTGTTACTGATATATTAAATAACTAAACATGTAGAGGAACCACCTCCAATGGGTCTATCATAAAGAAATATAATTCTCAATCCAACCTACTGGGGTTACCAAACATGATGTGTGTAAGATACTACATCATCACCACCATTCTCATAAATACGAATATGACCATAGATCTACAAGACCTACAATTAGATATATATATACATATATATATATACACTCACACACATATACACACATAGAAGGTGGACCAATTGTGTAGAATGACACTCTGAAATTATATGGGAATTTTTTTTTGATAATTTCTTGAAAATTTAAATTTTAGGTCATCTTTAATCAATTATGAAAATTACACTAGGTAGGATTATATTACATATAGATACAACATGCCTAATTAGGATGCAAGAGGTGTCACTTGACTCTTTGTTTTATGAGTCATTGTTATAGTGAAATCAAATATCCAACACCATGTGCAACACATGATGTTAAAATACTATAACTATAATATTACAAACCAAGAATAATAATATTGAGCCACTGGTATATTGGAATACCCATTAGAAAATGTTTTTATAACACATCAACCTGATATCCCTCAGAGCCTTTGATACATTTCTAAATCACATATCTACAATATCTCGAACAGGAATACAAAAAAAAATGTTACAATAAAACTTTATAATGTCCATGAGAGACTTACTATGAATAGTTACCAGACTAGTAGTTCTAAGTGACCTCATGAATTCCTCCCTATCTGCTAGAGGCTGCAGACTAGCAATGCGGGTCTACGATGGTATCGTGGGGAGACTATATCCCTAGTGTTAAAGAATTAATAATAGTGGGGAAAAATAATTATTGAACACGTCTATAAGATCAAATCACATATAAATTATAAATATACTATATATATGATAAAAAATAAAATACTCACATATAGGCATACAAGACTGATTTCCCAATAGACCGACAACATACACAAAATAGATAAAAGAAATAGAAATGGAGATCCACTGAAACTTTCTTGCATACCTCATCGAGTTCTCAATATCAATACAATTTATTATCTCAATAATCGGCATCAACAAGCCTCTAATCACCTATATTCTACAATAAGTGAGGCCTTCTTGGGAACATAAGTGCAGTGGCCACCTATGTAAGGTGTGATTACCTAACTCAGTAGGGAACCACCACCATGGTCTCGTACATAACTAGAAATGAAATGAAATGTTTATGTGACATTATTTTGATAATAAATATATTAATTAATAATAAATAAATAAATTTCAATCATTATTGATCCCATGGTACATGATGCTGGTCATCCATACCTTCTTCTTCCATTTCTAGAGTGTCTTTCTGCACATCACAACGACCATGCCAACCCATATCAAGACCTATTGGTCCTTCAACAACGTATGTTCTTACTGACCTACATTAAAGGCATTTAAATATTCCCAACCCCTGTCAACCTATGCTAAGTAATGACTTGATACTTGAACCTTTATCATAATATAAAACCATAATACACACTATAAAAGTATCATGCCTTAGTTACTCAAAAAACCAAAATGCCACGACGCTTGACCCATTATTAAATCACCACTACCTATGTGGGAATATATAGGTATCAATCCTTCCTTACCCAATGATATGTAATGGCACAATACATGACCCTTTATTATAACACAACCATTATGAGTGTATATAATGTTATCATGCCCTCATTATTAAGAGATACATAATTCCCCAAATTCAGACCATTGATCACATCACAACAACATATGAGGGTATATCTATGTATAAATCCCTCAATAACTATAGATACATAATTCTCCAATGTCTGTCCCATTATCATATCAAAACTAACTATGTGGAAATATATTGTTATCGTGACCTCATTACCCAAAGATACATTACACCCCAATCCCTATACCTATATCATATCAAGAATTACCCATAGGAAATATTCCATAAAATATAATATTAACACTTACTCTG
The DNA here is from genome assembly GCA_963277665.1 of Viscum album. Taxonomy (NCBI): domain Eukaryota; kingdom Viridiplantae; phylum Streptophyta; class Magnoliopsida; order Santalales; family Viscaceae; genus Viscum; species Viscum album. Next base: position 108,615,587 of record OY728126.1, on the reverse strand, counting down.
GGTTGTTTACCAAATCAATAATATAGGCACCGCATGAAGGGTTTTTTTCAAAATCAACAATGATGTAATGGGAGATCAAGAATTGGTCGAACACCTTAACATGTCATCACTATCTAAAACTCATCACACCTGGTTAGTGTTGGTATATCACTAGGGAACCAACTGAGTTCCCCTAGGGTATTACAAAGTGGTGGAACCCTACTATGAAACCCCAGTCTAATAGAAATACCTTGGGTTGGCATCTGTCACATAGGGTGTCACATTACATAACAAGTTACAATTATAACATGGTCTCATTAAATCTTAGATAGGATTCATAGGAAACTATCTAAAGAGGGATAGATCATTCCCATATCAAGTTCATGTTTCATGCTAGGTTGGTCCACACACTCAACCATCATTAATCTATCTATGGTCTTCCCCTCATAGGTATTCACATTTCAATGGGAATAAACACTCACCCAAGGTTCATTTCAATGATACAAATCCCCCAAGGGATCACTAGGATCATGAAATACCCATATAGATAAACTCCCACTAAGTCACTACACATCTACTAAGAGGTCTCAAGGACGTCCTAGATAAGTACCACTAGGTCACATTTACTCTAGTCACACCTATATGTGTTCTTGATTTCCATTGGGGAATAATATCTATTAACCTTGATATAGGATCCTGAGGAAAGTGGGATACTGCTCAAAGGATCAATGTGGACCCTGGAACTCTACTCAGTCCATGAAAAATTTGATACATTTAGAAATTTACAAGGAAATTAATCCATTTATTTCAAATTTATAAAAAAATTATTAAATTGTGGTTGAAGTACCTTAAGGGAAAGAATGAACATCAACATGCAATAAAAAAGAATAAGGCTATAGGAAAAGTACCAAGAACACCTACAACATATGAATCTTTGTCATTTACTAATCCCAAAGCCTAAAATATCTTAACATGAATTTTATGTGTTTCCTAAGACTATCCTCGATCTAGTGGCCATAAACAATGCAGCTGAGTCCCAAATACCTTGAAACATTGAAAACCAATTAATTATAACAATTACAATTATGTAAACACATTAAATTAGTCTATGAATATTTATTATTAACTCATTGGGCATTAAATGACCCTCAATTCTTTGATCTACAAGCCACTTACGATCCCCAACACACCCCCAAACCTATATCAGTCACAATCCCTAATACAAAATAACATTTACATCATTAAAATAGTTTAATTTTTTGAGAAGCAGAAGAAAAATTCATGGAATAATGTACATTAACCAATTGGAAAATTCACCACAAGTATAAAGAATTAAAATACACCCTCTTCCTAGTAAGAGTAGAAACACTATCATGTTTAGATGATTCCATTATCCACTAGTGTAAACAGAACTGAAACACTAAGTGAAAAAAATAACAAAAAAACCACAGAATAAAATGGAATAGGGGGGAGATAATAAGAAAATAAAAACCTCTAAACACCAAATATTAAACCCAAATCCTCCACAAAATCAATGATATTGATGGAGGAAAATATATAGGGTAAGGGTATGGTCTATGTGCACGATCAGAAGAGAAAGGATAGGAAAGGATTAATATACAGGGGTTGTGGATGGGAAAAATACAATTTTTTAAAAAATATAGGCTTCATGATTTGGACATATAGTCTTCCAAACCCTATGCCAACAATTCACATTACACTGCCCATGGAAACCCATTTTGCACTATTTTTCCACACTGTTTACAAACCCAGTACCAACCATGCCAAACATCCCTAGAAACTATTTGTTACACCTCACATCATTAGTTTAAAATTTTGTGAATGCTTTGTTCCAAGACCAAGGTCCAAGGAACCTACCACTTTATTCTTTAATATATCATTAATTTAACTAACAACCATGTGTTAAACATGAATCTCAATACAGACCATAAAATAGGAACTGAAAACCGTCCTCCATAAGGGTACATGATTTTCTTTAATATGTGTAAACTGAACCATGAACCATGGTAGAGTTGTTCCAAAATGTTCTGAAAATAGACCTGAAGCACTTATAACTCTCCAAAGAATATAAATAACCTCCCAATCCATAAACTATATCCAATAAAATTACATTGGGATTCTCAAATCACATATTATTAATCCTAATCCCAGTTCTCAAAACAGACCATCTACCAATTCAAAAATTGTAACTTCTCTTGAACTTCAAATTCTGATACAAACATGATGTTTTAAAAATTTCATGTCCAACCACTACACTTAGTTACTTGATTTTTTTTATAAAAAAAAAATCACTTTTCCATAATATTTATCTTCCATTAAAATCAACATGTGACATTTCGTATATTTTATCATTGATAAATTCCATTGAAAAGTGATTTGTAATTTATCATTTTTAAAATGTTATAAAATAAAAAATAAAGTGTTAGTTCATGGAGGAAGATACTTAATATGTCACTAATAATTCATACTGAACATTTTTTGGATGATAACATGTTTGTTAGAGGAAATCATAGATTTGGAATATGATTTATCAATGAGAATATTATGTATCCCACATTAATTTTTCATATTATGATGTAGAAAATACATTCCAGAATTATAATGGTACTCACCTTGATGAGGAACAACTAAGTGATCTTGAGGGTGATAAAATATTATTCCTAAAACGAAACAATAGAAATAAGTGTATGAATATATGAAAATTTTAAAAAATGTAGTTAAAATAAAATTAAATGGTCAACAAATTATGGTTGGATGGAATGACCATAGTTAACCCATTTCCCCAACTAAATAAATATTCATTATTTATATTAGTGTGATTACTAGATTGAAAGTTTCATTTTACATAGATAGTTAGAATATAAAGTACCTAAAGGTTTGTGTTAGTTTTATTTGTTGTTAATAATAATTTTAGTAAGTATGAATTTGATTTTTGGGTGATAGAGAAAGATCCCAATGAAGTAGATGAATATATTACTTATAATTTTATGAGTAAAGTATGTTTTATCTATTAATTCATAGTAAATATACCTTGAAATCATATTATTGTTTAGACGATGTTCATGTGAAATAAAAATTATAACTCTTTTGAAAATTATTCTATAAAATAGTTTCAATAGAATAAAGGGATGGATACTGAACTGGATAATGAATAGTCAATGTATTTGTCGGTAGAGAATATATTAAAGAAGGCACAAATAATTGAATTTTTTTATACTTTATAGGAACCATCCAAGGATATTCTATCCTAAATACCATCGTATTGAGTGATAAAAATAAATTTAGTTGAAGGATAGAGTTTATTGAATTTTATGAATAACATTTATAGGTTGAGAGGATTATTGTTGATTGGATTATTGTATCGTATAGACACAATGAGATGGTGTTGAATAATATTTGACTTATTTTTACTGAATATGTTCAAATTAATCATTTTCCCCCTTTGAGTGTAACTCCCCATGTCATTATGGGTTATCAATTTTAGAGAAAAAAAAGAACTTTTCATATGGTGGATGTTTAGTTCATTGAAATGGGTGATTAACTTAGGAACTAAATATTTTATTATCCAAGAAATTGGTTTTCATATTTCAATTCATATCTCACTAGGAATGTCAAGATGATGTTTTCATAAAAGGAGTCATGGAGCAGTCGAGGCTACTTTGGTGGTCACTAGAGAGCTGGTATCCCCTAATAGCTAGTCGATGGGTCAGGAGGTAGACCTGAATCTCAATAGGACTAACCTATGACCTTATGAGAATGATGAAGATAACTAGTGAGATAGGTATAATTAATTGTTCTCAAAATGAATCACTATCCAGATGGTTGGGCAGGTTGGGTAGTGTTATGTGGAGGGAATTTTAGCCATTTTATACACCATGGACCCCTTAGTTTTTGTATGATTGGATCATAATTTGAGATATCATTTTGAATTAACCTTTTACATTCCTATATACATTTTATACCCTTGGTATGATGTGTATATATAAAACATCCAATGGCGAATCCTTGTGATATCCTTCAGTATTCATCAATCATGGTCTTATTCATCCACATGTGGTGGAGGATCACTATATCATTCATCATGGAAATAATATTAGTATGTATTGACCATAAAAATTCAGTGATGACTCAATTATCCTTTTATCATATTTAATTTGATCATCTTGGTCACAAATTGATCATTAGAATGGCCTTTGTTAGAGAATTAGTGAAAATTTAATCAGATCATGGTAGAATTTTCTGTGAATGGTGTGGTTTGGGATCAATATGGATAGATGATGTGTTTTGATTATGAAAACATGTATTTTATGAAATTTTCACTTAAGGTATATCCATTGGTAATCTATTATTGGGGTTTTTGATGTTTTGAGTTAGAAATACCCCCATACCTTAGATTTGGTTTGGGGATTTCTCTTATCTTACAATCAGGAATTTACTGGGACTGGCCAAACTTCATTGGATGATGTTGGGTCTATGGAACATATCCCAGTTGAATTATTATAGTGATTATAATTTACTTATATTTATTTTTCTGATTTATTTCTATCATGAAGTGGTTATTTTTCCTATAATGAAGTCGTAAGTGTGTTTTATAACTTTCAAGGGAAATGGTTGAGGTTTTATCTAGGTGGTGATATATGTTAAGTATTTCAAAAATAATTCCATTGAAAATTTAATGTTAGTTTTCTTATAAAAAATCATTAGAAAAAATTTATTTATAATTAATTAATTTTGAATTCGTGGGATTTATTAGGACCTCAGGTATATCGATGGTGGATGAATGGACTTGGACAACTTAGAAAAAGATAACATATTTTCTAGGTTGGGAGTTGAATCTATTTGAGGTAGTTGGTCTAGTCTTCTCTACCCAATACAATTTTTCATGGTTTATTGGTATGTTGTATGTTTTTTTCTACCCTGGGTGAAGGATTCTTAATTTTATAATGTGTTTTGATTAAAAAGTAATGATTATTAAATTAATGATCCTTAATACATAATTAATTAAAGAAGCATTCCTCATATAATTGGAAAAAGTTATAAGGGCCACAATGAACCCTCATTTAGTGGCATGATTCCAAAAATTGATGGTCAAAGATTGATCACTAATATTTACCTTAATTCAGTTGTAAACTCTTGGATGTGTGATTTTTCTACACGAGACATGGACCCATGAGACCATGTTTGATGCCATGATCACATGTGTGTGCTTGTGTATCCAATAAGACTATTTTTATTCTTGATCACATGTTTCTATATGTGTATCCAATGAGACATTGTTTTATAGTTTGATCACATGTGTGTGTATGAGTATCTTATTAGACCTTGTTTGATATGTGATTCATTGATTTTTATGCAGCCTCTTGAGAATTGTTTTGTATGACTTACTTTTCTTTTCTATGATACACATTGTTGGTGGTATTACATACCTTGTGGAACTGTGATTCATGTATCTTGACGTTTTGGTTTCCCATCTTTAGTTAGATCACCCCTTTGTGGGGAAGGATGATGAAGTGATGGTGGTTATGGACTTTAGCTCATTTGATGGTATGTTTAGATCACAAAACAAGTATGTTAGTGTGGGATTAGACTATTTATGGGAATTGAGAATCTATCAACTATATGCTATAATGGGATAATATTATTTAGGAGTGATATGATTACATAATTATATCAAAATTTTCAAGTGGTATTTACTACAATATGAGGATAATGAAGACATTTTTGGTTGGGAGTGTAGTGTTACTAATAATGACTGCCATCAAAGAAGGGTGTGCGATGTTCCAGATAATAACCACCATCAGAGTGGGGAGTGTGTTGTTGTTATCTATGACCACCATTTGTGTGAGGTGTGTGGTTTATCCTAAAAGATGGAACATGGGGACATGAATAATGGGCATTGGGTTTCAAGCGATTCTTGTACTTGAGTTACATATTATTAGTTATGGTGATTGACTTGACATCCTTAGTACCATCATGATGATGTAGGTACAACAAAAGGATGTAGAGATTTTTGAGAAAATTACCACTAAATATATGGGTGTTGATTTCTTGTTTTTGTATTGGTTATTATATGTTTTATTGATGAATTTTATATATTTCTTGTTTATTTCCTACTAATATTATCACATGTACATACAAATAATTTACTGTTTTGGTACTGAAATGTGTTTTTGGTGTCCTACTGAGTTTTAATAACACCCTTCTCGGGTATCCAAGAGAATTGGGTACCTGAGCATCCCTCACTTTTGGTAGGTACAGATTAGGATGAGGCCTAGATCTAATTGTCTAGAGGGATAGATGAATATTTCTTTGGAGACTATGATGATGTGAGGCTTGGAGTTGGGTGGAGCGCCTGCTGGTATATTTTTTCTCCTTATTTTTTTTATTTTCTCATCTTCATGGGAGATCAGAGTTCTCTACTCTGGTATGACTATTGAGTCTATTGTTTCTAAATTTACACATTTAAATTGCATTTTAATAGTTTAAGTATAATCTAGTTGTTATATTTTTGACATTTTTTTTATTTTTTAAATTTTTACTCTAATATAGGGAATAGTCTCCAAATGATTCCAATATATAGCCTCATTGTTAGTTAGAAGACTCTGGAATATTGGGAGGCATGCTTGTGGCCATGTGACATTCTTCTTCAGACTTAGTAATTCACGTGGGTATATAACAAAATTGTATCATGTGTTTTATGTATTCCTATTTTATAGAGTGATTATACTGGTGACCTATTAATGTGTTATAGCATGTGATGAAACTTAGTCGGGTGTGTCACAAACACCTTTCTAGAGGGAATTCCATGTTACTTGGGAATGCGATTGATCTTCTAGGTTTACTATAATGACCCAATGTTTTTCAATGAAAATTACCTTCACATAATTATGTCATAAAATCACATGAAGACACAACACAATGAACTACTAAGTTCTAAGTGACCTTTAAACATAAGTTTGACACTATTGTGTTTGGAATTTCGAAAATCCGACATACACGGTTGTAATCAGAATGTTTTTTGGAGTCTGATAAAAAAACATAATTTTTAGTGAATTGTAACCTACCCTAATGGATAATAACATACACTTATGAATAGTGATATACCCTAATGAATAGTAACCTCACCTATGGTGGTATAATGATAATATTCAAGTTGGATGTACAATATACCTATGTTTTAGAGTAAGTTAATGAATGTTTTAAAACTGGTTTTGGTAATAAATTATTATTTTAATTAAATATAAAAATAATCATATTTAGAAGATTATTTTTGAAAATTTTAATTCATTTTTGGATTCTACATGTTGAAAAATGTTTAGGGTGAATTTTTGGGATTTTTCTGAAATACTTGAATTTTTTATGAATAGTTGAATCCGATAATTCACAATAAATGCTAAATAATGGATTAATTGAGTCATTGATGATGTTATGCTATTGTAAGACCACTTGGTTTTATATCACATGATAAAATCACTATTCTTGTTCATTGAATACTTATTATTCTATTTCTTGGGAAGAAATAATAAATTAATGATTATAATATTATGAAATCCCTCCTCTCCTCTACTATAAAACCTCCTTTCACTCCCTATTATCTCCACTCCTCTAAAGACTTGTGCCCTGCCATTATTCTGACACAATCTCTCCCCAAGGTCCTCCCCCACATTCAAAATCTCTCAGACACCTCAAAATACAAAAACCTCTCCCCTTAATAGGTTCTAAAAGGAGGAAGTCTCAAGAGGTAAATTCCTCTTCCAAATTTCTTATTTTCTTTTAAGTTCTTTTCTTTTTTATTTCATTACTCACATCCCTTCACCATAATAGTATGATAAATCTAGTAACATACATGTATTGGAATTTTTTCATTCTAGTGGTATATTTCATTATCTTTTCTTCTTTCCCCACCCTTTTATTTGAATGAAATGAAAGCACCGTTTGAGATGTGCTAATTTACCACATTCAAGGACAACGGTTTCTCAATTTATATTATTATCTTTAATTCTGGTCATGAAACACTTTGTGTTATTCTTGAACTAGAGTATTATATATGTAATATATCCTAATTTTTTCTTTAATCCTTTGGTACAAATGGAATTAAGTTATAAAGAAAAACACATTCTTTGTGATCAAATCCACCAACTAACAAAAATGGTTATCACTATGGTTATATATATAATAATAATATGACTTCACTATAAGTAACCTAATTAAAATTAAAACCATTTCATCTCCTGGATATGAACTAAATAATATAACTTCAATTCTGGACAACGAATTTCATCTTGCATATAATCCAAACTTGAATATAAGTCAACCGATCTTTTAAAGCCAAGTAAACAAATGAGCCCGGACAATGAAATTGAACCTTGTAACTAATCAAAAATGATTTGAATGAACTAAAAAAGGTTATAATAAATAAATTGAATATATAATAGTTTCTTTAATTATTAATTAATAATCCTAATTTGTTTATTCAGGTGGTTAATAACAAGTGGAGAACACCAATGGATTTAAGGTAAGTTATCCTCCCCTTTTCACTCTTAATCAAGATCGTTCTTTACGATATACCTTTGTTTGTGTAATACCAAGTGATGGGGAATGTTTATACACCTTCTCCATACTTACCTAATGTTTTATAAGTGATTATAAACCCTTTATAACTCTCATAAATCCCTCTTATTTACACCTGATACCATGTCAATAAACCATAATGGATTCTACCCGAACTTCCTTTATTCCTTCGGGTTGCTCTATCATTCTTTTTACCAAAATGTAGTTGTCTTTTATTTTTATTTAGAACTTAAACATTATGTTTATATTATCAAAACTCATGTTCCAAGACCAATCTCTCATTCTATTTTGAGGATATACATGCTTTTAAGTGAATCTCTCCTCGATACTTCCCAATAAGCACACTCATTTTAAAGGAACTTCCCAAAATTTTACCCAATTTAAATTGAACTATATATTCTGTTTTAAGACACCATTGTCTTTTTAAATACAGTATTTATATTATGAAAACCTTCATGGTTCAATTCTGGTTTTATATAAAAGAATTTATTCTTAACTATTTTAATATCACTATAGTGTTTTCCATAAAACCACACAAAAATGTTTTAATGCTAATGTCTCTAAAATACATTTCTTATGTGATGTAACTTCTATTTGTTACCACCTACCATGTTATATTACTATAATACATTATGAACACCCATGTATGTTATAATAATTTTCTTTCATGGACACTTTCATGATACGCCCATTGGTTATGATTTATGTCATGATTGTGGTACCCAATTCATTCCATGGGTACCCTTTTGTTTATGTATGGTTGATTATGTATGATTGTATATGTGGTAAGAATATTTATGTGGCAAGTATATTCATGAAAATGTTGAGATGGGTGCGCCCATATAGATCTCCAATGCATTGGGTAAGGATAAGTCTCATGAGATTCGATGTGAAACGGGATTGGCGGTTAGCCTTGACCCGTACTAAAGAAATGTTTTATGATTCTTCCACATTTATATGATTCCATGTTTATATGATCTCATTCATATATTAAATTATTTTATAAGTTTCATTCTTTGGATATCATTATGTCATGCCTCCTAACTCATGTGCTTGAGATGTATCTTTATGTTCATTCCCCTATTGGGATTTTTAATTCATCCCTTTGTTCATGTGTTCCCCAGGATACCCTATGCATATGTAAGGGCTCAAAGGAAGTTATAATCACTTTATGGAGATTAAATAAATATGTTTTTCCCCCATGGTTTATGTTATATGTACCTAGTCTTCCAAGACACTATACTTAACAATCCTTGGCTTGTAATCTGATGATTAATTATGTTTAAATCATGAAATATTTTATGTAAAAGCCTCGGGTCACTATATTTACACTATTATGATTATATTATTTCAAATAATGATACACACATGGATTATTAGGCCTGTAATTTCATATGGATTTGACTCTTGACCATATCATCAAGAGGAATCACATGCATTGTATTCAACATGTAGGATTCTCATGAAATATATGCTTATTTTATGTCATTATACTGAGGATGAATAAATCATATGATTATCTTTCAAAAATATTTGCTCTATTTTTTAATATGAGTTCTTGATGACATTTTTAGGCTAAACCCCTATGTGTTTCTAGTTTTCATAGCAAGTCAGGTGATATTATGGTGTAGTGAACTTGGGTGATGATGGTGGTGATGGTGGTGAAAACAATGGCAATGATGATGTTGTCCCTTCATGTTCGGATTATGAAATATACTTTTTCTGGACATTTTTTGGGTGCTAATTTTCATAGTAAAATTGTTTTGTGAGTATCCATTATATAGTTTTAGTTATTTAAGGATCCAATTATACCATATGTGGAGTGATCCACATTGCTCCGGTAACATTGTGTTAAAAAAGGCATCTATGAGCCCTTGAAATGGTGGTTCAAAGAGAAACTCTATCAGTAAATATCTAAAGATATGTATCTAGATTATTTTAAAAGATCTATAACCTTTATAAAAAAATTAGCTTTTGTGTATGACCATTTGGCCTTAGTAATGTGACTCTAGAAACTAGTGAACAGATGTCTCGTTTCATGTGAAGGCAACTTATGTGAGGATATTCCATATGAATCAAAGAGTCAATTTTAATGAATTAGGTCTAAAATTCATTTAATAAATTACTTATGCATGTTATCAACATTTATAATTCATTAGGGAAGGTATTTAATGTTTTCTTGAGACCCGGGAGTATAGAGAACCTTGAGTTATAGATTCCATGATTCCAGGATCAGTTTCGGAGTCATTGTAATATTGTGGCATTGAGGGTAGGACCAAAGGTTATCTATAACACTTTATTGGAGTAATAATCTTATTGGTTTTCTAATTAATTATCATAGGGGTAGGATTTATGATGGTTATAGAATGGGTGGATGCTCAATAGCTTGAACTGATACATATTTGTTGGGCGGTGAGTGATAAATCACTTTTTAATGGAGATTCAATTTCTAAAGAGGATTTTTGAAAATTCATGAGTTTGATAGAGATGTGACCTTATTATCTTTATAAAACTAAATAGATTTGTGATTCTGTGCATGGAGTTCTGTGTCTCTTGGAAAAAATTCACTATGTTTTTTGTAAAGAGAGGTGATTTCATTCCAGATGGAGAAAAGCATTGGAACAAGAATATCCATAGAATGGTTACATGATTATGGATATATAGGTGAAAATAAGGACATGAGAGGACTATATAAAATATTTCTGGTTATATCAATGAACTCAATATAATTAGTGGTGTTAGGTCACATAACAATTCATTTCAGAGTCACCCTTGCGATTTGTAACTAGTAATTTTAGTTTGAACATCATAAGGCTTTCCATCCCTGCTCATTATATGAGCAGATAAGTATCTATATAGAGATTACGTAAATAATTTATTGAGGTATTTTTGTGCGGTCAATCTGATATTTTTTATTAAATAAATGTCATGGTTCAATTTATTGTCTTGTATGGGGGAGGGGATGATACCCATCTAATTTGGAATTCAGGAACCATGCTTAAGAATCTAGAGAATATTATGAACATGATGATTAGATAATTGATTGTATTTAACTGAATTTTGAATATTTAGGTGTGTACAATGATTTCTATTTTATGATAGTTATGCATGAACCGAAAATCATGTATAGTCATTGCATTTGTTGATGAAATATTCATGGATTTGGCTGAAAAATGAATGTGTTGTGAGGTAATAATAAGTATACTCCTATAGTGGGGAGTATCAATATAGACATGGGTGTAATGAAATTCATTATGGTATGGGTAATGGTCTTACCTAAGATGGACATTGGGTAATCTTGGTGACTCCAGAAGACTAATTTGTGGAGGACATTACAGTATCCGGTTTGATGAGTAATTCCTTATGTTTGGTCAATATGTATCATTTGATGAAGACTATATGTGGCTTTTGGATCCAAGGGTAAAATCAATGTGAACCAAGAGGGAGTTAGATCATTAGTTTGTTGGCACATGTTGGATATCATTGTCACTACTACCAGTGGTTGGTGAAGCAGTTGGGGATGTTATCTCCAAGTCATATTTGGTTTAGGTAAGGATATCAGATCGATTTAAACATTCCATTAATACATAATGAATTTTGATCAATGTCTTTATGGAATGTATTTTATTTGTCTTGTACCTTTGTAGGTAGTCAGCTACAAGTGTATCGACTAGTGTATCCATGTGTACCTAACTTTGGTTGGTAGGAACTAGATAGATCTCCACATATTGGGTTTGAATAAGGTGTTTAAGAACCAGTTGTGGCCTTTTGAAATGTTTTTCATTCATGGGATTTGTTTGGTTGATAGGGTCTCATTGGATTGATTTTGAAATAAGAATGAAGTTTGGTATCGACATTTTACCCATGTATTTCATTTGATCAAGTGTTATGAAATTTAAACACAGAAATCATGTCATTAGACGTCCAAAGTCTAATACAGTATGGACATTCATATAGTGGGGGAATTGTGATTCTTCAAGAAGAATTTTTTAGAGACACTATGACATGTCAAGTTAGAAGGATGTGGTAATCATGGAATAAATATTGGATGATAATGAGTATTTTTCGTGGATTCATATGTTGTTTTTGGAGTCACATAGATGGATCATGATGAATTTTCAAGAATGATATTGTCTTTGAGGTAGTGCATTGTAATTTGATGATGGAATACTGATAATACTAATATATTCTGGTCAAGGTATATTGATAGGTGTGATTCTTATGCTACCACAAATTCTCAAGGATTAAAAGTTCTATTTTGGGGATATTGTAATGAACGACATTGTTATGGGTTGTGAATTTTGAAGGAAACATGAAATTTTCATCCAGAAGAAATATCATTTGGATAAAAAAATGATTAATAAAGGTGAATTCTATTTGAATATCATGAATATATGTTATTAAATTTAAGTAGAATCTTAGTGTGTGGTCAGAGATCAAGTTATCAGTGTTGGTTGCCCAAAGAAGTTTCAGATAATACTGATGATACTATCTAGCCGATGCATTGGGTAGTATCCCTACTACCATGTAGGACTCGTCAGTTTTCTAGTGAGTTATACAGGATAAACACAACTTAACATGACTCACAAAATAACCGATAAGAATACATGGGGTGGCATGTAGACCCTGACTGGCCATTTTGTGGGATGCATGAATTACCAATAAGTAGCCTTCTAGTCTCTTGAGATACCAATCCCCATCAGTTTGAGTAGTATTGGCTGAAATATTTGGGTATCTTTTGGATTCACCTTCCTTTAATCATCCCTCCAGAATCCCCCATTAATTTTAGTTGTATATAGGAATGTTCTATTAGTGAATCCAGGTGATATCCTTTGATCGTCATCAATATTATTATCATTACTCCTTGTTTAGGGGTGGATAATTGTGATATTCATCATGGACGATCCTCTTGGTATGTCATGACAATTAATTTATGTAAAAAACATTATTTGGATCCAATTTATTTTTACCATATTTTTCAATTATTGATCATTTTCATGATCTGGATTGGAAATTAGTTATAATTACAATAGATATTGATGGACGTGCCCAGTAAGGATGAGTATTCAGGTCAATATGGAAATAGGATTTCCCATGATAATGAATTAATGTCATTGATAGGAGTTTTAGGGAAGTTATTTCCCTGGGTAATTCATTATTTGGTTTCTGGCATATTTTAATTAGATCTACCCTCTCACTATGAAATTGGTTTGGGGATTTTGATCATCATATAATTGGGACTGTGCTTGGAGTTTTAAAACTCAGTTATATGATGTTGTGGCTAAGTTATGTAACTTAGTTGAATTATTCTAATGTTTACCATTAAATTATATTAAATTTTCATTTATATTTCTATTTAATGATAGTTATTTTCCCCATAATTATGTTGGATTTGTGTCTTTCACATTCCAAGGGCGGTTGGTTTCAGTTTTAGCTAGGCAGTGATATATGAAAGGACTTTCAATAAGTATTCCTTTCTTCATTTTAATATTAAATTCCTTTCAAAAAATTAATAATTAATATTTAGTTATATTTAATTAATTTTAAATTCTTGGGCTTGAGTAAGACCTCATGGTGATTAATAGAGGATGAATAGACATGGATAAAGCTATTGTTAAATTATTTGTTGGGTTTTAACTCTGTTTGAGGTTGGTTGTCCCATGTACTCTACCCATTATTATTTTTTAATGGTTTCTTGGTATGTGGTATGACAGTTTCCAAATTTGGAGAAGTGACAGTAAATTCATAATATGGTTTGAATTACAAGTAATTATTGATAAATTAATTATTTATAAGTGTTAATTGATATGAGGAACCATTCCAAATATTATTGGAAAAATGATTCATGGTCTATGATAGACCCCTATGCACTGTCTTGTTTATTGCCACCGATTATTGAGACTTGATCACTAATGTGTGCCTTATATTACATTGACCCTCTTGGATGTGTGGTTGTGATACATGATATCAAGACCAATGATTCCATTATTCATTCCTTGATCATTTTTTTTGTGCATGTGAGGTCAATGAGACCATGTTTGATGCTTGATCACATGTCTGTGCATGTGTATCCTATGATACCTTATTTCATGCTTTTATCATGTGTGTGCACATGAATTTATCATGATAACCTTTTTTATATACAGTCATATGATTTATGTGTATCATCATGAGAATAATTATTTATATGTGATATTGATCATTTTTATGATATATATTTATTATAGTATTTCATAGCTTATAGAACATTATTTTAGGTATCATGATGTTCAGGTTTCACTATTTCAGTTAGAAGGCCACCTGGGGAGAGCATGATAAAATGATTATTTTTATGAACTATGTCTTGTTTCAATTTATGATTCAAATCAAAATTTTATATTTTTGTATGTGAGTAGGCCATGAATGATAATTGAGAATCTGTTGGCAATAGAAAAAAGCATGATAATTACATGTGGGGGTGATGTTATTTCACAATTATGTCAAACATGTCATGTGTAAAATACAATCATATGAGGTTAACAACCATGTTTGGGTGGGGTGTGACATTTTCCGGCTAACGACCTCTATTAATGTTGGGAGTTTGATTTTTTTAATAATGAAAACTATTGTGGTGGGATGTTTGGTGTTCTTATCAACGACCACTATTCGGGTGGGAAATAAAGTGATGTGTGGTAGTTTACAAGACATGATTCCAGCATCGTACTAAAGATGGTGTTTCCATGGTTGTTTTGAAAAATGGTAAACACATGAAGACTCAATACATGGGTGTGGTTTTCTTGTGTATACATTAGTAATTATATTTTATACTTTTATATTTTATGTATTTAATCGTTTTTTCATGATGATATTATCACATGAATATATTATTCATTTACCTCTTGGGTAATAGACCACATTGGGGCCATAATGAGTTGTAATCACACCCATATTAGGTGTCCATCTAACTTGAGTACATGAGTAGCTCTAACTTATTTTAGTTATTGGTTAAGTTGGGGTCATGTTTGATCATCTTTCTAGATACCTCACTATAAGTCAAGATACTAGGATAACATGAGGCATTGAATTGGGTGTAGAGACTGTTTATACCATTTTTCATTTCATTATTTGAATATTTGATCATCCTAGTGGTAATTAGAGTTATTTGTTCGGGAATTTCCATTAAACCTATTGTTTCAACATTAATTTAGGGATATCGTATGTTATTGGTTTTTGATTAATCAAGTTCTATATGGATTTCATTTTGGTTATTTTATTGTTATTTTCCAACTCTGGTTATGGGTATTGTGTCCCCATGATTCTATCTTAGAACTTCTATACTTGTCCACAGCCTCTGACATATAGAGAGGTCCACATAAAATCATGTGGCTTTTTAGATAAGTACCTTCGATTATGGTAATGATTTTACATTAGGTAATTTTATCCTCCAACTCAGTTATAATGTATGTATATTAATATGTTACTCACAAGATAGTATATTATTCATTATAGATAATGAAAGATTTAAAAAAACAAATATTTATTTACACAAAGATCCAAATGTGTTAAAATTACTCCTTTCTATATCTAGTTATTATCTCACTCTATAAATTCTCCTCTAATAATTTTATAATCAATTACAATAGGTATGTGGTAGTTTTTTATGATACCTATAGTGCATCCCACACATAAAAAAATTCATACCATGTCTTACAACATCACACTAGGGTAATTAAATTATTTATAGTGGTACCAATAATCATTAGGTGTTCTACTAGAACATCCTCGTGAGCAAGTATTTAACTACTATATTACTATTCTAGAAAACCATCATAAAATATGGTTTTCCCACTACATCCAAAAATATATATTATAGATCACTTGATATTGATATAAATTTTATATCCATAACAACCTTATGTTTAATTTGACATTGGGATAGATCTAAAAATTCAGTCACCTAAATCTAATGAACTTACTATTCCTCTTTGAAAACTTTTATTCAGTCTTATCAATACATAGAACAATAAATATTCAAAAAAATTGGTTATAAACTCTCTATAATTTTCTTACCTTATCAAAATTCAATCCTCTCAACCACACTTCTTTGACATATATTGACTACTTTATAGACTCAACATTTACAAACATGTTCATTTATTTGAAATTTATAAATCCACTATGTTTACACATTTTTATTTTGAGAGAAAATATTCTATATAATGAGCTATAAATCTTGGTGTTAACTCACTCCCATCATCCCACAAATCTCATCTAGAATCATTAAAAAGAAATATTCAAGACTTTATAGCATCTATGAAAATATTTTATTGGATTGATTGTGATATAACATTTTTTATATGAAGATAATAAACATATTCAAATTAATAGAAAATTTACATACTTTACTAATTTTAATTTTAACTTCATTCTAAACTTATTCTAGTTATGTATCTACTTTATCTTAATTATTTTCCTTTAATAATGTTTACTTGTTTGAATTTACTTAGTATTTACTTTTGTTCTTTTGGTGGTCTTAATCTATTTCAATAACACATATTTCATACTCTCTATTACATATTATTCTTCTAAAAATCTGATATTATATTCTTCAAATCATCTTATTCATATGATCTATATGAATTTGGGAGTAACTTTTTTATAACTTCATCATTCCATTGATTTTGACTCTTTAGATTATAATAACCATACATCATTTTATTTTCTAATTAATTCTAATGCTTAAAACTTAATATTAATCATATTCATTCTTTTATATTCTAACAATCCTCATCACATGGATCATATTTTCAAGTATCTTATTATTTTTCCATTTCATTATCCAAATTCATAAAAAAGTCCAAAAAACATCATCTTCTAGTGCTAAAACTCAAGTAAAATATTCTAAATTCCAATAAAATTATAATTCAAAATTTCCAAGAACCACCAATGATATTGGTGTTCTAAATATAGTCCACTTCTAATCATACATTGGTGAAATAAAAAATTTCTTCGTCACATTCTACCTACTTTTATACCATTCATTAATTATCCTCCCTCATTTTATGTTCATATAAACTCACCTTTTGATCATCTCAACTAGAATCATTGTTCACTCTTTAGCTTGTGATGTTATTTTGGTGAAGTAATAGTTTAACAATTTCTGGAATAACATTAAATCCTTTAAATCAGTTCAAAATTCTCAACTCTCATAGATTATTAATATTTTAGTCATATGAATATTTTATTATCTAGTTCTTAATTCTTATAACTAATATCTATTTGAAATACCATTCAACCAATCAATTTATGAATCTTAGATCTTTAATCTCCCCTTCAGTAAGCTTTTAAATTTCTAAAAAAATTATACAATGTTAATTCAACCATAAAAATTTTATATAAAATATCATTAAGGCTTAGTTCATCAATAGTAAAATGATACATGATTCTTGCAGTGGTATTAATCAGTTAGCAATATTGATTACACTTCTTAAAATTAAATATAGAGACACTAGAATTAAATCTTCTAGATAATTCATCAATCACTTCTTTAATGTCATATTATGGTAGTATAATGTGCATCTATGATGTTCCAGATTCTTTTTGATTCATATTATGGAAATTATACATCAAATAATTTCACTTTTTGAACACCCAGAGGAATCATAAACTTCTTATTCTCTAAATACCATTGAATTAATTTGATTATAGTTATTGAAAAAAATATGAGATACCCTATCTCCTCCATGGAATTTTTTATCATAACAATTCCTCTTTAAATCTAATTATTTCTTATTTCTCTTATTGTGAATAAATTAATACATTCAAATTCTGTGGGAATAAATAATAATTATCCATCATCCTCCATTAACATCTATGAAACTAAAAGTAACCCAAAAATTTCTCGTGAGAAGGTTGAAATCAATTATTCTTAGAGAAAAGTAAAAAAAATATAAGCCAAATTTATTTCTACATGAGCCCTCTTAGTGTAGGAAACAAGAGTAGTTATCTTGGACGAAAAATACATTAAAAAATTATTTTAATTGTGATACCAACTCTAGAATCTTTTCCTTGGGTAATTTAAAAATATATTCAAATAAAAAACATTCAATTATCTAAAAATAGATTAAAACCATTTAAACCAGATGATGAGTTTCCTATACATAAAATGAAACTTTTCACTTTTCCATCAAGTGGTAAAAGTCCTCCCACAATTTGAAATATACATTTAATTTTAGTATAAAGATAGGATAATAAACTTCATACATCCTCATTGAATAAAGAATATCCATTCTATAAATTATTTAATTCTATAAATTCATCATTATCTAGATTTTTTATGTCTATGTATTTCAATTTACCAGATATTTAGCATCATGTTCTTTATTATCCAAAAGTAAAATGACCTAAAAATTATTTGATTGATTTATCACGAATTTACATCTACCATTTTTCTTATCAATTCTTTATAATAATTAGTTATATCCTCACTCCCCCTAAATGCGTGAACTCTATATTCCTTCCTCGTTATGATTGATATCAACTGAAATGATGTGGTTGTAAACACTTGGGATAATATAAAATTTGATAGAGTTTATTTCATAGTTATAAAAAGGTATTCAAAAATTTTACTATATGTATCCCCTAGTATTAAATCACATTTAATTACATTCAATAAAAAATAATCCGATCTCATAATGTAATAAAGTTTATCCTCGTTTTTTTATTTGGAACAAAAACATTATTGAGAAGTATTTTTCAATATGGAAACACTATTCCATTAATGTAAAATTTTCATCATGATATTTCCATGATAATACGATCACTAATATATGAGAGAAAGATATAATTATTCTACTTACCTTCACTTTTCACTTTGTGTGTTTATTTGTTATGGACGTTTTCTAAAAATTAGCAACCACCCTTATTTTTATTTTCATTAAGTTTTATTATTGCCAATAACTACTCTATCCAAAAAGTAATGTATACCTTAAAAGTATTTTAAAATATTTTCATGTGATGAAATTTATTTATTGTAATTTTTTTGTGATTTTTCCTTCGGATGTTTACTTCCTATTATTTTCAATCATATCTTACCGAAGTATAATTTTCATTCATTGTTTTTGGAGTATCTTCATTCAATTTGAAACATCAATCTAGTTTCTCCCATTTAGGTAGGTTTACCTTCTAAAATAGGTTTTAGTGAGTTTAAATCTCTTCCACATAGTTTTATTTAATAAATCTAATATTTTTATTTCTTTCATGTATTGAATCACTTCTTTGTTCCATCTTCCTACCACTGTCATTAATTTCTATATCTAGATTTCATCTTTACATGATATGTCCATTCCTTTCCTAAAAGAGGATTATATTTATTGGAGTAACATCTTTCGACAATTTCATATTTTGTGAATTTAACATTTAACCATAATTTCTTTATAACTATTTTTATACTTATGGTCTATATTTATTTATTCTCTTCCAGATTCTGTGTAATTGTTTTAGTGGTTTTAACTAACTGTTTCTTGCTAGATGTGAACCGACACTTATCACCTGAGTAACCATTGATTTTTCAATTCTCATAGAAGTATTCGAGAAACTCATATTTATTATATTTCAATATATTTTCATTCATTCATGAAGTTTGGTGGAACATTTTTGGATTCTTCATAACATCCACATTACTCCACATTAATGTAGGTATTCATTAATTTCCAACACCTTGACAATTATTCCAACAGTCAATATCCGAGTTTATGAGCATCCCACAATTACAGCTACTGATAAAAATAGTCATTAATTTTATTTTATTTTTTTTCAATGATGAAGGGATATTTTAGATCTTATATATGAAAATTATTATTTTGAACACCATGAGTTTAATACCTTATTTTATTTATATTTTATTACACATTTGATGACCTTGGGGACGTATCACCACTATTTAACCATCATTTTCTATAAAAAAAATATCGTATAAAATAAAATGAATTAGAATTAGTGAAAATAGTTTATTTAGAACATGTATTTATCTTCGTCTTCAATTTAGTGGATGGTTGTGGGAAAAATCCATCAAGGTAACATTGTAGTGTTTTTTGGGTGGATTGTGTTTGATGGAAAAGTTGGCTTCCATGATTTGTTAGGGAATTCAAAATATATTTTTGACATGGTATATAGAAAAAAACCCATGATAGTGGAATGGGTTCCCTAGGGTTGGTACAAGAAATTTTCTTATAAAAGGTGGAACTATTTCCTACTATTTTATAATTTTTTGGTGTCCAAAACATAGATGTTTTCTCAATCATCGTGAATGTTGGATTGCTGTTAATTATTCAAGGAAATATTGAAAAGGAATTATTTTTATGAATATTTTATTTTCTTTAATGTAAGGATATTTGAATAGTAATTACATATCGTGATGAATAGGTTTCATGAATGTGTGGAACATTGAAAATACATAATGAAAAATGGAATATCTTATTGACTACAAGAATCTTCGCTCATGGAGAAATTTCCATGAATCATCTAAAAAAGGTGATTCATGAAACAAATTGTTGAGATTCATTAAATGGTGATAAAATGGGTAGAAACTTATATAATGGCATAAATTCTAATAAACTCTACCCCCAAAAAAGAAGAGTAAGAATTAAAAAATATTCTTAGGCTTTGAATTCAGAAATGTGATTCAAAAAGGATGTTCCTGTGGATAAATTCTCAATGAATTGAAGTTTTAAAAGGCAATAAAAATATGACTAAAAGTTATAGGATTCGTTAAGTCTATGTTTTTTTCATTAACGTGTTTGATCTTTGTGAATGAGGTTACTTTATAAAGGTTACTTGAGATTCAATAAAAATAAGAGATTCAAAAAAGTTGTTGGGTTAAAGAAGGAAGTTTATACTTTTCAGAAATTGGTAAGATTCATGATGGATATGTGAGATTCAAAAAGGAAATGAGCATCAAAAAATTATAAAAAAAGGATTTCCATATAAATCTATGGAAAAGTGATTTTCATCATGTGGGTGAATGTGGGAATTCAAAAGAGAATATACCTATATTCGAGGATTCATTCATTATTTCAAATGATGGGGACATCATGTACATATATATTATGTCAATACCATATAAAGCAGTGATAAAATGAATATAAATATGGTGATACTTTCCACTGCTACTGATCCATAAAATAGACTCATGGTGTGACTCTTGGGATGGAAATCATCTATCCCTAAACCATGTAAAGGTAGTGAGCCTGAGCATAAAAGTGATCCATCACAAACCTAGAATTATAATTGAGCATTAGTAAATTTTTTACATAATCAAATTGTTGTTTTATACTCATTGCAAATAGCCTAGTAAGGGTTAAATATGTAAAATCACTCTATATCATGCAAGATTTAATTTCTGTTCATATATTAATACGGGCAATGGAGAGAAGAATTTTTTTATTAACAAAAATATATGAAGGGGAAGTTGTTTAAATCTATCATACCATGATTCACCCACCCTCTCAGTGTAGAGACACAAGATTGAATTATATGGACATTACATATCATTTTAGAAATACATATTAAACGACACAAACAGAAGACCAAAGACCATATTAGTTTAGTGTATTTGGAAACTCAGAACATAATCTTCTAATCATGGTAAAAGATCTTCAATATCTCCAATAAAGATCTTCCCATTTTTTCCTACCTAAAACCATTATTTATTACCAGGGGAAATGAAAACAAGAGAAAGGTGAGCTGAAATGATCAGTAAGGGTAAACTTGGGTAACATAAGACAAACCATAAACAGTTGAATGTAAAAAATCCTGAATATAATGTTTAAACATCAAAATCATGAGCAATGACATAAATCTTGGTATTATGTATGCCATGGATCCTAAATGAACATTAACCATGATAGAATAACATATTTATAAAACATTTAATGGTGTAAAACTTATAAGAAGACAATATGTTTTACAATGTAGCTAAGGCATTGCTACCAAGACCAGGATAGTGGACATAGTCCATTACTGAACTGGGTTTACTTGTCTTTCCATCTATGTATTACTGAGCCATATTTACTTGATCTTCCATCCCTATATTACATAACTAGATTTACAATCCATTCCAGTGAAGTCTATATCATGATATGTAAATATTTACCCAATGAATTGGAGAGAGATATAAGTCCCACCAATCTCATAATTAAATCATTCTTACATGTGCCCCAAAAAACAAAAATCATTCATCATAGCGTAACCAATGAAATAAAATGGGATTCTTGATCATCATTCCATAATAACATAATCCATATGAAATATCATTTCATCATTAATTAAATAAACCCATAGTAATAAAAGTGAGAGAAACATAACCCTATTTAAAGAGCATTATCTTAAATGGAATGTAATTTGGATAAAATACATGAAATTAGATCTTGTGGAAACTATCCTTTCTTCTTCAAAATGGTTTTCTTTTCTATGAATTCCACACAATTTTAAAATAAAATAATTTATTTTAAAATAGTATTTAAATAGTGTAGAGGATTATTCATGTAAATAAGTTGTAACGAAACTGTAAAAATCTATTCATGCCATATAAGTTAAAAAAATATTATCCTCATACATTTATCGGAAAAGTAAAAAAGTACCTCGTATGGTAAAAAAAGAAAGATTCCTTCCATACCATGTAGTAAAAGTAAAAAATGGGTAAAAATGGATTTAAAAATTCTGATAAAAATAGTAAACATTTTTTTGAAAAAAAATTTAGAAAAAATTGATTCTAAATATACCCAAAGTAAATACTTACGTATAAATAATCTCAGATAGAAATGAGATTGAAAAATTATATCTTACCTTAGGTATGATATGATTTATATGTATCAAAACCTTCTATATAATATTTAAATAATTTTACTAATTTATTCTAGAATCATAATCATTTTTATGATAACATTTATGATCATATTTTCATCCATTTGTTAGTAACATTTCATTGTTACTCCTTATTCAGGTATTAACTACTTTATATTCTTATCTATGTTTCGTCAGATAAGTTCTTATTACTATTTTAGGTCATAGTTTTTTCATTTAAATGATGGTATTAGTATAATATATATCATATTTTTTCATTCAACTAATTTATATAATCATTGTTTAATAATAATTATGTATAACGAATCACATCGCACCGTGGAGACGGTAAGTTGTATGTACGCATGAGCGGCAATATCATTTCCATAATTGTTGAATGTTATTGAAGTGGATGGTGTGTAATATATCAGAACTAGTATAATGTTATATTAATCATATATGGTTATTATTTCCACCATTATACCAATCCAAGTAAGGTGGTGCGGAAAACAAGTTACACCCCGGTGTGCAGACGGTACGCCGTACGTATGCATGCGTAGTGATTTCATTTTTAATAGGATTCATAGAATGTGAAATAGGGTTGTTTCATATTTATATTAACATATAATTATATTATTGATATGGATGTTACTAATTTATAATGAAACAACTAAATAAGAGGTACTATAAGAAGAAATAAATTTTAAATAATCGGTAGAAAAGATTACCTCTTCCTCGACGTGCCTCCTTTAAAATTCCTCATAGGGAACTAGAGTTAGTTTTTTGAGAAGAAAATAACCTCTAAAATATAATCAAGGATGTTGAGAAGAGAAATGCGTAGGTTTTGGTAGATCATGAAGATTCAAAATAGAGATAAGGTGAGGGATAGAAGCTTCCCTTTTATAAAAGAGGATAGCGGTACTTTAAGAAACTCTCAAAATATTAATTTATTATAATCTAAATTTCGATTAAAAATGCTCCAAAAATAATTTAATTCTAAGATAATATTATTTTGGTTCAAATAACCATAATAAAATAATTTTAATACATGTTTTGAATATATATGTTATCCTTATCTTTTTGGTTTAACCCTTATTTTACCCTTTTTAATCTTAATGTGATATCATGTTATTTTCACATTATGGGTAAATGTAATTGAAATATCATGTCAAATGATCCAACAAAAGTTATTTATGAAATATTTAAACATACATTAACAATTTTTATAAATCATATATTTATTATAATTTAATATCATTTGATAAATTATTTTATGTTTTAACTTTTGAATTATGTAAATTTTGAACACTATTCGTACTTGACATTTTTAAAAATTTATGACAACCAGATTACATCGAAACTAAGTCATTAAATCAAATAAAATATGTAAATAGAATCCATAAAATTTTTGGATGATATAAAAATAAATAAATTACATTTATTTTAGCTTTTATAGTATTATTTAGATTAATCATTTATTAATGAAGCAATCATTGCATCATCATTATTTCATTATTAAATATAATAATTTAATTTCAAAAAATTAAGAATAAAATACCATGATATATTTAATAATTTTATATTTATAATTAAAATTTTTATACATAGTGATATGTTTTATAACTCTATATTAAAATTGATTTAGTAAAAGATATATGTTTAGGTTACAATTATCATTACGTTAAATTAATTCTTATAAAATGTCATTTCCACATCCAAGTGAATCCATGGGGTCCCAAAATCAACCCAAGGATTTCCATGGTCGGAAGTATGTCATAAAATAGTTTAGGTAATCTGTTAGTGAGGTTTAATATTATTATAATATTGTTTTTTACCCTAAATTACCAGTTTTTCCCTTTAACTATGGTAAATAAAATAATTACAAAGTTACTAGTCATAATTTCCAAAAATAAAAGGTTCCTATTTAAGAATTTTGACCATTCTCCTATAAATATTGAATTAAGTTTTTCAAAATCAAAACACCTATGTTACAATAAATATATTAAAATTAATTCTTGTTGTCAATATCAAAAGGCTGGTTTTTAAGAAGTAATAAATATGAAACGTTTGACATGTGTTTATCTCCAATTTTAAAGTGAAATTACTCCTAATAACAAAAATTGGATGAAATGATAAAAAAAATCCAATTAAAAATTAAAACCAATTAAAAAATAATCCATCTATATAAATAAATTAGATGAAAATGCAATTTTGAATTAAAATGCAGTATTTTTAAATATTCATTAAAATTTGAATTTTATCAGAAAAACAAAGAATTCAAAAAAAAGTAAATTTTTATGTCCCACTTCTAAATAATAAGTTTATATTGTAAAATTTAACTTATAAATGTGTCAATATCAAGATTTAAAATGGGAAATCCATCAAAATATGGTAAAACGAATTTTTTTTTTAAAAATAATATACTTATTATATTCAAAAAATTGATTTTGTTCTCAAACCATGTTCTAGAAAATGTTTAAGATGAATGATAATGTTACATATGATTCAAAATATGGTTACTATTTTCTATTATGACTAGTTTATCTCCCATTAAATTATAATATTTTAATAATATATCATTGTTTAGTGAAACTCAGTATTGCGCACAACGAAAGTTATCGAAGAAGGTCACTCCTGCATGTAACACAATCCAGGTAGGTGTTGCGGGTACTGAAATCTTCCTTTTGAATTTCGTATAACATAATCAAAACATAGTTCATTTATATATTGAACAAAATCTATACTCAGTGTTGCGTTAAATGAATTTTGTAAAAAGAACTTGAAATTGTATATAACCCAAGCCAAGAATACTGTTGTGTATACTATAAACCAATGCAGTGTTGTGTATAGTGCAATTTAATCATGGTGTAGCTTGAAACAGAAGACATAAAAGACATTAAAAAGATTCTATCTCATAAGATCTCGGTGTGTAACATTCTACCCCCTTAAAATGAATTTCTCCCTCAAAATTTGTTGGGGTTGTAAATGGATTTCTACTTGAAAGTATGTTTCATGGAAACCCCATCGAAAAAATGGGATACTAGAACATCATTTTAAAAAAGAAATGCTAAAAACATAACCATTATCCAAAGTAACTCATCACTCGATTTCCACATAGGAGAACATTGGTGGGAAGTGAAAACATGGATACGAAATAGAAATATGACAATCACGTTCTGATTGATAGTGATATATAATAAAGGTTATAGAAAGTTAACTACTAGAAAGCCATAAATATGTGATGATTTAAGGGACCATTTGACACATCAGAAAAGAGGGTACTTGGGAAACATTTTTTTGTTTTCAGGATCCTTTCCTTAAAGTTGAATAATTTTTCATGAGAATAAATACTTACTTGATTTTGGTACAATCCCACCGGTGGTCGTTCCTTGAAGAATTTCCACTTCATCTATTATTTAAAGAAATTAAGTCAAATATTTAATTCTTGAAGTGCTATAAAATCGTGCGATAGAATGATAGGTCATTCCAACTATCTCTATTAGTAAAATATTAGCACAAGTTATCGAATATACATAAGTCCATCTATGGTGTGATTAATCATATATGGTTCCAAAAATGGACATATACTTCACCTAAAATTACTCTTAATAAAATAACTAATTTTCACTAGCTTGGGATTCTTGTAGGCCAGTGGTAGGTGATAAAAGGCATGTCACACTTTGGTTGTGGGTTTGATTCTAGTAGCATTGACTAACGCGTTGAGTTGTCGCACGTCCTAGGATTTTTCTTTTTCTAAAACTAAACTATTATAATATTCCTGAAAAAAATAATTATCCTTTGACAATATTATATGATGCCCAACTTAATCCATTCCAACCTTTAGGCTTATCTATAATACATCTCACAGTACAAGAAAACAATTACAATAAAGGTAATATAATAAGCATTCGAATACAATTATTTATGACCCATATATCATAAGATATATATTATTGGTCACATTCTAAACATTTTAATGGATTCATCAAGAATTATCTAGAGTAAGAGAAATATCCTAAATTACAATATATCCTTTTTGAAAACATGAATCTTTCTTTATTAGAAAACTTATTTGATATATTCCTTATGTCCTGAAAAGTTTTATACTCCATCTGTTACAACCTAATCAACATGTCAACAAATCGTTAACCAGTTTTAAGGTAACTAATATCATCTAATATATCTTTCCCAAATTTCATTATCCCAATATCATGCTCATATTAAGGGTTATCCTTCCATTAATCATGTGTTTTGTAAGAATATCATATTTTCATTAAATCACTTTTCTTTTCCATTATAATTATAAAACATATTCTTGAAAATCCTTAGAAAAAAACATAAAGTAATAATTGTTATATAATTCACAATTCATCATTCTTGAATTCAAATACATAGATAATTCAATCCTTCCACTTCAATGGTAGGCGTGGAATAAGTCCTTTATTTTCATAAAATTTATTCTTATGTCTTGTAATTGAGTTGGATAATGACCATGTTTTCCATATATGAGACATTGAATTCCATATCAATTCATCACTCAATGACACTTTTTCTAACAGAGATAACATATTCCCCTCCATTTGAGGTATTCCTAAAGTTTATTCTTCCCTTCTTCTTGACATGTAGGAAGGTGAACCTTCCTTCATATTTTATTCAAAAATATCAACTTATTCTTATTCGATGTGTTATGAATATCACCAATGAAAAAAAAATACCATATATTATGATTTGGGAGTTGGCATAATCACAATATCTTTCTGTCCTGTCGTTATCCAATATCGTTTCTCATAATCTCTATACTGTTTATCAGATTCAATGTAAATCCAATTTCTTCTGGTGTCATCCATGAACTAAAACCAAAATTCATAGGGTGAGAAACACATTTCAAAGAACAAAACAACATAATCAAGGGGGAGTACTTTTAATCTCTAACATCTTGGGTTTAATAATAACTTATTAATGATCATTACTATAATTTTATGATAGAATCTTATAGTTAGACTTATCCACAGGGACATCACTAGATATATCCTTAGAAATATCTCTAGTGATCTCACTAATGTTTTTGTATCCAAGTTTCCCAAGGTTAACTAATCCTTCGCTCGAATACCAACTATAGATACCCATTCTTAACGTATATAGAAATTACATTTCTTTTGAGGAATACATAATACATGACATAAACAGACACCCAAAGACTGTATTAGTTTAGTGTCTTTTGAAACTCAGAATATTATATTCTAATCATAGTGAATGATATTTAACATCTCCCATAATGATCTTCCCCTTTTGTTTTCCTAACTAAAATTGTTCTTTATATCCTAGGGAAATGATAAAATTAAATTGTTGAGATAAAATTCATAGTAATGGTAAACATAGAGAACATAAAACAAACCATAAACATTTGAATGTAAAAAAACATGAACATAATGTTTAAACATCAAAATCATGATTAATGACATAAATCTTGGTAGTACATAAGGCTTAGATCATAAATGAACACTAAACATGATAGAATAAAATTGGAATAAAACATGTAATTTGGGAAAAATAATAATCACATAATATGATTTCAATAGTATCCAAGGCATTTTTTCAAAGACCATCATAGTGGATATAGTCAATTACTAAACAGCATTTACTTTCCATTCTAGTCATGTATTACTGAACTAGATTTACATTTCATTCCAGCCCTGCATTACTGAATAGGATTAACATGCCATTACAGTAATGTATATCTCATGAGATATAAATCTTTACCCAATTCATTTGAGGGAGATATATGTACCACCACTCTCATAGTGAAATTATTCTTACATGTGCAACAAAAAACATAAATCATTCATCATAGCATAACCCATGAAATAAAATGTAATTCTTAAACATCCTTCCATCGTAACATAATCCATATAAAATAGCATTCCATTATTAATGAAATAAAACCATAATAATAATAGGGATAGATACCTTACCCTATTTAAAGAGTGTCATGTTATATGGAAACTAATTTTTATAAAATACTTGAACTTAGTTCTTGAGGAAAATATCTTTTCATCTTCAAACAGAATTTATTTTCTCATGATATTGCCCAATTTTAAAAGACAAAAATTTAGTCGAAAATAAACATAAAATAGTTTAGAGGAATATTTGAGGGAATAATGTGTCATGAAAAGGAAAAAATCCATTCATGCTGTATAAGTTAAAAAACATTATCCATGAACTTTTACCAGAAAAAGTAAAACTATCGTGTTTGGTAAAAAAAGAATATTACTTCAATATAATGTAGTAAAAGTATAAAACGGGTAAAAATAAAAGTAAAGATACATGGGAAAATAGTAAAAAATTTATGAAATCATTTTTTGAAAACATGGATAATAAATATTCCCCTAGTAAATATTTACATATAAACAATCTCGAATAAAAATGAGATTTAAAAATTATCCCTTACCATAGTTCTGATATGATTCATATGTATTAAAACCTCCTATAAAATGATTTCAATATTGTTACTGATTTATTATATAATCATAATCATTTTTATGATAACCTTTATGATCATATTTTCATATGTTCGGTAGTAACATTTCATTGTTAGTCGTTATTCGGGTATTAACTGCATTATGTTCTTATGTATGTTTTGTGTGATAAATTCTTATTCAAATTTTTATGTAAACATTTTATCATATACATAATGGAATTAGTATAATATAGATCATATTTTTTTTTTCATTCAACTCATTTCTATAATCATGGATTAATAAAGATTGTGTATAACGAATCACATCACAACATGGAGACGATATGCCATACGTACACACGAGCGATGATATCGTTCCCATAATTGTTGAATGGTATTGAATTGGATGGAGTTTAATATCTCATAATTAGTATCATGTTAAATTAATCATATATGGTTATTATGTACACTATAATACCTATCCAATTAATGTGGTGGTGGAATCAGATTACACCACGTCGTGGATACGGTAAGTCGTACGTACGCACGCAGGTTGATTTTGTTTTTCATAGGATGGATAGAATGTGAAAGAGGTTGTTTCATATTTATAGTAACATATAATTAAATTAGTTATACTTATGTTATTTCACTATAATTCATCAACTAAATAAGAGGATTTATACGAAGAAATAAATTTGAAATAATCGGTAGAAGAGATTACCTCTTCATCGGTGTGCCTCCTTTAAATTTCTCTAAGGGCACTAGAGTTTGACTTTGGAGAAGACAAAAACCACTATAATGTAAATAGGAATGTTTTTAAGAGATACGAACATGCTTTGGATAATAATGATGACTGAAAATGGAGTGAATAGGAGAGGGAGGAGGTTCCCTTTTATAAGAGGGGAGAAGGGCACTTTAATAAACACTCAAAATATTAATTTACTATTAATTATATTAAATTAATAGTGGACCAAAACATATTTAATTCTAAGATAAGATGATTTTGGGTTGAACAAACCTTATACAATAATTTTATGAAATTTTTTGAATATATATTTTATCCTTATATTTTTGGTTTATCCCTTAATTTACCCTTTTTAATCTTATCATGATATCCTATTTTTTACACATTATGGGTTAATTCATTACCATATCATCTGAAATAACCCAAAAGAAGTTATTTATGATATATTTGGACTTATATTAACCATTTGGTCAAATTCTATATTTATAGGAATTTAATATCATTTTATAAACTTTTTTATGTTTAAAGTTATGAATTAAGTCAATTTTGGAACTATTCATACATGACATTTTTAAAATTTTGTAACAACCTGATTCCTTAATGGATAATGTATTAAAAGAAATATTATATGTTAATATAATTCAAAAAATTTGTGTATGACATAAAAATAACCAAATTACATTTATTTTGTCTTTTATAATATCATTTATTAGAATCCTTTATTAATGAAACAACAACTACATCATCATTGTGTCATTATTGAATTTTTTAATTTAATTTCTAAAACAAATGAATAAAATATCATGATGTAGGAATTTTTTTTTTATTTCTAATAAAAATTTATATAAATAGAGATCAGTTATGTAACTTTATATTAAAATCAATTTTGTAAAAGATATGTGTTTAGGTTATAATTATCTTTACATTAAATTATTCTTCTAAAATATCATTTTTCCATCCAAGTGAATCCATGGGGGCCCAAAATCGTTCCAAGGATGAACATTGTAGAAAATATCTCATCTAAGAGGATTAATACATGTTTTAGGGTAGTTTAAAATTATTAAAATATTATTTTTTACCCTTATTTACCAGATTTACCCTTTAACCATGGTAAAGAAAATAATTACTAAAGTTATTATTCATAAAGTCCAAAAATAAAAGGTACCAATTTATACAGTTTGAAAATTTGATTCAAAATATGGAATCCATTTGTTAAAATTCAACACACCGAATTTTCAGTAATTAATTTAAAATTAAACCCCATTGTCAAAACCAAAAAGCTTGTTTTTAAGAAGAAGTGACTATACAAAGATTAACATGTGTTTATGTCCAATATAACAGTGAGATTACATCCAATGAAATTTTTTTGATTAAATTATAAAAACTTAATCAAATTAATCTTTAAAACCAATTAAAAAGGTAATCTAACTATATAAATAAATTAGATAAAAAAATGTTTTGAATTAAAATATTGTATCTTTCACTATTCATTAAAATTTAAATTTTATCAGAAAAATAACCAAAATTAAAAAAAGGTAAATTTTTACATCCCTCTTCCAAATAATAAGTTTATATTTTTGTATTTAACTTATAAAAGTGTCCAAAACTTGAATTTAAATGGGTGCGCCCTTAAATGACGGCGAAACTGCATTTTTTTAAAAAAAATAATTCTTTTATTTGAAAAATTGACTTTGTTCTCAAACCATGTTCAAGAATATGTGTAAAATTAATTCTAATGTTATATAAAATTCAAAATGTGGTTAATAATATTCATAAAGGCCAGTTTATTTGACATTAAATAATAATATTTTAATAATATGTCATTGTTTATCGAAACTTTTTATTACTTACAACAAAAGCTATCGAGGATGGTCACTCTTGTGTGTAATGAAAGTCAAGTTAGTGTTGCGTGTAGTGAAAGAGTTCATTGGTGTTTCATATATCCTAATCCTAACCTAGTTCATTTATACAATGAGAAAAATCTATACACATTTTTGAGTGAAATGAATTTTATCAAAAGAACTTGGAAATGTGCCTAACACAAGGAAAGAATAGTGTTGCGTATACTGTAAGCTAATACAGTGTTGCATATAGTGAAATATGTTCCTGGTGTTTCATACAACAGAATGTATAAAAGAAATTTAAAATAATCTATCTCATAAAATCTCAGGTTGGTACACTCAGGGCAATTAACCTAGTAGGGCTAATAATTGGTATTATAGATAAATGTTAATTTTTGTTTTTTTATCAAAGGTGATTCAATAGAGTCTATCAACCATAATGGGATTCTGATATTCCATAGAAACAATTTTCTACTAAGGAATAATCCAATTCCACACTTATTTCAATCATTTGGTATTGATGTGTATAGAGATGAAATGTATGGTATTTGGTCTAGTATGGATAATGGAGTTTTATCATATGTTGAATATAGACAATTAGATGCTAATGCGTTAGGAATAAATACTTTATGGGAGCCCAATCAAATGAAATATATATAATGGTGATTTCATGTAAATCATCACAAGCTATGTGGGAAAAGTTTATAAATATTTATGAGGGAGACTCAAAAGTCATAGAACCAATGTTATAGGTTCGGAGGAATAAGATTGAGGATCTTAGAATTTATCCTAATGAGTTTGTTGATGCATTATTGGACTAGGTAAATGTTGTTGTGGAGTACATGCATGGTCTTAGAGAAATTGATGATGATTTAATGAATTTTAATTGCATCTTGAGATGAATTAAACCTCGGTTCAATCTGAATGTTTTTGTATTGTAAGATAAAGATCCAATGTAGCTGAATTTGGACAGCTGACATAGTATTATTATTTAATATCAGATGAGAAATAATGAAAACAAGTCTTTTGGAAAAGGTAATTCTAAATAATTTTCATTCCAGGCCATGAATAATCTCACTTTAGAATATGAGAGGGAAAAATAAGAGATAAATGATGGCATGCCATTTTAGTAATGAAATATAAAAAGGGGGAAAGAAAATTACAAAGAGAAATCTTCCCCTTGATTTAAATTTGATGTGGAATGGTTGAAAATATTATAGTACAGTGCCCTAATAAGTTTTAAGAATATGGTGGGGATGACGGTAGAATTTTAATGAATAAATCTTCAACCTGTGTGAAAGGTAAGAAATAGTTCAAAAGAAATTTAGTCAAAAAGATGAATTTTAATTCATATGAAAATGATAGTTTAGAATAATATATGGTTGAAGTTATGGATGAATACAAATATCATTAATAAAACACTATGGTATAAGTTATAAGTATCACCCAAAAAAGGAAGAAAGAAACAATGATGAAGAAGAAGTCGAAGGAAGAGTTGATATGCATACTGAATTGGAAGCCTCTCTTGAGGATATAGATGTTTCGAGAGACAAAATAAATAAATCCAATAAATTTGTTTGTGATGAAATACATTATGTATATAAGAATTAATATGATAAATATGAGATGAATTATTAAATTGAAAAAAACAGTCATCAATTTGGTAGAACTCAGAAAAGGCTACTGAGTACAAACTCAAAATCCAACTACATTAAATGTAAATCATAAGCCTAACTAAAATTGGAAAACATAAAATCAAACATATTTAAGAACATGAAGACGATGTTTTTATTCTATGAACGTAAGTGAAAGATAATGAGAAACTCTTAACACCAATAAATCATGTCAAAAAGTTAGTTGAAAATGGAAAAGTAGAGTTCATGTTTCCAATGAATTAAAAAAAGGAATGTCATGTGAAAAAAAAACAATATATGTAAATGATATAGTTGGTACGTGGAATGATCAAAAACATATAGTAGTAATGTTTGAAGTAATCTAACAAGAACCCACTTCAAAATTAAAGATTTATTTGGGTAATAATCATATCATTAAGAATTATATAACTCAAGGAAAAACAAGTAATGTCATACTAAAAAAGAAGAATGAACCCTATATTAGTTGTTGCTATTTTGGAAAGAGAAGACACTCTGAAATTTTTTTTATATCCAAGAGGTACCAAAGTGAACAAGACCAAAAAAGGAAGCTTTATAGAGATCAATTTTCAAAGAAATAATTTAATGTAGACCATTTCATGTGTAGAGTATTAAGACATATAAACCAATATTTCCAATCAATAATGTTGAGAAATGTTCCAAAGAAGACTGGATGTAGTCATAAGCCACAGTTCAATGTATCATCAAATGCACTAAAATGGAAAAAACCATTTTCATCTCTATAATATAGATCTAGTTTATCATACTCTGATTAAGATCAAAATTATAATTACATACAGATAATGAACATAACAACATGGATCAAAAACAAAGAAGTTGAGCATCTAGTTTTTATAGATATTTCCCTTAAAGAATCAGATTTTTTTTTGTGTATGGATGCTTCATAGTGGATGCACATCCCCTTTGAAATTGATTAAGTATCTTGTTATAGTCAAAAAACATGACAAGGAAGTTGTGTTCAAATTTAGAAATGATAAATGATTGAAAATTATCGGCTTGAGAAAATTAAATTTTGGTGGAAAAGAAATGATTTGTTTTTATATCTTAGTAATAGATGGTATCAGTCGAAAATTTTTTAGTTTCAGTCAACTATAAAACTCATGGAATGCTCTATGAATTACTAAGAAAATGTGTATCATCAAAATAATAGATAGTTATGTTTTTATATAGGAAAAAAAATTAATGAGAATATATACCTTATGAGTGGAGAATCGGATATTTTATTTTTATCTATAGAAGAAGAAAATAGGTTTTGGCATTAACAACTTGTTCATCTATACCAACCTTCCCTATAAGAACTGATCAAATGTGATACAACTTTAGATATCCTAATATTATCTTCTAATCATATACATGTGATTCTTATCAAAAAGGGGAGATCATTATAATGACCTACAAGTAAAATGATTAAAATTTGACAAGAGTGATTAAATTGGTGCGTGAAGATGTAATTGGACCTCTCTCACCAAGAGAAAAATATGGGAAGAGGTATTATATTCATCTCATTGATGATTTCAGCAATATGGCATGGGTATTTTTCATTGAACACAAGTATGATGTGTTCAGTTGCATAAAACAGTATTAGAGGGAATCTGAAAGGTTTCTTGAATATAAAATATTGATGTTTCATACTTATAATGGTATGAAATTCACAAAAATCAAGTGTAATATTATCTTGAGAATCTTGAGTAAAGACATCAAATTTTAGTAGTGATAACTCCTAAAAAATGGAGGGGTTGAGTGGATAAATTGGATCATAAACAAAATTCCTATCATAATGATCATTGAAAAGGACCTACCATACAAATAATTTAATCATGAAGTATTGGCATTGGTCTGCATATCTAACAAGGCTCTGTTGTGTCTAAACAATTAAAAGACTCTATATGAGATGTGTAATGGGAAGAATCCAACATTTGAATACTTTTGAATCATTGTAAGTTAATGTTTTATTCATAATAAGGATAAATGTGGGAAATTTGAATCATGTGGAGGTGAGGGTATATTTCATGTATATTATGGGAAAATAAAAGCATATAAATGTTTCAATAAGAATATTGTAAAGGTACTTGAATGCAATGATGTTACTATAGTAGAAAATGAACAGAATCTTCCACAACTAAAAGACCAGTTTCTTTATGAATGTGATTAGGAGGTAAGAACCTAAAGGGTAATTGAAGTGGAAAATTATATCTAAGAAGAAGATAATGATGATAAAAATAATGAATTCAAATTTATGTCTGTATGAAAGACAAAAATTTGAGAAAAAAATGATAGATGTGACATCATTATTGATCAAATAGAGAAAGTTCAAACAAGAAGAATGAATTCAGTACAACAAAGAATATTTCTTATCTTAGGCAGATCCTAAATGTATTGATAAACATGCTAGAGGTGATAACTAGGTTATGTCTATCAACAAAGTGCTTGTCCAAATAGAAAGGAATTAAAGATGGGATATTTAGTCTAGACAAATAGATAATAATTTTATCTGTACCAAATGGGTCATTAGAAATAAGATAAATGATGATGGAACCATGATTTGAAAAATAGAATGATTAGTGTGAAATGGTTACACCCAGATAGGGTGTATTGATGTTGATGAACCATTTTAGCTTATTGTGAAGCTAAGATGATTAAATTATTATTGACCATAGCCATGCAAAAAAGGTTCAATGTTTTCTAGATGGGCATAATGTTAGAGTTTTTAAATGGGGTTTTGGAATAAGATGTTTATATTGAGTAGCTAGATGGTTTTATTTTTCATGAATATGTGAACCGAGTTTATTGGATAAAAAAGGGACTATATGGGTTGAAGTAAGAAATAAGAGCGTGGTATTCAAGGATTTATAAGTTTTTAAATAAAATCAGTTTTCATCATGGTGGGTTGATTACAATATGTATGGAAAAAATGATTGTAATACAATTATGAAGGTGCTAGAGTCTGTCATTGACATAATCTATAGTGGATCAGATAATCCACAATGAGAAAACATCATAGATTTCGTGAATAGTGAGATCAAAATTTCAATGATTTGTGAAATATAATTTTTACATGGTTTTCAGGTAATATAAGGAAGAAGTAGAATAATTACTTATAAATACTAATATTCCATGGAGGTTTTGATATTATTTGGAATAGATAATTTAAGGGAGATGATTACTCTAGTTTCTACTCAGATGAAACTATGACGATATACTGAAGGAAATGTTTTTAATATCACAAAATAGGGGAAAAATCATTTCCATTATACTATACATGATAAGACCTACTATTTTTCCACATTCCATGAAGAAAGATATCAAAGAAATAAAATATTAATCCACTTTATTGTAGTGAAAATAATACTTCAATATATCAAGGGCATGGTGGATTTTAGTTAGTTGTACAATTAAAAATCTCTGTAAGAGTTTTTAGGATATAAAAATACAGATTGTGTCAGATTAGTATATGATAAAAAATCAATTCCAGGTGTTGTAATCTATTTAGTGGGTTGTGTATTTCATTTAAAATAATGAAATATAATTTCATTTCATTGAGTACCACAGAATATGAATAGAATTTAGCCACTCATGCTTGCACACGGTTATTGGAGATGAAGATGATTTTTGATGATATGGAATTTGTAGTGACGTCTTTGATTATGATCCATTGTGATAATTCAAGTGTGATAAATATTTGAAAAAATCCATTACAACACTGAAGGAAAAAAGAAAATTGAAATCATGTATCATATCTTAATAGAGAAGGTTTATCAAGGGCTTGTAATGTTTGAGTACATATCTATGAAACTATAGGTTACAAACATTCTAATGAAGGGTTTACCCAACGTGGCATTTGAGAGGCATCGATTGGCTCTTGGAGTTCAATTAAATCTGTACACTTGAAAAGGTGTGAATATGGGACCCCCTATCTTCTCATTATGATGTTTTTCCCTAATGTGGTGATCTATGTCCTTTACCCTATTTCTGAAAACAATGATGTGAATTTTAGGGTTGTTGACAAAGGGTGAGAAATTTTGATTATAAAAGGAGGGAAAATGTCTTAACCAAGAACAGGGGAGAAGTTGATATGGAGAGTAGTTAAGTAGAGGGTATTTTATTTCAGATGATTCTAATAATGATCAATCAAAGAATATATATCACAATAGGTTGGTTTTTTGATGAAAGTAGGTGAGTGGTTTTGAAATGAAGTGATTCTTTGATAAACTTATCATGATACTCTTGTAACACTTTCTATAAATTACATAGGTTCTCTTAGAGTATGTATTGAGTAAATATTTAATTTACATATAAATCATAAGAAGATAATGTTAGTTTAAGATGTATGATGCTTAAATAAGGTATCAAAATTTTACGGGTTTTCAACAAACCCAAATGGGGAGGTTGTTGGGGAAACAAATCACTCAAGGTAACATTATAGAGTTTTTTGGTTGATTTTTTTGTTGGCAAATAAGGTTTCCATGGTTAGTTGTAGAGTTCAAAAGATTTTTTTGATAG
The DNA here is from genome assembly GCA_963277665.1 of Viscum album. Classification (NCBI taxonomy): domain Eukaryota; kingdom Viridiplantae; phylum Streptophyta; class Magnoliopsida; order Santalales; family Viscaceae; genus Viscum; species Viscum album. Next base: position 108,576,980 of record OY728126.1, on the reverse strand, counting down.
TTATTTATGACAAAGATACAAGATAGAGTAATCCATGGCCTAGAGGTGATATAATAAATTTAGTATATAAGGTTTTGTCATTTCCTAATGTTTGCCAAATTTTTGGGGTCAAAAATTTTGAGGCTGACTCAACCATTGAAATTTTTTGATTTCCATGAATTCCTCATGAAAATATGGAAAAGGAATGAGTTTCATTAATATTGGAGTTTCATAAATTTAAATATGTTTGAAAAGGAATTTGGTACCATAATGATTGGGTTTTCCAAATATGTGATGTATTGAAAATGTGTGATGAAAAAACGAACGTATCCCCAACTATAAGAAGCTTCATGTATTTATTTATTACTATGCGGATTCACGAAATAGATATCATCAAAAACAATGTTTGGGATCTTTATGAAAAGGTGGTAATGTGGATAGATGCTTTTATAAATATGAGGAAATGAATTTAAATTGGCCTCAACCCCCCCCTCAAAAAGTAGAGGAACAATTAATAAAGATTATAAGGCTCTGAATTACCTAAGGTGATTCATGAAGGTTGTTAGGGTTAAAATTTGATGAATAACTGAGGTTTTAAAAGGCTATAAAATTGGATTGAATGATGTGATCTTTGTGAATGCTAAGTATGCTTCACGAAATTGTTTGAGCTTCATGAATAGTGGTTTCTTTCTGGAGGCTTGTTGATCTTCTTGAAAGATATGAGATTTATTATTTATGTGGGTTTCACAAAGGTAGTATATAATTTCCATTAATTCGGATGCTTCGATGAGATTTTGTGAGATTTGTAAAGGCTGTGAGAATCACAAATGAATTAAAAAGTGATTTCCAAATAAGTCCTCAGTAAAGTTATTTTCGTCAAGTTAATGAATGTGGTACTTAAATAGAGAATATACCCAAAGTTTCATATGCATTACTTATTTATATCAAAGGGACCAAAATTTCCATAAATATTGTTTGAATTCCTTTTAAAGGAATGATAAATTTAAGAGGAAGAAGGTAATCCGTTATACTAATAGTGATCCATAGAAAGAGACTCCAAAATTGACCAATGGGAAGGTAGTAAGCTATCCCTAAAACATATAAAGGTAGTGATCCTTAGAATTTAAATGATCTCGGCTGGTCCTTGAATTAGTACAAAACTTTAGTAAATTTGGTACATTGGAACATTGTTGTTGTATGATCTTTGGACATAGCTGAGTAGTGGTGAAAAATGTAAAATCACCGTGTCTCATGCATGATTTCATTTCTATTCATAAATTTCTACCTGAAAGGGAGTGAAGAGTGTTTTTTTATCAAAGAAACAATATTCTAAGGGGAATTTAATTCAATATTTCATACACTCATTCACCACCCTCTTTGGATATTTAACCGAGTTAGGTTAACTATGATTTATATTCTTCTTGATTCAATATTTTTCTAACACTGGATTGAGTTTTCTAGGAAATAATACTTATTTATAGTTTCCAGTATTGGATCTTCTCAAATATTCATGGGAAGATTCATCATGAATATATTTTAGTTTATTTTAATTTTATCTCAAAATGATTACACAATAAACAAAATGGGGTTATCCTTTAATTTCATGAAAGTTCAATTTCACTTAAATTTTTTTTATTAACTTTTATTGATGCTCATCAAGTAAATTACTTTATTTTAGTAAATAGATTTTTGTCTACTTTATATGTTTATATTTAATATGTCATGAAGAACTATTCATATTGATATTATCATTTAATGTATGAATTGGCTCTTAATAACATTTTTTACCCACAACTTTCATAAAAATAATCCATTTCAATTCTTCTTGAATTAAGGATATATTTTCAGTATAATTAAATAAGGATTATCATTTTTTCTCAATGAGATTTTTGAAGGTTTAATGAAATATAACTTCTTATCCAATTCCTTATCCATTTTTTCTAATTCCAAATATCATTGTTTCTTTTTATCACTAGTCTGTTAATGAATAATAATAAAAATGTTATATCTAATAATGAACCTTCATTTATTTAATCATGGATTTAAATGTAGAGTTCGTCAATTGATTCAACTAACCCAAAAATCAAACCGAGTAGTGATGGTTAGGAATGATTCCTTGTGGTCAAGATTGTCCCTCTTCTTAGGAAAAATAAATGCTCTCCATCCTTGAAACTTTTCATGGCCATCAGGCGTATAGTACACATATCTCACATTCCGGTCATCGGGGGACATTGGGTGAAAATATCCCTCCAATTTATGTTCTTAAACTGAATATTGATGTATCGTGAGATATTTAGAATATTAGGGGAGGAGTGTTTGTTTATAACTGAGTCATATTTTTTATCTTTGAGTTCAATTTTTATGTGGTCATGGTTGATTTCCTCAACGGTCATCGGAAAGTAAGAGGTGACAGGTAGGATGGGTAGGATGCGTACTCACTCCATCAGTCTTTAATCTGTTCATGTATTTGAGGATTCAGTTCTTAATTCTGAGAGGGAATAGGATGTTTTTGAAGGTATGTATGTGGATGATTTTTGGGTTTACCTTTTTTCCCATGGATTTTCATCACCGTGAGCATGACATTTGGTTTGACACCTTTCCCTAAAAGTGATTCTATAATAAAAAAGTTAATTTTCAGTCTGTCATCCCAAACCACAGGATGGGTACCCACACATTGCAGGAGGGTAATATGGTGCCATACTTTTTGGATTTATGGTCCACCCCTAATAATTAATGAATTTTTTTTGTTTCCTTAGGATCCATACCACCAGAATGTGCTAATCATGCAAGAGCTAACACTATGTAGATTCATTATTTAATCCACCCTGACTGTATTTTTTTGCCATGGCCCCGTATATTTAGATATATTATAATTTGATGCACAAGGAAATACAGTATATCTAATCATAAGAAACATATACTCTAATAGAACATGAATGTCTAAGATGATCATATTGTCAGACTAAGAGGGGGGTGAATCAATTGTGTCCTATTTTTATCAAATAAGATCAGCATAAAAATTTACAACTATTTAGGTTGTTTGAAAATATAGCTGAGTTAGAATGTATGGATATTATTATAAAACTCACCACATTCTCTCATATAAAATTTAGCTATTGAATAAAACAACTCACCTATATTTTTATAAGGTTTCTCCCAAGTGTGGGAAAAATACTCCTTATTATGTCAAGTAATTACCATGAGAAATATATTATATAGTAAAAAATATTATTATCGATTACAAGTGTTGTGTGATTTTTATTGTATGAGTCCAATAGTTCATCTTTCTCTCACTCAACATCCCACCATATCATATAACATCATAATTAAGTGATGGAATTATATAAATTAGTACCACCAGTCTTCAAGTGTTCTTCATGAACTCCATCATGAACAAGACTTTAAATTATATATAATTGTTTTGGGGAACAAACAAATTTTATTGTCCATTGATTCTGGTAAACAAATTTCTGCAGCACTGAATCTTTAATGAATATCAACATCTGGATCTTCTATAGGTTACCCTTAATGTTGACCTAGCTCTTAACTTATAGTCAACTAAATCTAGTGACCATATGATTATTATTTGGAATATATGATATAATATTATCAAAACATTGACAAATATATATTTTTAACTTTTTATGGAAATTAAATCCTCTCAAATCATTCTCTTCAAATAATTCACTCCTCTCAACAAAAAAAATTAATTTAGAGATATCCACTATTTTATAGACTCAATATTTCCCAAAAACAAATTAATGATTTGAAATATTAAAAATCTTACACATATATAAATTTCCTTTTTGAGTACATATTCATCAATTTTAAATGTATTTTTAGGTTAACATTTCAATAAAATATTCAACACATATTGGCGCCAATTGAATTCCATATCCCTATAAATATTTGTTAGAGTCAGAAACAAAATAATAATGAACATTGAACTTAAAGATCAAAATTGACTCAAATTTTATTTTAAATTCATAAATTTTAGGTGAATTAAAAAATCATATTCTGGTAAGATTTATTTTCATGTACATCCAAAATTGTAATTTAAACATCATCCAACACTTTAACTAGTTCTACCACTAAATCTTCTCAACTCTCATTCATCCTACTAAATTTTATTCATTAAACAAACTCAAACATGGATTATGTTCTTCTAGTGTTATCAATTAATTAAATTTACACTTAGTTTTAAATATATCTTTAAAATTATTCTTCTGATTATCTATTATTCATGTATTCAAATTATCTTCATCATCTAATCAGTTGGAATTTGTTAGTATCAAATTTATCACATTAGTATTTATGTTTTCTGAAACATTGTTTTATCATCAACCAAATACAAAATATTTGATAAACCATACTAATTATATTTCATTTATTCTTACTCAATTTTGGTATCATGTCTTCCAAAAATCACTAGTACTTGGATCAACCATTCATGCTTATGATACTTTTTATTTCTCATTTTTCAAATTCATTATCTTGTCTAAAAACTTCATTTTGTGGTTCTCTAAATCAAAATCAATATTACATCTTATTTACTAATAAAAAAATATTTCCAAATACCACCTTAACCTATAATAATATTAATTTATCCCCTTCCTCAACTAATCATCATTTCATTGGAGTCATATAAGGCTTAATATTTTTTTCACATGCATATATGGAGAATTTAATCATCAAAATTTTTTATTCAATTTTTTAATGGACTTAAATTATAATCTAATCATCTAGAATCAGGTTTGACTTTTCTTGTTTTCTTGCTCAAATGATAAAAATTACTAAAACATTTTATGACTTATGATCTATTAAGTTTGATCCACCAACCCAAATCTATTAATATATTCATTCTCTGGTCATCTGGGAAGTTTTTCTTCTTGTTGTTAATTCTTGTGGCATATAGTCATTAAATCCAAAATCCAGCCAAATACTTTTTAAAACTTAAATCATCAATCTTCCATTTTTTTATTTATTCAATATATACAAACCTTGAAAGTATTGTTTACATTTTTTTTCTTTTAACTTCATAATTTTTATGAAATCTCACATAAGTTATATTCATCAATCAATAAGTGTTACAATCTACTTTTGGAAATATTTATCTATTAGAATCGTTGATTCCAATTTTGTTTTATTAGTTTCTATGAAAATAACATTACACCTTATAGATAATTCATCTGGAATGTATTTAGTGTCATTTTCCAATATTAGAACATGTTTTCAAATTGTTCCATTTTCTAATGGTTTCACCTTCCAAAGTATGTACATCCAGTGAATTTACATTGTAAATACACATAAAAATATTTAAAATAATATTTTATAAATTTGAATGACTTCAACTAACTATAATGATTCATATAAAATAAAATACATTATCATCATCATTTGATAGGATATTTAATTGTGATACTCTAAATTCAGTAATTTAATGTTGGAATTATTGTGCAATTGTTTAAAGAACTACAAGAATGTTCCTATATTTCCTAGAGTTAGGTGAAGTGTTTCGGAATTCTCAAAGAAGGGTTAAAGTAGTTTTGGGTATATTTGAATGAATTCTAGAGTTCATAGTTGAAAGGGAAATTGTGGCCATGTATATATTCATACATAACATGTTTATCTTCCTATGAATTGAAAAATGATAAATGAGGTTATATGTATGATATTTGAGATCAAACCTATATGTTTTGTCAAATCACTATGAGACGTTGTAAAATGAAAATGATATGTAACATAATTTGATGATACATAATACAATTTCCTTGTGGAAGATGAATGAAAAATATAGTTTTTCTTATATTATATATTTTCATTGATACGTAAAATAATTATTTATACATAGTATATTTCATTATGTTTAATGAAAGAAAATTTAAAATGTTATAAATTCTATAAAATATTTTAAAATTTGTAACATTTTTTCTAGCGATGAGTTGAGAATATAGAAATTGACGTTAATATGTAAAATATTTTTCTAGAAGAGGATATTATGTATAATTTTATTCATATGAAATATATTTTTCTAAGGCTATGAAAATATTTTGGTAAAGGAAATAATACGTATGATATTTTCATCTATGTATGAGATATTTGTCAAAATATTGGAAACATGGTGAAGGAAATTATCTTAAATGGCACATAATTTGTACCATTCTAAAACTTTTTTATGTAATGAATTAACAATCATACATATCATCCAAAATTTATAGAAAATTGAGATTTTTTAAATGGATTATTTCTAGAATGAATTCTAAATAATAATTAAAATAGAAAAAAATGTTAGAACTAAAAATCAGTGGATTAAAAATCACAAATGTGTTTGTGATTCAGAAAAGTTATTGTGAATAAAATATTTATACTTTTGTGAATAAGATAAAGGATTGATGAAATATGAGAATTATAACTTTGATTTAAACCTTGTACTGGTTTTCCAAATTCTCTCACATAATAAAAAAAATTTCTATACCATAATATATACCTACTATAATTAATTCATTTAGACATGATGATTCATTTATTTGGTGTTTGTGGAAATAATTTGAGTAAGATAATAATTATTTAAAAGGGTTAATTAAAAAACAATATTTATATTACCAAGAAAAATAGATTTAAAAATATTGAAAGGGTATTCTTGGAATATTCGTAGAGATGAGAGGTGAAGGAAAAAAGGAATGTCATTTGATCATGGGAATACATAAACATTAAAAATTTCCAAAAAATTAGTTTAAGGATAACCACACCATGATTTTATGAGATTTTATATTTTAAAAAATATTTAAAATATATTCTACAATCAGAAAAAATAAAATGAGAGAGCAAGATGGAGTGAAACATTTGATTCTCTATAATAAAATATAAGAGGACCTAATACATCTATATATAATAAAAACCATCTAGTTATCAAGGAATATGAATAATATGAACATAATATGTTGATATTATCAAGTTAGTTGAATTAGAGGAAAAAGAAGAAGAATCCAAAAAATGCCCAGTCTTGAAAAACATTGAGAAATAAAAAGAAGGAGAAAGAATTAGAGATTGAGGAGAGACCAAATTTCACTATTATTTTCAGCCTCCTACATTGATAATATAAATTATTGTAGAGTTGTTAAAAAAAATTGGCTTACAGCTGGCCCAATTTATGAGAAATATCGATGACTAGGGTCAATGTAACTTATTGTTTCATGGTGACTACTAGAAAATGAGTTTACAACTGTTAGTAGATTATATTCAAGAAACCAATGAATCTTTTGAGGAAGAGTATTGGATTATTGTATATCAAATCATTATGTAGTAAATTTTTTATCTTTTTTATAAATTTTTAAATTCAGTAATATTGAATACTTTTTTTCAAGTATAAACAACATCAAAAATATTGTGGGAATAATTATAAAGATACAATTGAGAAATTATTTGATTATCCTAGGTAATTTGATATTGAACCATCCCTAATAATACCTTTACTATAAAATCCAATAGTGTAGGATTATAGTAGAGGATATTACCCACTAAACCAAAATTGTAATATAATTTATTAAATATTGATAAAATCTATGACTCAGGGTAAAGAATATGTCATAATATGGAGTATGATTCCAATGATGGAGCGAATCCTTGAAAAAAACCATATGATGCTCTTGAATTTATATTATTAACTATTTTTGGTTGATTAATTTGTATAAAAAACTTAAAAAATTATATATTTATTTATCTATAATGGATGTTCTATTTCTAAAGTGGGCACTAGTTCATAAGAGTATTTATAATTTGGTAAAAATGTGCCTACAATGATTCACTCTCCCTTTATCAATGCACTTTCACCCATTCATAGGGAATCTCAATATAGTGTAATACCATTATTAAAGTCCATTTTTGGGAGGCTAATATGGTAACATAATATTAGACATTAAATTTTATTCCATAGAGATCATTTCATAAATTTCTTATTATTTGTTTCTTTTGAAGAGTTCCATTGTTTAAGAAATATTTAAAAAAGGATTTTGTTTTAGAAGTTTATATAAAGACTCATAGAATTTTTCCAAAAATATTTTCCATTTGTTACTTGGGATACATTGATTAGAATGTAAATCTTAACCCATCAATGTAATTTTCTAAATTTATAACACATGTATCTTCAAATTCCATAATTTCCAAATATAGGGTTGTGAGTTTTAAGGTAATTTCTAATTGATTTTAATTTATTTATAATGACATTATGTTAAATTAATTTTCCTATATTTTATTCTAAAAAAATATAAAAAGAGAAAAAATAATAAACAACATTTAGAATGGCCATAATAACCATATGGGAAATCAATGATGGGGCACTCTGCACTTAAAAAAACTATCATGATCTTAGATATTATCATAAAAGTGTTAATGTAAAAAATGATTTTAATATATATCTTGTGATTAATTTGGATAAATAATATTTTATTAATTCCTCAATCTTATGAAATTTAGAGTGGATTGGGGGCCAATTTTAATAAAAAGGGCCAAATAGCGGGGGGGAGGGCTCAAATGGTAACACACGGAGATTTGGAATATATTTTATTTTATATAAACATTGAATCATATATTTTTACACATGAAACACCAAACTAAAACATTTTGTGGAATATTATTTGAATATTATAAATAAAATTTAATAATAATTAAACAATTACTATAGAAAAATATTGTAAAAAATTAATAATTTATAAAAAATATTATTATGAGCACTTACTCTTTTTAAATGGAATTATTAAATAAAAAAGTTTTTATTTGTAGATTTTATATACATTTAAAATATATATTGACAAATTTTATAATTATAATGAAATTTATTTCTAAATTTAGAATAATAAATTTATGTTAGGGTAGTTTTGTATATTTTTCTAAAATTATATTTTAGTTTAATATTTATGGAATACCAATTTTTCTAATACAATAACTTTTATGACATTATCATCACACAAGAATGACATAAATGTTCTTAAACCATTTTTTATATAGAAAATATTTTTTAATATATTAAAATTTATCATTCAAAAAAAATATTTTTAATTTATAAAATCCATGATTAATGATTTGGAAACGTATGTAATATTTTACTCAGAATTATTATCATTAAATAATATTAAAACAAAGTTTTTATAAGCTATAAAAATTAATTAAAAATTAGAATTCATATTTTAGATCAATAATTTCTAATTATTTAATATGTTCATTTTCATATTTAGGAATAAAAATTAGATTACTATGATTAATGTTAATTTCAACGATAATAAAAAAAATTATTTTGAAATTTTGCTATTAATACTGTCTAATTTCTATCTACTAAAATAATTTAATAAATTATTAATAAAAATAATAATTTAATTTTAATTTCCTAGAATTTTATTATAATTTTTTTTAATTATATAGAATTATTTTGAGACCAAGAAATCTGACGGCGTGTAATTTCGAGGCCTGGAGTGCCCGAAATGATCAGTTGAAAGTTGTTAAATTTAATATAACGTGTGTTAGTGGTTTTTCTGAAAAAGTGGAATTACTCTTAAAAATGTGCTTGGATCAAAAATCTAAGGGTGCCATTATTTTTAGGATGGCGGGTTTACCCTAGAAGCGACATAAGTTTAGTCGGCACATGCCTCTAGTGAGAAAACCCGAAAATGGCATAACCGTAAATAAAATAATTAAATAATTTTTCTCAAAGGATAATACATCACGAATGGTGACTCAGATTAAAAATCTCGAACTACTTCTGAACTTGTGAGGGTATTCTTTCCTTAGAAAAACCCTAACATTGGTCGGCGCGGGCCAATAGTGGAAGTTAGTTTGTGGCCGTTAATAAAATAAGTAAGTACTAATTATTTTATTGTTAAATTCTCTAATTTATAAATCGTAAGTATGATTGAAAATCTGAGAGTACTGTTGAATTTGTGGGGATGTTTTTCTCCTATTAAAAGCCTAACCTCGGCCGACACGGGTCAAGGGTGACTGTTAATAATTTTTGAGCTTTTTTAATGTACATTCAGTAAATGGGTGGGCGACGTTTTCTATAATTTGAACCGGTGCATGGATTAAATATTTGAGGGCACCGTTGAATTCACATTACTGAGATTCTCTTAAGAGTAGCATTACATCAACCACAATATGTCGGGAGAAAAAGTTAAATTTTTGGACATTATAGAAAAATAATAAAATAACTTCACAAGTTATGTTATTTCTTTTTCTCTAGAAGATGAGTGGTGGTGATGGGGATCGGTGACATGTCAACCCAATTAATGACATTACTCTCCTTCATTTATAACTGCACTGTTGGGGAATTAATATTTTCATTCATTAAATGACCCTCATTAATTCCTCAGTGAATTACTCACCTTTTCCCCCTCAATTAAGTGAGGCTCAGGGTGGTGTTTTGGCACAGCTTCTATAAGAAAGGAATCTCTTGCGAAGTGACATGACGTCTTCCACCAACAGTGGATGGAAGCTTGAGAAGCAGCAATCTGGGATCAACGAAGGTTGATGACCTCACTCCAATAGGGACTCTCCTTCTAGCAATGACCCTGATACCTATGATGGTTCACGAGGTTGGGGTTGTCATTTAATTCAATATTTTTCCCACATTTATTCTCCTCATTCATGACTTTTCGGGTGATTGATGCGGGGTATTTGAATGGGGTTTATCATTATTTTCAATGTGGTGTATAATTTACCCCCACTTGTTATGATGCTAACATGAAGGGCGTGGGCCAAAGTAACAAGGCATGGACCCTCCTCCACTTGTTTTTTCATTGAGTTCTTTGGAGGCGGGTTGTCCAACTTGAGAAACTATAAAATCAAGTGCCGCACAATGACAGCGGAATCCCAAGAAGACTATAGGCATGTCCAGAAGGAAGAACGGACCACCGGAGCTCACCCGGTACCCTACGGAAGAAGTGTTGGCACGATAGCACCAGTGACTGGTGCCGAAGGACGAGGGTGGCAGATGAGGGAGGAGACCGAAAACTACTAGCTGCGGTGGATGAGTGGCACCGACCAATGTAGCGATGGTCAAACAGGTGGTCGGTAGCAGCCGACTACATAGGGGGAGGCGGCACCTCATCACGCACTGCGCTAAAAGGAGTCATTGCTCAAAGCCATGGTGATTTGTGGGGACCTTCTCCCTATGAGTCCCATGGGTGACAAGGGGGTACTACCTGACACCACCAATAAAGGAGCCAAACGACTCTTTTGAGTTGTCCGGGAGCAGCGGATTGCGCAACCCCGCACGGGTCGTGCCACCCAGCGAGTCGGACCGCCTGGTAGGCCAGGCCGGTCATCGACCTAACGAGCTGAGCCCTCCGTGGCCCCGCCCCACCAAGTCGGGTCAGTCCCAGATGGGTTTGGGTCGACGCAGACCGGTTCGGGTTTGCCCATGTCAGGTCAGACCAAACCCGGACCCCTCTCGGGCCCAGTTACGCTTAAAAGGTCGTATCATGCGAACCAGATGTCTGTTTGATGAACCGTCTATGACACTAGGATCCTTGGAGCGAGATGGTCTTTTTTAGATACTCTATGTTACTTTAAGATAATGATGGAGTTTTTCTAGGTTGGATCAAACCTGAATCAAACATGGCCCTCGGCACTAAAATGCCTATAGCTTACAGAATGAGTGTCCAGTTGTCGTGTCGTCCATTGCGTTGGAACCCTTATGACATGACATATCATCAGGTTACTTCCATATAGAACTTCATGGTGTTTGAGTTATAAACGATAACCAGAGGATCAGAACCAGGGTGTTTCTTATAGTGAGAGTTAGGATAGATAATCCCTTGATGACTCAAGGCACATGTATCCCTTACTCTTTTGCTCTGGTAGAGATGGGACTCCCCACATCATGAGTGTGGGTTCATTACCCGCTGATTGGTTTTTCTACTTTTGGAGTTAGTACTCTCCTATTGGACTAGGTTTTGGGTCTTCTATACTTAACGCACATAGAGTCAGGTACTCCCCTATCAGGTTGGGTGCGGGTGCACTATGTTAGGAGTAGGTACTCCCCTGTCAACCCAGGGTGCGGTTCCTCCTTATTCTGTGATACAATTGAGTCGGTACGCCCTTACCGAGCCAGGGTGGGGGTCTTCTAGCCCTAGGTCTTTACTCCCCTAACGTACTAGGGTTCGTGTCACCCATATAAAACAAACTACCATAGTTTTACTCCCTTACCACGTAGGGTGTCGGTCCTCACACATATAGTCGGTTCTGCCCTACCAAACCAGGGTGCAGTTCCCCTAGCCTGGGGTTGATATTCCCCTGACGTACTAGGGAATTAGTCCCCCACAGCGAAAAAACAACCATATTTTTACTCCCCTACCGAGTAGGGTGCGGGTCCTCACTTATAGAGTCGGTACTCCCCTACCATGGCAAGGTGCGGTTCGTCTAGCCTAAGCTCGGTACACTCCTGACGTACTAGGGTCTGGGTCCCCCACAACAATCAAACTACCAGAGTTTTACTCCCCTACCGGGTAGGGTTCGAGTCCTAATATATGGATTATTACTCTCTCATCTCCGAGTAGTGAGGGGAGAGGGTACTTCAGGGGAGTTGGAGGTCCCTCGATTGCAGGACACTGTGTTGAGAAGTGGTCCTCTTCACTTGGTTTCCGTTGGTCTTTCCTTAGCCATAAGAATGTGACTGTAAGACCTCTAGTGCTGGGCATTAGAGGCAGTTATAGCATAATTTTCCTGATGGAGAATGTTCTTTCAAACATTCCATTAGAAATGGTTGAGTTATACCTAATGGAGTACATCTCTCAGAAGGGTACCATCAAAGATGTCCTGTTCATGGAGCACGTACTCCGGATTCTTGAGTTATGCTTTGACCCATCTATGGGAATCCTAGAAATGGCTTGAGGTCGGGGCTTTATGTATCTTTTTGGATGATATTAGTATATATGGTTTGATTTGATTCTTTTGATTTGTGTTTAGTGATTGAGATCATTTTTTTTAGTTTTCCTTTGTGGAATTCTGGGAGACCTTAAGGGGTATCGAGGTCCCTACTGGGTATTATTATACTCACACCTACATGGGATTTGGCCGCAAATTGTTGTCTCTTATACAGATGATGGTAAACCTTGATTGATACTTTGGGAGCAATGACATGATGTGATTGGAGGTGACCGGTGGACAAAGAGAGTTGTGTAATGAGCTATACCTACCCTTCAGGTAGGATCCTTGGCGGACGACCTCATGAGCTCTTTTCCTTTTTGTTGTATTTCTATTTCAGTTGGGCTCATATTCTGGCCCCTTACATTCTATACATATCCTTACACTCATTTTTTGTATCTAGTGTGGTTGCAACTTACTATTCCATTGTGTTTTACTTGCATGTTTGTGTGTGTACAGGTTTTGAGGCAATGCCTTCTAATTTTGGGGAAATTCCTTTCCGATGCTAGTCCCCAACCCCAGGAAATTGGAAGTTGGGCTTGGAGTAGTCACTGCATGGGCCCTAGGATATGGGTCGTGACAATTTGATTTCAGATGATTCGGTTCTACCGAAGAACTAGGACTCTGATATTTCCAATGGATAAATAGTGTTAAGTGTTTTGAGTGTGTTTTTCAGTTCAAGAAGTACAATGTTGGTGTATTGGCCAACGCTTCCATACCCCAGGACACTGAATTATGATTTCCAAATCAGGGCATGAAAACACTGATTTCATGTGTTTTGTAAATGTCTTTCTTTTGATCTCTTTTGAGTCAGCTCCCAAGGTTTAACTTATTGATCATGGTTCATCTAGATTCTCTTTCAAGATGGCTCCACAAAGATCGCCGATATGGATTTTAATGTGTGACCATGCAGATGGTCCATAGTGTGTTGATGCTTCAGTGCAAAGACTATTTTCCGATATAGGTACCTTCAGGCGGTGTCCCAGCGACACCACTGCCAGTTGGTCAGCATTTACTATCAGCGCTGCCGGTAGAGGACACTTATAGGCTTAGTGACATACACAAGTTTCAGTGACAGATACCCCTAAGGATCTGGAGAGATCCTAAAACACAGGATGATAAGAACTGGCTTGAGTTGTTGACTGAGTTTCCATATATCCAAGGAAACATTAGATCATCTGGTGGTCCTAGCAGTGAGCATTCAATATGGCTCAGTCGGGTGATGACATGGTTTAGATTACCCCTTTCGTATGATGAGGTGACTTCTTCCATGGACAGATATTGTGAACCTTCCTTGGGGAAGGAGGACTATTTCCATAAAATGCTAAGGGGTATGTGTTCCCAAGAGATTCTACAACTTCGGCAGGATGACATGTCGGTATATGAGAATTCATCAAGGTGTACCGACTATTCTAAGTACTCGATGAATACAATACGACCAGTGCTTCACGGATCAGACCTCTAAGTGAGATGTTTTTAGGGACATCCAAGCTAGAAATATTTCTCTATGAATTCTTGCTTATGTTAGTGTGAAAGAGAGAACCTTTTTGGTTGAAAATTATTTGGCTGAGCAGATACAGCCAATGAATGTCAACAGTGGGAAAGGAGGAAACCGACGTCAGTCTTGGAGACTTGGATGTTTAAAAATGTTTCGGGATGTGGAAGTGATAGGGATAGATGAATCTTTAGAGCCGAAGATGAGGAAGATGAGCTAGGAGATCATCAGGAAGTGGTATACATTTTTACATGTTACTACCACCACCCAAATGTGGTCCCCACTAGGCTCAGGGAGCTGGAGGAAAGGGGAAGGGAGTAGCTGCATGTGGTCAAGGAGTGTGACCTAAGGGCTCCAGGAATGTGTTAAGGTATGATATGTGTCTACTACTAGATATCGTATTAATAGACATTGGTGTTAATCATTCCTTCTTGTTATGAATCTTGTTCGAGACCTATAGTTTTAGGTTAAACCATTGAATTGACCCTTATGTCTGGAGATACCTTTGGGAAGAGACTTTATAATCACACTTATGCTGACGGTGTGATCTGACCCTTGAGGCAAGGAATTTGGTTGGAACCTCTTGGTGGCAGCATCATGGCCTTAAGATGTTAGATGGGGTATGGAATTAACATCCATAGTTCATACTTATATTTAATGTTTTAGAAAAAAGAATGTGGTACATATACAAATTTTAAATGGGGTTTTCCTTGGTTGGAGAAAAACGAAACTCAGGCAGCACGGGATAAACTCATGCATAAGAGGGTGTTGCTGATCACTCTTGAGTCGGTCATCCTTACCCTCGTGGTGGAATGTGTTTTGAGTTTTCAGTTCCCAATAGTAGTGGTCTTGTGCAGGATCATCTTTTCAAAATATGTTTCTACGATTACATCCCCATAGGGAGAGGGACTACTGAATTGTCTTGTAACTACTGATGGAACTGATATCTACAACTTCATATCAGATGGATCCCACAGAGCTCCGGGAGTTGAGATTTTAGATGGGGGACGTGGTTGTAGATGCACTCAGTAGGAGGCCTAGTTTATATCAATTGAGTGAGGAGTCAGAGGAGCTAGACATGTTATAGTAACCCTTTGTGGATAGTGATGGAGTAGCTTACCTCCAGTCTATATCTATCACTCCCCCACACCATCAGTAATTTCTGGAGGCACAACTTAGGGATGTGAACTGCGAGGCCCGACGTACTCAGATATCCTCAGGACAGGCTTCTCTGAAGGTGGGGAGAACATCATCCTTTTCATTGGATGCACTATTATACCAGTGACGCTACCAAAGGAGGTGTTGGGGGAATTCCATACATCCCCATTTAGCGGTACATCCTAGTGTGTAAAAGATGTACCAAGACCTTCGGCATCAATGGCTAGGGATGAAGACTATACAGAGATGGTAGAAGTATTATACCGACAGGAGATGAAGAACCTTATTGTTCAAGTAGGGAGAACATGTGTTCCTATGGGTCTCACCCCGATTAGTATTTTAGAGATTTGGATGAGGTAGAATGATATCTCTGAGGTTCATCAGAACTCTCCAATTTCTCAGCAGAGTGGGAAAGGTATCATACCGTCTATCTCTTCCCCCATAAATTCACTAGGTGTATAATGTTTTCCCTATGTCACATCTATGGATATTCATTCATAATCAATCGCACGTTATCGACTAGGGTGAGTTAGACTTTGATGATGGAGCGACTTTTACAGAGTTTCCAGTGGAGATAGAGGATAGACATGATAGATTCTTTTGTAGATGAGGGATTTATCTGGTGCAAGTTTGGTGGTAGCACAGGAACCTCCATGAGGGCACATGGGAGTAGGAGGCTCAGATTCATGCTCAGTACCCTCATTTCTTTGGTTTGCCTTTTTTGGATTTTGAGGAAGTAAAGCCCTATGGTGGGGAGAATGTTTTGTCCCATAACATCAATATACTTTTTTTAAATATATATAATTATTTCAAGACCTCGAAATCTAACAATACGTAATTCTGAGGCCCGAAGTACCCATAATGATCCGTTGAAAGTTGTTGTGTTTAAAATAGCACACATGAGTGGTTTTTTTGAAAAGTAGAATAACTCTTAAACGGGTTCCTAGATCTAAAATATGAGGGCATCGTTGCATTCAGGATGGCGTGTTTACCCAAGGCATGACTTAATATTACTCGGCATAGGCCTCTAGTGAGAAAACCCAAAAATTCCATAACGGTAAATAAAACAATAAAATTATTTTATTTAATTATTAAAATGCCTATACCATATGAACAGTGACTCAGATTTAAAATATGATACCACCGATGAACTTGTGAGGGTATTCTATCCTTAGGAAGACCCTAACAGTGGCCGGTGCGGCCCAATAGTGGAAGTTAGTTTTTGGCCGTAAATGAAATAATTAAGAAATATTTATTTTATTGTTAAATTTATAACTTCTAAACCATAACTCAAATTGAAAATATGAGAGTACAGTTGGATTCATGGGGAAATATTTCTCTTAGGTAAAGCCTAACCTCACCCAGCATTGGTCTAGGGTGAATGTTAATAATTTTTTATCATTTTTTGAGGTACGTTCAGTAAACATTTGGGAGGCCTTTTCTATGTTTTTTAATACTGATCTGATTAAAAATATGATGGAACCATTAAATCTGAAGTGAAGGGATTCCCTGAAGGGAATCTTCACCTCAACAGAAGTAGGTAAAGAGAAAAAGTTAAATTTTTGGGCGTTATAGGAAAATAATAAAATAAAATAACAAATTATTTTAGTTCTTTTTCTCCTACGGATGAGCGACAGTTGTGGGAACCGGTGACTTATCAAGCCAATTACTGGCTTCAATCTATTTTATTTGTAACTGCACCATTGATGAATTTATAGGTTCATTCATTAAATTAACCTCATTAATTTCATGGTGTGTTACTCACCTTTACCCTTTCGATATAATTGGGGATCAAGGTGGAGTTTTGGAAAGACTTCACCGAGCAAGGAACCTCAGGAAAAGTGACACCAGGTATTCCACCAACGGTGGAAGGGAGCTTGGGTGGTGATGATATGGGATCAACAAAAACTAACTACCTCACTTCAATGGGGACACTCCTTCTTCCAATGACCACAATACATCTGACGGTTCATGATGTAGGGGTTGTCATTTAACTCATGATTTTTCCCATGTTTTTTCTTCTCATTAATGAATTATCGGGTGGTTGTTGTGGGAGATTTGAATGGGTTTTATCATTATTTTTATTGTGATGTATAATTTACCCCAAATTGTTATGATTCTAACACGGAGGGCACGAGACAAACAAACATGGCCTGAACGCTCTGCCACTTTTTTTCATTGCGTTCTTCAGAGGTGGGTGGTTTCAACTTGAAGGAACCTTGAAACCGAGAGGTGCACTATAATGGAAACATCCTGAGAGGATCGTAGGTGTGTCCTGAAGGAAGAATGGTCCACCAGAGCACACTTGGTGGCCTACAGAAGAAGCGCTGACGCGACACCGGTGTCGATACACCAGCAACCGGCGCCTGCGGGCAAGGGTTGTGGTTTGAAACCACCGGCTGCTATGGAAGAGTGGCGTCGCTCGGTGCCATGGTGGTTGGGCGAGTAGCCTGGAGTGATAGGTCACTAAGGTGGAGGCAGCGCACTATCACGCATCGTGATGAAGGGAGCAGCGGCAATGTGGGGGACCCGCACTCTATGGGTCTCGTGGGTGATGAGGCGTAACCACCTAGAACCGCTAATAAATGAGTTGAACACCTCCTTTGAGCCATTTGGGAGTAGTGGACCACATGACCCCGCATGGGTTGCACCATCTAGCAGGTCGGGCCATTCCACTACCCATCCCAACTGGGCCAGCCCAGGCTGTTTCGGGCTGGGCCGGTTCAGACATGGACTGGGTCGTGTTAAACCAGACAGGGTCGGCCCAACTGGGACAGACCGTACATGGACCCCTCTTGGGCCCAGTTACGCTTAAAAGGTCCTATCTTACAAACCACGCGTCTGTTTTACAAACCATCTACGGTGATGGGATCCTTGGAGTGAGACGGTCCTTTTAAGATACTCCACGTGAATTTAAGATAATTTTGGAGTTTGTTTGGGTGTGATTGTACCTAAATCCAACAAGTCCCACAAGAACTAAAATGCCTATAGCTTACATACCATGTGTCCAATTGACGCGCCTTCTGTTGCATTAGAAACCTTATGACATAACAGATCATTATGTTACTTCCTTGTGGTTCTTCATGGAAGTTGAGGTATTAATGATAACTGGAGGATCAGAACCATGGTGTTTCTTATAGATAGAGTTAGTATGGCTACTCCCTTGATGACTTAAGGAGTGGGTATCCCTTAATCCTCCGCTCTGGTAGAGACGGGACTCCCCACGTCCTGAGTGCATGTTTGTTTCCCTCTGATTAGTTTTTATATCTTTAAAGTTGGCTCTCCCCTACTGGACTAGGGAGAAGGTCCTCCATACATAACGCACATAGAGTCAGTTACTCCCCAACCAGGTAGGTTGTGGGTCCTCTATGTTAGGATTAGGTACTCCCCTATCAACCTAGGGTGCAGGTCCTCCTAATGCAGTGCTACAGCAGAGTTGGTACTCCCCTGCCGAGCCTGGGTGCAGGTCTTCTATCTTGGGTTCAGTACTCCCCTAACATACTAGGTAACGGGTCCCACATATGGAAAAAAATACCAGAGTTGTACTCCCCTACTGGGTAGGGTGCGGGTACTCAAACATAGAGTCGATACTCCCCTACCGAGCCAGGGTGTGGGTCCTCTAGCCTCTGGTCAGTACTCCCCTGACGTACTAGGGCGTGTGTCCCCCACAGCAAACCAACTACCAGAGTTTTACTCCCCTACTGGGTAGGGTGTGGGTCCTTACTTTTAGAGTCAGTACTCCCCTACTGTTCCAAGGTGTGTGTCCTGTTACCTGGGTTCAGTACTCCACCGACGTACTAGGGAACGATTCCCCCATAGAAAACAAACTACCAGAGTTGTACTCTCATTTCATGTATTGTGTGGGTCCCTATATATGGAGTAATACTCAACTGTCCTTGAGTAGATATGGGGAGTGGGTCTTTCAGGGGAATTGTAACTCCCTCGACTACAGGATACAGTGTTGAGGAGTGGGCCTCTTCAGTTGGTTACCCTTGGTCTTGACTTGGGTGCCAGACTGTGACTGTGAGACCACTAGTATCAGGCACTAGAGGGAGTTCTAGTAGAATGTTCCCGATGGAGAACGTCTTTTCATACATTCCATTAGGAATGGTTGAGTTGTATCTGATAGATTACATCCCTCAGACGGGTGCCATCAGGGATGGCAAGTTCATTGAGTGTGTACTCCTGATCCTTGAGTTACACTTTGAGCCATCTTCGGAAATCCTAGAATTAGCATGAGGTCAGGGCCTTATGATTCTCTGTGGATGAGACGATTATATATGGATTGAGCTGAGACTTTTTCATTGTGCTTTTTTATTGAGATCATGCTTTGTGGTTTTCCTTTGTGGAATTCTGAGAGACCTTCGGGGGTCTCAGTGTACCTAGAGGGTATGTTATACTCACCCCTGCATGGGATTCGTCCGCATCTTGTTGTTTCTTGTGAAGATGAAACACAACCTTGACTGAGAAATGCGGATCAAGGACATGACGTGGTTGGAGGCGACTGGTGGATGAGGACATCCGCATGATGAGTTGTACCAACACTTTAGGTTGGATCCTTGACGGACAACCTCAGGAGATGTTTTCCTATTTGTTGTATTTTTATTTCTGTTGGGCTTGTATTCGAGCCCCTTACTTTCTGTATTTATCCTTACACTCAATTATGGTATCTAGAGTGATTTCACCTTACTCTTCTGTTGTGTTGAACTTGAATGTGTGTGTGTGTGTACAGGTTTTTGAGGAAATTACTTCCCATTTTTGGGGAATTTTTATCCGATGCTAGTCGCCCAACCCTGGCCTTTGGAAGGTGGGCTTGGGGTAGTCACGACACGGGCCCCGGGGGACGGGTCATGCCGATAAATTTTAAAACTATATAAAAACATATTTACACTCATTAAATTAGTAATTAATAATAAATAAAATTAAGAACACTTAATATTGAAATCAATTTTAGTCTACAAATGATTAATTCTACATTTAAAATATTTTAATTTCAAAGTGATCTTTCACTTATTTAGAAATTTAATGGTGTCATATAGAGAAAAAATTTTATCTCATAACATCAATATTTGATATGAGGGGATACCTTATATTTATAATAATTTATAAAATATTTGGATAAAAAACATATTATGAAGGTAAAAACCCAAACATGTAAAATGTAAAAATAGTGTTAAAAGTTTTTAAAAATTTTAAAATATGTGTGAAAATGAATGGTAGAGTATTTATCCTAATTATATAACCCAAACCTTTGTAAATTACTAATTTTTGAGCCATTGAATCTTGAATAGTTTCATACCATCATTGAAAAATTAAATGGTATTTACAAAAATATTATTTTCTTCACATATAAATGGATATCACCTCTACTCCATATATCTATTGATTCTTATGATTTAGATCAACCAAAAATATACCCTAGTCTCTTGTAAACTCTCTACTAATTTTATAGAATCCTTATTCTTACCAAAATTCCAATATATTAAAACATAATGTGTAACCCAATAATGAACATAAAATGGGTGAGATAATGTTTTCAAGGAATATCCATTTTATACCTTCCTCTAAAACTAAACAAAAAATAACCAAATCCTCATGTGTATGTGTGGACTACCACCTCCATGAAAAGTGTTTTCTAGTAATCATGACCTCCTTAAGAGGATTTATAAAAATACATTATTAATGAAAAAATTATATTTCATGAAAAGTCTAAGATTATGAAATTATAATTATTTTATTTTTCTACCTCTAATTATATATAAAATTAAAGTGTTGTTTTTGTGTATGTGTATACTTATACCTCAACAAAACACCATATTTCGTTTTCCAAAACATCAATACATGGATGACATAAACTAAATTTAATTTTTAAAAATGATTTTATAAAACTATTAATATTCTAGAAAGAAAAAATTGTCCATTTTATAAGTCATATTAATAATAGACGATCATAATAAACATAACCATCTAAATAGAACATATCAAGGATCATTTCCTAATTTTAGTATATTTTGATAAAATATAAGAAGAAATATAAATTTGGTGCTAATAGAATAATAAAATAAATAAAACTCTAAAATTTTGGATATTATTAAACCATTTTAGTACACATTTTACTAAGGATGGTATACCATGGATGTTTCAACGAAATCAACCAATAAACCTTAAGTAACTAACATAAGTAGAAAATATTTGAAAAATAAATAATGTATGAAAATAAATGGATCATATTACATTATATATAAATATTTTTCTAAGATTTATTTACAATCTTATTTTTATAATTTATGATTTTTGGAAAACATGCAGAATGAATCAAGACCTATGGTTAGTGTTTATGTATATAAGTTTTTCTTCAAAAAATATCTATTTTATTAATATTATTTCAACATTTTGGGATGAAAATATTTCCCTTGGATGCCATTTTATCATAATTTTCTTGAAATATTTTGGATTTACTAATCCATATCATAATATAGCATTATGGGTTTTCAATTTAAAAGATAATGAACTTTTACATGGTTTCCCAACTCATGTTTCTTTATATTTGGGTCTTTAAATATCATTATTGGCTACTATTTTATATTTACCATTATTATATAATTTCTATATTCTACAAGAGAAAACATTTTTTATGTTTTTAGTTGAGTTTTATTGATGAAATTTACCACCGTTTTATTTCATCCAAATAGTTTTAAGATTTTTATGATCAATAGTCAACTTTTCAAATGTAATTTTTTCTATATACCCATATTTTACATCCCATATTATGTTCTAAAATATTTTTTTAGAACCCAAATATACATTATCTATAGTAATAAACATATTTATTATTAAAAAAATTCACAAATTTGTTTTATTATCTTTTTTAATCATGTGGGTTTTATGAAATCCATTTTAAAATGTGAAATTGATCTTTGGAATTACCCTATTTACGTTTGGGTCACAAATTCCATTTATTCATCTCTATTTACTAATATTTTATTATAACTTCTTACGTCCATATTTTTTACATAGAATCCTTATATATATATAATGATATTATATTACCTTTCTATATTACGACTAAATTTTTTTTGATTTCCATTCGTAATACCTAAGTTTAAGTAAAATTGATTTAAAGGAACTTCCCTATGCAATATTTTATATCAAGTAAAAACCCCATAAAATTATTTTAACCATTAATATATTTTGAAATGCCACATTATTTTATGGAAAATCATATTGGTTTGGTTCTGGTCTAAATGGAAATAATATGGTATTTTTTTATTCAAAATCCCATTACCCATTTCATAAAGTGTCACCTAATATGCTCATTTTTTCATACTTCTCCAATATGCCTCCTAAATATTTCTATATTGGATCTCAATATTCAATATCTATGATTCATATATAAAATATGAACAATCAAAATGATTTAAATAATTTTTCTATTGGTAATACTTATGATATATCATTTAGTTATTATTTGAGAAAAAAATATAAAACCAACTTATTTCTCATGGGTTTTATCAGGAACATAATATATGAATGGAATATTTTACTCTCACGGAATACATCTTCATGTGTATGTTATGTATTAGAAATGATCACCTTGAAATCATAACAATGAATTGGGAATCATTTTAATGACATGAGATAAATTGAAAAGCATTAGGGAATGAACCTAATCAACCATCAGACTCTATCTACAATGTTTATGGGAATTTAAATTAAACCTAATCCCACATGGGACTCTATATACTATAATTATGGGAATAATGGTTGAATCTAAACAACCATGGGACTCTATCCACAGTGATATAATGGTCTTGTTAGTGATATTTCACTTATACTTATATTCTCATTTTCTATGTTGTTACTATATACATATGATTCCATGAAATTATTATATCATTATATTATTACTTGTTTTAATGATTATGATCATTCTATTTATAATAGCATGTTATTCAACATATCATATATGTGTTGTCTCACAATCATTCTTTACTATTATTATTCCCATACTAGGGTTTCTAGATCATCATTTTCCATTATATACAACACTTATTATATTATATTACTTTTAAAAATATTTTTATCTCTATATCATATTTTTTCATAAGATTATTATTTAACCTCTTGAGAAATACTGATAAGTTTTCCATTAATAACCATTTTATCTCACACATTTCTTATATTTCTACTCCCCATGATATAAATATGTGTATTAATTATAAGATATATATATGGGATTCTAGAGTAGATTTGTTATAGTGTAATGATAAATAGTCCTAAAAAATAAGTTCTTATGTATTTTTTCACATGGGTTATATTACTTTATATCAAAGATAGTATTTAAAGACCCTGTTTTTAGAATTAAACCATGTAGTGTTGGTCTAGGTTCCCTAAATTGGTATCAAAGTAGGGTTTAATTATTTTTTAGGATTATTTTACTTTTTTTGAGGAATGAGATATAAAACATTTAGAGAAACCCCTAGGGATAAGTATAAGGGATATGAATAAGTGGAGGATAACATCTTGGAATTTTGTTTTTGTTTCGAGTATATGGTTTTCCAAAAAAATACATCTATACAAAGATATAGAAATGTGTGTGTATATTTGGAACCAATGCACGTCATGGTAATCACTTTGAAAAAATGATGGATGAGTGCTAAAATAATATTCACTTAGTGTTGGAAGAGTGGTCCTAAGACTACACACTTGTATAGAAACTCCCTAATGATATTATTTAATCAATCATATTCTATTTAGGGTCCATTATGAAGGATTTATTATATAAAGGAATTAGGTTAATAAGTATGAGAGAACCCAACCTAAAGAAACCCAAATTAAACCAAGTGTTATTTAGGATTATTTGAAATATAATGTGACAGATTTTAAGAAATTTTGATGTATGATTTTTCAGAATATCATTTCTGATTATTCTATTTTAATGTTAATTATTTTTAAGTCACGATAACCCCTATTTTTTAGTAACAACTGATTCCTAATGGAACAAAGTTAAAAATAGATGTCATGGAAAATTCATGAATATTCACGATGATCATCCTAATATAATAATCGTTAGTGTGAAATATCACGTGATTATAGCAAACCAACTATCAATAATTATGGTAAACATCATGAATATATTTGATTTTCTAAACACCACATTTAAATTAAAGATGAAGTCTCATTGAAGTTCTGGTGCTAAAGATAATAAATAAAAGAAGATTAAATTTAATTTATACTAAAAATTAGGGTAGAACCGCACATGGGATTTTCTCAAATTAAATAAAATATGTTTTATATTTATATAACAATTGAATAGAGTAATAAGTATCCAAGTAAATATGATGAAATGTGTCAATATTGTGTAGGGAAAAGGTGTGTTTTTTAGTCTTACCTATGATATTAATATAGATACCTAATTTAAAATTATATATTGACTAATTCATCTATTTTATCTATACTTAACTATTTTCTCATATATGTGATATTAAAAATTTTGGGGATGAAATATGTATAATGGGGTAGAATATGACACCCTGAGGGTTCAAAATTTTTTTTCCATTAAATAATCATTGTATTGGTTGTTTGTTTCACAGGAATCATAGAACTAAAAATATGTTTTAAATATTTTTTTTGTATTATTAATAAAACTTAATAATATAAAACCTCTTATGAATAAAAATATTATAATCTATTATAAATTCATACAAAATGTAATTTATAACACTTAATGATATAAACATTAATTTTTAAATACATGAATTTTTCCTTGCGTAGAGAATTTTAATTTAAAAAAATTATAATTTTAAATAATTTCATCTTTTAATTCATCATAATGAATTTATCTTAGGGTTAATTTGAGATATCTTTTTAAATATCATTCATTTTTTAGGTTAATGGTGAAATTTTTGAATTTTACTAATATCGTCAATTTTGTGGCATTATCCTAAAACAAAAATGACATAAAAACTTTTGAAACATTATTCTCAATAAAAACATATATTTATAATGTAAAATTATTAATTAAAAAATTATATTTTGAAAATATAAAACCATGATTAATTTTTTTGAAAATTATGTAATATTTTACTCGGAAGACTATTTTTATTCACTTATATTAAAAATTAATTTTTCTCACTTATATAAATTAAATCAAAAAATTAGATATTATATTTTATATAAATATTTTTAAAGTAATTAATAAGTTAAATTTCATTTTCATTTATAAAAATAATATTAATAGGAATATAGTTAATTACTCTGATAACGGTAAAACTGTTATATTAAAAGAATTGTTTTTAAACATTGTATAATCTCTATCCCCAAAATAAATTATTATCTTCTCAAAAATTAATTTAATATAAATTAAAAAATATATAAATTTTCTAAAAATCAATAAATTTTCTATTAAATACTAAATTATATTAGGAACACTTAATGGTAAAACCAATTTTTTTTATACAATGTAGTATTTCTATATTTTAATTGTGTTGAATTAAAATTTAATTTTATCTTATTTATAAATTTAATTTGATTATATTTTCAAAAGATTAATTTTTAGAATAAGGAAAAACTAATGATGGTCTACATTATATTTAAAATTAAATATACATTACTTGGGTAAAAAATAATTACCAAGGTAAAAAAAAATATATCAAAGGTGAAATTCAAGTGTCATCTAACAGGAAACATGTTTATTAAATGTATAAAAACGAATGGTGAGGCCTATAATGACCTTATTTCACCATGAAATTCATTATTTTCCACCTTTGGGGCCATTGAACCATGAATAGTGTCCTTCCATCATAGAAAAAGTAATGGGTATTTAGAAAAATGCAATTTTCCTCACATATAAATATAGATCACCTCCAACCCATTTCTCCACTCATCCTAAAGATTTATATCAATAATAACTCAAAACTATTATCTTATAAAATATCTACTCGTGTCCTATAATTCTTCTTATTTCAATAATACCATGCTAAGGATCCATAATGTGTTTCATGAGAAAGAATATCTATTCCGTGTCATAATGTTTACAACTGAGCTCTCTAAATTAGTTTTATCATCTACCCCTAACAACATATTTTATCCCCCAATGTATTAAAATATAATTATTAAAAATATTCTTATTTTTTATTATACTAGTGTACTATAAATTTTCTACCATTATCTAAAACCATTTGAAAAATGAAGTCATCATTACACTTACGTGCAGACTACCTCCTCCATCAATGACATGTTCTATTTTTCATAACATCCAAACAAAGATATTAATAATGTGTTATTTAATGAAACTAATATAATATTTATTGAATGATTAATTTTCTTTAAATATAAGTTTTTTATTTTTATACCTCATCCTAAACATTAAAAAATTATAGTGTCGTCTTTGTGTACATAGAAACTACAACCTACACAAAACGACACATTCCTTTTATTACATTACTTCTTTAAAAGTATGAATTTAAAATTGTATTTAATCGGTAAAAATAATATTTATTTCATTTTTTATTTTCTATACTGATAATATTAGACATTTTATTTTGGCTATTAACACAAAATGTTCATTTCAAACTTAACCACCTAAAATGAAAAAATCAAGGAACTATTCTTAACTTGAGTCCATTTTGGGAAAACGTAATAAAATATATAAATAATGTGATAATGGAATAATAAAATACATAAGACAATAAAATTATGGATATTATGAATATATTATATAACACAATTTACTACATTCCATATACTGAGTATGTTTCAAAAAAGTCGACTGAACCACCTTAAGTAAAAACTATAAGAGAAAAATATTTCTTAAATAAATAACATATAATGAAAAATAATCCATAGAGAAGGTAATATGGAGGGAAAATGTTATTTATAATTTATTTAGGAAACATAATTTTATTTTCATCTTTTTAGGCACACATGTAGATTGAATTAGGACCTTGGGATAAGGTTTCTTCATCCCAATTCTGATTCGTTGATATATGATTTATATACACCACTCAATTTTTTGTGATTTAATTATTTTCCACAGATTTATTTTTATCATAATTTTAATGAAATATATGTGATTTTATAATCCATCTCATGTTCAACCATTATGGGTTTTTTATTTTAATGATAACAATATCATAAGTGATTTGTTGACTTATTTTTCTATCTATTTTGTTCTTGAGGCACATTATTAAACAATATTTTATAATTTCTTTTATTCTAAAATTTTTATATGATACATGATGATTTTTTTGTGGAAATAATTTGATTTAAAAACTTCTCCTTTGGTTGAATTCTTCTAATATGTTCTGTTATTGTTAGGAGAAATAGTCATCATTTCTATTTCATTTTTCGCATCCATGTCTATATTTTACCTTTTCTTCTAATGTACTCATTTCTTATTTTCAAAACCAAATATGTTTTAGCTCATATCAACCACATATTTATTCTTTACATTTTTTTAAAATAACAATTTTTTTTATCATTTTTAGCATTGTGGATTTAAAAAAATTCATTTTAAATCATAAAAAGGGATCTTTTAAACCACCCTCGCTACTTTTAGATCTCACATTCTATTTTTCATTTATCCCTTTTTACCTTATCTTATTCTTATTTATTCCATTCACATTTGTTATATATATTACATAAATAAATTTTGAGTTTACTTTACATTTATTTGTTATAGATAATTCATTTTTAATGCTCCCTTTACAATTCAAACATTAAAATAAATCCAATTTAAGAGAACGATCTTATGCCTTATTTAATTTCAAGTACCACCGCCATTATAGGTTTTAACCATGAATTAAATTTTAACACCCTATTTATTTTATATAGAACCCTATTTTTTCAATTCTTTTCATAAGGAAAATAATAAGGTATTTTCTTCTTGAAAATAATATTTACACATTTCATAAAGCATCACCTAAGTAGGTCATTTATATTATTAATTCCCCAATATTTCCAATGAGATTTTTTACATTGTAATGAAATTTTCATGAACTATGATTATTATTTCCAATTATTGAAAAACATATTATTTAATTCCATATCTTTTTGAAATATTTATCATATAGCCTTTATTTATGATTTGATACAATATTATGAAAATCACTTCCTTCTCATGGATTTATTAGGAATATGATTTATTTATGGATTACATTCCACATGTGGAACACATATGCATGTTCATTTTATGAATATAATGTTTGTAACATAATAGAATACTAATTAATTGGGTAATTTTAATTTCTCATTAGAGAATATGAAAGGGATTAGTGTGTGAACCCAATCCACTATCAGACTCAAACTTGTATGTTTATGTGAATGGGGTTAAAGTCAATACACCAAGGAACATTATTGCCTCTTTTTAAGGAAACAGATAATGAAACAAATCCACTATAGGAATTTATAAATTTTTATATGATATCCACGGTAGTGATCCTTCAATTATGATTATAATGTCTTGTTCTATGTTTTTTCATATATTTATGATTCCAATAACATGTGGTATCATTCTTTTACTCAATGTTTCTATCATTATGGTCATTATATTAATAAGTAATGTTATGGTTCTTATCTTATAAGTGTTTCATCGCCATAATTATTTTATTTTATTATCTCATTATTTGTATTTATATACCACCCTTTTCCTTTAAGGACAACTATTATTGTTTCATGTTATTTTTAATAAGATATTTATCCCATCATTATGATTTCTCATTTTATTATGATCCAACCCTTGATGACATGTTGATATGCTTTCCATTATTGAGAACGTGAGATTAATATTTTGTTTATTTTTAATTTCTCTACGTTTTTAAAATGATAATAACTTAAAAGAACTCTATAATGGAGTATATTGTGGATCTTTTATGGAGAAATGTTCAGAAGTCTCATAAAATATGTTTCTTCTATAGTGAGTGTTCAAACAATCTGAACCTTCTAAACCTGGTATTTTGAGATTATTATGAGATGTAATTTTTCTAGTAATACAATGATTTGAAATATATGTATGTTTATCATGAGAATTCTCATAATGTAAAAAATCCAAAATTCAAAGAATGTGTTTTAATCCTCAAACCTAGAAGTGAGGGTTTGTGACACCTCATAAAAATTATGGGACAAATGTGCATATTTTAATAAACAAATTTTTTTTATTACCTCATATTTTATATCATAATATTAAATACCATATTTCCTTTAACACATAAATAAACCAGATAATTCATCTCTCAGAGATGAAAAATAAATTTATTTAGTTGTTTGCATCAGCCAAAGTAGAATAAATAGGTTATAAGGATTGGTTTTCTAGCATCACTAAGAGAATACATTAAAAAAATAACAAAAAAAATGAAGTTTATTTATGAAAACCATTATGAAACTTATAGTTTTTCATGTTCATCAGTATAAACTAATTAGACCGAGTGCATATTCATGTGTTCATTCTACCTGTCAATTTAGCAAAAAAATTTGTTATTTGGTTTTTCAATTTATGAATTATATCAAATAGCACTTAAAAACCAAATTCTATCAATGTTAAATCTTATATGTGTATACTTTTGAATTAAAATACATTCTTTTGAAAAAATTATTGAACATTATTTATATTTTTTGTACTATACAGACTATATTAATAAGTCAAAATTAGATGACTAGAAAAATAAATTTAGAGGTGAATATATTAGTTTTTTATATTATAATATTAATATAATAATTAAAATTTTAATTATTTACAAATTATTTAATTTTATTATCCAATAATGTGTGGAATAGTTGAGTATAGAATCTGAATTACGAAATAGATAGCACCAACTTAATTAAAAAAACACACTTAGAATGATATGAAACTATTTTAAAATGACCATTAATAAATTTTTTAGATTATAGGAATAAATAAAGGTTATTATGACAAATGATGTGGTTAGAATAATTAAAACTCCATGTTTTCAATTTAAAAGTGATATTTTAGTTTGAATATTAATCACAATCTCAATTCAATGAAAATCAGGTTACAATGTTAAAACCTCAATGAAAATAACAATTGAAACATTTTTAGCATTTAGGAATGAGCCTATCTTAATTCCATCTCATGGTGTAGTCATAATGAATGAGATCATGTGTTCTCAATTTAAATATAAAACATTAGTTCAAAACATGTGTACATGCTTATTTCAGATAAAACATGAATGAATTTTCATGAAACTCTATGAAAATAATTACGCATTCTATTTTCGTATAAATAAATGAACCATGTACCACTTGAACTCACAATATGGTTGGAATGATACTATATTTTTGATTTTAATAATTAACATGGTATTTAATGCATGACACATAATCAAAACTAATAAAAAAACTTATATTATTATGAATATATATATATATAATCACTCTAATACATTTATAACATATTGTAATAAACAACATCTAATTCCAAATTTTAGAGCTTTTAGAATGACTAAAACACATTTTTTCATTTTAAAAGTGGTTTTTAGTCAAAAATATGCATCACATTTTCAATATCAATAAAAAATGTTTTGAATATCATTAAAATATAAAAAACAACTACTTAAAATTATATCTATTTATAAACAAACCACACATCATTGAAAATAATTTTTACTTATAGTATTTGAAAAAAATTGTTTTTAATATAAATGTCACATTGTAGTTCAAAACATATGTCACATGATTAATTATATGAAAACATGATAGAAATATCATGAAACTCTATGAAAAAGTCAAATGATTCACTTTTTGAATTTAGGAATAAACCACACATCAATATGATATGTGTTATGGTTGAAAATAATGATAATACATACTTTTAATTTAAAATCCCCAAATTAGCTTTAAAAAGTGGCATATGATCAATGTTAGGAAAATAATATTAGAATGTAATGAAACTCTTAATAAATGACAATTGATTAATTTTTGGCATGTAAAAATGGGCATCAAATCATTTTGACTAAGATTTTCATAAACATAACTAAAAATGAACGTTTGAAATTTAAAAGTCACATCTCCATTCAAAATGTTCATCACATGATTACTTATAATAAAATTATATTAGAATGCCATGAAACTCTAGTAGAATTTCCATTGATGATTTTTTTGTGTTTAATCATGAAATTATTACCATTCTAATTTGTGTTCCTCTTGTAATGAATGTGAAAACATGTTTTCGATTAAAAAGTAAAATTTTATTTCAAAACATGTCTCAGATGATCAATCATGGGAAAACATGATCAAAGTATCATGAAACTCTAGTAAAATGACCATATTTTTTTCATTTAGGAATGGGCCCTAAACCATTTCGACTTCTAGTGTGGTTTTAATGACCCTAAATATATATTTTTTCTTTATATGTATTAATGTGAAAGAAAATTGGTATTACATACACAAGAATATGAAAGCAATAATGTATTGTCAAGAAAAAATTCAAAAAAATCACTAATACCTTTTTAATAAGTGGGAATAAAAAAAATTCATTATGACTCATGGTGTGGTTATATAGATTAAAAACATGTGTTTTAAATTTAAAAGTTAAATTTGTGTTCAAATCATGTTTCACATTATCAATTCTCTAAATATATGCTCATAATTTAATGAAACAAAATAAACAAAGAACTGTAATGAATCATTTCTAGGTATTAATGAACAATATTTCATTTTTACTCATGGTGTTCTTGGAATGTATGGATTTTTTTTTTAAATTTAAATGTAAATTGAATCACAAAACATGTTCAACGTGTTTTATTTTAATCAAACATACTCCAAATATCATAAAACATTAGAAAAATGTCCATTAATTCATTTTTAAAATATTTGAATGAGAAGATCATTATTTGAACCCATATTGTGATTAAAATTAATTATCACACATGTTCTACATTTTAAAGTGGAAGTTTAGTTCCAAATTCATTTCATATCATCATTCCAGATAAAACAAAAATGGAATATCATGAAACACTAGTAAAATTAGAAGTGACGCATTTCTATCTTTTAGATATAAAACACATTTTATTTCAACTCCTGGTGAGGCTAAAATGACATAAAGCATGTGTTTTAATTTCAATTTTGTCATTTCAGTTCAAAATATGTGTCACATTCCATGTTAAATGAAAATAAAATCATAATATCATGAAATTCAAGTACAATTATCATTAAATAATATTTTAGAAATGAGATGGACTCAATTCTAAATCATAATGCAATTAGAATGAATGAGAACACATGTTTTCAATTAAAATGTCAAATTTAATTTAAAACATGCATCACAAAATCAATTATTAAAAATTTTAGTATTATTATGAAACACTCTAAAAAATGTTGATGTATTGTGTGATATATGAGCGAATGACATATCATTCCTTCTTGTAGTGTGGTCAGAATGACCTTAAATGTATTTTTTTCATTTCAACCATTTATAAGTAAAAAAATACATGTCAGAAAAAATATAGCAAAAATAATTAGGTGTTCATGAAACTCTATTTCAATATTATAAAGTTAATTATTATATGTAAAAACATATGAAACATATTTCATACTTATGGTGTGGTCATAATGACTTAATACTAACTAATTAAATTTAAAAGTGGATCTTTAGTTCAAAATTTACATAAGTAGATTGATTCTCAATAAAAATGTGTATAATTTTATGAAACACATGAAAAATGATTATTAAAACCTTTGTTACCTGTAGGAATTGTGACGAACTTGCTCGAGGCGTCCTATAACATCACCCATCCCTATTTTCCACTAAGCCCAAAGAGTGATCCAGATCCCCATTTTCTATAAAATAGTGAAATTATATTAGTAATATAAACTTGGTAATGGTTTCACACACATAATAAAATATAATACCAATATAAATACCTATCAAGAACTTGATATGGCCTACTCATAAATTTAAAATCAATGTACATTTGAAATAATATAGAAAAAATAAGTAATTCAAATCCTTAACATTATAAATAAAAAACTATATCAACTAAAAATAAATACAACATCCCCATATATAACAAATCTATCATAAATGGAATCCAATAATAAATACTAATCAAAATGGTTGATTGGAAATCGATCTACAAATAAAACAAAAACCCAAGGTATCACCTAGACATATCAATGAAACCCATGGTCACCTACCAAAACCAAAAATCCATCATGGGATCAAAATTAACTACCATATAAAATAGTAAGCCTTGTAATCTATAAAGAAAAAAGTTACTACATGTTTGAAATCATAATTTTAAAACCCAACCACTGAAAAATATACTTTCATTAAATTTGTATACCAAAATCTGAATAATTATTTTAAAATCCAAGAAATAAAACCCATTACATTTTCCCTCTTTCCCAAAAATCATTTATCCAATATCCTTTAGAAAAATTTACAACTTCACATAAAATGTTAAGCTAAACCAAGATAGACATCAAAATTGAACACATGTAAAATTGGTACCCAGACATAAATAAGGAATAATTAAAGTTTAATACCTAAATAAAGGTTCATTATGAACAAATAAAGTCTAGGAGATAAAAATGATTCATGTAAATAAATCCCCTATACAAAACACAATGGGAGAAATAATAATTGGAAACTCTCTATGATCTGACATTACTAGTATAGGATTTGTAAAATTAGATAATTCACAAGGGGCCTATGTGAAACTTTTACAACAACTTTTCATACACTTTGTTCTCATTATGATCTCCAAAATAACTCATTGGAGGGTGAAACATTCCTAGGGAACTAGATAGTGTTCACACACTAACCTGTCATAGAATAGTACCAAACCTTCTACTTAGCAACATAAGAAATCATCATATCAATCAATGGAGGTGAAAAATAAAAATCATGACATCATAAAGTGGAATAATAAAACACATTAAACTAAAACTCATCTAACCTACTACACCTTTATAACAAACAAACCCTTTCATTTCACCCTTCCCAAATCATCAAAATATAGAAGACCAATTTTAAAAAAACCCCTTGTATAAACTGTGTGGATCATAATAAAAAATATGGGGCTCAAAATTGAGCCTCGCAATAATTAAATGATTCATTTATAAAAATATAAATATTGATTTGAAAATAGATTTGGATTCCAATACACTTCTCTTTAGTTGATATACCATTTCAAAACATCTATGGATACTAATTATAAAAACCCACTTTCAAATCTATTTATAAGAAGAAATAGTAATTAGACATAACATTTAAACCACAACAAGACTGTTAGGTGTTAAAACAATTTTTCATTATCCACTGATGTCTTTATTTATCAGACACCACATACAAATTTATAATTTATATTTAAAATAGAACTATTTCTATAAACCCCATTAAAATTCCAAACTTGTGTAAAAATTACCCCTTTTAAATCCTTGAATCTATTTTTAAGATCCACTAAGGATTATTATCGAACAGATTCCACACAAAACTGTTATGTTCAAAATCATAATTGGAAACCCATAAAAATACCCTTTTATTGAAAATATGAAAACTATTAATGACTCATTACACCCTATCAGATGCATACCATATACATATAATTGTTTTAGAAATACTTTAAAATATTCGAGAATTTCGTGATATGTATCATAAAGTAAAGTTTTTAGAAATACCTACCTTATTCAAATGGAAAAAAGTCAAATTTTACAATGATTGAAAAACCATGGTAGGAGAGGGCTTAAAAACCCAGTAAAAAATTCCCCATGATTTTACTTCTTCCAAATACTAAATTTATCTCTCTTGGATGGTAGGGTTCTCTAGAGAGTAAAGAAACTGAATGAAATATTAGAGAAAGGAAAAATATGAGTGAAATATATAATGAATTTCTAATCAACATGGAATCGATGAATGAGGGTAGTTGATTCAAAAGAGATGGATGGTGTGACCTCCCTTGAGCACTCCATAAGTGGATAATGTGAGGGAAGGAGGATTAAAGGGAAAAAATCAATAAATATTTAACGGTATAAAACTATTAATTCAGGGAAATTTAAAATCTCGAGCATACCTTCAATGGTGTTTTTCTTTGTACTATCCTATGGTGAAATATTTTCTAAAGACCTTGTGAAATGGCCTCTAGACCACATAAAATTGTCCTAAAATTTAAGTGAGTAAATTCCACTACTGTCTCTCTATATGGGCTTTCCAATAAAGAATACCTTTTGGTTTTCTCACCATGAAACCCACTACATCATATCCTCATGGTCATATCATAGTAAACCTCCCTTCAAAAGAAACCCAAAATCACAAACCTCATCCACCAGAACATAGAATTGTGCACAATGAAATATATTTCTTTACCAAATTCTATGTACGATGTGGTCACTTTACTTATAGTATGGATTGTTACTTACCTAGCCTATATATCCTTGAAACATCCAAAAATAGCTAAAAATTTTGAGACCAAATTTAAAGACTCAAAATAACCCAAAATTAAATAATAATAAATAACACAATAAAATATTATTTTCATTATTATCTTTACCATGCCACTTTATTCCCCTAAAAATTATTTTAAATGGTAGAAACAATGAAAATATAAAACCTCATCAACCATATAATATGTTAGAAGGTAGAAAAAACTAGACAAGATCCTAAAAAAAGAAACCCCACACTCACCCATATTCCTCAAAATCGATGGGTTAAATACTAAAACATCATCAAACGAACTCACGAAAAACCAAGATCAAATCCTCCCTACATAAATCACTTAATAAAATAGAGACCTAACCAAAGTTTCCCTGGCATTTTGAATTCACCTTAAATGGTTGGCATCAAACAATTTCTTCTATAAGGATATAATAATCAACATAACCACAATTATAAAAATAAAAAAGGGAACATAAAAGTCCCACTAACCAAAATCAACCACTAAGAGACCTATTCATAACCCACATGGATGTACAACATATAAATCCATTAAGAAAACCCATAATGATGGAACATCTATGATTGAAAATTTGGGTCACTAAAGACATGGAATCCCAAAATAATAAAAGTCACACATTATCTAAGAAAAAGCCTAAACAATGAATAATATTGTTTTGGCACTGGGTCAGAAAACAATATTTGAGGGTAATATGGGAAAACCTCATGAAAAAAAATAATCATGAATATCCTAATAGAAAATTAAAACTACTAGTTCCCATAGTCTAACAAAAAAATATACCATATTAGTTACCCATGAATATAAAACAATAACCCTCATGCTCAATCCACCAACAAACACATCAATAGATCTCCCTACTAAGATATAATATCTAAAACAATCACTAAAGGAACCATAAATCAATGATTCATGAAAATCCCAAGGAAACTACTTATCATAAAATAGTAACCAAATATCACACAAAATTAAATCCATCATATTTCCAAAAAATCTCAAAACTCATTGGGAATAGATCCCAAAATATATTATCCTCAGAAAAACCCAAAGAAATTACTCCTCTACAACCCAACTATCTATCACATGATAATTTTGGGATTGTGAATCTTCTTAAAGAGTTCATTATCAAATTTATGAATAGTTAAAATCTATATGAACACAAAAATCATATCATGGTTGTTGTAGCAACACACTCGGAACATGAGTTTCTTATATTAGAAGATGGTGATTTCTAGTATATCTTAGAAATATGTTCTACAACCATTAAAATTTTACCTATATTAAATTATTCATCCTGTTCGAGGTTGTGAATGGTCAACTAGAAAAATTATTTGAGATGGGGATTTCCATATAATAATGGTGAATGAAAAAATGGTTTACTGCATTTCAGGTTTGGTGCGAATACATATTTAACAAATTTATTACCTCTTTAAAATAGAAGTTAGAAGAGGTGATGGATTGATCAATAAATTAATGTACTTGTATGTAAAATTAATTATAATATTATTCTCCTTAGATATTGTAATTTGCATACTTTTATTTCATCGGAAATTAAATAAGTTTAATTTCATCTCATTGGATTAGGATTGAAGTATAATCTACATTTCTTTTAATCCTCTATGATTCCTTGTTTTTACTTTCTTGAATGTTTTATTGTGAGATTTTTAGAATTTTGTTAGATCTTCTTCTTAGTGGGAGTGATTAGGGTGTAGAAAATATTCCTAATGTAAATTATATATTACATGAGGATGTTTTGGGGGTTTGATTCCATATCATAAAACCATTACTATATAGTTACATCATGTATCTCACATTTTATCATTTAAATGTTTTATGGATCTTCACTTCCAAAAACATTTACCAATGAATTACTAGAAACAATCATCTAATAATGTAAAATTATCAATTTTATGAATGTTTTCTTAATTTTAGTTGGATATATTATCATCAGATGATATGACAACGGAATAAGACATGGTTCAAATAATTTTGATTGATATAACTAACTATGTCTTATAGAAACTAAATATAAGTATTCCATTGGATAGATCCAAATTATATATTATTGAAAAAAATAGAAGGTGAAAGGATAGATAGAAATGAACTTATACAAATTAATATTTCATTGGAATGAAAGGTGGATTTCAATATTCATAATATGTAGAGTCTAATTGAGATGATAGAGTATCCAATAGACATTTATAAGAACCCGATGACATTAAAAAATTGTTTTAGATTATATGTTTGTTTAGTTTGTGGTTGTTGAAAGGAAGGTCAGTAGAATATCATGTGAATTAAAATAACATGTTCTAGAGATATATCAGAGCATAAAAATTTACATTAATGGGTGATGTGGGGGAAATCCTATTGCCTGTTTTTATCAGAATGTTATGATGGTAATGTTATTGTGGTAATAAATTGCTTTATAAAGACTTTTATAATAATCAAATTTGAAGAAAAAAATTACCCTCAATGAGAAACTATATATATGGTAGGTCTATTTACATTCTATTTATTCTCATTATATTGACCAATAATGATTCCCACCTTAGATATAGAATCATTGGTGATAAAAAAATTCATGGAAGTAGATTCAAGGATTGTTTATTATTCTAGGTCTCAACTACTGGCATTGTGGGAAGAAAAGGCATCATTAGAGGAAATATAAGAACAAAAAATAATTTACTAGAAGGATAACATCCATGTATTCAACTTATAATAATAAAAATAAAGGGGGTAATAATCTATAAATTGGTATACACATTCTACTAGAGTGATGAGTAGTTAACTTTGGTGCTTCCTCCCTCGTTCTAGAAGAATAATGATATACATTGTGGTATATATATTAAGATGATTTTATAGAGTCAATATTTCATATGACAATGATTTATGTATTTTTTAAAAGGTCATTTAACATCCATATGTATAAAAATAGTATTATATGGTTGAAGGAAGTGCGACACATTCCAAATATTTAGAT
Organism: Viscum album; assembly: GCA_963277665.1. Taxonomy (NCBI): domain Eukaryota; kingdom Viridiplantae; phylum Streptophyta; class Magnoliopsida; order Santalales; family Viscaceae; genus Viscum; species Viscum album. Next base: position 108,538,051 of record OY728126.1, on the reverse strand, counting down.
GAATATAATTTTTGTGGGATAGTTGGATGAAGTAATTTTAAAAATTAACTTTAACATGATATTCAGTAATGTTAAATAAGGATATATAGTATTGGTGTGAGTAAATAAAAAGACACGGTATCTTTCTTGAAGTTCATATAGAAGTGAAAATGTCTAGAATTACAATCCCACAAAATAAGTTTATCCAGAATTGTTGGATGGGTCACTATATTCTGAAGAAAATAGTTGTTCTAGAAGGAAACTTCATAGTTAATATTGTTCACAAAACTATCCAAACTTTTCATAGATTTTTGTTTCCAATGAAAAATTGATTTTCATTCATCTTGAATGGATATAATCATAAAGAACATAATCAACATATCATTCACTCAAATGTATGAGGACCCTCTATAGTCTAATATCATATAAGATAAAATTACATAAAAACATAAATGTTTATTCTATGAGGAATGTCTGAGTATATTTACTTAATTGCAAGTATGATGTTTTTATTAATCTTGTACATTGGTAAGACATGGTGAAATTAGAATGTGGTAAAAATGTTAAATGCCTCAAATCAGATAATGATGGAGAGTATAACATAAGAAACTTATGAAACTTATATATAAATAAGAGAGTTAAGATCAAGAGGATAATACCTAGAACCAAAATATAATAGTTTAACAGAATGGATAAATTTTAATTTGACTGAGAAGGGAATATGAATATGTGTGAACTCAAAAAATCCCATGTCTATTAAGGTGGAATAAATCAAGATAAAAAATTCTTAGTCAAAACAATTCCAACTATATAGTGGGAAAATATTTATTGAATGTGTGGTAGTATGATTTGTTACCAAAATATTCTCAACATAATGTTATAAAATTTATAACATAAACTATTTTTTATGTGAATGAAATACATTAGTTAGAGGCTTTCATAGCCTGACTCACTATGGCTTGACTGGCTAGTGGTAATCCGAGTGAGACACCCCAATCCCAACATGAATAGTCCCGTGGATAGAAAAAAGAAAAAATTTGGTAATTTTGAATGGGAGGCCTAGTTTATATACTTATATGGACACACACAAATAGATCCATGAAATAGTGCATAGATATATAAAATAAAAAGTGAACATCTATAGTGAAATCATCCATGGAACAACCTCCAATAAACATCAGAGTATGAAAGTATAAAGGGTAAAAATACACACCCAAAAATAAAAAAAGGTCCCAATATAGAAACAACTATAAAAGGTTAAAATAGAGAGATCATATCTCACAATCTCCAAGGCTGACCGCTGAACATAGTCAGCTTCAAAAGCCACTATGCTCCCCTAAAACCAAGTCCCCCAATATAACCACAAATATTCTGATCATATTCATATGAAATAACATGTGTAGTAAAATATAATATAGGGGTGACTATGTGTATACCCTATAGGAACACATATATCATAAAACACAAATCATTTAGAGAGAGTTTTCAGATTAAAAACACAAACTCCTGCCATTCAGATCTTGAGACTAAACCGTAATAACCCAGATATGAAAATATAAAACCCAATGTAGAGAGGAATGGGATATCATTCCAAAATATCCAACTTAGAATTATTATTCATTTTATATCTCTAACCGTCCATGTTCTATGTCCATTTCCACTCACAACTTCCTCATAATCCTTGTTGAGGGAATACACCTCACGACTGTACTCTACGGCTGAGGGGGAATTGTATCCTATGGAGGTATCATTTAACCACATAATATATTGTGGAGAGGGTACCACTCCTCACTAATCTATATATGAAGGAGCACCAACTCCCACGGATTACCCCCTCCCTACTAGAGCTTGAAGGCGGGGGGAGTACCACACAGTATGTAGAGGGTCTGTACCCAATGTTGTTTGGGGGTTTCAAACCCTACATGTGGAAAGAGTATGTGGGTCCCACACCATTGACTGAAAGAAGAGTATCGTCCCTTTTAACATTATGATGACTACACTTGATCAATTATACATGTTCAAAGAGTATGTGGGACCTGTGATCTATTGAGATAGGGGGTTTTCAACCCAACACCTCTCCAAGGTTCAAACCAGATCACCGTCTTCTACTACAAATTTCAGAAGAATGAATCCCATTGATAAAGACTTGTTATGTATAAAAGATTCCAAAAATAAGTACACAGTATTTTTCTATATGAAAAAAAATCTTAGGATAGGCTACTCATGGGGACAAATCAGTTTCCCAAAGGAAAATATTTGTGAGAATGATTTCTCTAAGGGGAGTACACAGCGTATCTGCCTAATATACACAACGTGGCACACAAGGCCAAACCCTTTGAATTTCCACCATGGTACTCAGTGTGTATTAGGAAATTACATGGCATTTATATTTTGTCACATGATGTATAACCATATATGGATACTTTGGAATTATATTTCCAACACATGACATGGACGACCCTGTAAAATTATATGGAATGTATCATGTGTACCAATCATGTAACCCCTTCTGGACACCTGGTCATGTCTTCACCCATACATAGCCTAGATGGCCTTCTGGTCATACATAATGTGTGCAATGAGAAAATGTTGTTCAATTTCATTCCTATTCTGATCTTGTGTGCACTGTTCCTTTCCTGTGTAAATTGTCTGTACCTATTTCCACTTGTTGTCTAGATGTGTACTTCTATAAGACCGTGTCCTCTTATATTGGTTGTCTTCCCATGTACTCAGCCACATGGAAAATTCCCAATACTCTATGTGTAAATTTTTTACAAGGTGTGTAGTCCTTAAAATTCATTTACCGAAATGGTATGTATACAAGGAATGTTCTCCTATAATAACACCATGTGATCGGGATTTATGAATGGGAAATCTCTACAACCCCCAAAAACCCCTATTTTACTAATTATATATCATCCCCTAGGGGGTACATAGTAGTCATATATGTGATTAAAAACCTTTGAAAACACATATATTGATATTATAACATAAAAATCAAACAACCTCCTACCTTGAGGTAAAACACCAAATATTTAAGTTCAGATCCATTCCCAGAATTCATGCCCCACAATTCACTCTTGATCAATATCAAGGATGATGTTCAATGGTTCCTCCTCTACCCTTCAGTCGGTATATCAAAAATGGGGGAACTCCAAAACTCTCACATGCATGTGAAAAAGGTATGTAGGGTATTTTACACCACATAATTAAAGAAATAAATTACGTTATTTAATTAAATACAACATCCATAAAAGGTATCCTTCCACTAGATGCTCGATGCAGAAAAACATTATGTTGAGCCTAGGATAAACCCTATATCCCAAAAACAAATATGATCTTATATTTCCCATATGAGTTTCCAAAAAAATGTATATTTATTTAGATCAAATATATTCACACAGACAATTTTATATATATGAATACTTTTAATATATTATTACCAGCATCCCATGACACACAAAACCCATTACAAATCCATATAAATATCCAGGTATATAAGTAAAAATATTCAAATCACTAAAACAAAAAACTAGTATCATTATATTCTCCCATACTACATACTTTTTAACCAAAAATATCAAGAAACAAAAAAATGGTGGGGTATTGAGCCCTCATTTGTCTCTCAAACTCCTAGGAGCTATCTTTCAGACTCTTATGGGACCTTCCCACTCAAACCAAATTGATGGTCCATCCATGAAAGATATTATCCTATAAATACATGATTTTCACTCAATACACAAAGAGTTTGACTCTATCCCCAATTTCCATATCATCAAAAATGATAATGTGTTACATGATGTTCATGTATCTACCCTAATACGACGCATGGAAGACTTTAAGTAATCGGTCAAACTATATGGGAAAGGCGAAGTGCTATGAAAGTTTACCAAACCTCCATAGGACCCCAAATGGTCTAATGAACCTCGGTCTTAGCTAGATTCCCCATCCTCCTTTTCCACACTACCTCATTTCTAGTCATGGGGAGACTGTTTGAGATATTTGGTCTGTCTTCCAAAACTACAAAATCCCACGATGTCAATCCACATAAAATTTCTCTCATCCATGGGCCATACACAAATTATGGAAGACCACAAAAACCCTTATATGATGTTTCTACCCCATATATGGTATTATAATATATAACCCACATATTTTTATCCTTCGTAATAGTTACTTTTGTAGGTTCTGGGCGCAGCGGAAGCACGTTGGTGGGTCATCCCGACATTAATTTTAGCGTTAAACGACGTTCAATCCGAGATCCATCACGATATAAAATGTCGGATATTCAGAATAGAACGAAGAATGAAAAGGAAAAGAAGAGTCCCAGAACCATTGAGAAAGGATCGTCATATGTTGGTTATAATTAATTCATAAGAATTTCCTTGTTGGAATTCTTTCTTCGTTAGAGTCTCCGGTCACGATCCTATGATCCGTCGTTGCGTCGTAGAATCCAAGTATAGGATTCCTCTAGCGGTGATCCACACATGCTCCACATATCTCTGGACGTCTCTGAAGGTATCTCTAGGTGCTAGCGCGGAAGAATCTTCTCTTGAAATTTCCGCCTTTGACCGCCTTGATCCGGTGGAGGATCTCGCTCTCGTAACTTGAAATCATTCTTGGTGGAAAACTAATTCTCTCTTGGCTTGAGAGTATTTCCAAAAACATTTGTGCACAAAAATGGCTAGATCTAATGAGAATAATGTAATAGAGATTTATAATACTTAGAATAATAAAATGAATTAATTACCCAAAAGTATTTAATCATTTCATTTAATTCTTAAAAATACCCCATGTCATAATAATGATAGTTTACTATCATTATTACTTGACATGCGCCCAGCATATTACATTTAATATCATTTGATTAAATAAAAAATATTTTATCATCAAAAATCCCGACTGGAAAACTACACGGCATGTACTTGTCTTCCATAAAACTACACGGTGTGTACATTTAATATGCACGACGTGTACTTTTATTTATCCATTTTTCTCCACCACATTTATTAGACATTGAGTAATGTCTATTTATTTCCTAAATAAATGTAACTGCATTACTCACTAACAAATATATTATTTCTCCCATGATATATTCTCCCGAATAACTAGTGTAAAAATAAATGCAATGAGGCATCCTTAAATAATTATTAAACCACAGTCGGGAATAATATTTATTTAACTTGTTAAATTAATATTTAAATGAGATACATGGACACACTTAGTGTGTGACCCTCTAGGCCTCTTTCTCAGTGTCATTAGGCGGAGCCTACCTAATGTCCAAGGTTAGCGTCTAGAAACACTCCAAGGCACCCATAGAGAAAGAAGTTAATGCTGCAATGACGTGTCACCACCTACGAACGCTTACCATGTAATATAATCCCTTTGTATCGATATCTCTAATCAATCAGGTTGCATGCTAGTGTCATCAACCCATATGCTCGATTATTCTTTCTTCGACTTCCCGGAACTGAACTCGTCCATACCTTACCATGGACATGGATTTATTTAGTCTATATAAATTCCATCAAAGGGCCTAAGATATCTACTTCTGTTATGGAACAGAAGGGAAAATCCTTTCTTGCATTATCTATTAATGAAGTATTACTCGTGACGCACCCAACGTATCCTACCTCACTGCGAACAATGTTTCGTTATAGTTTTCGTCAATACATCTAAGTGTGTGAGTTGTAATACCCATTAATAATAATCTTAAAGTCTAAGGACCAATACACACGTCTGCGGATAGGAACATCCAATGACACTATGAAATGTGGATTTCCTACTCGCGGGTCTCGTTCTCATAATATCCTCTTGGATATTACCAAGGGTGCACACCATGAGAAGGTGCCTCAATGTTTTATGACTCCTCACCCCTAATGACCTGTATTATTTATGTCCCTCAAATAATATCATCTGTCCATAGAACATACATTCAAGAACAGTGTTATGGCACTTCCGGGTTCTCATCATAGTAGGGATCCGCTATGACCCTTTAATGCAATAGGTGTACTTAGGACATTATCACATTACATCTCACGCAAAAGAACAATCAAGATGTGATAAGGCTTTTATTTAATGAATAAAGTACAAAGTAGTTGGTTCTAGACCACCAACTCCAACAGACTCCCACTTGGACTAGAGCCAACTGCTAACAACCTTTAACCCGCTAGCTCTCACATGATATTCATTCTTCTGTTGAGATAGGCCTTTGGTCATGGGGTCCTCCACGTTCTCTTCCGTGGAAACTCTCCTCATAGAAACTTCACCCCTCTGATAGAAATCCCTCAAGAGGTGATACTTCTAGAGTATGTGCTTCGTCCGTTGATGTGACCTTGGTTCTTTTTCAAGAGCCACCACTGTAGTATTATCACAATACAATGTAATGGGATCTTTACTGCTAGGCACCACATCAAGATCCTGGACAAAGTTCTGAATCCAGACGGCTTCCTTGGCTGCATCAGAAGCTGCTATATATTCGGAATCCACTGTAGAATCGGTGACAACTTGCTGCTTTGAACTCTTCCAGCTAACAGATCCTCCATTGAGACAGAAAACATATCTAGATTGTGACTTCAGATCGTTCTAATCTGTCTGAATACCAGCATCAGCATACCCTCTGATGACAGGCTCCTCGTCTCCTCCATACACCAGTAACATATCCTTAGTTCTTCTCAGATACATAAGGATAGTCTTAAAAGCAGTCCAATGATGTTCTCCTGGATCTGCTTGATATCTTCCTACCATGCTCAGTGCATAGGAAACATCAAGCCTGGTACATAACATGGCATACATGATGGATCCTATAGCCGAAGCGTATGGGATCTTTCTCATTTTGTCTTTATCGTGTTGTTTATGAGGACACATTTTCTTAGAAAGATGTAGGCCATGTGACACTGGAACCAATCCCCTATTGGATTGTTCCATACTAAATCTCTTTAGTATCTGGTCAATGTATGTACCCTGACTTAGTCCAAGCAGCCTCTTGGATCTATCACGAATGATCTTGATCCCAAGAATGTAGGCTGCTTCACCTAAATCTTTCATGGAGAAGCACTTGTTCAACCAGTCCTTAACTAACTGTAAGGCTGGTACATCGTTTCCAAAAAGCAATATGTCATCAACATATACTACTAGGATAACAACAATATTCCCATTAAACCGCTTATAAATACATGGCTCACATTTATTCTTAATGAAACCAAATTCCTTTATGGATTCATCGAATAGATTGTTCCATGACCTGGATGCTTGCTTCAATCCATAAATGGATTTCTGCAACTTTCAAACCCGTTTGGATTCACCTGGTGTCACAAACCCTTCTGGTTGTGTCATATTGACATCTTCCTGAAGGTTCCCATTAAGGAATGCTATTTTGACATCAATTTTCCAAATCTCATAGTCATGGTAAGCTTTTATGGAAAGTATGATTTTTATGGATTTAAACATGGCAACGGGCTAGAGGGTTTCATCATATTCAATTCCTTGACTTTGTCTGAATCCTTTAGACACTAGCCTTGATTTGTAGGTGCTAACTTGACCTTCCATGTCCTGATTTCTCTTGAATACCCATTTGCATCCAACAGGCTTTACATCAACTGGCTCATCGACCAAAACCCAAACTTGGTTCTGATACATGGAATCCATCTTAGAATTCATAACTTCTAGCTATCTTGCAGCTTCTGAGTTTTCTACTGCTTCCTTGTAGGATAGAGGATCGTCATTGTCCAACAATAATGATTCACCATCCTCGGTGACTAGGAAACCAAATCTCTCTGGTTCCCTTACCTCTCTTAAGCTACTACGCAGTACTTCTGTTTTTGGATCCTCTTCCATGGGTTCCTGTGGAACTTGTTCCTGTACCAACTATTGTGTATCTTGAGCATCAACTTCATCGCAGTCAATCTTACTCCCACTATCCTTCTTGATGATGTTCTCCCTCTCAAGAAAGACGTCTTGTCTGGCGACAATCACTTTCTTGTCTTGATGGTTATATAGGTAATATCCTTTTTTTCCTTGGGATATCCTATAAAGATACACTTCGTGCCCTGGGGTGCTAGTTTTTTACCTGAGAAGGCCTTAAAAAACGCCTCACATCCCCATACACGTGTGTGCGACAAAGTGGGTTTCCTTCCATTCCATAACTCACATGGAATTCCACTTATCGCCTTAGTTGGTACTCAGTTTAATGTGTATGTTGCGGTTTGTAATGCATATCCCCAAGAGGATAACGGAAGATCTGCATCACTCATCATCGACCTCACCATATCCAACAAGGTGTAGTTCCTCCTTTCACTAACACCATTCCACTATGGTGTATAAGGAGGAGTGAGCTGAGATAGAATCCCAGACTCCCATAGAAGATCGATGAACTCTTGGTTCAGATATTCTCCACCTCAATTCGATCAAAGCTTCTTTATCTTATTACCAGTCTGATTCTCTACTTCATTCTTGAATTTCTTAAATTTATCTATGGCTTCTGACTTATACCTCATTATGTAGACAAATCTGTATCTACTCAAATCATCAGTTAAAGTAATGAAGTAAGAATATCCACCTCTAACTTCTACTAGAAATGGTCCACATACATCCGTGTGTACCAATCCTAGAAGCTATATAGCCCTTTCACCCTGTCCACCAAAAGGTTTCTTGGTAATTTTACCTTGTAAACAAGCGTGACATATATCAAGTGGTTTTAGCTCAGTTGAGTCTAAATAGCCATCTTGACAGAGCTTCGTCAAGCGCTTCTCATTCACATGACCAAGGCGGTGATTCCACAACTAGGTGATGTATGAGTCATGTGAGTTTGTTTCGTTATCGATTACCAATACTTGGTTTTCATACTTTAATACATACAAACCATTATTCAAATGTTCCATACCATAACATACGTTGTTCTTATAAAAGAGACAACCATTATTTCCAAAATTGAAAACAAATCCATCCATATCCAAACAACATACAGAAATTATGTTCTTGGTAACACTAGGCACAAAATAACAGTTTTGTAAAACAAAAATCATGCCATTTGGCAATGAGAGGAGGTAGTCGCCAATAGCCAATGCAGCCATCCTTGCGCCATTGGCAGCTCGAAGATCCACCTCTCCTATGGTGATCTTTCTAAATCTACTGGGTTCCTGCATTTGAAGACAGATGTGAGCCCCACGAGTTGTATCTAATACCCAATGTGTAGAAATAGAAAGATTACACTCGATAACGAACGCACATTTAGTGTCCCCACGCTTCTGGGTGCAGTTCCGCTTCCAGTGGCCCTGCTTGCTACATGAAAAACACACCACCTCCCATTCCTTGACCTGCCTATGGATCATCCCCTTCATGGAGGGATGGTGCTTGGGGGCTTCAGATAGTTTTTAAGTATTTGGCCCCTTTTCATTGTCCTTCCTTTTCCTGTTCACCATAAGGATTGTGGGTTTGTCATTCCCCATTCCTTTTCAACCTGGCGAATCAAGGTCAGAAGCTCCGACAGACTCTTCTCATTGTCGCTCATGTTATAGTTGACAATGAAGCTGGAGAAGGTCTTGGGCGGTGATGATAGGATGAGATCTGTATGCAACTCATCTGGGAATTTAATCCCTAAGATGTCCAGGTATTCAATGTAGCCAATAAGCTTGACTACATGAGGCCCAGCTGGCGCAGACTCTCCAAGCTTCGTGGTAAACAAAACATTAGAGATCTCATACCTCTCATGTCTCGCCTTCTCCTAGTAGAGATCATTAAGGTGATACATCATGCTATACGCGTCCATGTTTTCATGTCTCTTCAAGATAACATTAGACATGGCCGATAGAATGAAACACTAGACATATGTGGCATCATCCATGAGTTTCATGTAGAGAGATAATTCCTCATCACTAGCCTCTTTCCCAGGCTCAACTGGAATAGGCTCTTCCAGCACATACAATTTCCTTTCGTGGCGAAGGGCGACGCGTAAACGCCTCTACCACTCATGGAAATTGGTGTTGGTGAGAATGTATTCCTTCTCGAGTATGGTGTTCAATGATATGTTTGAATTCATTTTCTTGTCGTTTCTAAAAATTAATATGAGCAAAGGATTAGTACTTTATTAAAAAAAATTGAGACAAATAAATAAATTAATACTTATTGGTCTCCCACTTTTTTATCGAAATCCAATATCCCTCACCATTGAATTCGGAATATTCTGTTGCCTAAATATTCTAGTGGAAAGGATCCATATTGCCCTACACATTACCCCAACTAGGGTTGGTCAAGAAACATGAAGGGTTTTTAGGTAGGCATTCCAAATGCCAACTGTAATTAACATGCATCTCCTTGATCTGCTGAGTGGACTCACCAATCCTGAAATCCTTTTATTTTATATTTCCTCAACCTTTTCCTCTTGGTCACACCAAGTCCTGCTGTGGTAGTCAACCCTTGATGCGAACCAAGTCAAGTTAACCCGAAATCTTGAATTAGAATTCCCCAATAATTGAAAGCACCCCAACTAGGGTTGGTCAAGCACATTGTACTATGGTTTGATTCTAACCAAGATTATGGAAGGCTATACCGACTTAATATTTATTTTGAGGGATTTTATCCTTATACGTAAATTGCCATTTTATTATCTTTGATTACATGCTTATTAATATTAAGTGGGATTTACTTTAGTGATTAACCATGTCTAATATAATATTTACGTATAAGAGGGTTTTATTTTAGTTCTATCTTTCATGCTCATTTAATTCATTAATTGTGTGATCGTGACAACACGCCCACAATAAATAATCCATGAAACTGATAAAAATAAAATAAATGGTATGATCATGAGCTTTTCTGTTGGTTAGTTTATCTAGCGGTTGATAAACTAGCCCAAGACATAGGGGAGAAACACCTTGAACCTTTCGGGTTCGTGTTTACAGCTTTCCACCTGTCCACCTTTGTATCTCCTTGGATTGGTTTCACCTTGGATCCTAACTTGAGCCGGCTCCACTAGCTTGGGATCTCCATCCATTACATATGCATTTATATCACACGCAGATGAGGGGTAAAAAGGGGGTTTTACATAAAAGAATCCTTGGGCATGCAGGCCCTACATATTAATGATTTGATGGCTTGCAGGCCAACAAATTTAATTTAAATAAATAAATTAAAAGAAACCATTCACATACAAAGGTCTCGGTCTAGCTCATGATCATCCATACGTGCAACGATATTACGCATAAATAAAATTAGCATTCAATTCTTTAATCGTTCTTTTTTAAGATAAATCACTCTTGAATTAATTAATTATCTTTAATTAATCAGTCCTTTTATCTTAAACCCTTTTTCTGAATTTCCTTGAGATTCTCATCCAGCATAATTTTAAATAAAGAAGTTCATTTAAAATTATCCTCGTACGTAACTTGTACCTAGGCGGCAACCCAGTGAATTCCCATTCATTATGCACATGTTAAATTAAACACATATATATATAACACCTATCACGTGTTGGGCCTCAGCTTTATGCTTATACTATGGTACACGTCTCAAGGGTTTGTATAATATAATAATAAATTTTAATAAATCTGCGTAATTTGGGTGAGTGCACGACGTGTAGTTCCGACTACAAGGAATCTACTTTTCCTCACCATCCATCCGAAGTACACACCCGGGGACATGGAGTGTCAATGTACTTCAGAAATTTTCGGAGTACATGGCGTGTTCTTTAGGACACACGCCGTGTAGTTTCTGCATTACACGGTTTCCAGCTGGGCAAGCCATGTACGGGGTACACGGTCCAACCCAAACCCAAAGGGACTACATGCCGTGTTCATTGGACCAAACGGCATGTAATCCGGAAACCGTGTGCCACCTGTTTCTGGTCAACACATGGTGTCTTAAATTCTTAGAAACAATCCAATATGCGGGATGATTTGGAAGATCAGTCAGTGCTTTGAACCTAGACTACATGGCGTGTACTTCTGAATACACGCCGTGTATTCTGGTGTTGTATGGACAGAAACGTTTCGCTCCTCCGGATGAGTTCCTCTATTTTATTTTATGCAAAATTAAAAGAAAAATTCGTTTTTTTTGAGGTGAACAAGAAACGAGGGAGGAAGAATAGATCTCAAGATTCAGATTTCCAGAACGATTATACATGAATTGAAATAACTAAATTATTAAATGCAGAAATCACCAACGAAAAACTAAATAATTATAATCAATGATATGACCCCTATGATACCACTTGTCGGTTCTGGGAGCAGTGGAAGCACGTTGGTGGGTCAGCCCAACAATAATTTTAGCGTTAAACGGCATTCAATCTGAGATCTGTCAGGATATAAAATGTCGGATCTTCGGAATAGAATGAACAACGAAAAAGAAAAGAAGAGTCTCGGAACCATTGAGACAGGATCATCATATGTTGGTTATAATTAATTGAATTAATTCATAAGAATTACCTCGGTGGAATTATTTCTTCATTGGAGTCTCCGGTCACGATCCTATGATCCGTCGTTGCGTCGTAGAATCCAAGTATAGGATTCCTCTAGCAGTGATCCACACGTGCTCCACATATCTCTGGGCATCGCTGAGGGGATCTCTATTTGCTATCAAGGAAGAACATTCGCTTGCGATGTCCGCCTTTGACCGCCTTGATCCGGTGGAGCATCTCGCTCTCGTAACTTGAAAGCGTTCTTGGTGGAAAAATAATTCTCTCTTAGATTGAGAGTATTTCCAAAAAACCGTTGTGCACAACAATGGCTAGATCTAATGAGAATAATTTAACAGGGATTTATAATACATAGAATAATAAAATTAATTAATTACCCAAAAGTATTTAATCATTTCATTTAATTCATTACAATACCCCCACGTCATAATAATGATAGTTGACTATCATTATTACTTGACATTCACCCATCGTATTGCATTTAATATCATTTAATTAAATAAACAATATTTTATCATCATAAATCCCAACTGGAAAACTACACGGCGTGTAATAATTAATACATGGCGTGTACTTGTCTTCCATAAAACTACACGGCGTCTATATTTAATAAACATGACATGTACTTTTATTCATCCATTTTTCTCCACCACATTTATTAGACCTTGAGTAATGTCTATTTATTTCCTAAATAAATGTAACTGCATTACTCGCTAACAAATATATTATTTCACCCACAATATATTCTCTCAAATAACTAGTTTCAAAATAAATGCAATCAGACATCCTTAAAAAACTATAAACCACAGTCGGGAATAATATTTATTTAACTTTTTAAATTAATATTTAACTGAGATACATGGACACACTTAGTGTGTGACCCTCTAGGCCTCTTTCTCAATGGTATTAGGAGGAACCTTCCTAAAGTCCAAGGTTAGCGTCTAGAAACACGCTAAGGCACCCATAGAGAAAGAATTTAACACCGCAATGATGTGTCACCTCCTACGAACACTTACCATGTAATATAATCCCTTTGTCTCAATATCTCTAATCAAGCAGGTTGCATGCTAGTTCCATCAACCCATGTGCTCAATTATTCTTTCTTTGACCTCCCGGAACTGAACTCACCCCTACCTTACCATGGCCATAGATTTATTTAGGCAATATCAATTCCATCAAAGGGCCTAAGATATCTACTTCCGTCATGGAACAGAAGGGACAAATCCTTTATTACATTATTTATTAATGCATTATTACTTGTGATGCACCCAACATATCCTACCTCACTGCGAACAATGTGTCATTACAGTTTTTTTCAATACATATAAGTGTGCGAGTTGTAATACCCATTAATAATAATCTTAAAGTCTAAGGACCAATACACATGTCCGTAGATAGGAACATCCAATGACACTATGAAATGTGGATTTCCTACTGGTGGGTCTCGTTCTCATAATATCCTCCTAGATATTACCAAGGGCACACACCATGAAAATGTGCCTCAAAGTTTTATGAGTCCTCACCTCTAATGACCTATATTATTTGTGTCCCTCAAATAATATCATCAAGCCATATAATATACATTCAATAACAGTGTTATGGCACTTTCGGTTTCTCATCATAGCAGGGATCCGCTACGACCCTTTAATACAACAGCTGTCCTTAGGACATTATCACGTGACATGTCACGTAGAAGAACAATCAAGATGTGATAAGGCTTTTATTTAATGAATAAAGTACAAAGTAGTTGGTTCTAGACCATTAACTCCAACAACTTGTGAGGTCTCCCTTATAGGTCCTTGAAGGTTTCCATACCTATAGTGGAGTGATAGTGTTCAAAATATACCAAGGTAAGGTTTTCTGTCCATCATCAGATGAAGTCCAACACCCATGTTCTTAGTCTATCCTCCATGAAATGGATAGTTCACCTAGTATTCCCATCCCTCAGGGTCATAAATTCTACTCTCATATACAATTGGGTCACAAAAACTACTATAGGACCCTACACAATTAGGATTTAATCAAATCATCATGGTAAGATAAAATCATCAAGAGAACCCCATGAATCCTTATGATATCTCATATGTACAAATACCCAATACTCTCAACCAAACATTGCACTCAGATGATAACATTAATATTATAATTGGTGATTCAGTCAAAAATAAACATGATAGCACCATATACACTTACATACCAAGGGAGTCCCATCACCAAATCATCGATAATCCATCATACATCAATTCTAGGATCAAAATAGGTTGATTAAATCATAGTGGAACTGGATGTTCATTCTTTACCTACTATAATGCACAACATTGAGAAACAGATAAAAAAATTATCTACCTCTTGCATTCCCACAAAAACTACATCTAAATGTACTTTTTTATCCTTTCTATGATTGAATGTACAACCATGGGGGAATTATGAAACTCTCCTAAAACATCTTCATGCAAGATGACCAACAATTCCATTTTTACTTGTAAAAATGATAATGTTCTCCCCTCCTTCAAAAAATCCATCTGGTACATATCTTGAGGATAACTGGTCATGTAGAACATCACAGTCCATGTCTCCCGACTAATCCTATAACACATGCCAATTAAGCAGTGGAGTCACCACCGTCGAATGATGATAAGATTCACCCATCTCTACTAGGGTAATCAATGAGAATAAAATTTCTCATATTCCACCTACACTAATAAAGAATGTGATTTTCATCTAACATAATAATCTCTCACATTTCTCTTCATAGGAGTATAGACTATCTCAATGTCATAGTCCTATAGGATCTTGAACTGAAGTTATACCTATGATCTTGGTGCCCTTAGAAAACAAAAAAAATGTTCACCTAGGAGATGACACCACTATATTTCCATGGTAAAAAATTCCATGAACAAAGATGATTCAGTCATGTAACCCATATCAGGGGATCAAATGCCTCGAACCATAAGAAAACACTTCCTTCCTTTAGATCAACACATATTATATCCATGATCTAGAGGAATTTAAAAACATTGTGTACTCAACTCACTCATATGGATGTATTAACACCCAATAACTAAACAATATCTACCTCAACACCGGAAAGGATCTCTAAAAATACACAATCCTGATAAAAATTTATTATTTCCCTGTGAATGTAGTCATAGGGGATTCAATCCTAGATAATTCCATCATGAAACTACAAAAAAACCATACCAAATCGTGGAAATGTTTCACCCCCACCTCAATGCTGGGAGGATCCTAAAAAACAGAAGACTAACTTTTTATGGTTCTAATATGAAAACCACTCCTACGAAGTCATAACCCATTATGTGGACCTCTAGGAACCAGAACTGACTCTTTAAGTGACTCCCGTAATGTTTTCTATCTCAGAGTAGGTCCAACACCATCCACCAGTTTCTAACATGCTCTAACTATGACTTTGAGTACACAGGGATATAATTGATGAAGCTTACAACGAACTAATCCAATATGGGTTGAAGGAAAAAATTTATAAGTCACATAACCACCATTAGGACATTTAGTATACCAAGAGGTAACACCATTCAATTAATCCAACCATTAAATATTTAGCTATTCATCCTTGATATATCCTCCTATCAAAACTATATCTATTGTTAACTCATCATGGGGTAAAATCCAAGAACCACCTCAAACAAAACACATGTCAAAAAAGTCAATCCTTGGGGGTGTATAATCCTTCCACACTAAAACATAGTTCATGTGATGTTAGTCTACACCTATCCTTAAGCTTTCATCCACATTTGTGGTTAACAAAAAATTGATTCTTGGGTAAATACAATTGGATTAATAAATCACTGTCTCTATATATTTTGAAAACTACACCTCTAGATCCCGTAGCCATAAGGGCTCCTATAGTATGCTATCATAAATATCAAGCCATCCCAAGCTGTAGTTATAATCATATGACACAGTTTCTATTGGAAAATAATCCAAGAAAATATCTTGGGAATATTCCCCAATACTCCACATTTATATGAATCTAAAATCTAATAGCATCTGTTTCCCCAAGGGTCATACCATCCAACTAAAAAGGAATCACTAATACAATTCAATTCCTGAGTTCACCCTCCACTACCTAGGATTATATATCACCCAATAAGGATAATTATATACCAAAATAGTTGGTAAATAGTAACCCCCACTAGTAATAGTAAATAAGGTCATGAACAATATAAAAAAATAACATGGGATCACTATCCACATTGAAAAGATTCCACACGAGGCTCTATCTCCTCTCAGATCAAGGTCACACTATCAATAGAAGTGTGTAATCTCCCATAGTTATTTTCATGAGCCTCCAAAAAAACGGTAAAGTAAATTGGGCCCTAATTTCACCACTAGGTATTGGGGAAGGGACATGTTCTGGGAAAAGTCTTGAATCTATGAACTATATTTGTAACTGGGGATAGAAAAGACATAAATCATAACTTTATACACACATGTATCCTTTGAGTCATCAACCCCTACCACCTAATGTAATCGTTTCCTCGGTATGCCTGTTATTAATAACCAATATTTTTTTCAGACACCTTATCACATCCAATATGACCCTATACATCCAAGTAAAAATCAAACACCCACAAAAACACAAAAAAAGATGCTCTGTGTGTCACTAAGTCTCTAAACATAATTTAAATATTATTAAATTACCATGTTTTGTTGGGTAAAGTTTCCTTATTACCTGTGTTTCTAGAGCCAAATCGAACATCAACACCATGAGGCTCTAGCAGTTCTCTAGATGACCCTAGGGAAGTCTCACTACTATGAAAAAAATCAAGATGGGTCAAATACAATTAATACACTCGCATCATAGGCTCAATCCAGTCCTCCACCATCCCGAAAGGGGTTCCAACCCACTATGAAACCTAAGTGATATTTATCCCTAAAACCCATGATGCACACATAGCATAGGTTAATCGTCTACTGGGGCCATAAGAACCAACTGATTCTCAATGATGATGAGTGATGGGGATTGAAAAATCCTATATATTTGGGTCTGAAGACTAAAAATTCATATTCACTAACTTGAGCCAATCCTCAACTATTAAAGTGTATGACACTCCATGAAACCTCAGTGGTCTTTCACTAGTACTTATGTTACATGATAATCTTTCATGTATAGACATGTTGAATTATTGGAGCCATCGAATATCCAACATGTCATTCATCAACCATTTTTTCCACTAGTGTTCGAGCTATGTGCTACTCAATAGATAGTAGTACTTCTTTATTCCATCTATGACGAAACAAATCATGAATGGGTCTCAGAGAAGAGACCCCATCTCTCATCTATAGGTTTTATGACATCATATCAGAATTATAGAAATTTTTTAACATATAAAATATTGAAAAATATTAAAATATACCATGGTCAATGAGAATATTTGGTTAAATGACACTATAAGTACATGGAACCCAAAATATATTATTATATGATTCATGTAACAATGTTAGCCTTGTAAGAAATGAATACCAGTAACGGGTCAACATGAAGGTTATTAGTTTTAGGATGAATAGATATGACTACTACTGCACTAATCTAGGTTACCTATCCAGAAATATGAACTCAATACACTATTACATTATTTACATAGTTAAAAAACCAAAACCTCCAAACATGGTCACCACAAACAACAAACATAATAATAACCTTCTCTGGCCCCACAATGTTATGACCCAACCCCCCAAGGCCCACCTAGTTGGTGGTAAGATGAGTGAGACCCACCAGATCACCTTTAATTGTCCAAGGGATAGTGACTTGCACCAATTAGAAAATACTGAAATAGGATGCCTTACTTTTAAGTATATGTATGCACACATACAACTAACTCTATAAAAAAGTGTTGAGATATAAAAAATAAAAATTTTACATATAGAGTAAAATCATGAATGAAACAACCTCTTGGAAATTGCAGTTTATGATAGTATAAAGTGTAAAAATACATTCCCAACATGAAATAATGTCCCAAACTAGAAACAACTCGAAAAGGGGAAAACTGAAGAGAGCATGTATCACATTCTCTAGGGATGGTAACCAAAGACAGTTTGCGTCATGTGCCACTATACTCCCCTGCAATATAAACCAATATAACCATTGATCTTACTATTATATTCATAAGACACAAGCCAACGAGACCATACCCGAGTGGTAAGGTCTCATGCTTGGCATCCAAGAGACCCTGGTTCAAAACCGGGTGGAGGAGAATTTCTGGGGTACTGTAGCAGTTACTGTTCGGTATTGTAGTAGCCGGAACTATTCACCCGATTTGGACCTTCGGGCCACCGGTTTGGGCCTACGGGTCTCTATGGACTTTGGGTCATCAAAGGCCTTCGGGCCACAGGTCCTTCAGGTCATGTAGACCATAGAGTAGCCCAGTTCACACAGAACAGGCCCCAGAAGAGGATCAGAGCAACATAAGTAGTAGCCACCAGATGCAGAGCTAACCGGATTGGAAGAATGAGAGGGTATGGCAGCCGCCATAGGGACCAGGCACCATGCAACTTTGTACGGGGCAATGCTAGTCGATCAGCAATGCAAGGTGGGGTGCTGGGAGATCAATGATGCAGAAATCTGGGGATGGTCAGTTCAAGTGGGTTGGGCCTACGGGTCATGTATTGGGCATGGTATGCCTTTGGGCCTTCGGGTCATGTATTGCGAGTTTGTCAGGCCTTGTGCCTTGGCCCTACGGGTCATGTATGGGTTCCCCTTCAACCCTTAAAAGGGGTATTATCCAATATAAAATAAAAAAAGAAGGCCTTAGGGCCATTCAGGTCATATTCATAAGACATAACATCTAAAGGAAAGTCCCATGTAGTGGTGAGTATATAAATTCCATATAGGTTCCCTAAAATCACCAAACATATAAAATAATGTGAGATTTACCCGATCAACACCACAATGGCATATCAAAATACTCCTAGGACAAAACTATAATAACATAGATATATTCCAAATATACCCCAGGTAGAATGAAAGGGGATCTGAATTTACATAGTCCAACAAAGAAAATTGATCCCTTATGAATCTCCAAATGTCCATTTCTAATTCTATACACAATATATAAGCTCACAACAATATTTTTTGAGGTACCACACCTCACCAATATGATTCATGGCCAAGGTAAAGATATCTCCAAGGTGGAATTAGATAATCCCATAAGATACAAAATTGAGGGCCTTGTCCTTGGTACTTCTCCCCATAGCTGAGGGTGAACCAACCCATGTGGAGGACCCACTCCCTAAATGATCTTTAAGGCAGGGGAGAACCACTCCCTAGGTAAAAGATGCACACCAAATGTAGTATGTGGGGATCTAACTGAACCTATGTAAAGTGTATATGGGACACATACCCTAGAGTTACAAGGGAGTTCCATCATTGGTAACACTCATATTCTCACAAAAAACACCTTTACCTCTGAAAAGAGTATGGGGAATGTGCTATAGTGTGATAGGGGGTCTCCAACCATAATAACACTCTACAGATCATACTCGATCATCACCATTAATGAAGAATAACTAAAGAAATAATTCTTCTCATAAATCCTCATGTAAAATCTCTCGTTCCAAAATGAAGTAAACCATCACATTCTACATGGAATACTTATCTAGAAAAAGTACTCATGGGTCCAAATCTATGTCCATAAGAAAGATATATGTGAGGAATAGTCTTTGATGAGAGTAATTGATGTTTCCTCCTAGGGTGCATAGTGTGTCTTACAAGGAAGAAATCTAGATTTCCCCCCTCACAGTACTTGGTGTGTATAAGTAATGTACATAACATTTACATTGTCTCACAAGACATGTGACCTCACCCAGACACCCAGACACGCGTTTTCATAACTATTTCAAAATACGTGGAAAGTGTCCTATCCTGGACACTTATCCTTTAAATTTACCACACATAGCCTAGATGGCCATATGGGACTATTGAGCATGTACGTAGAGTACATGACATGTACTATTTATCCTATTCTGATTTCGTGTATATTATTCCTTTCCTGTGTACATTGGCCAATCCTATATACAATGGGCTCAAGTCATGTCCTAATACTAGGTCATTCCCTCTTACATGGGGTTTCTTATCATGTACTTAGCCATGTAGTTATGTCCCATAACACATAATATAGTAAAATTACATAGCTTTGAGTCCATAAAAGTCCATACCTAATAGGAAGAACACAAAACATTATCACTTGTACAATATACCTTGTGATCGGTATTTTAGAATGGGAAATCTCTATGAACCCCTTGAATCCCCTATTTTCCCCAACTAAGAATAGATCAACCACCAGGGGGACCACATTTGTCATAAGTGGTCTAAAAATCCTTTAAAAACACACATAAGGGGATTGGAATATAAAAACCATAAAACACCTACCTTATGGACAAACAATGAACCTTTGGGTCTATATTCACACAGGAAATAGTAACCCCATGATGTGGCCTCGATCACCTTCATGGAAGAATTTTGGTGGTACTTCTCTCATCCTCATTTCATCTATCATTTAAGGGAGAACTATCTCCCCCTATTGTGTTTGGAAACAAAAATGGAAGGGGGTTTCTACCCCTCCTAAATAAAAAAATAAATAAATAAAATAAATTGAATACTACATATACCAATGGTCACCTTCAAACGTTCGATGTTGGAAAACATTATGTCACACATAGGGTATATCTGACATCTCAGAAACAACCATGGCCTCATATTTCCCATACAATGACCCAACAAATGGGAAAATAATTTATACAAACATATGAACGCATAATATTTGATTTATATTAATTTTTTAATCTATTAAAAAAGGAGTTTAGAGAAACCTAATCTTTAAACCAACTATTTGGAATGATCCTATTATACATATCAAAATATCCAAATGACTATACTAACAAAACTAGTTTCTTTATGTTAAAAATGTACAAATAATTTTTTTAGGTGTCCATGGGTATAAAGAATTTAGTTTCATACTATGGGATGATGACAATCAATTATTCATTAAAATATGAAAACGTATATTAATTGATATTATCTTATAGAAGGATAAATAATTGGATAAATAAAAATACTAATGGAAGAAGCTTAATATTAAACATTTAGTTGATCTAGATAAATGTAATAGAATATTTTATGTTTGGTTCACACCAAATATGAATAAAATTTCAATAGTAGTAATCCCTATAAAAACCTATTAGAATTATATAGTTTTTATGAATCAAAAGGGACACATAAAGAATATGAGAAATCAGATATTAGGGAACTATAAATAACAACATCTGAAAGGGTAAAGTTTTATGTAGAGTTTGGGATATCATTTAGAGTCTGTTGACTATTTCATCAATATAGTGATGATGAATAATTTAAACTTTTAACATATACTAGAGAACCCTAATTCCCTAGAAAATAAATCATAAATTAGTGTTACAAATATGGGATTCATAATTTAGGGAGAAATGACTAACATGAAGTACAATAGAACTTGGTATTTGATAGAATTAAATGATTAAAATCTATCATTGTAGAATAAATTGGTCATCAATTTGAGGGAATTTCCTAATATATATAAATTATATTGGGAAAAAGTGATGTGGTATTATTTTATACATTATTACCAAAAAACATTATGATGTATTAATGTGTTTTTATGGAGAAAATGTGATTATAATGGAGTATTATTAATTAATTTACAATTTCTTATTGAAATTATAATTTTATAAAATAATATTTGTAAATCAGATTCTTTATTACTTAGTTTATTTTTTGTTATCTTCTTGATCATTCCCATAAATTTTCTAGAGAATAACTTCAATTGAGGTTATTAAGAAAATTTTATATCAATTCTTAATAATCTTTTTTTAGGTTTTAAACAATTTTTAATTGATGTATATTTTAAATAAATTATCACTTCTTTCATTGAAATGTTGTTTGCATTATGAAATATTAATATACTATGTTAAATTATTTTTATAACTATCATTTATCTGCTCATTTTTTTAATTACTGAATATGATTATTTTACTTATTGTGTAATAGTGTGTTAATTTATTGAAGTTATAAGAAATTATCATTTAAAGATTATTTAGACTAACAGTGTGAAACATAAGATAAATGTTTGGAGGATTTAGTGTGAAATGTTCTAGGAAGTTTTTGTAAGATAAATTGAGATGTGTATGATTTTTATTAGATAAAATCATAAAATAATCAACATCCATGTAATTTAATCTATTATGTGTTGTCTCCATCACATGATAATTCATTCTACCCATGTAAGATAATTTCTTCTACACGATGTAATTCAAGATGGACCGAAATATTAAGGACCTACCTAATCTTGAAACAATAAAGGAAAATAAATAAGACACCATGTTCAAATAAAGAATTAGTAATACTAGTTTTGTTCCCAAATTCAACTAATACATTGAGATTTATAATAATAGAAGTTATGGTCATGTTTTGCTATTTGTGAGTAATTCAAATCCACTAAACTTCCATAATTTGTTGGAGTTGATTTCCCTGTTCTAAACTAATGTGGAAGAGTATATCCAATGAAAATATCCAATGTTAGTTTTATTTTTTCACATGAAGCTTAAGATCACCTAATTATGAATCAAACCCCTATAGATAAAGATGGTCCAACCAATGATGAAGAACCTAATATTAGTATTTATGATCTCACGCAATGGGGAAATTGAAATCATAGCTTTTTGAAGTAATATGAGCATTATCAAAAAATTATGGAAGCATTATTTTGAACTAGATCTTAAATAAACCTGATTATGGTTAATGTATTTAATGTGAATTATTGGATACTAGTTTATTTCAACTGATGATGACCCGAGTATGATGAATATCAATCTATAAGATTATTAAATTGGGGTTATAAAATCATTTGAGTACCAAAGTAAACCAAATGGTTGAAATTTGGAAGATAATCCAAGGAAGGTCGATTTATTGGATAAAGATATATTGAAGATACTAGTGGGAATTATCCATGCTTGGTCCATGTGATGATTATTAGATTAAATCTAACTCCACTTGGGATCATGTAATGATCCGGGTGTCAATGAATTTGGGAAAAAAATTATTTGAATGTTTGATTATTGAATATGATGTGTGGGGGATTTTTTTCAATCCCAGGGTTGGGGTTTCATGCATGAATAGAGGTAATTTCTGAGTATTTTACCTTTTGATGAGATAACTAAATAGCATGTTTTGAAATCAATTGGGAGAATCTTAGGCCGATGTTTCCATGTCATAGTTAGTATAAAAGGAGTTATGTTAGTTGAATATGATGTCATGGAATGTACCTAGATTCTTCATGTACTTGTATTGTTGAATATTTAAGATAAGACGATGCATAAAAAATACAAAAGTTGATAATTTTTTTTGAATGATGAATAATGATTTATAGGTAGTATTGGAACATATTGAGATGCATGTATAAGCATGATAATTGTTTGTTTGAATATGGAAGCAATTTTCCCATGTTGGTCAGATAAGAAATTGATGAAATCCCACCATGTGTTTCCACCTGGGAAGAAGGGAAATGGTATATTCAAGGTGATTGTTACTGAAGGGAATAGTAAATAAGTAAATGATTTTTTGGAAAAGGGGGGGGGAGATAAATATTGAAGGCTTCTCTTATACCCCAAACTTAATAAGATATGTAATTTTAGTGATTATACCTATTGCTTTTAATTATTGTTTCTTTTAAAATATTATATTTATTCTTTAAAATTATAAATTATATCTTGAATTGTGATCATTAAATAATATTTTGATGTTTGAAGATCACATTTTATTAAATTTTGTTTTTACCACTTTATCCCATTCAATGACAAATACATTACATATTAAAGTGTGTCATTCAGTGAGTTTAGAT
The DNA here is from genome assembly GCA_963277665.1 of Viscum album. Taxonomy (NCBI): domain Eukaryota; kingdom Viridiplantae; phylum Streptophyta; class Magnoliopsida; order Santalales; family Viscaceae; genus Viscum; species Viscum album. The sequence continues at coordinate 108,513,757 of OY728126.1, read as the reverse complement.
TATTAACATGGTATGGTTAAGATTTTTAGGTTGACTATCATTGTTTAAAATTCTCAATTATTAACCATGAATTGAGAGTATAAAGGAAACTTAATTATATCTTGGGGCTCAATGTTCCTTGAGTTATTCTAAATTATCTTACTAAAAGAAGTTTTAAAACTGATATATTAGTTATTGACCTCAACTTTTCATACATTATGATATAAACAATTAGATATTTCTATATATGTGTTGATGGATATTTTGGATTGAAAATATATAAAAGTGATTAAGAACAAATTAACCATATTAATCACTCGTTTAGGATTTTTTTTCCATCTTCTCAATCACTATTATTTTCTTAGATATTTTTTTCACTGAATTAAATCTATTATTTGATATATTTTGGTTCAATTACAATTTTATTTTTTAAATTTAGGAAATTTTTGTTTTAATACACAATCTCACTTAAACACATTTGAAATACTTATAAATTTCATGACAGTGGAACTCTATAGGGACAACCGAATAAGATAAAACATTCGATTCATCATTACTATATATTTTTGGGAAACTTGCAGTTGAACTGAGGAAAATATTAAAACCTATAAATTTAATTAGTGTCATTTATAGAGAGGCTACCAAGAAGGTTTTTAATATAATAGTTATAATAAAAATAATATTAACTTAATAACTATTTTAATTTTATAAAAAAAATATAAAATATTGAATGTTAAGCTAATATGTCTCATAATAAATGAAACACAAAAATTAAGAAGACTCTTATCATTTGATATCAGTGATAGTTAAAATAACATGTTCGTAAATTTTAAAATCTAAAAAATCAGAATCATCATAAAAAGAATCACCGAAATTTTTTTTATATAAATATAATTCCTTATAAACATAGAAAAAAAAGTCTAAAAAAAGAAAAATGAAGAATCTTTGTACTCATGTCTTTGATAAAAAACAAAATTATCTGGTCTACCATAAAATCTCTCTTTTTTTATCATATTTCATGATTTATACATCATTTATTTCAAAATTACGGCCTTCCAAGAGTGGATCTCCTCAATAAAAAACAAGAATTCTACATTGAGTGGATAACCATGAAACCCCAAGGTGTTAGTGAGGACCAAATAAAGGAAAGCTTCACCCCGATCTTCTGTTAAGGGGGTTCATAATTATTGGTTTACTGCTCTCAATATACATCCATAGGGATTATGCATCAATTAAAAATGATATTCCTTTAGATCTTTCTTTGTACTTCCAAGACTTCCTCTCTTAGAAAGGATAAATTTTGTACTATGAAGTTGCAATGAGAGAGTCTACATGAATATTGGGAGAGTTATAAGATGTTGTGTTCTAATTTACCTCATCACAATATTCATTATCAACTCTTAATCTAGTATTTCTATAAGGCATTAGTCTAAATGGATATAAGTATGATAGATGTATTTACTGGAGGTGATTAAATAGATAATAATCCCATTGTTTCTAGAAATATCATTTCCAATATGGCCCAAAATTCTTAATAGTTTTGTACCTAAGGATTAAGTAAGGTCAAAAAAACCATATAAGTGTCTAATTCCAATAAATAAATCATATGGATTTGGGATTAGTTGAGTAATGTCACCAACATGATGAGGAATATGTTATATAACTCTATAATATCAAAAATTAAACCTAAACCAATTTTTTCAATTTAAATGAATTGTGGTATTTTTTATTTTCATGATCATTTTATTGATAAATTTAAAAAATTCAAGGAACTCTTAAAACATGTAATGTGATATTCATCAGAATTTCATTCTAGAATAACCCTAACAATCAATTTTCTAATCAAAAAAACTAATCTCGAAATTTTATATCCATCTAAAATTTCATCCAAGGATATAATTACCAATAAAATAATATGTATATGAAATATAAACAAACATATAAGTATTTAAAGCACAAAAAGTTCAATAAATAGCCTATGTACAATCAGGACTAACGTTGTAATCAAACTAGAAATGATTTCACATCTTTTTAGAATAATTATAACAAAAAAATAGAAAAATATTCAATGAAATGAGTCACAAATTGATGAGATACATTGGAAGAAAAAGTTATTTATCAACAAAAAAATTGTTGTTTTAGAATATTGTAACTAAAATTACTCGAATGATAATAAGAATTAGTGGTTTGAAAAATCAATGATGTTGTATTTTCCCATCATAAGTTCAAGTGATCGCATGAGAAATAGAGAATGTTATTTCTATAATTTTGAGGATTGGAACCAAAATTCATAACCCTCATGATGAAATAAATGGATAAGTATATAAAAATGAGAGTTATGAATTTGAAATGAATGGAAAACCACTTGAAGAAGTCATCGAAAAATACACTAATATTTTTTTTGAACACAGTAAATCTGGTCAACAACCTAAAATTTCAATTTTTATAAAACAAGAATACAAAATAAAATTGAAGAAATAAATTGTAAAAGAACATATGTATATTTTTGGAACGTTATCTGAAACAAAAAAGGTATGATCAAAGTTAATGGTGACCTAAAATGTATAAAGATTCACTGCCTTACCTTATAGGTATTCTGCCTATCAATAATAATGTTGAAATTGTAATGGATAATGATGTTCTTAAAACTTTTAGGAAATTATAGGTTAAAATTCCACTGTTATATTCTATGAAATGGATACCTAGATATGCTAAATTTCTAAATGAATTTTGAACGCATAAAAGGATATTTAAGGGAGGTGAGAAGTCATCTTAGGAGGAATTATTCCTCTAAAATCCAATACTCTCCCCCGATTAATTATAAGGATATAGTATCATTATCAATTATTTATGTTATTTAATATCATCAATTTAAGGAAGAAATTTCTAATTTAGTAGACTAAATTAATTTTTTTACTTATTTATAATATTCATCAATTTTTTTGGGAGTGATAAACTAATTATAAAATAGTTACCCAACAGAATCATAAATGTTTATCCTAGAAAGTTGGGGTCATTGAAGATGTTTTAGAAAGGGTAAAATAAATTATTTTCCATACTGATTTTTCTTTGTTATATATGTAATATAGAAGATTTAACACAAATGAACTTTTAATTCTTGGTAGAAATTTTTAGAAAATTTCTTAGGATATAATTAATATTTATAAATAAACATTCTCATTAGATTTTAGAGGATATATGGTTAATTATAGTATCTTTGAATAAATGAAAAACAATGTAAAACATCATTTTTCATAACAAGTTAACATGATTGATTAGTTTTATACTGATTTTTTTCCAAAATTTATTCAAATTAAGCAACCTATAAATTATTATGGAAATGAAATATTTTTTGATAATACCGATGTTGAAACTAATAAATTAGAAATCTTATATAATGATTTAGAAAAAATATATTTTTCATAAATTGGTATATTCTCTTGAAATTTATGAACATTAAAATAGTAGAAATTATATGGTTTTTACTATAAATGATGTAGAAATGGATTAGGATATTTCAATGCTTTCTTTTAGGTTCTACAGTTTCTAGAAAGTTTTACTTACTATGGGAAATTGAATCCGTAATTGATGAAATAGATTTACATTCTTCTAGGAATTGAAGAACTATAGGAAATTATTATTTCCTCGAATGTATTTCTTATAATTACACAATTTTGAACTTAAAATATATTAAAAATATCATTTAAGATTAAGCGCTTGTTTTTTTAGAAAAATATTATATTTTTTAGGTTGACATGTGCACATTGTTTGATAATATACACACTAATTCTTTAGAATATTATAAAACTGATTTGATATAGACTGATTTAGAGGCAATAATTAAAATCATATAACCCATAAATCATTTTCATTTCCAAAAGGAAAATCCACCTAAACATAATCTTATGGACTTACATAAAAATGTGAAATATATATACATATGTGAGAAACAAAAAAAACTAGTCATAATTTTGAGTGGGCTATCTAGTGAACTAGATAAAAACTGTTAGATGTAATTAGGGAGGAAAAGAAATTTATAGGGTTGTCGTTAGATGAACTTTTAGGGATTATTATTTTGGTCTATTTGAAAAAGATACTTATAGTAGAAAATTATAAAAAATAATTACAATTATAGAGGAGATTGAATCATACACTTCTTGAACTCGTTAAACAGGATTTGACTACCTTGTTGGATACTCTAATAATTTAACCCTTTTTCAAAAGAAAATAGGTAAGTCTAGTCTATAGTTCATAAAAATATAGGCTTCATGTATATAAATAATGGATTTGGATATTTAGAGTCTAGTAGGTTGCATAATAAATGTAGGGTATACATAGTTTATGAGAGGATGAACTTAGTTACTTGGAATGATAACTTTTCATTTTCCCTTTCTTGAACAAATTCTTCAGACGTTATCTAGTAAATCCTATTATTTCTTCCAAGATTATTTTTTTGATATTTCCATATTCATATATCATTATATGACCATTATAAATAAATATTTACATTTCTTATTTCTATATTTTCTTATATAAGAATACACTTTTCACTATGTAATTCCTCTAAGCCCTTCCTAATAATAATTCTCAATATTTTTTAGGAATTTTTTAAGGAATGAATGGAGGTGTTTGTTATAGTTTTTACAATATATATTATATTTTTTTTTGTAATTTATGAGAAATTTAGGCGATGTTCTCATAGTGTATATTAAAAAGAATCTTTTTTCCAACAATGAGATATTCTATTTTTGGTTAAGAGTAGAATTGTTCTTGGTTATGAAGTGTCTGTAAATGAAAATTTAATGGACATATAGAAGTATGAAATTATCTCTTCAATTAATTTTCAAATGACTGTGAATGATATTTGATATTTTTTGGCCATGTTAGATCTTATATGAAGATTATAAAATAATTGAGCTTAATTTTTTTCCTTTTACAAGACTTTTAATGACATATATTTCTGTTTTATTTGATATGAAGTGAATATAAGTCTTTGAAGAACTCAAAAAATTTCTTCTTTCCCCACCTATATTTTTATAACATAATTTTGAGTTATATTTTGAATTAATGACTAAAGAATCATATTTATTTTTAGGTAATGTTCTTGGGAAGAGATTAAAAAGTATGTAATTTGGCATTTCTATTGATTTTATAACTCTTGATGTTTCCTAGTAAAATTAAAAAATGATAGAGAAAAATATTTTTTCCATTGTTTCATCCCTTGAATAGTACAAGTTCTATCATTAGGTTTCTAATTCAGTGGTTTTGACTAACCATTTTTATATTATATATACCATTAACTGAGATGAAATAACACTAAGACTAGTTATATATATCATGTTGTTCCATGAATTTGACATGGAGAACTAAGATATGAAAGTAATTAAGAACATTGTGGCTGATCATTTGAGTAGGATAACTAATTTTTCTTTTATTTAAAATTAAACTGTTGAATCTATTAGAGAGTTTTTCCCAGGGGAGAGTTTATATTTTTCTCATATATATAAGTATCCAGGGTTTTTAGACATAGTAAATTACATTTGTTTTGATGTTATTCCTCACAGGTTTTCCAAATAACGGGTTGATAAACTGATTAGTGATTCTATGAAATATATACTGTATGATCAATGTTTTTTTAATAAGGTAAGTGATCATATTTTTTGGTGATGTATCCCATATAATGATATTTATTTAGTTATGAAATTTTAATATATTTTGAAATGTAGTTGTCAATTTGGTTACAAGAGAAAAACTAGGAAGGCATTAGAATTAGGCATATTTTGGCCTACCACTTTTTTAAATTCTCATGAGTACAGTCAGACATATAATCCTTGTTAATAATAACAAAACATTTCCCTAATACATGATATTCCATTTCATAATGTTTTGTTTTTTGATGTTTTGGATGTTTGGGGAAGGGATTTTATGGAACACCTTCCTGATACCTTTTGATATTATTATGTCATAATTACTATAGAATATATGTCTTATAGGATTGATGCTCTACCAAAAAGAACTGATGATTATATATTGGTGTCCTAGTTTTTTAGGAGTAATATATTTTTTATATTTGGGATAACAATTTTAATTCATATACACTAAGGGAACCATTTCTTTAATATTACATTGGTTAATTCATTGAAAATGTATAAGGTGAGTCATAAAGTGTCAATATGGTACCAACCTCAAAAAAAGGAATGCATTAAGTCTCAAAATGATTTATTATACATATTCATGGAAAAAATAACATAAACTATTTTTTTTGAGCATAAGTCTTGACAATTATTTGGGGGTCTATAGTGAAACCTATTAAACTCTAATAGGGATGTCACCCTACATAATATTTTTTAAAATATTTTTTAATTTACCAATGGAATTAGAGCATATAGATTTTTTGGGATGTTAAATCATGAAACATGAATCTATTTGATATTGGAAGAGAATAGAAGTTGTGTGTGTCGAAAATAAAATAAAATAGAAATAATTCTAATTAAAATGAATGTTTTTTATGATAAAAAATGATTTCCAATAAATTTTTATTTTGAAAATATAATTTCATAATAGAGATAATGTGAGGCTTATGATCTCTAGTCTTAATATAATCAAAATTAAATTATATTCCAAATAAGACAGTATTTTCATAATACTTAATATTATTCATTTTAGTGTCTCACAATTTAAAGACCTCAGGATTAATGTTCCATTCACTCTAAATGGTCATAAAATTATGCTATTTAGAAAAGAGATTAAAGATCCTTATATGTAGAATTTCATTTTATTAGAATATGTATAACACTAAATCATCTAGGATTTTATCATCCATTTTTATTTGTTTATATTTAGAATAAATGTGGGGGAAGTAATAGCCTTTCTCAATGTTAGGTTTTTCTTTTTTTTACAGTGTTTATTTATAGAAAATAAAGTGAGATTAAAGAGAGGATTTTATTCCCAATGTTCACCCTAAGTAATTTTATTCGGGATGCTCTCCACTTTATGGAGCAGAAACAATAAAATTTTCAATGATCCAAAGAATATAGAATATTAAGAAACATTATTCACCCCATACATTCTAAAAATTGGATACATTAAATTTGAGTTAGAATTTATTGAATCTAATGTTAATTTTTTTAGGATATTATAACTATCTATATGTACTTTTTCAGATATAAGAAGGGGGTCAAATTTTATAATAAAAAGAGAATCAACATAAAGGGATTTTATAAAATATATTGTAAAAAATTTCATGCCTTTAAAATAATATTTCTACTACTTTCTATTTGGTCATTATTCATTTTAAACAATTGATCTGGAAGCATTATTTCATACAAACAAAGTTATGAAATAGGTTAGTTACTGCTATTAGATTGGTGGTTTTAGAATGTGTGTTAGTCTCATGTCATGATAGATACTCCTTTCTTGGTTGGTAATCCATTTGAAAACCCTGAATAACGTGCACTCGTAAACAATTTTTTCTTCAGTGATAAAATTTTTAAGTCGCCACCAAGAAGAAAAAATATTTCATGTTGATATTTTTTGATTATTTTTTTTTGTTTTATAAATATTTAATGATATTTCCTATGATGTATTTTAAAATAATTTTATTGGTTTTGTAAATCTGTTTGAGGATAACATTTTTTATTTTTTTCAATATTTAAATGGTCAAAATTGTGGAAAATTTTGAGTTTTATGTGTGGGGAAGGTGTCTTAATTTATCTAAACATTAATTAAATATTAAATCGTCAAAAACCACTTTAAAATTTAAAAAAAATTGTAGATTAAATAATCCCATAGAAATTTTTTCATGGGTCACATTTTTTAATATAATTGTAGGTTGTAATGTCACTTTTAAGAGAATAATATTTAATAACATATAGATTTAGACAGGTAAATTATTTTCTATTTTCTTCTGAAAAAACATTTATTTCAGTAATATCTCGGTAAAATTTTATATAATAATTATTTCCTTTTTTGTTTTTAATATGGATTTAACTCATAACATTATAGAATTATGTATTAAGAAATGAAAATTGTAATTCATATTGAGCTTATTATTCCATATCTATTAATGTTTTAATAACGTACTATTTGATGATTTATTTATTACACCAACAAATTTTCATACAAATTTATTCAATTGTTTTTGAATTTTTTATGAATTTTTAAATTATGTTAGTTTGTTCTCCAAGAGGTAAAGATAAGTTTGAACGTCCATTTGGATGCAAATTTAGAACTATTAAAATCACAGTAAATTTTTTATATCTATTTTTTTCAAAAAAAACACTGAGTGAATTAATTTTTAAAGGGAATTTATATTTATATTCTTGAGAAAATCCATGAGGGAAAATATTTTATTTTAAATCAATTCAGTAAAGTATTAATATTATTTTTATGTTTTGAAATTATTAATCTTCCACTAAATTTGTCTATGTGATCAATTTTGGTTAATAAAAGTATTAGTGTGGTAGAATATCATTTTTATTTTATAATGCATGACTTCCAAATAAATTATGGATTATCAATTTGTATTATGGTTAATATGTTCTTATAATATATTATTGTTAATTAAATAAGAAAGAGTAGATGAAATTGTAATTTTATTAAAAAATAATTGAAATGATATTATTTGTGTAATAGTTTATTTGATGTTATGTTCTTGATATTTACAATAAAGTTTAGATAACATCATTTCATTTTAAATTAGTAATGAAATTTTTTTAGGTTATTAGTAATCCCAATATTTTGATTGTTTGGTTTCTGTTTTAATTAATGTTTATTTTATTTTAAATTTTAATGACTTCATTAAATTTTTTAAATAATTTTGAAATATTAATTTATTATGTTAAATTATTCTGAGAATTATCATTTATTTATTTATTTTTTATTTGTTATTAAATCCATAAATTTTAATATTTTATATATTGTAGTGCAAGGTGTTAGTTTACATAAGTAATCTCAAATTCATTGCATTTGATTGTATAGATTAGTAGTCTATTGCGTAAGATAAATGTATATATATTTTAGTTAGATATTTTATAGCTATTTGTGAAAGATAAATACGATTATGCAATATTTTTATCAGGTATCCACCTAAAATAATTATCATCAGTATAAGATAATATCTTATTATAAAACATTGAGTTTCCATCTATTCTAGATGCAGGGATAGAAAATGAAGAATACCTAATGAAAAAAAGTAATCTTTACAGTTCCTAATCGTATTCTTTAATATAGGAGGGACATCTTATTTTAGATAAACTGAATCTATGAATTAATTTATATATTTGAGTGTACACAAAATATTTCAGACTTCCTTTACCAGTTGGAGATAATGTTAAAAATATAAAAATGGGTGTAAGAAAATATCTAGTGATAAACTACAATGATGGAACCATTCATTAATGTGACTAGAAATCCCAGCTAATTCTAAATAAAACCCCTAAATATGAAGATTTTCTACCCAATTATGATAAATCAAATATCATTAGATTTATATTTCACACTGATAAAACAAAAATCAAGGCTCTAATCATCTGTATGAGCATTATAGGTCACTGATGGAATCACTATTTCAAACTCGATCTCCAATAAATAGGATGATGTGTAATGTATTCGTTGAGTATTACTAGATACTGATTGATTTCAGTTTATCATGTTCCAAGTAGAAGGATTTTTGGTCAATGAGTGTGTTAAATTAGGGTTGTTGACCCATTTGAGAAATGAAGAAAAATATATAGTTGAAATTTGAAAGATTGTCTAAGGCTTCTCTATAAGGACCTTGCCTCAAATATTATATAACCTAGTGTCTCTAAACTATAATTCACTCACATTCATTCCTAAAGATATTTCAGGTTTAGATTTTAGATAATTAAGTCATTACACTTAAATAATAAACACATATATTAAAAATTGGACACATTACTCAGTATCCATTTTTTCCACAATATAATACATTAATGAAGAAACATTTTTTCTTTTCCTGACTAATCCTCATGACGTTAAACTTAAAATTTTTTTATTCTTATACATCGGTAAACCTTTTGAAAAACAATTAAAAATATAGGATATGCACAAAAATATATGAATGACACATAAATGTATGTAATATGGTAGTCAATTGAAAAAAATAATATGTAATAAAATTATTTCCATTATTGTAAAAAATTGGACATATGAAATAAATCATATCCACATGAAAACACATAATTTTTTCTCAAAAAAATATTTAAAAAACAGTGAAATAGAATATAATATTTTTTCAAAATTTAGAGGATTAAAATTTTAAGCAATGTAAAAAACATGCCCTAAATAATTGGATCCGAATTACATCCCTGGAAGAAACCTCAATGGTTAACACCCTTTTTACATTTCATGATAAAGAACATTTACCAATGCATTAGAGAGCTATATCGGGATGGATCAACCATTTTATAATCTTTATTAGGACCATCCATTCTCATATATAATGATAAAGTACACTATCATAATTTTTTATGCTTTCCCTTTTTCATCATAAAACTAGTGAAAAACTATTTTGAACCCATATGTGAAAAAATATTGAATATTGAAATACCCATTCATTTTAAAAATATATATTCAAAACAAATGTACATAAAAAAGGTAAATATGGTTTTTATTTGAAGAAAACACGAAATCCTATAATGTAATCCAAAGATAAAATAATGATTATATTAATTGGAAATATCATTAATGTCATATACATTATAATAGAAAATTCATTTTTCCTTCTCTAAGGAATGTCAAAATGTTCAATATAAAATATGTAAAAATATTCCTTTAAAAAACATTGAAATAAAGTATTGAGACCCATAAAATTTATTTTATAATTAATATCAATATATATATATAAACATTCATAAAACTATTATAAGAACATAGATTAGGAATAAAATGATTGAAAAAATAAATCTTAAAAACAATTAAAATAATGTTTCCAGTTAAAGTGTCCCTTGCCTTGAGTTCAAATCATCCCATATGTTATTTATATTTATTAATAATAAACATATCTTAATTATTTACTTGATAAAAATCTGTTTCTATGATTTTTTTCCATTTATTTTATTTATTTCCATTTAATTACTTAATCCATTTTGTTCACATCATACTTTTTGATGATATTCAGATCATATGTCCAATATTTATTCGGTTGGTTGAATATGGTCTAATAGGACATTATTAAGTCAAATAAAAAATAATAATCATGAAATAATCATAATTATTAAATATTTAATATAATTTCAAAAAACAATACATGAATTTCAACTACAAAAAATAAATTATGTGACAATCAGGGAGATGATAGGTCGTATGTATGCATGAGTAACGCTATCATTTTTCAAAAAAACAAGAGGTAATGAAGGTAAGTATAATTATTTTTATTATTATCATATATTAAATATAATATTATATATATAAATAAACTTATATATACCAGTCATCTGATTCTGTGATGAAAAATGAATCACATCACTTCTTGGAGGTATTAATCCATGCATATATACAAATCGCATTATAAATTGTCATCTGATGGAAAGGTAAGAAAATAGATGATATATTATATTTCCAAATTATTAATTTTTTACTTAATATAATATATATATATATTAAATCTATCATTATAACCTATCCTGTGAGGTGGTGATGGAAAATAAATTACATCAGTTTGCGAGATGTTGTACTGACGTACACATGAACGATGGTTATGTTTCTCATTTGATGGAGTAGAATATGTGTATAGTTTATTCCATTAACATAAAAAAATATAATTATATGTAATATATTTTTTTATTTTTTACCCTTGATAGATTATGATTTTTATGAGGTAGAAAAATAAATACATTAAAAAAGATTAATTAAGAACAATACCACTTCTTCGGACGACCCCTTTAGGTTAATACATAAATAATTCATAGATTTATTTTTTGATCAAAAAAGGTACTATATCAAGTGGTGAATTATATAAGGAAGTTTTTTCGTTTGGTATTTTCAAAAGAAAATGAATTTTTATATTCATAGAGGATAGGAGAGGCGTGTCTATTTTAAGAGGAGGAGGGGATAAACATAGAATTTTTAAATTGATTGAAATATATGAATGTATTATTAACACCAAATGGATAGAAAATTGTCAATTTATAAATAAGAGATTATATAGGGTTGAAATAGGGATAGATAAAATAATTTAGACATGTTTTTGTTTATTTTAACCCTTATTGATTTAGTTTAACCCCACGGTAAATTGGTTTCAACCTTAACCATGGAAACATATTTTTAATGATTTTACAATTCATTATGAAAAAAGTAAATTTTAACTCAATAAATATTATTAATTATTCTAATTCCTGGAATAAATTTCATTTTATCAAATTAGATTTATAAAATTGGTAGAATTTATTTTGAAATTTATCCTGAAAAATGTAACAGAAAACAGTTTTTTGTAAAAATATATTTTTATTTATATTTGTTTATAGAAAATTAAAATATAAAAGTCATTAAAAGGCCTTAATTGTATTTTTAATATTATTATTGATCTATTTTTTCTTTTAATCAATTTTAAAAAAATTATATTTATTAATTCAAGAAATAAAAAAGTAACATTTAATAAAAATCAGTATTATTCGCCATTCAATGAAAAATAAAACTTTTTTTATAAAATTCCCAAAAATAATTCCCAATATAATTTTTATAGTATTAATTATAAAATTAATTTGTTTAATTTCTAATTATAATTTTTAATTTTAAATAAAACCATATAACTCATGAAAATTTGACTTTTTTTAATACAACATTATACCTCTATAAAATAAAATTAATGAATATTAATGCAGAATTAAAAATATTTATATTAATATTACCTAGGTAGATAGATGATTCTACCATTTTATAATAGATTCTAAAAATGATATTCATACTTAAACAAGAAGTGATTTTTTTCCTTTGTATCATTTTATGATCCCATGTTGCTTCATCAACCATATTGTTTTCCCAAAAAATAAGATATTAAATTACCATATTCAAAAACACATTCTCTATATAGAGAATAATCTGTAAAGATATTCATCATAATAATGGTTTTCTTCCAAACAAACTACTTTCGGGATGAAAACATGAGATGTATCCAACCCATTTTTTCTTAACAATGAAACATAAAATATATTATGTTCCTAGGATAAAATCAGTGGAAAGTAAAATAAATAGGAAAATTATAGAAATTAATTCAAGATTACATATATTAAAATTAACCATGTACTTAACAAACCCTTTTTAAGAAAATTGATAACACTTTTCAATTGAGTAACTTTACGAAAAACAATATCACCTACCTCGAATGAGATATCTTTACTCCAATTATTTTCATAACATTTCATCCTAATATGAGCCATACTCATATGTTGCTTAATAATAGTAATATTATTAACCATTTATTATACAAACAATGGCCACAAAAATGAAATTTTACTTACTTCATCCAAAAAACTTTTAGTCCAACACTGATTTACATATAATGCATAAAAAGGGTTACGTCTATATATTAGAATGAAAAATGTTTTTTTATGAAAACTCATCTAATAAAAGATTATGATCCCTAATCCATTGTTAATCAGTTTAAAAAATATTGAAACATGTATCCATGTTATGAATGAGTCGCCCCTACTACTCTATCATATTGAGTATAAAAATATATACTAAATTTTAATATAGTACACAAAAAATTTCAGATGGCCTATTTGAAAAATAGAAGTAACCTTGGGATCATAGTCTTGAACAATATAGAGAGGAAAACAATACAACTGAACCATCTCCATACAGTACAACATTTAATTTTGATCTAAATATATATTATCTATAATGGGAAGGAAATGTAAATATTTTTCTTGTAGATAAAAAATAATACAAATTGCATTATTACATCAAAATGTATATTAAAATACCACCACAAAATCCATTGAGAAATTTTTCTATTTGCACTCAAATAGTAAAACAAGATTAAGGATCCTCTTTGATAATTTTCATTCTACATTAACAGATTGATAGGTCAAACATTTCACTATAAATTCATCAATACATCATTTTATTCAATCCCACCAGTAATACTTCTGAAGGACTCCGTACATCATAGTGATTTAGGGTAAATAGAAAATGGGGTACTATGATATTCTATTATCAATTTTATCTTCAATTGGGAGTCACAAGGCACAGATAATCTCTTTCCAAATATGATTAATCCTACTTCATTACAATTAATATTTGGAAACTTACCTATATTAATATATTATATATTTTCCTATAAAACATGATACACTTTATGTCCATTCTTAATTATTTCTAAAAATATTAACTACAATAAAACATAAAAGAATAGATGATGTTACATATTGCACAATTTATAGGAAAAAATTCATCAAATCATTAACCAAAGTGTTATGTTCTTAATGTAAAATAGTTAATGTATCATTACCGTTTTTACTCAAAGTATTAGTTACATGTTTTTAAATTTTTAGGATCATAATAAATCATGCAGTCATAATACCTAATCATTTCCAACAATCTTCTCTTCATCGTGATCAATAATTTTTGAGTTCATATAAACTTTAATATTATTTTAGCAGTATGTATTTTATAATTAAATCTATAAAAATGATTCCATAATATTTTTAAACAAAAAACCATATCAGCTAATTATAGAGCTTGTGTAGGATAATTTAACTCATGAGGTTTCAATTGAAGTAAAGAATAAGAATTTACATGATCATTATATACTAGAATAAAACCAAGTCCATTTAATGAATAGATGATAAATTTAATATTTAGAGTGGGAAGTTAAAAAACAAGAGCATTCACCAATATTATTTTATGTTATTGGAAACAATGATCACATTATTTCATCTAGAAGGATTTATCTCCTTTTTTAGTTAACTTAGTTCGGACTCTATATATCAGAGAAAATTTTTGATCCTACCACCGGTAGTAAACCACTAAACCAAGAAAACTATGAATCTCTGTGTTGTTTTTATAGGTATTTTCCATTATTCAACAACTTTAGTTTTATCCGGTTTAAAATGTATTCCATAATTAGGAATATTATATCTAAGGAAAGATTTTTTTTTGTTTAAAAAATTCACACATGCTAAATTTTACATATATTTTCTTTTATTTTAAGGTTACAAAAAATAATTATGAGTTTATCCCCATCCTCATGAATTTTATAATATACCAATATAACATCAATTAAAAATACTAATAACATATTTTAATAGTAATGGAGAACCCTATTAACAAGATCCATAAATATAACTACTGAATTAAACAACCCAAAGGAAAAAACATAAACTCATAATGCCCATATCTAGTCAAAAATATTGTCTTTGTAAAGTCTTTCTCTATTATGTTCAAGTGATACTATCCTAACTTGAGATAAATCTTTGAAAAATATTGTTATCCTTAGAGAGGATCAAATAAACCAACTATATAAGGAAAGTGATACTTGTCTTTAATAAGGACGTTATTCAAGGTGTTATAATCAATGAAAAGTCTCATTGAACCATCATTATTTTTAATAAATAAAATAGAAGCACCACATTTTGAGGTTCTTAGATGAATTAATCTTTTATGTAGAAAATCCTCCAACAGCTATATCAATTCAAAATTTTATACAAGATCAACTCAATTAGGGGGTTTTGAAATTTGATTAGTGTATGAAACTATGTAAAATGTAAAATAAACTTCCTGATTTGAAATAACACCTTAAAAATAATAAATAAATACATCAATATATTCTTTCACAAAGAGATCATCATTCTTCTAAACAATTCATTTCTTTTCAACAATACTAGATAGGTAAATTTCTCAACCATCTCTAATCAATTCATCAGTTTCATGATATGTTATCATAGTTATTAAATAAATGAATATCACTTTATTAAATATAAAATTTATCTTACCATCATAAACTAAAATATAATCCATAACAAAAATAATATCAAACTCTATTATTTTATGTTCAAAAATATTTTTACGAAAGACCATCCCACTGATAACAACCATAATATTCATATAAATCTTTGTTGATTTATTACTTCGACGTGGAGATTTTACTTAAAGTTTTATCTTCATTTAATGAGGTGATATTTCCATTTTACCTATAAATTTCATAGAAATGATGGAATGAGAAGATCTAGAGTCAATAATGACATTGAAATAATTGTAATAAGTAAGTAACATAGGATTTTCCACTTCATTTTATGGCCCAACATCAACTATAGTAGAATCAAGTGATTTCGACACACCTTTTTTCTTTTTATCATGATGACTTCCAGCAGTTTTAACTAAATTTTGACACATGATATCATAATTCCCACACTCATTACATATAAAACATCTCATCATTTTCTCACCTTCTATTACCATATTGATGGATTGATCAAGTATTTTCTTTTCATTGAAAATCCATATGAACAAACTCAAAACAATGAAAACAATTTTTAAATGCTATAAAAAAATTCCTTAAAATGTTTTTTACCATGATTGGAAAATATTCAATGATTAAAATCTTAATTCATGGTTTTCAACATTTTTATTTTCTTCCACCTTAAAATTTTCTTATTGTTTTCATCACAAGGATCCTAAGAGTCGGTAAACACTATCTCAACTTTCTCATCACAACAACTAACATTATCATAGATTTTAAATTATTGAGGACATAATTTTCTTTGTTAACATAGTTTCAATCTTGAGTAAAATATACTAATATTACTATCATGTTCCTGAATAAAATAATGTATATACATAACCATTATTTTAAAAATTACTTATACGTGGCTACTAAATCTTCATATTACCTCAATTATAAGAATTTTTTATTTATGTCGAGTCGAACAAACTTAGAGTAATATTTCTCTAGGAAAATATTCTCAAATTTTTTTTATTCCATACAATTAATCTCTTCTCCCTCTGGTATTCGTAACAGAGACCATGATCAATAAGCTTCACCTTCCAAATGATAAATGGGTAGCAACACGTTTGGATGTTCTGAACATCCCATGACTTAAATTATCTTTTCCATAGTAATGATGAATCCATCTTTTACCCCTAGATCTAAGGTTACACAAAAATATATAGGGAATTGTTTTATAAAATTCTCAACTTATGACATATTCCTTTATGGTAAATATGGATTCTCCCTAACATGGATGAAACCAACATTTATATCCTAGGTTAATTGATCCATCGATACTACAAATTGTTCTGTACTGATTGAAACCATTCATGTCAATTAATTTGGAAGGAAATTTTCTACTTGTTACATTCTAAATTATCTTACGAATGTACTCTATTGAAAACAATTTTAAAGAAACATTATTTTGATGAAGAAACATGGTCATATTTAAATGTTATACCATGTAAACCATAATCTTGAATCACTCAAGGTTATTTACTTCCATTATCATATCCTATAAATTTATATAATTTTTTTATGATATGAAACTTAAGGATCCAACAAAAAACATTACATAATCTTGTTCCTTAAGACTTGAAATAACATTCTTTGATTTTTAATGACCTTTTAGTTTTAGAGTTTACATAATTGGATCATAACTCTCACATAAAAACCCATATATTAAAAAGTGTACAATTTAACCAATATTCATAATTTCAACAATATAAATATTCTTAAAATTAAAGAGGTTTTATTTTCATTATTAATATCCATGAATTTGAACATGAATTATTATTTTTTATTAGTCATCTTTAAAACCTGTGATTTTTTTAAAAAAATTGGGATTAAAAAAATCTTAGTAATGAACATAAAAAGAATAAATATAATAATTCAATGACAAAATAAAAACCCATAAAATATTTACCATTATAACAACATTATATGATAAAATGAAATAAATATTATCATCATGAAAAATACCCACTTTTTCTTAAAGAAAACATTTAAAACCCATAGATAGACAATATGAATCCCTTTTCGAAACATAGAGTACTATCTTCATAGCCTTTGTTAAAATAATATAACAAATAATTGGTTCCCAATTTAATCTAAAGGAGAAACTTCTCTGGTTAAATCCCTCATTCTTTTATTTTATGATAAAGAGCATTACCTAATGTATTGAAGAGCTATATCAGATTCACTAATTATATAAGTTTTGTTGGGCTCACATGTTGTATAAGCTATATCATGATCCCTCATTTTATAATATATATCGAGATGACCCATAACCATTTATAATTATAATGTACAAAATTATAAACTATATTTTTTATTCTTACACTTTTTTATCTTAAAACCCCCAAAAAAACTCGTTTTAATCCATATAAAAAACATTTATCAAATATCAAAAGTATCAATTCATTTTAAAAAAATCATTTTATAAAATAAAATAACAAGAAAAAAGGTAAATAAGTTTTTTATTTTCAGATAATATGAAAACATATAAATGAATCCAAACATCATGTAGTGTTAATGGTGGAGGAAAATACCGTTGGCACTCTATATGTTAAAATAAAACATTAATTTTTTCCTTTCGTAAGAATGTCAAAAAATATGAATAAAATATGTAAAAACAACCATATTGAAAACCTTTTAATTAAATTTAAAATGGGAATAAAATATATATGATTAATGGACTTTTTTATATAAATACATCCATAATTTTTTTAAGAATGAGGATATGTAAGAAAAAGATTTTGGAAATAAGTTATAAAACATTTAAAATTAGGTTTTAAGTTAAAGTGTCCATACTTTAAGCATTAATCATCATGTATGTGCTTTATTTTTTTAAATAATACCAATATGTTAATTATTTAATTTCTTTCAAAACATTTTCAGGATTATTATTTATTTTATTTTATTTATTACAATTTAATTACTTAATCATTTAAGTTCGCTATAGATGTTTTAATGGTATTTATCATTAATGTCCAAAATTAATTTTTCATACTGAATATAGTCAACATGGTTATTAATTATTATCCAAAATAATGACCTTGAAATAATTATATTTTATATAACTTAATTAAAATTTTACAACCAACCCGGAATGTTTTTTAAGATAAATGAATTATATTACAATCTTAGAGATGGTAGATCTTACGTATGCATGAGAAATGTTTTCATTTTTCAAAAATAAATATGGAAATAAATTACCATTTTATCTTTAAAATTTTATTATTACATCATTTATATCATATTATTTCTTTATGTAAACTTATATATGTTAGTAATGTGATTCAGTGATATAGAATGAATCACATCGCTTTGTGGTGGTGGTAATCTATACATGCATACAAACACTGTTGTCATTTTTTGATAGATTGAAAGGTGAGAAAATAGATGATGTAATTTTTAAAATAAATTTAGTTTTTATATTAATATTATATATATACACTATATCTATCATTATAACCATTCATGAAAGAAATTTATGGGAAAAGAATTATATTGATTTGTGAGTTGGTAATCCATGGTGGACACAAATAGTGGTTATCATTACCATTTGATGGATTAAGGATATGGATATAGGTTAATACAATAAAAAAATAAATTATAATATTTAAGATTTTTTTATAGTTTTAGAATGTTTGAATAAGATTTTAAGGAGGTAGAAGAAGAAATAAAACAAAAACACTCAATTAAGAATGATACCTCTTCTTTTAGATGCCCCTTTAGGTTTAAACCTAATTCCTTTCTAGAATTGTTCTCTAATAAAAAAGTCATATATTTATGGGTAGGTATGTAAGGATTTTATTTTAGTACTTATTAGGCAAAAAATTATTTTTAAGTGGGTATTGGAGATGATAGGGGTATCCTTTTATTAGTACTGAAGAGGATACACTTGAATTCTTTAAAAATATTGAAATATATTAATTTCTTATACACAATAAATGGATCTAAAATGGACCATTAACAATCCAAAGATGATATAGGGTCTATATATAGCTATAAAATAGAATTTAAACAATTTTTTAGAACATTTAAACCCTTACCTATTTAGTTTAACCCCTAATAAATCGAGTTTAACCTTAACTATGGAAATAGATTTTTATTATTTTTAATATTCCATATGATAAAAATTTAATTTGAGTTTATTACTTATTATAATTTCAAATATGGAATAAATTTAATGTAATCAAATTAAAACAAGTGGTATAATTTAATTTAAATGTTATCATGAAAAATACGACAAATAATGGTTTTTTATATTTATGTATTTTAAGTATTAAAATATTTTTACACCAAATTAGTTTATAAATTTCATTTTCGAAATCACAATTTTATTATTAAAATTTTAATTGAACCAATTTTTCTCTGAAAACATTTTTAACAAAATAACTCTTTGGAAATTCTTGAAACTGAAAGACCTTTTTAATAAAAATCAATATTTTTTTAGCATTTTGTTGAAAAATAAAAAAAATGAAAATTATAAAAAATAATATATAATATAATTTTGAAATCTTTAAATCATAAATTAATATCTATTTTTAAAATTAAAATTTTATAATTTAAAAATTAATATTTTATATAAAACCATATAATATATAAAAAAAGAAACATGGTTAGAAATAACTATTTTTTCCATTTGATTAAAAAATTAAATATTATTATTATAATGAATATAAAACTATAATATAAAACTAATGAATATTAGTAAGTATTGAAAATTATTTATATAAACATTACTTGGGTTTTATGTCGAATAAGATTTTTGGAAAAATTTCTATTGATGATTCAACTAGGAGATATCCATGCACAATTTGTGTGAAAATTATGTTTGTTGACATTGAGATACACCTATAATAGAGTAAAGGTAATGGTGTAAAATAATTGGGTTAATTTTATTTATTTTTAGGATTTATGTTTGATGATGGAGGGAAGATTCGGTCATCCCCAAGGTTGTTGATTCAGGCCTGACTGATGGTGTTTCTAGGTGTTTGAGCTTTTTTCCTCAGAGAACTAAATGAGACTTGACGACAACTAGTAAAGAGAAACTTTAGAATAATATTCCTTACTTTTGTTATCATAATGAGTCATGTGAGTGGAATTCGGACTGATGGTGTGTCTCCTAAAGTATACCATGATAGAACTATTGAATAATTTATATAGGATGAATGTTTCAAGCTACTGATGTTGATTATTGATTCTAGGAAGGATAAATAAAGACACTAAAGTTGTAAAGGTCCATGTTGAGATTGATTCATGTGCATGGGAATGGTTTATTAAAAGAAAAATTATTATCACATACTTTTCATAAATGTAATTAATATAAGGTAATTAGATGATACAACATGGAAATAAGGGTAGATAAATAATCCATGTGACAGAGAACGAAATAAAAAATTAAATAATTTTCTATCAGAGGAATTAATGTGGGGAGAGATTAAAACTTTTTAATAGATTTAGGGAAGAGATATAGGAGTATAAATTTTTTGATAATTGGAAGAGGATATATATTGATTAATTCAAAATATATGAAGATTGAAGTCTTTTCTCATACTTCAACCATGTCCAACTAAGTCATTTTAGTGCCTGTAACTATTGATTTCAACTTGTGATTCCTTTCAAAGATTAATTTTTTTCGATCGAACAATAAAATATCCATAATCTTTGGATCATTAAATAATTTATTAACGTTTAATGATAAAATTTTATGTCATTTAATTGTATTCCACTTTATTCCATTATGTGACTGATCATAAAGTGTCTTCCAACGAGTAAAAATAGTTAAATTAGTCAATTTAATAGTTTGAGGTTTACTATAGTTTTTTAAACTTCTCAATTATTGATCTATAATTTTGAGCATACCTAAATTTTGATTGTGTCTTAGTGCTCAGTGATTTTTGACTTCTTCTACCAACTCTTATAGATAGTAGTTTGACAAATGAGATCTTAGTTTTTAACCTCAATTTTTAAAACATAATGATATTCATGGTTCGAGATTTTGATATATATGTTGAGGGAGTATATGTAGTGAAAATATTTAAATGTGAGGATGAAATGATGAACCTGAAGAATCACTAGGAAAATCCACTAATTATTTCAAATTTTTCTTCCCTCTTCTCTCATATTCCTACTTGTTTCACTAGTATTTTCGTCTAACTTAATCTATTGATTGAAATCTCTTGTTTAAATTTCTAATTTTTTTTAAAATATAGGGTATTTATGTTTTAGAATAATATTCCCCTCAAATTTATTATAAATAATTATAAAAATCATGATAGTGGAACTCCATATGGAAAGCCTCATAAGAGAAAACCATGGGTGATTCTTTATTGTAACATTTAAATGAAACATGATGTAGTATTATTGTGGTCAGAATGGTTGATGAAAATATACAAGAGGTTGGTGGTTTATTTATTTTTAAAATTTTCAATGTTATTAAAAATAATTTTCAAATTTGTTAGTTTAAAAATATTTTATAAATCTTGCTTAAACAATAAATAATTGTGGATGTTTCAAGAGTGTGAATAGAAAATTAATGTGATAAACACAAGAAATTTAATTGTAGATTGGATATAAACTATATTTCCGTAATTTTAACAACCTAACATATGGAGTGTGTTACCCACTAAGAGATTAGAAGGATATTTACATGGGATAAATTTAAACCCATACATTCATAATGTGATTTATCCTAACCTAGGACTTTTAAATAGCAATATACCCAAACCAGATTATCCTTTTATGGGATCAGACATGGACCAATATTTTCTTCAAGGGGAAACCCCAACATATGTGTTATGCATTTATTCAGGTATGCATAACCAATGAATACCTTTTGGAGGTGGTATAACATATTCTATGAAAATATTAAATTTCTAACCTCTCTACCTATCCCATAAAAATAAATACAATAATAAAATATCTATGCGATAGTTTTAGATAGAATTTTTTTTATGAATCTATTTATGTAGTCCCTTCAAATGGATCTAAATGATGAAGTATATGCATTCAAAAAATTCATAGGATGTCTCTTCATGTTGAATGTTGTCAAAGAAGAATTATCCCTTCCTTGAAAGTCCCTAAGCTGAGGGAAAAGTTTTTACACATGATATCTTTTACAATCTTATATCCATACTATCATAACCATCAACACTTATATATACATTATATGATCCCTTTAAAAAGAATAACTTAATAATTCCAATATATACACTAAGAAATTCAAAATAATAAAAAAATAAAAATGGTCCATAATTATTTCTAAGAGAGAGAAACAATCTGTCATTCAAATTTAAAAATAAAATTATAACTCAAACATATTTGGAACCACTTGTTTAAGGAGATAAAAATACATCCAAAAGAATTGGTCATAGACAACCAAAAATATCACACGAATTATAACTATAAAATTCAAATATTTATTTAAAAATTATTTCCATATTTAACATGTGATAATATCTAACATTAAAATTTCATACATGAAAAACTATAAAACATGTTTGATAATATCTAATATGGATATTTAAATAATATAAAAAAAACAACCTAAATTAATAAATTATAAATATTTGATATATCTACTACAAATATAATCCTAAAATAAGAATAAATTTTAACTTCTTGTAAATATGTTTAAAACAATTTAAATAAATTTAACATAGGTTCTATATTATTAAAATGAATTTATAGAACTATAAAAATAATTTAAAATTATGAAATAATCATAGATAAAGTGAAAATATCATGGAAATATTTATAATATAACCGTATAGAGAAAATGAGGATTTTGTACACATATAAGGGCCACATAAATGCCCTATGTAAAGATAAGACATAATTTAAAAAAATTAATTGAGGTAAACTAAACTTTCCATTGGTTACATTTGGATAAACCATAATTTATATATCCTACAAAAAGGTATTATAGACTTTATGTTAGGATATATATATATAAAAAAATTAATCACATATTATTAATATAAAATTCATGTAATGGTAATATGAATCACACATAATGGTAAACACATGAGAATATTACTTTTGTAAGGGTAACTATGAAAACTACCGAAGGGTAAAAAATTTATTTAATGATATTGTGTAAGGGTAGTGTAATAGCTGTGTAATGGTAAATTGAATTTCCAATATACCATGTAATGGTATAATTGATGTCATCTAAAGGTAATATTATTTTAATATTAGTTTCATAAGGGTAACTTTTATTTGTGCAAGGGTAACAAAAGAACTCTCTACACTACATAAATAAAGAAACCTGTTTTTTAAGCTAATGATAAATTAAAACTCTATGTTTAAATGTATTACAACACAAATGTAAGGGAAAACAATTCCATGTGTAAAGGAAAAGAAAATTTATAACTACATATAGAAGGGTGTTAGAGAAGTTTTTTATGGGTAAAAAAGACATTATATTCTCATTTAATGGTAAATATATATTAAATAATGATATATAAGTGTAAAAACATTCATAAAAAATTAAATCATCATAATATATCTCAAACAATAAATATATATAATGATTGGAATAATAAAAATTAATGAGGAAAAAATTAAGAACAATTAATTTCAATAAAATTATTTTTATAAATATGTGAAATATTATTTTTAATAATCATAATAATATGTAATTAAAATGAAAAAAAGTATCAACTTCAACAATATTCCCATTTTAAAAATTAAAAAAACCAATTATCAATTACAAAACTTCTTCACATTTTTATAATTGATCAAAAAATTTAAAAATTATATAACAAAATTTTCTCCCCCTTTTTCGAAAAAATATCAAAAAAAATATCAAACACATTTCTCCCCAAAAATAAAGTAATATAATTATAATAACAAAACCACCTAAATAAAATGAATACATAATAAAATAAAATAGATATCTCCCCTTAGCTAATGATACATTTTTAAAAAAAATAATGAAAATAAATAATATGATATCTAATAAAATTTTTAAAAAATATTATTTTTTTAAAATTTGAATATGCTAGTAAAAGAAAAAATAAAACCTACAATACATGTTTATAATAGAAAATAAAATAAATCATAATGAACATTTCAATATGTTATATGATAAAATTATATTAATACGCTTGTTTTCCCAAAAATAAAAAGAATGGGTTTCCAGGCCTATTTTTTAGAATTATTTTACATTTACTCTTGAAAACCATCACATAAATAACTAAATTATATATATAGTTTTATCACAATATGGAATCCCACATTTTTGTCACATAACATTTCCTTACATTTTACAAATAGAGGATCTTTACAGTTTTGTGTCTTGGAAAAAAGGTATATAATACATGAAAATATAAAACTTTCTTATAATCAACATGAAAGGAATATTAATTTATTAAACCTATGTACAATTATATTGCCTCAAAACCTTTGGACATACATAAAAAGGAATTTGTGAGAAGAAGTCCTTATAAGGAAAACTAGTGAAAAAATCTACATGTGAACATGAGAGATATCAATAAGAACATGAGAAATATCATAAGTCTGGATAAAGAGGCATATCATAAGAATAATAACTTAAGTAATACCTTGAAAATTATGATACAACTTTTAATTTAGACATTCATAAGAACAACACCATGGTCCTTCTCCATGGCGTCAGAAAAATTACCAAGGTTATTCACCAAGGTATCATAAAACATCTCATATCTAGAGATTAATTTCCTTACACAATGAATAGGAACACTATAAAGGAACACCCTTAATAAATATTTACATTCATTTTATCCTCATATATCATAATCAAACATTTATGAAATAACCCAATGTGAATAAATGAAATGGGTTTTATATCAAAATTGTGAACTTTTAAAAAGTGCTTAAAAATGATCATTATCTCATTCATAACCCACAGGAAGGGAATGACGGTTTTATATTTGTCAATTATATAATGAAATATATCATTTTAATTTTTTTGTGAATACAGCTATAAATTAAATAGGTATCGGTATTCACATAAATAAAATAATAGAATTTCATGAGAAAAAATAGAGAGAGTTTGAGACGGAAATTCTCTAACATAACAACTATGTAACATGGTATTATAAAACATTAAAAATATAGGGGAAAGGGGTCACCCATTCAAAAATGACTTAGAATATAGTATAGGTACATAATAAAATGGAAAATAATAACATGTAATGGAAACATTAAAGACATTCCACATAAAAGATAACTTGAATGGAAAAAAAGAGAAGTTCAGAATTCCCTTACCATGAAGAGTAACTTCTAAAACTAAATTATTGGGATATTGAGGGATTGAGGACACCTTTTGAGGACTCCCCATGAGTTATAAATAATATAAATTTGTGGAGGATGAATTCTTAATAAATATAAACAATGTAATGTCTTGGTATTTATAGTAAAAAAGAGGGAGTTTTTTTATTAATTTTTGAGGACACCTCATCAGTGGTATTTGAAAAGCCATGGGCTTTCCCACATTATTAGCCCATGGATTTTGGTCACTTGGTACACCTAATATAATATTTTAATCCACATGAGTCTACCATCATTTTCAATTACCTATTACATCATTATGATGTCATAAAACTCATTGAAAACATTAAAAACTGTACTTTTACTATTCAATGAAAAACAAAAAAAATTATTAAAATATTATAAAATCACCCTTTACTAATATCGATGTTTGGGATTTAAAAATGAACTCTATTTTTTGAAAATAATTTTATCAATATGAGAAATTTAATTTTTATGTAAAATCACTATTTACCTGAAAAAATACTAATTCTTAACTAATAATTTCTAAAATAGTTGTTAATTTATACTATTATATGACATTACTATTAATGATGCCTAAATTACATTTATGCATACTTAGGTGAGGTTACTATTCCATTGGTCATATTACAATTCATAAGGGTAATATCAATCTTCATAAGTTCATTTATTCAATAAAAAATTAAGTAGATCTTATGATACTCAAAATTTCATTCTGATCACAACTGTAATTTTCATTTCTTTCGAAAATCATTTCACAATATCAATTATTTAAAGTATAAAAAATATTCCAAAATAATAATTTTTTCAATATTCATCAATAATATGAAACATATTAGAAAATTAATAAAGATTCATCCTAGATTAATTTTGACTTTTGAAATTCAAAAATGATGGTTATTTTACCATAAATGAATTAAACATTTTATTTATACAAAAGGATTACACAAAGTAACTATGACCTCATTACATAACCCCTCATAACACCTCTATAGGACCTATGAGTAAGGTGTGTGATGGTGATGGACTTTTGGGGTGGCTTATTTAACATTTCCCATGTTGTAAACTCAACTGATTTGAACTTCTACCATATGTGATTTTGTTCAAGATTAACGTGTTGAAGATCTGATTGGGAATGGTATAGAGGGAATCCTAGTGACACTACCTCCTTCCTATGATCCGAAAAATGGGATATATATGGGCTAGGTCTACTGAAAGAGTCCATTAACTCTTCTTTCTGAATTAATTATCCATTATCATATATATTTATTAACAATGATTATAATATTAAAAATTATTATTGTTTCCAATGATCATATTTACCAACGATCATGTAATGGTAAAAACATGATGGTTACATTTAAATTATAATTATATAGTTTTATTGATTATAACATAGTAAACCCTAAGTTTTTAGGAAAAAATATTATTCAAATTTTTTGGGTCGTTAAATTCTTCCCCCTTCAGATATTTAGTCCCCAATGTTTAAACTCATACCCTCAGAAGATAAAATGTGTGGGTACTTATACCTCATAGTTTCTTCTGGTTCTTATATGGCTTCTTCATATTTTTTGTTCCTCCATAACACGTTAACATGGAGGGTAGCCTTGTTGGATAGAACCTATTCTCTATAATCAAAGATCTCCACCATCTACTCCTTATAAGAGAGGTCATGTTCTAGTTGTACAACCTCTAAATTTAGTACATATGGAGTGTCAACTATGTACTTCTTCAAGAGGGATACGTGGAGTACATGATGAACTTGTTCTAGGTATTTAGGAAGTGTAAGATGATAGTCCACTACTCCTATGAGATCATGTATTTCATAGGGGCCAATGTACCTACAGATGATCTTAATTCTCATCCCAACCCACATGACTCTCTTCCAAGGTTAAATTTGAAGAAAGACTTTGTCACAGAACTCAAACTCCAATTACCTTCAACAGTTGTCAGTATAACTCTTCTATAAACTATGAGTAGGATTTATGTATATTTTGATGGCATGATCCTTTTTTAATCTATTGCACAAGATCATGACCAATAAGCTTTCCATCACCAGCTTCATCTCAACAAGTGTGAGTTCTACATCGCATCCCACAAGGAGCTTCATTGGGTGCTATTTCAATGCTCGAGTAGAAGTTGTTGTTTTTTGATAACTCAACTAATGGGAGATTTTGATCTCATCCTCCTTAAAATAATATTGATCATATTCTCAACATGTCCTAATTTTTTTTAATATTCTTTTTAGAGTGACCATTAGTTTGGGGGTGATAGGTCGTACTGATATTCAATTCGGTACCCAAAACATATTGAATACTTCTCCTGGATTTTTATGTGAACCTTGGATCATGATCAGATATTATATAAAGTAGAACTCCATACATACTTACCACTTCCTTCACATAAATCATGGAATGTTGATAAATAGAAAAATATTGCTTAATAGATATTTAATGGGAAATATTGGTGAGATGGTCCTCTATAACCCATATCACATTGTTTCCTTTGGAAGTTATTAAGATACAAGTGACAAAGTCCATAATGATATTATCCCACTTCCATGCTAGTATACGTAGTGGTATTAATACACCTTAATGATGTTGTTATTCTTCCTTCACTTTCGGACATACCAGGCTCTGTGAAGTATAGTCCACAATCTCACATTTCATATTATCCCACCAATAATGACAATGAAGGTCCCTATACTTTTTTTCATCAAGGATTAATAGAAAATGTAGAGTTATTGTATTCATCTATCAACCCCTTCTTTATTTTTAAAATATATGGAATACATAGTCTTGTATGAAATTTTAATAAACCCTCTTAATCAATATTGAACCTATAAAACTTACCATCTTTTATAGCCTCAAAATTCTTATGTAACAAAGGATATTTTTTTGAGATGTCTTGATCATATCTAGTAATGTTAGTGAGAAATCATTTGGGAGAGGGTTGATGACATCCCTTCCCTTACTATTCTCATTTCCAGTTTCACTAGGACTTGATCAAGGGATCTCTTTCAGTCCTCATTATGGACAGAATGATAGGGTATTTCTTACATAATGGATTGATGACTTTTTCTTCTCTTTTATGGAGATAATGAATTGAACAAAAATATTCTTTAAAAAGTTCCAACCATCTCTTCAATCTCATGTTTAGTTCTTTTTTTTATAATATTCTTAAAAATTTGATGGTCTATGTATATATCACACTTCTCCCTATAAATATAGTGCCTCCATATCTTCAGAACACAAACAACCATATCCATATCTAGATCACTCAAAGGATAGTTCTTCTCATGATTCTTCAACTGTCGAGAAGCATAAGAAATGATTTTGTCATTTTTCAAGAGGAAACACCCAAGCTATTTTAGGGATGATTCAATCAAAATAACAAATCCTTCTCCACATTATGGAAGAGTAAACATAGGTGGAGTAACCAATCTCTTTTTCATCTCTTGGAAACATTCCTCGCACTCCTTTTTTCAGATTAACTTGACCCCTTTTTGAGTTTACATGGTTAATGGATTAAAATGTCTTGGATGGTTTTTCACGATCCTCTAATAATATCCCGTTAATCCATGGAAACTATGAATATCAGTTGTTTTAGGCTGAGGTCACTACTCTATAACCTTTTTCTTTGTATGGTCAACTATGATTCCTTTATTGTTTACAATGTTCCCCAAGAAAGAAACTTTTAGTAACCAAAATTCAAATTTTTTTAACATTTCAGAAATCCTCTCCATCTATAGATTTTCAAAATAACCCTTACATAATCCTTATACTCCACAAGAAATTTTGAATAAATGAGAATATCATTAATAAAAACTAGCATAATGTTTTCATTTTATCCCCTAAAGACTCTATTCGTTAAATTAAATGAAAATATAAAGATCATTAGTCATTACGAAGGGCATAACAAAAAAATCATAATAACCATATCTTGATTAGAACATAGTTTTTGGAATCTATATTTTATTCACCCTCAATTAATGAGAACTATATCGAAGATCAATCTTGGAGAAGAACTGACCCCCATGAATCTAGTCAAATAATTCATCAATTATTGGTAAAGGTTATTTGTTCTTCAGTATGATATAGTTCATTTCTCTATATTCAATGTATAGCTGCATTTATTTATCCTTATTCCTCACAAAGTAGAGTGGAGATCCCAAAGTAGACACCATAGGTTGGATAAACACTTTCTCAAAAAGATCTTACAGTTTTTTCTTTAATTCCTCAGGCCTCGCATTTCCATCCAATACAAGGTCTTTGATATCAGTTGAGAACTAGGAATGAGTTCAATGGAGAACTCTAACTCGCATTCTAGGGGTGGTCCAGGTAACTACTTAGAAAATAAATCAATGTATTCCTAGACAATGGGTACATTTTCTATACTTATAATATCATTTCCCTATTCATCCTTAGCGATCAAATCCATGAAGAAGGCTATATGAGGTGCTTATAGGAAAATCTCTGGTTGAGAAATACCTCATTGGATAATTACTATATGATTCCCATTCAAGACTACTGAGATATACTTTCTTCTCTATTTGATCATAGAATTATGCATTGAGAGGCAATCCATCCCTAGTATTATATAGAATTCCAACATGGGAATGAATACTATATTTGTGATAATATTTTTCTCACTAAATTAAATAATATAGATTCTAAACACTGATGATGATTGGATATTCCTACCATGAATCATGACTGATAACTCTACTTTTAGGAATTTTGGGGTAGATTCTAAATTCTTTTCAAACATGGAGGAAGTAAAGGAATGTGTAAAACCAGAATCAAAAAATTTAATTTCTAGACTTGAGAGAACAACATGTGTACCTGACACAACATAAATTAGAGCTTCAATATCAGTTGCCGTGATAGAAAAATAATGACCTTTCTCCCTTATCCTTTGATGAGGCTGATAGGGATTCCCCTCCATTACCCTCAGGTTTGGACAGCGATCAGAAAATTTTCCAAGCAGTCCAGACATAAAGAATTGGACTTCTGGTAGGTCCTAGACCATCTCCCCAATATATTTTGTGTGGGGAAGTTGAGGCTTCACCTATCTATGATAATTCAGCATGATATGTCCACCTATTCCACACTTTTAACACTTCCTAATCCCGAGTAGGCAGTTCCTCAAATGATTATTCCCAAATTTATTACATGTGGTAAGTTTCACTTATTTTCCACCTCTTCCTTGATCAAATATCCTCCCAATTTTGGCTTTGTTGATCTATTCCTTTAATTGTATTTTTGAGACCATTGGGTCTCACTGAACTCTAGTTCGTCTTTCATAGCACTCTTCATGATCTCCTCATAGCTATCATTGTATTAATTGGAAAGATTCCTCATCAAATGAGTTCTTAAGCCACCAAATAATCTATCAACCTTCCCATTAGGATCCATGCCAAATATAGTGGTGTAACGTGAAATCCTTGTGAAGTTCATCCCATATCTTCTCATGTATTCATTCTCCTTCTGCTTTCGCTCGAGAAATTACTTCTCCATTTTCTTTCTCATCAAACGAGGGAAATCATTATTGATGAAGATCTCGATGAACTCTTCCTACTCTATATCTTTAATCTCTCTTCTTGGACTAATGTTTTTAATTTGTTTCCCATCACTGATCAGTTTCTCCCTCTATGCGATAAAACAGCCAAGGTGACCATCTATTGTTCTGAACAACAGTGTACATAAAAATCTTTTTGACAGATTTGATCCACTGTTCAGTAAACAATGGGTAAGTAGATCAAAAATAGGTTGGTGGTCATTGATGTATAAAGGAATCAAAAGAAATTTTTTCCCTTTCTGCTGAAATTGGACTCTCATCTTGATTTATTCTATTTCCCAAAACATGAGTCACTTGGTTCATTATTCCCATTAAAGATTTCATTCCAGCTTCAATCGGAGGGCCATCAGCACATGGTCCATTGTAGTCACCATTTTAATAGTTCCTTATATTACCCACATTTTCAGAAATAATAAAAACATATTGAGAAACTTATTTTATTTTAGATTATTATTATATAATAGACTTTTATGTTTTAAATATTCATGCTTAAACAACGATTACATTTCACTATAAATCCTTCATAATGATTTATAAAAATATTGTGATTTTCCAAACATATCCCCCATAAGTGTCAAACTAGGAGTGAAGAAAGGATTTTTTTTCGACACCAGATCCTATTCAAGTCTAGATCAAAGCGATGTTGTCAGTTTTTACACCTAGTGACATGTGTTCTAGAGCCACATCCATATGTTCGTATACAGACATGGATTTATTTATTCATAAATCCCTTAAATAAAATTTCACCAAAATACCAGGAAGTTTGCCTATATTAAAACGTTTTTCTATGGTACTTCATAATGTTTCTATATCCTAATTTCAACAAATAACTATATTATCCTTTGATACCAACTATGGCATCCCGCCTCTTTATTACATAACTCTTCATTACATTTTACAAACAGAGGATCTTTAATGTTTAGTGTGTTAATAAAAATGTATATAATACATGAAAACATATAAAATTATTCTAATATACATGAAAATATTATTCATTTATTCATACTATATACAATTACTGCATCTCATAACCTGGGGACATACATCAAAGGAAGGGGTGTGCAGAATCCCTAGTAAGAAAAACAAGTGAAACCATTTACATATGAACATAGGAGATATCAATAAGAACATGAGAAATATCATAAATTATTAGTAAAGAGGCATATAATGATCACAATTACATGATTCATAACTTGAAAATATTTCTAAAAAATTAATTTAGGCTATCATAAGAATATCACCAAGGCCCATCCCCAAGGTGTCATAAACATTACCAAGGATATTCACCAAGTTGTCATAATACTTCTCATCTCAATAGATTAATTTCTTTAACCAATGAATTGGTGTTATATCATGGATCACCCATAATATGTATTTATTTTCATGTGAGAAAAATATTTCATGATAAAAAAATTCATAAATAGCCCAAAAGGAATAAAAGAAATGGGTTTCATATCAAAATAGTGGCATTTTAAATAGTTCTTAAAAACATTATAATTATGTAATTTATAACCCATATAAATGGAATGAGGGTTTTATGTATTTAAATTATAGAATAAAATATATCATTTTTATATCTTTATTAATATCCCTAGAAATTAAATAAGGATGGGTATTCAAAATAAATAAAATAATATAATTTAATGAGAAAAAATAGAGAGATTTTGAGATGGAAATTCTGCAGCATTACAACTATGCAATAGGGTTTTAGAATAAATTAAAAAGAGAGTATAAATGGGTTTCAAATTAATATAATACAAAAAATATATTATAGGGATATAATAAATTATAATAAATAACATGATATTGAAACTTGAAATATAAACTACTTAAAAAAGAACTCGAATGGAAAACAAATAGATGTTTAGAATTCCCTTACTATAAAGAGTAATTTCTAAAACACTAATATTGGGATCTTGAGGTCTTGTGTACACATAGGGAGTTATAACTATAAGAAAATAGTGAAGGTAAATTTTTAATGGATAAAACCCAAGGAATGGCTTGGTATTTGTAGTAAAAGAGAGGTTGTTTTTTAATAATTTCTAAGGACACCTCATCGGTGGGTTTTTAATAAACATGGCCTTTCCCATAGTATTAGCCTACGGTTTTTGACCCTTGGGAATCCACATATAATATATTAATCCAAATGAGTCAAAAAATATTTTAAATTACATATTACATCATTATAATGTCATAAAAAACTGAGAACTCAAAAAAACTGCATTTTTACTATTCATTAAAAACCAAAAAAATTTATAAAAATCTCATAAATTTACCCTAGCATAATATTTATGTTCAGAACTCAAAAATGATCTCCATTTTATGAAAATAATTTCTAAATATAATAAATTTATTTATTATGTAAAATTACAATTTACATGAAAAAATACTAATACTTAACTAATAATTTCCAAAACAAAGTTATGTACTTAAACTATTATATCACATTTCCATTCAATATTCCTAAATTATATTTATAATTCCTTAAGTGAGGTTACTATTCCATTTCTAATATTAAAATTTATAAGGGTAAAATTACAATTCATATGTTACTATTCACCAAAAAATTAAGTTGATCTTATCAGACCTTAAATTTTTTACTGATCACAACCATAAATGTCTATTTTTTGAAAATAATTTCACAGTATCAATTATTTAAAAAATAAATAATATTTTAAAATACTCATATTATCAATATTCATAAATAATATTAAAATTAATATAAAAATACTAATGGTTCATCTTATATTAATTTTCACATTTGAATTTCAGAAATGATGGTTATTTTACCATAATAAGAAATAACAATTTTATTTATATAAAAGGATTAAAGAAAGTAAATAAGGATTCATTACATAGGCCCTTATAACACCTACATAGTACCTAAAATTATGTTTTGTGATGGTGATAGACTCTTGGTGTGGCTGAGATAATATCTCTAGAGTGGTAAACTCCACCAACATGAACTTCTCCCAAAGGCGATTTTTTTCAAGCTTAACGTGTTGATGCTCAACATGGAATTGGTCCAGAGTGAGTCCCAGTGATGCGAACTCTTTCTCAATCTCTGAAAAATGGGCCTCGTATAGCCTAAGTCTACTAGATGAGACCATTGACTCTTCTTTTTATCATTAATTATCCATTATAAATTATATTTATAAACAAAAATTATAACATTAAAAATAATTCTTGTTTCCAATGGTCATATTAACCAACAGTCATGTAAATGTTAAAACTTGATGGTTATATTTCAATTATACTTTTATACTTTTATTTATTATGACCTAATAAACCATACATTTTTTGGGAACAAAATATTATTCAATTGTTCGTTTCATTTCAACCAATCAGAACTAGAAGAAGATTTAAAATCATAATCGTAATTAAAATAATTACTAACCATAATTTATGTATCCATAAAACACAATTAGTAGGTTTTAACATATATTTAAAGGGACAATTTACCTTAGGATTCTTCCCATCATATAATGGTTACATGTTCCCTTATCCCATCTTAATTATTAACTAGAGTTAGATTCTTCTATATAACTCCAACTAGCATGATAAGGGAAAAAAAATTCTCTATTGAACTATTTATATTTCACTTCTTGCATCATTTTGGTAAATCATATTGGGAATGATGAGGCTTATTGTATTAATAAAAAATAATAATGGATTTATCTTTCATACCTTTTCTTTTGAAATAATTCTTGTATCTCTTTCATTTTCCATCATTATTTTTGTTTGTATATTTTTTATTTATTATTCCATGAATTCATATTGAAACATTAGTTATATTATAGTTCTTCTCTATACTAGAGGAGTTTATGAAATAAATATAATAATTAACACAAACTTATTAATGTTTAAAATAAATATTTTTTATTTTTTCAGAATAATCAAGATCATTATTCTTTAATTTATGTTCATATTGAAATGTAGATCCAAATATCACATCAACATAGTATTTAGAAAAAAATTCGTTCTTCAATGGATACATTCTTGGAATGCCCCTTCTATGGTAAGGCTCTAATTAATTATTAAATTATCACTTCATTGTTTATAATTTCACCATGTGAAACTACAATCTTGAAAGTATTTATGAATTTTTTGTACATATCATTTAATCATTCATGATCAAACATTAAAAAATTATTTAAATTAAGCCCATTTAATTCCAAGCTTAGTTACAAGAAATTTTTTTACTAGATGAATAAATTTTAAAGAACCCAAAATGCTAGAAGTAGTCTTACTATATGATATATGATTATAAACACATTCATTGAGAGAGAAAGAAATTTAATTCATCACTTTAAAATTCAAGATGTTTTCTCAGCATCATTACCAGTTAAATATTCAATTTCAACCTCATGTATTTTATAAGATCTATCAATGATTCCACAATAATCAACACCAATATTCTTTAAAAATACCTCCATCACATCCATTGAAATGAAGTGGTCTAAATACATTAAAAAAATACAATATCTGGACTTTACATCACTAAAATAGACATTTTCCATAGTCTTCTTAAAGACTACGATATAAGTTATCTTGAAAAATGTCAATAAAATATATTTAATGTAAACATGAGATACATATTGTGTGGTTGGAATGGTAGATGAAAATAGACAAGAGGGGTGTGAATTTTATTTTCTTTAAATTATCAGATTTATTTAAAATAATTGTGGAATTTACGGGTTTTAAAATATAAGAATATTATTTCTTAAAAGATAATGAATAGTGGATGTATAAAGAGTGTTTGAATAAAATTAATGTGATAAAGAAGAGAAATTTTATATTATTTTATATCTAAATGATCCTAATCCACTATTCACACCCCACCTGATTGAGTATGAAACCATCTAACACACGAGAGTGAAATTTATATGAGAGAAATCTAAACGTAGACTTTTATAATGGAATGAATCACAACCCATCAATATTACAAGAGTATCCAAAAAAATAACTATCTTTTTTCTGGAGAAAATAAATCCCATTTTTTCTATAAGGAGTAGCCGTAACCTAATTATTCTATCTTTTATTCTAGTAAAACTAACCAATGAATAAATTTTATAGGTAGTATAATATGATCTGTGTAACGATTTAACTTGAAATAAATCTACCCAACCTAGAAGAAACAAACAAAACTATAAAAGAAATACTGTAGATAGCTAAAAAGAATGATATATATGAAATATGTGATGCAGACCCTTAAATGGATTCAAATAATGAAGTCTGGCCATTCTATAATATTATTGTAAATATATTCATGTTGAATTAATTCAAAGATGAAGTGTCTATTCCTTGAGATTTATTGAATATATGTAATAATTTTAGAATATATTGTCTTCTATAATCATCCATCCCCACTATCAAAGCCATAAAAAATTCTATTGGCGTGCCTCAATGAATTAGAAATAATAATAACATAACAAATCCAAGAGATTCATTAGGAAATTAAAGATAATAAAAATAAAAATAAAGATATAGAATTATTAAGGAGAGAGGGAAAGATAAACACATTATTGTTCTAATTTAAAAACATTTTAATAGTTCAAAGTTATATGAAATCTCTCATTTATAGTGTTCAAAATAAATCCAAAAGAGTAGGTCAACATTATCCAATAATCACACATATATTCAAACTATCTAATTAAAATTTTGAATTTTCAAAATTATTTCAATATTTAACATTTTTTAATATAAAACATTAAAAATTATGTCATTAAACACAATAAAATGTATTTTAATATGTTTGTTAATATCTAATATGAATTTAGAAATAATTTAAACGAGATAATTATATTAAAATAATAAATTCAGAAAAATTGAGACATGTATTGCAAATATAACAATGAAAGTAGAACATCTTTGATCTACATGTGAATATGATTAAATAATTTAAAAACATTTCACATATGTTATTTATTTTAAAAATTAATTTATAGATTGATATGAACAATTTAAAAAAATTTAAAAATCTTCTAGAAAATGAAAATATCATGAAAATCATGGATATAGATCCATTTGAAGAAAACCATGTTTTTATACCTATGTATGGGACAAATATTTTTCACATGTAAAGATATGATGTGATTTCTGTGAAATTAGTAAGGGTAACCTAGTCGTTTCATAGGT
Organism: Viscum album; assembly: GCA_963277665.1. Classification (NCBI taxonomy): domain Eukaryota; kingdom Viridiplantae; phylum Streptophyta; class Magnoliopsida; order Santalales; family Viscaceae; genus Viscum; species Viscum album. The sequence goes on along the minus strand of OY728126.1, from coordinate 108,475,824 downwards.
TAGGTAAGGGTAAAAAATAATATATATAACCTTCATAAATGTAGTATAAATGTTACATAAGGGCACATGTACAAAACAATTAATCATGTAAGGGTAATATATAATTAATGCATGGGTAATATGAATCATGAAAAGGGGTAAAAACATGAATATATTACTTTCATATGTGAAACTATCAATGGTTTGTAAAGTTAAATGATAATTTAAAAAACTTATGTCAGTGTAGTAGAGAAGTAGTGTAAAGTTACACTGTATTTTCTATATACCAAGTAATGATAGAATTAAAGTGACATAAATGTAACATGTTTATAATATGTATAAATTTAATATTTAGTTGTTTAAAGGTAATAGTTGAACTCCATATACTATTTTAGGGTAAGACCCTATTTTTGCAAAGGTAAACCGAAATTGAGACTCTATGAGTATAAGTATGAAAACACTCATGTAAGGGTATGTGTAAAGGTAAGGAAACATTATAACAACTTATGTGAGGATATATGGAAAGGTTATTAAGGGTAGTTAAATACTTTCAATTCTCTTTTGTTGTATATATAGATTAATTAATGATACATAAGGGAAAATATAAGCAGAGAATATTAAATTTTCAAAACATTCGACAAAAAAAATATACTGAATAATAGGAATAAAAAATATAAATAATTGAATAATTAATAAATATTGAAATTCAAAAAATATTCTATATTAAACAAAAAAATTATATTTTTAATTATCAAACTAATAAATTATTAAAGTAGTCTAAATGATCCACTCCCATAGGATTTAGGCGAATCTTAAAATCCCACCACTTCAACAGGTGGCTCAAAAAGGATTCTAATAAAATGAAGGAATGTATTTATCACAAAATTTCCCTTATTGGATAAGTATACTACTATAAAAAACTATTGAGTATTATTTATTTAAATTTTCATCATTTAAATAAAATGGATGTTGATACAGCCATTATTTATGTGGAATTAGAGGAAGAGATCAATATGAAAAAGCCAAAAAAAATTAAGGTCATCAGAAGGAGGGAGTTTTATGTTAGTTGAAGAAAACCCTAGATGAATTGAAACAAGAACCTATAAAGTTGAAAATAATGTTGGAAAATTTCATGACTGATGAAGGTTTCATGAGGAGATACATTGATTATTTATTCTACCAGATGTTATGAAATATTAGGGCCTTTAGTATAGCCCTACTTTATCTGTATGACATATTATTTATGGGGTCAATGATTCATTGGATTTACGAGTATAAATACAATTTATATAGAATATTTTATGTAAACAATCTTTAACAAGATAATAAAATCTTGAAAATGGAAATAGAGAGGGATATACAATCTAGTAATCTAGTGTTATCCCAAAAAGAGTATATATAGAAGATCATTGAACATTTTTAAATAACCAGATGTAAATCTATCTAGACTCCCTTAACATACAATTCATGTTATCCAATAAAGATACATTAGTATCATAAGATGGAGTTTTTCACATTTATAAACTTTTATATTCATCAATTTTAAAATTATTGATGTATCCAATGATTTATACACATACAAATATTCCCTTTGTAGTGGGAGTGGTAATCCGGTTTTTGTAAAACCCTAAAAGGGATCATTTAGAAGATATGAATTGGCTCATCCAATATCTGATGGGATTAAATATATAGTTCTATGATTTGGGGAGGATAATACATTAAAAGGATTTTTTATGTATTTTTTTAGGATTCAGAAACACTGAAGGGAACAATAAGATTTATGTTTATGTATGACCAAAAAATAGTTATTTGGATGTCTAAACTATATCTTATGGTTTCATTATCAACAAAATAAATTGGATTCATAGTATTTATTAAATTTAGAATATATTTATTATGGTTGGTATACTTTCTAAAGGAATATGGAAAGAAATTGAAAGGAGGAAATCAATTTTGTGGTTGATAGAGTGCAATACGACTTTCTTAGAATACAGGGTTTCATATATGAATGAAGCATATTAACATGATATTCCTTTTTATTTGAAATATTATAGAGGGGAATGTTTTATAGTATAAAAATATAGTTACAAATAAAAATCCAATAGATATGTTCATGAATGATATAATCCATGAAATCCTGATGTCATAATTTTCTTTAGTTTAACTTTAATGAATAGAAGTTGTTGGAGAACATTGAACGCATAAGGAGGATAAGTTTTAGCTCAATGTTATAGGATTAAGGAAATATTTTATAAATATTTAATTTAAAGTGATATTTTTAGGATTGTAAAGCTTAATGAATTTACCATATTCAACTTCATGAAAGGATGAGATTCATATTTTTTCCTTTAATTTTTTCAATGTTATATCAGAAACATCTTCAGCCCAAAAGTTTCATTTACTAAAATATAACGAACTTATATAACTCTGATCATGAAATTATACATCCATCAGATTTGGGGATATGATAAATTGTTTATCCATATGGGGTCTATGAATATTTTAACAGATATTGAGGTTGAGTCAGTGTTAGTCTCTTATAATGGTGAAGTCAACAGACAGTCGACCACGTTTCTCAGTTGACAGTGCAACATATTTAACTAGATAATTACTTATAAAAATAAAGTTGCAACTAGGTGACGAATGGATTAATAAATTATAATCCTGATACTTTAGATAAAGTGTAATAATATTCTCTTTAAATATATATATTTCTATTATATAATTTATCATGAAATTGTTTAAATGACAATGTTCTCCCATGGACATTGGATGAAATTACATACCTATCAAATTTATATATGTCCACTTTATTTCCATATTATTTCCTTTATTAAATTTTTCTTGTGATTTTTTATATTTTTTATGAGGTGGGTCTTAGGGTCAATGATTAAGGTCAAAAAAATCATTCCAGTTATATATCTCAAATTCAAGGGGATGTTCTGTTGGTTTCATTCAATTTTTCAGAACAATTGAAGCGTATTTATATCTAATGAACTCATGTTCTATCATCTAGAAGTTATAAGTAGGTTCACCTCATATCCCATTCTACCCAACTCAACCTATCTTCCTCCCAACTATAACTGCTCGACAAACACTATCCTTAATAATTCAAAGATACACTACCACCACACTATTAAGAAAATGAACTACACCTTCCACCTTACTCAAATTCTAGGCAGATGCAAGAATGATATTGGATTTAACATTATTGAAAAAATTATATCTCTACTCAATAAATTTTTTGGAGGCATACTATAAAAAATATGAGACATGAACCTAAACCATTTATTTCTCTTCAACCACATCAATCAATCCCAATATGAACTTATAATACCCTTACACCCCAAACCACAAATTTGTGCCTAGATTGGTGACTACAACATGGAATAAAGTGAACATCCACATATCCCAGAAGATACCAATAATGAGTGTGGGTCTAGGGTGATTCAATAGAGAGACTATACTCATATATTATATTCAAAATGATTATGGAAATAAAATTAAACATATATAACACCAAGATAAGTTTCATAAAATAGTCAAAGACCCTTGTAGTAATAAATAAGAAAAATAGTAAATTTTGGGGAAGTAATATTTCAATAATATGAATATAAAATATCTCAAATACCAAAATACCGAATACTAACAGTCCACCAAGGTAGACCTAAATTTTATCCTAGTCCATAATCCACTAATCCATCCTAAGAATACAGTAATCAACAAATTTGGGTTCCTTCCCATTTCTAAACATGTAATGAAATAATAATAGCTCTTAGGTACTCAACTACCATAGCGACATGAGTAGTGTATGAGTAAAAATCAAAAGCCCACAAACAATTTCATCATTTAGATAACCAATACACAAATAAAATTAATGAAAAAGTGATATATATAATGAATTTCAATATAATTGAATATAAAATGAATAAATAAAAAACAGTATCTAATCTTGGGTTCCCTGGTGAAACTCAAGGTTGGACCTACCTACATTAACCAATGATTATTTATATTTGATTGGTGCAGTGGATCTTCTATCTCATGGTGTATCCAATGTGTAGAACCAATGGAATCACATCCATGAAAACATAAGTGAATCCATAGGGGATCCATCAGGAATTTCTCTCATACTATGTCGAACCAGAGTATGTAGATGTAATCCATGAAATTAATATTTATGCCATCCGATAGAATCCATTTAATATAATCATGGAATTATCTAGATATAATCTTAGGAAATTCCATTCCATGTGATTCATGGAAAAAAGATTGACTAGAATCTAGTTCCACACCCATTGAATTCCAACTCACATATTCATGTTGAATCTAGGGAGATTATCATGAGACATTAATAAGGTACCCAAAACTAATCCATCGAATTAAATATATAATAGATAACCCAAATCCAAGGTGGATTCAGCCTAAATCATTCATAGTGATGAATTAGTGAGGTTTCCAAGGACGCTTATGACATTGTTTAGTGTGAAACATCATTGAATTCAATGAGAGATCCATCCATAGAAATCAAGTGATTCCCATAATTGAAACAATCCTCACCCAAATAATTCCACCTATTTCATGTCTAATAATGAATCCAAGGGATAACACCAAGGGAATTCTATAAATAATAATCATTTAATACATCAAAAATAATTTATAAAACACTGTGACCATTATTTTTTCCCATTCCATTATGTAATATCACTTTGAATAACTTGTATGAATTTTTTTTTCACACATATTGATTAAATTGGATATCAATCAAAAATATATAAAGTAAATTTATTTGTAGTTTACCAGAAATTCATTATTTAACCAACACTACAATTTAACAATTCATTTCAAGGTAAAATTCATTTCACCATTTCAATTTACATTTCCAAAATAATTTTTTCATATACTCATTCAAAAAACCCAATACATGTTAAGGAAACCATTTCATAAGATAGTTTTCCAAAGTATCATTTCCCTTAAAAATCCCCTTTGATTATATTACTATCAAGTTCATATTTATTATAACGAATCCTAGTAGGAACTAATTCCCCATAATACTCAAGACATGTCAAATGGTTTTCACTTAGTCAAAAAAATTTAAAAACATAATTAAATTTCTAGTGTCATGACTCAAAATGCTTATGAGATTTCCACCATATGAATGTACAAGAAAAATGGGACTGTAAGAAACTTTAGGGATGACCTAACATATTTATTATTTCCTTTCAGTAAAATTATATTCCTAAAAATCAATGAAAATAACCATTTATCAAACTACCCACAGTCCTATATCATATCCCAACAATAAAAGTTATTAAATTTTTCAAAAAATTAAAACTAATTATCCAAAACAAACCACATCATTATTAAAATAAATTCACTCATCAGATGCACATGCTACACCTAAACCGAGACCAACAATGCTGGTATGTCTCATGCCATACTCACGAGACTAACTTGGGATAAATCACTAATAACATGAACCAAAACCATAAAAAATAAAAATAAATTCTACTCAAAACTATATAAAAACTAAAACGATGATGTTCCTTTATAAACATAATGGGTGGTGAAATTAAGTTGTTGTAATAGGAAATCATCAAGATATAACCATGTTATCCCCATCATCATCTAGTAGAATCATCTCTCATATCCGTAATTAGAAAAACCAAAATTATAGAAAAGGAGTATAGGAAATGGAATCATATACATATTATAAGCTTAAAAACTATTGATATGGAGGTATAATTAGACAATAATGGTTGGATATTCCCCATCTAAGATATTTATGGAACAAAAGATGGTGATATGTTGAAATGAAGAAGCAATTTATGGGTTTGGAAGAAAACTCGTAAGAGAAAATGCTAGAAACCCCACTTTTTATGTGACATAGTTTTTTGATGCATGGTTTGATAATATATGAACTAACAACGCAATGAGAACTATCCAATAAACCACACCTCACATTTCTCTATTTAATGATTTGAAAACCATGAAATATTTATTGAGACCAATCTATAAAATTGTAGACGGTTTTCCTATAACCATGTGCAAAGTCCCAAAACCCCACCATATTGAAAAACATCCCATTAAGATCACATGATTTACATAAAAACATATTCTAAGAGTGAAACTTAATCATTGACTATAAAAAATTAACTAAAAATTGACCCTTGTTTAATTAATCACATGTTTCTCCTAAAAAATGCACACAAAAACGCTAAATAATTGACAGAAACTCCAAAAAAATATAACATTCACCCCAAATCTTCAAAGAATTTCTTAAAAATAGAAGATACCTCCTATTCATAAAATAAAACTTAAAAACACCACATTAATTGGTATAATATATTGGATTATCATTCTAAATTATAATTCAATAATTGGTTTTTCCACTAAATTTAATATCCAAATTTCTCATGAAAAACTAACATGTACATACACATGAGGTATTGAAAACTCTGAACCATATCACTTACCATCCTCTAGGAGTCATTATGCTGTTCCAGTTTTATCATATAACAAACAAGTTACTTCATTTATACTCAATGGTTGTGTTTCAATCCTAATTTCTCAACACACTATATAATAAAACATTGAATTCTAAGTGCTCAAAACATCAACCACAATCCACCACTTGAAATCATTACCAAATCTAAAATACTATTCTTTCCTGATCCCATATATCTCATGACTCTCATGTTCTTTCATGAAACAAATCAACAAGTCAATGTTGCTTCCAACCATAAAACATATCTATTAGAGAATAATTTCTAGCTCTGAAAATTCCACCCTTATAATTTTTTATCAAAAAATATACCCAAAATAATAATGATATGGGATCTATATATAATGAAGTAATACATTCCAAAAAGATCGTACAACTTAACTATAGTAAGAATAAATAAATTTATTGGAATTAAATTATCATAAAATTCTATCATAGAGGTGATATGCACATAAGATTATCAAGTGATACTGTATGAAAATTATCAAGATATAAATGGGTGGGTAAAAACATATATAATACATTTAACATTTATAAAAGTATAATAAGAATGTATTTCACCATTTGATTCATGAACCCATTATTTTCATATACAAAAAGGTTAGTGTGATTATAAATCAACATTAATCAATGTAAGTAATAACATGTTAATGAAAATCATTTCAAATAAGTTTAAAATTATGAGACCCACTAATAAACCCATGAAATTTTAGTTTTTAATCTAAAATATATTCAAATACATCATAATTTTTCAAAAATATAACATGAATTAACCAAATCATATCCCACGGGAGTTTCAAACTATATGAAAATGATTCTGTTTTTTCACACACCATGTGAAGATTAGTTTAATACCCAACTAGTCCTTTTAGGGTTATTATCCCTATATATATCTATTTAAGATAATTAATCCATTTTTTTATGTGGATAGAGATTTCATTGATTGGTAAACACACACTCCATACTTTACTGTCCATTTATTTTATTTCCCATATTTATAAATATTTATAGGGTTCTCACTAATGGCTTCTAATCATAATATAAAAAAATAACATAACCCTTCTATATTACTGAAATCGGTGACCTGATAATTTCATACAAAACTTTTACATCATTTTAAATGTATATTAAATATATATATTAATAATACATACCCCATAATTATAAAGCATTACGGTATAGGGATCCTGGATAAATAAAAAACTTATTTCATGAATGTTATTCAAAAAATCCAAAAACAATTCTTCTCACTTAATACATTTCTTACACATATATTAATTTATACCTATATTCAAAAACTAAGGATGATAGAAACCTAAGAAAGGGTTTTTTAATATGATAAGTAGTGGAAAACATGAGATATATCAATTTATGCACATAGGTGTTCCTAAGATAAGAATAAGGGTATTAGAATATGATCACAACATATGAAAAAATTCTAAAAAATGCATAGACAATAAATAAAGAGTGTTGGAGTAAATAATTATCATAACTACATACATGAGTCATATTAGGGCAGAATAGTCAATAATCAATCATGACCCTTGAGATAATACCATAATAATAATGCATAATTTTACGGCATATACATAAGAATCAAAAATCATTTCCTTAGTCAAGGATCACTACTAATTTTATAATAGTATAAATACTACCATATTGGATTGGGTTCACTCCCCATTCCCATAATCATAGTGGACATAGTCCCATTGTATATTGGGTTCACTCCCCATTCCACTTCATAATAATTCATGATATATAAATATTCATCCAATGTGTGGGAGAGAAATAACTTTTAAGTCCCACACATTATAGAATGAGAGTACTTTATATTTTTTCCACTACATAATAAGAAAATTTATCATTCAATCATGGTATAATTAACCAATGGAAATGAAAAATGTTTAATGAAAAAATCATTAAAATATTATCATCATAAGACATATAGGGAATGATATTTAATGGTATCATAAGAGAACATCCCTGGTAAAAAATTATACCCATTAATAAATGTTGACATGGATGAAAATAATTTCAATAAAAACAAAGTAAATATCATTTAAAAAATATGAGAAAAAATATTAGTAATTTACATTAGAAAAAACTAAAAAATTCCTGAAATAATATAATATGATTTTAATTTAAAAATAATGGATACATGTAACTTAGTATTAAAATAATAATGGTTATAAATATAGATGATTGTGATCATTAAATAAACATATAAAAATTTCCCTCACACTATTGTCAAAAAGAAAATAAAAACCTTTCATAAAAATTAAAAATCATGTTGTTGAAAACTATTAAAAGAAAGTAAAATATAGTTTAAAATAGATTTACTCAACCATAGAATAATATATAATTAAAATATTGATATATTTTAAATAATATGGGCTTGGAGGATAAATATTCCCGAGATAAAAAAGAAGAAATAAGGGAGGATTTTCATAAAAGCATTATTTCATTATTTTGGGTACCGAAGAGGGAGAATATGGAATGAATAACTGAAGAATCTTGAACTAACTTTATGAAAATAAATTAGATTGGTTTTACGATATAAATCACATATAATTCCTTTAAGTGATATTCAGTCATAAAAAATCTTGATTAAAAGTGATATTGGAACATAAACCATTACGTTAAGTCCAGAATTACATTGTATATGATCTAAACACCTATATCAAAAAATTATATTTATTATATATCTATATTACAATCATATTCATACATATTTTAGTATAAATGATTCATTTATAATGTCTAATAACACATTTATTAATAATTCTCCACTAAAATCAATATTTTGATGTTAAATATTTCATTTTTAATGTATGTTTTCATTTATAGATTCTTCTCCATACACCTTGGTCATGGATTCATAATAACAAAAATATAAATATATTCATAAATAAAATATTTATTCATTGTATACAGTTTTATAAAAATCTATGCTATGTAATGATGGAAAATTAATCAAAACACTTTTTGGAGCTGGTAGTCCACACATATATATTATTGATACATTAATTTTTTAATAAATGGATAAAAAATATGTGGTAAATGTTAATTTATAATTAAATAATCATAATTAATATATATATATATATATATATATATTATTCATTAAATCCATGAATATGACCCTTCATTTGATGCAGTGATTAAAATAAAACTGGTCACTTCATGGACAATGGTCTACACATAACCATGATAAAGACTTTAATTTTACATTGGATGGATGAGAAATGTATACTGGTTATTCAATTATCATAATAACATTTAATTATATTTATGATATTTATGTAACTATATTATTATAGATACAATATATTAGAAGGAGTTGAATGAAGAAATAAACATAAAAGAACTTGGTTATGATGATTATCTCTTCTATTAGTATCTTCCTTTTAATTACACCATATGAAACAACCCAAAAGATTATATATTGAATTTTTATTCTAAATATTTTTTCACATAATTATGTGTATATTATATTATAAACACATTAAACATATAAAAACCCAAAATAACATTATTTCTTTAATTACTAATGTTGCCTTTAAAAAATAAATATATCCAATAAAATAGAAAATACTATACTGTGATAATAAAAATAAAAAAACAAAAAAACTTTAACTATAAAATGTATGAAACATTGATCTTATAGAAATATGAAAATATTGAACAAAACTATGACAATGATACAAATCATTTATACTCCAATCAACATTTTCAAATGAATAATATAATAACATGAGAGGAATTGAGGTAAATGATTAATGAAGGTATTAATTAGTATTTATAGGAGGTAATATGACCATTGTAATGGTGATAATACCATTGGATGTTTATCATGATTTTTAGGAATAGTAACATTTCCATGAATTATCCCAGGTCAACCCACCCCACCACTCGATCCATCTCATAACAAGGCCTCAATAGTGCCTCCCTATATTTCACAGAGTTCCAACTAAACGCAATGTCCTAAAATGATATAGTGGATAGTATATACCCTCAAATCAATATGAAATAATAGAATAAATAATCTCAACACATACACATCCAATAACATCAAAGTATGAATAAATAAACTACTAAAAAAATAATACTATAATAAATGGAAAGAAACATATAAACTCAATAACAAAAAACATAGACATGTGTGGCCCATTAAGATGACCACATAAAGAATAAAAAAAGTAAAATAAAAATAAAAGTCTCTATGGTTACATTGAGACGAACTATGCACCCAGTCTCTATAATGGTGGAACTGCTCAATATCGATCCAAAGACTACACATGAGTGAGTTATCTCGACCATGAAACACTGGACCTCTCCCTGATCCGCCATGTCCCATGATATACTTGAAAGGAGGCATAATACCTAGATACACACCAAGTTTAATGTTCAGAGGGTGAGTAATAAATCTTAGTATGATAGCCACAACGGTGGTCTAAAATTCATCTTTCATAACTTGTGCTTGCAACAAGTGATTTTCCCAACCTGGAAAAACAAATACAATAGACATAAAAATAAAATATATATATAAAATAAAATAAAAAGTTCTAAAAAATGAAAAATGTAAACCTTGGGTTATACCTTGAAACACAATGTAAATGTACCACCTCTATGGGAAAATGTAAGGGAATTTTAGAATGTGTCCATCCTAGCCACAGGATCAGACATATATTTAAATTTAAGATTGAGATCCAAGGTCTATTGTATGGATAAGAATAAATTGAAGACCCTTGGAAGTCATTCTTGGTGTCTAAAACAATAATGTGCATCTACCGTGTTCTAGGAATAAAATAGTACGACCTGAATTGGAAGAACATACACTTTTCAACACTAGGATAATACTAAAATGTCCCATATGTCTTGCAAAAAAAGGGCTCACTGACTTTTCAATACATAACTAACTAACCATGCCCCAAATTCATAAATCAAGCCCTGATACTAAAGTAACCTCAAACCTCTATGAAAAAGCTTGATAATAATTGATGGCTAACACTTAATCCCACTAAAAAAACTTCTAAAACTATCACTGACCAACTTTCATGAAAAAAAGTTCAAGGAACACTCCATGGTTCTAAGAACCTCATCTTAAGAAGGATACCCAATCAGGGGATCCTCTAGAAAAAAATATACCTTTCGCTAAGCCTTCCAAAAGAAATCATAATCAGTCCCTTGAAATATAACCTGAAGATCACCCATCCAGAAGGGAAACCTCAAGAAACACCCACCCATAATGAAAATTTTAAAATACACTACAAAAAAATGGTTTATACCAACAGAAATTTACTAACAGATAATATATATGTTGGTAAAAACAAGAAATTCCAATAGATATTAAATTTTATTGGAAAATATTTTAAGTACCAATGCTTGTTTTTACAAATAGTTATATTTGTTGATATTGATCCTATAATACCAAAAAATATTTTACCAACAGTTAAATCTATTACTTTATTATACCAATACCAACATTTATTTACCAACAAATGATTCCATTATTATTAATTGTTTTTGCCAACAATTTTTTTACCGTTATAAAAATCTGTTTCCATAAATTACCCTATCACATAAAATATTTCACCCAAAATTTAATATATGTATATATATTTCAATAAATTTTATAAATTAAAAATATTTTAATAAAATAATATAATCATATGTTTTTATTGATACATTATAAATTATAAATATTTTAATAAAATAATATAATCAGTTGTTTTCATTTATACATTATATGTTTGTGATAATATATATATTATATTTTTTTATCATATACATTATATGTTTGTGAAGATAAATGATTATAATTTTTGGAAGATTTAATGTAGTGAAAACTAAAAAAATAAATTCACTTATCTATAGTTTCATTATATGCATATAATATAATTTTTTTATTGAGAATATATATAAATTTTAAACTTTTTTCATTTTATATAAATTATATATAAATTTATTATACATCAAGACGATAAATTATTTTTTCCCCTTTATTCCATCGAGGAGAAGTCTTCACCGCGCGCAGTGTTGATCTACCGCTGTCTGGCCATTGTCGTCGTGTACCTCCACCACTAACCCATCTATTGCGTGCCGCCATCAGCCGCAAACTCCGCGGACAGTCCCATATTCCATCACCATAGCCAGGACCACAGTGCACAGTAGACTTCGTTGAACCCAACTACTACCTCTCCCCTTAATGTCTATGTCACGCGCCCCAGCCATGAAGAACCTCAGTCGCGTGCCTCCCTCCTCCTCCGGCCATGGTATCTGGCCATCTCTCCTTCCATTTTCTTGTGTGGTATCCTCTAGTTAGCATTATCTCTCCTTTAATCTCTTATTCTTCTCACTTCACTATGATTTTCCCTCTCTTATTTGCAGTGCACATGTCTTGTCTGAACCCTAACCCGTTTTTGGGTGTTTTATTTGTTGATTCTTGATGGCTGAGGTTTGTGAACCCAGATTGTAGTCCATTTTAGCAGTAGTTGTTTAAGGAGTTTTAGGGAAGTGTATAATGCTCGACCATTTTTGTGTTTGGTTAAACTTTATTTGTTTATTTGTTGTGTAGAATTCCTCAATGTTGTGTTTTTTCTTTACTAACGAATGATTATCATTCCATTGTTTCATCAGTGTTAATAGTTTCTCTCCTATACAGGCCACTGTGAGTGGTTGGGCTTTTTCTCCCACAAGATGTGCTCCCCCTTGTGCCGAAGCATGTATTGTGGCCACTTCCCAATTCCCTCAGTATCCCAGTGGATCTTTTTCCCACCTTCGTGGGTACTGCTTCATCCCAAAACACCATCATTTGGAAAGAAACATGCTTTTATAATAACAGAACTAGGATGCATTTCCATAACAAAAGTAGGAGTCAATTTGCAGAGGGGCTCTTCATCTCATGGTTAAGAATATGCCTTTATTTGATTACTTATCTGGTAACTAGCTGCTCTGGGTGTGGTTCTTTAATATTTCATGATTCTGCATATATTTCACTGTTCCCCAATAAATGATAACATTGGGTGTTTTGGCATTGATTTTGTTTATTGTATATGACTCATAACTTGGCAATGCTGGGTTTATGTAGATTTTCATTCCCTACACCTTGAATTCTAATACAGATACTTGAACCAAGCGTGGAAATCATCCGCGTTCATTTGTTCATGGAGTCTTAGTTTACTTTGTAGAAACTAAGAAACTTTTATTCACATTTCAAGTCAAGTAAAAATGATGATTAAGAGGGTAATGATATTCCTTTTTTATTATGGGAGCATAAAAAAGTCTTCTTTTTTAATTTTTTTCATATCAATGATCAACCCAATATCCTAGACCAGTTCCATTTCACCTTGGACCATTATTTGTGTTTATACTAATCTGGATCAATCTAGACAAGATCTCATAGCAAAGATCTTCTGCTGACCATTTAATATAGTTCAATCCCAAAAAATTTGATCATGGCACCTCCAGTTAGGCAGGGATTGTTCCTTACCAAAGGACCAGATTATTAGTGGTAAATTGTTAAATTTGAGAGGTTTTATGTCAATGATGGATGAAAATATTTGTTGAATATAATATCTACATGTTATTCTATTCACTTGTCAATTCTTCATAGGCTCAAATATGTAATGATACATAAACTTGCTACTTGGAACTCAAGATGAAATGTTGTGCAAGGACATTGATTTCTCTCTTGATGGGAAGAAGGTTTGTGTGAAACCTATTTCTGTACAATCTGGCTTGTATCTTGTTTACTTGAACCTAGTCCCTTGCACCCAGGCCTAGTTTCAGGTATCTAATTTTTATGTCATTGATCATATTTCCCTCAACTTCTCACATGCTTCATAACTTGCGCTGCTTATAGCTATCATCACCTGTAATGAGCATGCTAAAAAATAAGTGGTGTTAGTTATAATTTTGAAAAAACAACTTAAATCCCAGGAGAAATCTACTTAATTACGTTAAAAAAAAGGCGTAGTGTGTTCAGTTAGTAAGTGTGTGTTCAATAAGGTTGAGTGTGTTCACTAGAAAAATCTTTCTGAGTTTCAGTAAAGGAAATCAACTTCATCCATGGAGAGTGCAGAAGAACAATGGAAATCAGCATGTGTGTTCTTCATGAAACATTATGTTCACCAGAATGCTTATGTTGTAACAAGAAAGGGCACTCTAGTGAGAGTGTGCACTAGAACACTCTTGTTGTGTTTTAGTAAGGGAAATTAGTTTCATACATGGAGAGTGTGGGCAGTAAGGGAGAGTGTGTTCACTAGAAAAGTCATGTTATGTTTCAGTAAGATAAATCAGTTTCATCCATGAAGAGTTTTCTAGCTCCATTGCACCTTGATCTGTTTTGGATGTTTCATCCATGACACTGTTATGTTTCATACATGACAGTGCTGTGTTTTCAGAAGTGTGTGCACAAGTACACACATGGAGTATGTCCGCAGAAAGGGAGTGTGTGTTCTTCATGAACAACACTCATAGAATGCTCGTGTGCACACACTCTTCCTTTATGCACACACTCCATGTTCTCTAGAACACTCATGCTCGTTACAAAATTGCACACACTCTCCCTTAATTAAGTGTCATTTACCTTATTGAAACTGATTTCCATTAGTGCACATACTATCAGTGAGTGTTCTAGTGCCATTTTTTTAAGTTAATCCACAATGTTTCTTCTCTCTACCACTATTTACTTTTGAATTTTCAACTATTTTGTTACAGTTGAATGATTATTCTTTTGTCTTCTAAATTAACTGAGCTGTAATCATATAATGCTATTTTAGGACCTTCTTGATGAACAATTTTTTGAAATCTAAGGTCGGCCTGTTTTTCCAGGTATGTTCACTGCTATTTTAGGACAACCTTATTGAATAATTGTTGGACAGTATTGTTATCCATATATGTTAAAATCTTAAGATTGTGCAGATTTTTGACTAATGAAGTTGGTTCTCTTCATCTATATTGAGGAAGTCGTTGCAGTTATTTTCAGTGGTTTGGATGCCAAGTTGATGTGTGGAGTTTATCTAAGGCCAAATGAGTTACTGGTGTAGTGTTTTCTCACTGGTTTAAGTAGTTTTTATGTTATTCTAATCCATATTGGGATTGAATTAGTTGGATAGAAATTGGCTTGTAAATTCTATCTAGGAAATTCCATCTAACCCATAATTTTAGATCAAACCATACTATGAGAAATTATAGTTTTTTCTTCTAATATATTATTTTACTTCATTAATTAATTCTTCTGTGCTAAGCTGAATTATTTTAATTCTTCCTCATTTGAGGTGTTGTTCTATCATAACTAGACTTAAGTATCAATGGATTATGGTCTAGTTTCATTCATGTTTTTCATTTCAAATCATTTCTGAAATGAATCTATTTATGGATTAGGAAGTATCAATGGAAGAAGATCCAAACCTATTTATCATTTTAGAAAACTGTTTTACAGATTGTGTAGATGAATTAAATTGTGCTTTCTCACCAATCATATGATAGTATAATTATTGTGATGATGTCTATGGGATATCACATTTTTGTTTTCTCTCATTTCATGTGTACTAACTCAACCCCACTACTATCCATAGGTTCCTATATTGAAAATTTTCTAATGGAAATATTTTACATTGCTTCTGTTTATATATGGGCCTCTCCTCATGGTTTAAATCATAAAGGTAACATTATCATATGATATGCTGCCTATTTAATTTTGGTTTCCATGATTTCTATGATTGTACTCTTCTTTTTCTATTGTTTTTTGGTAGTTTAGCCTGTGGTGAGAAACATGGGTTAAGCCTTTTAAGGATATAATAGGAAATGGATATCCTCTGACTCATAGAAAATGGGCAACTGAATAATGAATTTGGATCTCTTTATCCTGTATTTTTTTCTTTCATTCAAGTTTTTTTTGGTGTTTAGGTTTTCTTCAAGTTTATTCATTTTTTTTGCTCTGTTATTATAGATTTCTCATCCAGAACCTTTATATGATTAATAAAAAATTCCAATTCTATGAAGATCATTTTTTATATTTTCATTTATTTATATTTTGGTTTCAATCCATTTTTGTGTTTTAATTTATTTGTGGGTGTGCTCTTTGCATGTATGGTGTAGATCTTGAATCCAGAGAGGTGATGTCAAATACATGTTTTTCTTTGACATTACTAACACTTTAACTACATCGTGAACCTCATCATCTTTGCTAGATAAATGGATAAAAATTTTAGAGGACCGTTCGAGGTTTGGTACAAAGTGATGGGATGTGTTTTTTTTGTTTTTATATTGCATATGGATGTTTACCTTCGTGATTCCCCTTGTAGATGTGAATGAAATTAAAGAACTATCTCCTGGATAGGTGACTTTATTTTTTTGATTTATCATTCCATGCAGATCATTTTTTATACTTTAATTTTTTTTGTTTCAATTCATGTAGATGTATTTCACTAATTTGTTGGTATTTTTTTTATTGTGTAGTGTAGATCATGAGGTTGAAGGGTGTGGCATAATGACCTGAGGTTCCAAAATGGTATTGGAGTTGATGTGTTTGTTTCTTATAGTGATCTACTTGGGGGTGATGAAATATATTTGGCAGAAGTAACTATTCTTCTTCCATAATGGGTGCTGGAGGATTGCAGTTAAGAGATAACGAGGATTGCAGTCAAGAGACGACATGGGTTGTGGGGGTGCAGCTGTGGATACTACATAGATGGATCTTGGGTTTTTTTGTATGGGTTTTTAGGTATCAATCATCTTCAAAGATGTATTGATTCATTTTGTATTAAATTCCATTATTAATATGATTAATCTTTTTTTCAGCTTGAACATGTGTGAAATTGGTCTTCAGTTTGATTATTAAAAAAGGTGTATTATATATAACAAATTAATATAATAAAAAAATTTAGCAATAAATATTAAAATACCCAAACATAATATCTTATGTAAAATATAAATTACTAACATATATTAATTAATGACATTGGTTACGAAAGTTAATAATATTACCAACAGATAAATTTGTCATAAAAAATTTATCGCTAAGAATTTTGATGAACAAATATATTATCTGTTGGTATTATTATAATTAAAACAGAACTATTTTATCTGTCACAATAAGATATAGCGATATAGTTTTTTCCAACAGTTTAGTGACAGGACAATTTTTGTTGGTAAAATGTTTTACTAACAGAAAATGAACTTTTACCAACAGATATACTCCTATTGAAAAAATAATTATTATTTTGTAGTGATAGGTCCCATAATCATACACCCATTTCTATACAACAGTACCCAACTATACTTGATATACCTTGATATCATCCCAACCCAATGGCTCCTATGGGTCAATACCTCAAGTGACCAGATCTAAGCCTTAATAAATAAAACTAATGATCTCTTCCAAGAACCACTCTATCCCAACTTTTGAGATCAGTCTAAATAAAATCAAACAGACTCAATAGAAAAACATAATATATAGTGATTAGTAAGATCACAAACCTAACTTGAGGATTACATAACTCACAACCCACCCCCTAAGAGGATTATAGAACCACAAAATAAAAGAAATACTCTTTCTAAACTATATCAATACAAAAAACATAAATACATCCTATACATTATGAAAGGTTTTTACAATTGAAAACATTGTGAAAAAATTCTATTAATGGACATATAATGTGTTTTATTCCAACACTTGTGATAAAAATAGGAATATCAATTCTAGGGAAAGAGTATCCAATGTGTATCTCATCTACATGGTGTGTTCCCCAAAACTATAACATGTCCATGTATCATGGACTAACAAGGAATATACATTAAAATGAATATAGCCTACCAACACTGTACATGTTGTGTACCCTACACGGGGTACATTCCCAAGTACCTCAGCCTAACTCAGTGTGTAAATCACTCGAATATACACTATGTACAAAAAAACACATGGTATGTCTCAAACATAGGGTACCTGGACATGTATTCTATATGGGTTTTAGCAATATACCTGACGTGGGACATGGCCATGTACCATACATGGCCATTAATAGTGTACTAGATATGTGCTTTGGTTGTGTACCCTACATAGCCATGTTCCCCAATATAGGGTGTCTATATATTCCCTCAAAAACAGCCTGATTCCCCCCCCCCCCATCACATGGTGTGTATCAAATATACTTTTCATGTAACCTATTATATACAATATCACCCAATATATATAACACATAGTGTTTGATTAACAAACTACACACTTTACGATCAAGTATTTCCAAACTAAAAACACTCATGATCACGTGGAACACTAAATTCACCCAAAAACCCATGTATTTAGGCAAGATTTGGGTCCCCAATGACAAAAAAAATATTAAATCAATAATATATGAGTATTTTTGGTGAAAACATAAAAATTTCACACCTATAGGTGGAAACCACTTAAGATGTGATTCGATCTATGGTCTGTAGCTACCAAACAGTGATCTAGATCCTCCCAAGCTCTGCAAGAGCACCCCCTCTCCCTATATCCCCCTCTCCCTTTCTCACTCTTCATATCCTCTCTTTTCAATGTAAAATTTAATCTCTAATGTGGTAATATATGAGAATAAAATGGAAAAGAAGAGAAAATAAAAGGAGAAAAAGGAAAAATAAATGAAGAAAACGAAAAAGAAAAGAAAAGAAGAGGGGGCCCAAGCCCAACCTTGGTGTGGAACATGATTTTATTCCTCACCAAGGAAAAATTCCCATTCTGGTCTCAGTCATAGAGTCATAATTTTAACATATCGAGATCTTAAAAGAATAATTTGTTCGATAGTGTATACAACACGCAACACTGAGCTTACGAAAACCGGAGAACATTATTATTTAAATATGACCGTTATAAACTATCTATTAAATTGGGGTGTTTTAATATAATTTAAATAATTAATAAATATATTTTATGGAAATTATCAATAAAAATTCATTTATTACTTCTTATAAAATAATTACTCAATCATTAGTAAAGTTATTTTTTGCTCTTGAACTATGTATTTATCATTTTTTTATTTCATTGTGACAAAAATATTATAATAAATTCTAGAAAATACAAAAAAAAAGATATTTTTAAAAATATATTTATATTAGTATTTAAATCATAATATAAAAATTATAATAGGGTGAATTTTGTTTGGAAAGATTTTTTTCTAGTGAATAGTGAAAGATATCATTTTTTATTGAAAACAATAATTATTTTTACAATTTTTAAAGATACATATTAATTTTAAATGATTTCAAATTAAAATTATGTATAATATACTTTGAATAATCCAATTATGTTCATTATAATCAATTAAATTTACAAATTTGGTAGATATGTTTTTATACAAAAAACATTTCTTAAGGAAAACTAAACTTTTCTAAAATGTGGTTGTCATTCCATTTTGTGAACTTTTTAAAATTGATTTCTTCTACTTTTAAATATTTAATTTTATAGAACTAATTTTATATTTTGAATCAGGATGTTCATATTTTTTAAATAGGTCTCTTTTTTTGTCAACATATATAGTAATTGTGGAAACATTTATCACCTCAGTAAATGGTAAATCAGTTCAGTGTAGGTTTAAACTATGTGATAATGAAATTATTTTTCATAAAAATTATTATTTCATGAAGGTAATTGGACCCTTAACACATTAGGATAAAAAATATTTTTTTAATTTACAGTTATCCTTGAAAATTATTTATATATTATTTAAATAAAAGAGGGTTACAAAATGTCACTCTTTGTTTTTAATATCTCATGTGTCCACATATGGAAAACATCAACTTATGAAAAATCCAAAATATATATTTTAAAATTAAAGAAATAATTTAGAAAATTAATATTTATTTATAATTTTTACCAAATATATAATTTCCCTAAATGCGGGTGCAACTCCAATAAAATATTTATTTAATTAACTGAAAAATAATATAAATGATTCTAAATATTAAAAGTTATATAACTTTATTGAGTAAATTTTTCCTAGGAATGTTATAGATATATGTAAAATATTATAAAAAATTTAAATAATTATACTCAAAATATATCATTTTCTTGATTTGTTTCAGGTCAAAAATAAATTAAGTGTTAAAATTGACATTAATGATACTTTCTCAAAATAATATTTCAATAAATTATTAAAAATAAATAAAAAAATGAATGTGGGAAATTATGATACTCTATAGTCAAATATTTCATCCCTTTTATATTTATGGGTTTAAAGTAACCTTATATTTCAAATTATAAACATTTAAGTGTGAAAAGAAATTACTGAAGTTAATGTTAAAGTTTATTAACCAAGGGTTAATAAAAAATATAAATATTAGAATGATTTAAAAACACGAATAAATACCATTTTATTATTTTATTTTAACCGTATACAATTTTTGTTATAATTAATAACCATTTGGAAGCATTTAGATCTAGAATATTATTATTATCTTTTAATTTGTTAATAAATTTAAAAAGTGATCTTCACCTAAATTGAAAAATGGAACCACCTCCTTCTCATTTTTCACCACATTGAGCCATATAAATCAAATAAAACCAATAAAATTATCTTCTAAAACTACATAAACACATTATAGAGGTGTTTTTCATCCAAAAAGGCCAAACGTTGGATCCATAATAGGATATCTGAAGGAGTTCTTCCAAGGAAAAGGTAATCTCTCAACCTGATCAACTTCTTTTTTAGTTATTCTTTTAGATACTCTAAATATATGATTTTTATCAAAACATGGTAGAATAATTATCCTCTATATAATTAAATATTTTAATGGATTCTGAAGCACCATATCCACCTGCTTTCCTATCAAATGGAAGGTGAATGTATCACTCATGAGGTCGTACGTCTTACCATCTCCATGTAGCGATACAATTCATTTATCATTACCATATTTTATGCATGGTAATTATTATGGGTTAAATTTCTATATATTTTATTTTAAAAATAATTATACTTATGTAATTATAATATCATATATGACTTCTTACATTCAAAATTATTGGGTAATGATAATGTCACTCGTGTGTACCAGTGGACTACCACCTCGATGAAGCGATGTGATTTAGTTTTAATTTATATTTTAATTGGATGGAAATGATGATAATTGAATTTATTAATATTTATGGTTTATATTAAAAAATAATAATTTCATTAAGGTTAATTATTATTTACCTTTATTTCATTTAATCTATCGAAAAGTGAAAGCAACATTCATGTGTACATACGACATATTGTCTCCCTTAAAGGTGCAGTTCATATTTCAATCTATAAATGTTATGAATGACTATAAATAAATATATAACCAATATATATTATGTTATTAGAATTATAAACATTCTTTAATGATGTATAATTTATGATGTTATAGATTTCAAAACTACTGAACTAAAATGTACATGAAAAATAAAGTAGTTTTTACACAAAATAGTGGTTTTAAAAATGAATGGTAGATAAATGGGTGATAAAAGATTATAATGAAGTAATATATTATATGATATATATGATTATTTTTATGGAATATATTTATAATAAATATATATTTATTATATAGTATGTTCATACATTTACAAAGGAAGTGAGACCTGAGGTAAGGGTTTCTCATCTCACTTTTACTTCCCGAGGACATATGTCATATTCACCAATTATTTAATTTTTGTGGTCTATATTCATTCACATTGATATGTAATATATTATTAATCTCTTTTAATTTATTCTAATTTAAGGTTTCATTTGATTTTATTTCTTTCATGGGGCATACGATTCAAAATAAACCCATGTGGTATGAGTTTAATTCACAACCTCGTCATTATTCATGATTGATTATGTTTAAGTATCCACTAGGAAATATATATATTCAATTAAAATTGCCTTTAAAAATGATCCCAAAAATGTTTTTATTATTATCATATGATTGTTAATATTAGTTTTTACCCATGATTGTGTTTTTAAAAAAAATGGTTTGAAAGAAATCTTCTAGTCTTTTTTCAAATGTGGTACTTCATGAATTTTTCAATAAAAATATTAAAAGAATGTTTTTTAACCTAAACTGCATGAAAATAATTTCCAATCATCATGAAGAATAATTTCTTTGAGTCACCCTTTATATTTTTATAGGGTTATATTCAAAGAAAACATTTTACTTCATATTTCCAAAATTTTATTTAAAATCCAATTTTTAAATAAAAAAACATGTTTTCATCAAAAACAAAATTCAGTGATACTTTTTAATGTATTTTCATATTTGATAAAATAAGTTTTTAATATTATTCTAAAATTTTATTATATCTATACAATTCATCTTATTTCATTGAATGGTTTATGATCAATTTGATTGCGGATTGTATTGATGTAAGAACTCGGTTCTTCCTTTGAGGTACAGATCTTTTCTTTTCGGATTGTTTTTAAGAAAGGTGGAGAAAAGAGGTTAAGGGATGAATGAAGGATTGTTTCACAATTTGACTGACGGTTACACATTGTTTACTCTTATTACAATTCATGTATTAATGTTGGAAGTCCTTTTATGATGTTTAAATGAAGTCAGCAAAAGGAGGGAAAATTAGAATATACATGATGTGTAAATTCAAAGTACATGCCATATATATAAATATACAATTGTTTAAAATGAACCATAGCCTCATTTTAATTGTTTTGGATAGATGGGTCACCAGGTTCATGAAACAGCAGTGTCAGAGCTTGTTTTTCTACCTGATTGTCCGTACAAACTCCATTTCGATTGCAGTCAGATGCATCTGAACCCAATCGATATGCTCTCGAATCCTCTTGAGTCGTTCTACATATTTTCTCCTCTAAACCTAGTTATATAAGGTTGAGAGTTTATGATAATTTTTTAGACCTACCAAATTCTAGGTTTAATTATACCATGTTACTAGATGAGGAGAGTTGTACGATAATGACGTAGGTGTTCTTATACCTTTCGCAAATATTCGGGTGGTTTATATTTTCCGAAGTGCCACAAACCAATTTTTAGGGGGTTGATTTGTTGATATTTTGACTTGTTTTGATGCCTAAAGAAGTTTTAGTGAAGATTATATGAATTGAATCATGTTGAGATTTTTGGGATAGATTAAGGGACATCCCATGGCTGTGTTTCCCTTGAAAAACCAATATTTATCTATTTTAGCCTATGATTCCCTTGGGCATGACTTTTTGTCCCTTTTAAGGATTTTTTAAACTTAATTATGGTCAATTAAATGTTTACCCATGTGATATAAATAGTTTTCAATCCTTTTAATTGATATATTACATGTTAGGATTGTATTATGAATTTCCCATGCGAGTTTATCAATTTTTTCCTTGTAATAGTTTAATATACTTGTTTTCTTGTCAAGTGATATGCCTATGGGTGATGTTTTGCTATGTATGTGGATGAGGTGGTGTTATGCATGCGAATAGTGTTGTGTCATGTATGTCGGTGAATATTTATTATGCTTATGGGAGAGGATTAGTTATGCTTATGGTCGATGATTGGTTATGCCTACAAGCAGGGTTGTGTTTTGCCTATGGTCAGGTTCTTTCAATATCTGTAGGAGGGGTTTTGAACAGAATATCATGTGGAAAGCTTAATGATGCGTCTTCCAAGACAAGTAATACTCATGGATTCATTCTTCCCTTATAACTATTTATATGTTCTTTTGAGAAATATGTTGTACACACATAATACGTGGGATTTTCAGGCTAAGGTTGGATCTCGAGAAGTTTAAAATTTAATGTAATCGAATTGTTTAATGAACATGAACACAATCTAAATGGAAAATGGAGTTGTAGGATTTTTTACTTTTGAGTACTTCCTCGTTTATGGTTGTTACCTTTTTTACACTACCTATTAAATATAATCACTAACAGATAGGCATTGATCATGGGTGGTTTCCTGTTGGGATTTATTTCTCACACCATGTTTGGGTCATTCTTTTTGGTGAAAACAAATTATTTTATTTTAGGCGTCGATAAGGGAAATCTCCCTTCTTTAAGTACTTGATTTTTTAGGAGGAGTGCATGGAATCGTGTAGAGGATTGTGATCATTCTGAATTTTATTTTTTATTTATATACCTTGGTATTGTATTTTTTTTATTTGACTATAGTGTATCCTATTTTGGCTACTTTATTAGAACATGTGAAAGGAAGCCTTATCTTTTGTATATTATGAATTCTGGTTGTCTGGATCATCAATCCGATATTTTTTACTTCATATGTTGGTTTTTAATAATTCCTTAACTTTATATTATTCTTCTATACTGTTGCACTATGAAAATTAGGGCATAGTTTCCCCACTATCAGTCCTAGGCCCTCACTGCTTGTCAGAAGACTCTGGAATTTGGGGAAATGCGGTTGAGGTCCTATAGTAATCTTGGTATGGAGAACCAGTTGAGTGACCTTCTGTTTTGAGACATTATAATGTTGTATCATAAGAGGTTCATTCCTGTTTTTCATTACTGTTGGGTTAAATTATATAGGGATAGGAAGGAAATGGAGTTTGGTAATAAAATGTGCTTGGGAGAAGCTACCTCGTGTATAGGGAAAAGCCAAATTACCTTGAATTGACTTGTGATTTTTTTTTATTTTGAGTTTTTACTATTGATTCAATTTCACCATTGGGTGATGCACCTATTTTTTGTGGTTATTATTGATATTATTATAGTTCTATTTTGTTGCAATTTGATGAGATGAGGGAATTTCGTCTTATGCCTCATAAATGAACTTGTTATAAATCACATACCATGCATTCTTGTCAGGAAATTTAGAGAAAATTAATGAATTCATGTTGTTGTGATTGATGTTATCCTAGAGATTCATGATGTTGGGATAGGTACCATGATAGATATATCTTCTGTAGTGATAGGTGTATTGATAAATGTTCTAGTTCGAATTGGATAGACTCCAATATTTGATCCATGCGATGTATAAGACCTCATGGATCATAATTTTGTGGATAGTGTTTCTTAATTTTGTATAAAATTGTATTGTGATATGTTATGCATTGGGGGAAAATTTATTTTTGATGATTATGGGCCCTCATTAGTTAGAATTTGGAAAATCACAGGTTGGTTTTCAACAAAATAGGGGTTTTTAGGGAAATATGGAGTTTCTATCTGGAAAAACATAGTTTACGTTGTGTATTGTTTAGCATAAAAATGGAATTTTCATCTTATTTGGGGAAGGAATACTTCTATTCATGTTCATATTCCATGTACTCATAGTACATTCCATGTGGTAAGTCACAGTGTGTCCGACCATGTGAGAAGGAACAGAGGATGGTGGGTTTTGCAAGTACATGGTCATGTACTTTTGGTAAACACCGTGTAGTCTTACTCAGGTAGAATTATTGTGAATCCGGTTGTGTGGGAGTACATGGCTATGAGGGGAGACTTGTGTACATGTTGTGTACGCATCTAACATTTCATGTACCTGGGGTTGATATACACCTAGGCTTGCAGGACTACACAAACATGTAAAGACTTAATGGTACACACTGTGTATGGTTTTTACAAACCATGTAGTCCCTTTTCGAGATTCGTTGTGGGTTTTTTATGTTATATTTTGGAACACTTTAATGGATAATCTTGACAATGAGCTCGAACTAAGATGTATTCTTGACCATGCAGAGTCATGACCCCCCCCAACAACCTCAAGCAGGATGCCAAGAAAGTGGTGATAATCATACCTATGAAGTGGTAGGCCATGGGCTATCAGAGGACCCTCCATATGTTCTTGCTTTGGAAAAATATATTATACCAGACATAGGTCCAAATTAACAGTTCATTGAAGGATTCATGAGGTTTATACAGACCTTCCAGGGAGTACCTCAACCTACAATGTCTATGGAAGAACAAACACAAGTATTCTAGAAGCAACATATGCATATGCTTTCAAGGGATAGTGGATAATGCAGAAGAGTCGTCATTTGAATCCATTACCTCTATATTTGAGCACGTAGAGACACCTCATTGGAGGAGGCTCAAACTCAGGGCTTATATGTGACATGATTTGGCCAAGATGTGGTGGGATGTTACCACTCAGACATAGTGTTATCGGGATATGGCATGGGTAGATTTTCAGACAGTCTCTTATGACTACTATTTTCTCGTGACATTGAAGACCAATAGATCCTATGAGTTCATGCATAAAGAATAGTGTGCTATGTTAGTGATGGAATACTCAGCCCATTTCAATGAGCTTTATAGATTCAATCCTTTTGATATGGGTGACGAGACATCGAGTTCTAGGCAATTCAATTATGGTCTCAGGTATGACTTCGGATTGTAGGAGAATGTTTTTAGGATGCCTTCTGTATATTCCATCATGAATTAGGAATATATTAACACGAATAATTTTTGAGAAGTTAGATGTTTGATCTAGGGAGGATTGGCCTTGAGTTCTATAAATGTCTCGACTTGGAATAAGAACCGTTGTATAGAGATTTCTCGCGCTGATATGAGAAGTCGTATTGATTCTTCTGGTATCCATGGAAGGTGCTGCCATTGTAGAAGAGATAGGAATATGAGACTGTTTTGTTCAATGGAACCAATTGAGTGCTGATATTGCAGAATGATGGGCCATATATAATGCTTCTACCCATCCTTTCCACCAGCATCTAGTGAGGGATGGTCTACACCGACTCCACATTTAGGTGCAGGTTCAGTGGATTCTCATCAGACTGGTATCTAAGATTCGTCCGATCATTCAAGAACAGGTGGTGGTCATGGACATGGTTGTTAGACCCTAGGGTTTTAGTGATAGTAGGTTGGATTATCTCAGGGTACCAGGAAGTGTCATAGGGCCATGGTATCAGTCAGACATATGTAGTGACACAGACCCAATAGGAGTAGGATACCAGACCCTCTACTATCATAGGTATTGTTTTATTCACCAATTTTTTATCTTATATAGTCTTTTATATAGGGGATTCCCATAGTATTATATATGTTCCCATTGTAGACATCCTTGGGCTATGTGTTTTCTCTCCTGATGATGTTATGATGCTAGACACCCTGTTAGGGATAAGAACAGAAGGTGTACCTCAGTCTAAAGAGCTCCCCCTTGAGGTTTGTTGGTGTCATTTCTTTTGATACCTCTATATATTACAGATTCCAGGCTTTGATTTCATTCTTGTAATGAACTAGTTGGTCTCCTCTCAAGCATTTGTCGATTTGTATCGGTGGGGGTGAGTTTTACACCACCAGAGGGTGGATCTTTTCTACACAAGGGTGAATGGGATTTTCGGGTGATCCATGTTGGACCCAATCATTATGGCATTGGAGGGTTGATAACCTAGATTTTGAGTTTATATATGGATGACAATGGGACACAAAAAGATATATTTATCTCCTCTAGTTGATTATTTTATGGTTGTCATCTTGGATTAATTTTTAGGCCGACCTCTGGTGAGAGAGGTAGCGTTATCTATCGAAAAAGAACCAAGAGTTGCACTGGTATCCATTCCTCTTTATATGATGGCTATGATAGAGTTATAATAGATCATGTGCAAGTTAGATGATTTGGAGGCTAATGGTTTCATATGAACCAATAATTCTCCTTTGGGTTCATCTATCTTTTTTGTAAAAAATGCAGATAGTACCTTCAGGTTATGCATGGATTATCGGAAATTTCACTAGTTAGCGGTTAAGAATCAGTATCCTTTTTCACAAATAGATGATCTTTTTGATCAACTCCTAGGATCTTGGGTATTATCTGAGATCAATTTGAGATATTTTTATCATGAAGTGTGTGTGTTAGATCATTAGACATACCTCACATAGCCTTTTGGAGCTATTTTGGTTTGTATGGGTATTTGGTCCTGTTTTTTAGTCTCTTAGACACGCCTGTAGTCTTTATGGAACTAAAGAATAAAGTTTTTCATCCTTATATTAACTCATTAATTTTGATTTTTAGGGATGATATCTTGGTTTATAATCATAATCAACATGACCATGCCCAATATCATGAGATTGTTTTGAGTACACTAAGAGAGCATCAGTTATATTCAATGCTCACAAAGTGTCACTTCTAGATAGATCAGATTCACTTCCTTGGTAACATCATCTAAAAGAAAATAGTATCAGTGGACCTATAGAATTTGAGAGCAATAGTTTTGAGGGAGCATCCCAAAAATGTATTTGAGGTTCAGGGTTTCTTGGGGTTGGCTGGTTACTATAGGTGTTTCATACAGTACTTCACACACATAGTAGCGTCATTGATGGGCTTGACTAAAAAGGGTGTGAGTTATGTTTGGATATATTCCTATGAGATGAAATATGAGTAACTGAATGGTAGATTTTCTTCAGCATGGATACTGACTTTTATAGAGTGCGGTTGGAGTTACACTGTGTGTTGCAACACATCATGTATCATGTTAGGAGCAGTTCTTATGAAGGGGGATTGAGTCATTGTGTATGGATCTCAGTAGTTAAGGAATAATGAGATGAATTACCCTAAGCACAGTTTGGAGATATCTGTTGTTGTACATGAATTATTCTATTGGAGACATTACCTAATGGGGGAGAGTTTTGTTGTGTAAATAGACCAAAAAATCATCAAGTACATATTTACTCAGCATGATCAGAATCTGAGGTACCGAAGGTTGAGGGAATATCTTAATTCCTTTGACTTTGAGGTTACCTACAAGCTTGTTATGTGAAATGAAGTGGCTGATTATTTGATTAAGAGGACTTCAATACAAGTTTTCCAGTCATCCAGTATAGAGTGGTAGCTTGTGGCATTTCACTCTAAGATGTACTTGGAGGGAAACGATAGTTAAGGACAGACTTTTATTTCATCCTTCTTTATAACCTATACCCTACTGGATAGAGTGAGGATGATGTATATTTCAGATTATGAAGGATTTGTTTTACGGGACAATATGGCTGGTGAGGACCCACCTCATGGTTGGACCATAGGTAAGGATGAGGTTATGCGGTTTCATGGTATATTTTGCATGTCAGCTGACATTTTTGAGTAGCTGAAACAGGGTTTTCATGCCAATGTAAGGCTAGTGGATCTGGGTGTCACCAAGATGTACCTAGATTTACATATTCTGTATTGGTGTCCAGGTATTAAAAGGGATTTATCTATTTTTGTCCTGAGATTTTCCACATGTCAGTAGGTAAAGGTGGAACACCAACGACCGGTATGACTTTTACTACAGCTACCCATTCTAGAGTAGAAATGGAATGATGTTGTGACGGATTTAGGGAAGGGTATACCAAGTTTTCCTCAAGTTAATGATGTTGTATGTGTGTTTGTTGATAGGATCACTAAGGTTTCACATTTCCTAATGATCAAGAAAACATTTAATGTGGATGAGAATTAGAGGTTGTATATTCGGGAGATTGTATGACTACTCGGGGTTCCTCATTCTATCATTTTAGGTATGGATTCCTATTTTAATTCTATTTTTAGGTAAAATATATAGAGGGTGTGGGTAAAACAAGTGATTCTATGCACGACATACCATGCTCAGATAGATATCCATCAGAGAGTACGATTCAGGTGGTAGAGGACATGCTTTGGACATCCATCCTAGATTTTGGAGGTTCATGGGAGAGATACATACCCGTGGTTGTGTTCCCCTATAACAAGATCTTTTATGATACTATTAAGATGGTTCCATATGAGGATTTGTATGGTAGACCATGCCGATCACCACTTTATTGGCTGGAGGTTGGATAGGTAGCTAAGATAAGACATCGTCTTGTCCAGGATACAACTAAGCAGGTGTAGTTGATTCGGAAGAAGATGGATACTACACAGTCTCATCATAAATCATATGTCGATCACCTAAAAAGACCTCTAGAGTTCAAGGTTGAGGATCGATAATTACTACATGTTGCATTAAGGTTGGGACACTATAGGATCAGGAGGAAGTGTAAGATTTCACTGAGATACGTTGGGTATTTTGAGATTTTAGAAATGGTATGACCGGTTGCCTATCGGTTGTAGTTAGTTAAGAGGTACCACACTATATAGGATTTCTACAACATTTCTCTATTACAGCATTACTTTTTAGACCCATATCATGCTTTTCAACCTGAGGATATTGAGTTGAAGGTATATGAATATTTTGAGGAGCATCCTATTCGAATTATGGATCATAGCATGAACGTTCTCTTTGGTTGATTGGTACCTTTAGTACAGGTAAAATGGACGCACAACTGAGTAAAGGAAAAGAACTTGGAGAGGGAGGCCAATGTCTGATTTCATTTGTTGTAGTTTTTCACAGATATTTATTCACCGCCCTTTGAAGGGAAATTCATGAAAAAAATTATTTAAGGAGGGAAGTTTCTAAGAACTCAGATCTTCCATTGAGGTAACGATCATTTATTTTCATTTGGAATTTAAGAGAAATGGAGAAAAACTGATTAATGGATGAATGCCAGACTGTTTCACAATGTGACTAAGGGTTGCATGTCGTGTAATCCCAGTACACACCATGTATTGATGTCAGAATGATTTTTTTGATGTCTAAATGATGTCCGAAAAAGGAGGGAAAAGGAATATACCTAGCATGTATATTCAAAGTACAAACCATCTAGTTTTAAAATTTGTTAAAACGGGATGTAGCCTTGTGTCTGTAATTTTGGATCGAGGAGTCAACGGGGTCACGAAACAGCAATGTCGGAGCTCGTTTAGGTTCTTGATTGTCCGTCTGAACACCATTGTGATCGATATCGGATTGGTTTGAACCCAATCGGTGAGCTCTAGATTCCTATTGAGTCTTTATTCATGTTTTTTCCTCTCAAACATGTTATCTAAGGTTAATAATTTGTTCTCATTTTTCAGATCTACCATGTTCTAGTCCGAATTAGAGGCCTTCATTAGATGAGGAGATTTATACAACAACAACATAGGTGGTACTATGCATTTCTCTAATTGTTGAGTGGTGTATATGTGTCAAACTATCGCACGACAATTTTTAGGGTGTCACTCTATTGGTATTTCGACCTGTTTTAATGCCTAAAGATGTTTAGGTGATTAATTATATGAATTGAACCATGTTGATCTTATTAGGTTGGATTAAGGGATACCCATGGGTTTGTTTCCCTCATAAACCAAATTTTTATCCATTTTTTGACCTAGGTTGCATTTGGGAATGCCTTTTTTATCCATTTTAAGGGTTGTTTAAAATGATGTTTGGTCAATTAAATGGTTACCCGCATTAGATAAATAATATTTAAGCCTTATAATTGTTTGATTACATGTTAGTCTTGTATTATAAATTTCCCATGTGAGTTGATCAATGTTTTTCATGTAATATTTTAATATACAAGTGTGATCGTTATGTACTATGCCTACGGGAAATGTTTTTCTATGCTTGAAGTTGAGGTGGTGCTATGACTATAAGGGATTTTGTGTCATGCTTGTGGGTGAGGATCAATTATGTATGTGGGGGAGGAATGGTTATGCCTGCAAGAGAGGGTTGGTTATGCATGGAGGTGGGGTTTAGAAATAAATAACTTGTGGAAAGACTTATGAAACATCCTCTGAGCCAAAGCACTATCTTGGATTCTTACTTCACATAAAGTTGTTTAGATGGTATTTAGAGACATCTATTGTGTATACATGATACGAGGGATTGTCGGGATAAGGCTGGATCTCAGGATTTTTACAATTCAATGTAATCATATTGTTTAATGAACATGAAATGAATATAATTGGAATCAGGATGTGAAGTACTGTTTAATTTTGAGTACTTCCTACTTTACTTCTTTTCATTTTTGTACACTACCTATTGCATAGAATCGCTGAAAGATAGGCACATATCTTTGGTTGTTTCCAAGGAGATTTATTTCTCACACTCTGTTTGGGTCATGATTTTTGGCCCCAAAAAAATTATATTTTTTAGGTGTCGATAAGGGAAAGAACCCTTCTATAGGTACTTGATTTTATATTTAGGAGAAGGTGAGTATGGGACCAAGCTGAGGCTTGCGATGATTCTGAGTTTTATTTTTTATTTTTTTACCTTGGTATTTTATTTTCTATCAGATTTCAGTGAATCCTATTTTGGATGCATTCTTAGAACATGTAATAGGAAGCACCGTCATTTGAATGTAATGACTTCTGGTTATCATTATCATTATTGATTTTTTTACTTTTGCATTTGGTTATTAACTACTTCCTCTATTATATATTATTTCTCCCCTGTGTTACACTAAGAAAATGAGGGCATAGTTTCCCCACAATCATTCCTAGGCCCTGGCTGCTAGTCAGTAGCCTCTAGAATTTTGGGAAATGTGCCCGAGGTCATGTGGCCAATCGGACACGGAGCAACAATTGAGTGGCTTCCGGATCTAGGACATTACATTGGATATTCCCTATGACGAGCTCTTCCAAAATAGATAGTTATTGTTTTTCATTAAGGCATGTTGATTTTGGTGTATTTTTTATTCATATGAAGAGTTAAATTTACTTAGTATGTGATGGTAAGATCCCTCTATATCCCCTTAATTCATCGGTAGGTCTCAAGAGATAAAATAGCATGGATTTTAGTCAAGGCCTTACCCAATTTTGTAAATGTCATGGAAGATGAAATTTATGGTGTTATTATATGCCTTCACTGAGGCCTCTATGGTAAAGTTTCGATATCCAAGATTATGAATTCCATCATTATGAAATCATTTATTGATGTTCATGTGATTATTTTATTTGTTTGAATATCCATAAATAATTTTCCATATCATATGATTGTTTATATGAAGTATTTGATCAAACATTATTCCTACAATATTATACTCAAGTTATTGTTTAAATGGAATTTGATTAATTTATTAAATGTTATATATTATTTATTCTTATTTATTCCCAAAAGATTATTCTTTATAAATACCCTTATTAAGAATCTGAGGTCACCCCTTTCTTTGTTTTCTTTTCCCTAGAATATATGGAAGTGTTTTTTGATTGATATTAGGAATATCCTAAATAGGACTATTCTGTTCTCAAATAAAATATTATAGAATTTTATGTTTTCAAATGTTAGGTGAAACTTATGTATGTATTGAGTTTTCCAAGTTTAATAAACTATTTGGTCCACTATGATGCGTTCACTTATATATTACACCAATTTACCAATGAAAACACTGACTCTGAGCTATTGGAGTTGGGGTTTTCATAGTTGATATCAGTGAAAGTTTAGAAAAACCATTGGGAAATTTTTTGGAACAAATATATTTTTAATATAACCCTTTTAATGACATTGAGCATAAATCTATATACAATATAGCATTATATGGATTTGGTAATGCCCACAGAAAACATTTCTTAATCTTAAGGACTCATATATTGACAATAAGGTGTCTTGATGCAAACAAAATTGGATTGATATTTCATTATTATATTATATTTTACTTCATACAATTTTATTTATGGATTTAGTTAATAGATGGAACCAGTAGGAATCATGTAAAAAATAACATGATTGGAAATTCAGTCATTATTAGAAACAAAATTGGATAATGATTGGAGTGAAATATATTGTGATTATTCCTAATCAATTTTCATGATATATGATTAACTACATAAAATTTGGTGATATATTTAATGATTCAAATAAATTGAAAATTGAATTTTAAAGATTTTTAGGTGGCAATGATAATGTTGGTAAAAAGTTCAATTTCCTATTTGTCAATAATATTGGAAGAAAAACTTAGAAGAATATCTCAAATGTATGGGATGTTTCTTTAAGGTTTCATATAATTTTCATAGAGTAAGAAATAGTTAAGTAATTAAATGTATTATATGTGGGGAGCATTAACATCATCTAACTCACTGACTTAAACTATGGGTTAATTGCTAGATCAATGAAATAACTATGCTATAAAAACTATTAAAGGGAAAATATTGAAGTGATTTTGTTATAGAATTATTTTCATGAATAGTATTTTGGTTAAAGGAATCATGAAACAACTAAGGATTTCTCCTCAATATTTTTTAATTAAATATTATTATCTATATATTAAATGGTATCAACATCCAAGAAAAGTAATTTATTGTCAAGGAAATATTTTTTGGAATAACATGATTGAGGTAATCATAACACCTAATATGTGTTTCATATTGGGATAAACCAAAGTTGTCTTGGGATAATAATTCCTTGGGTGATCATAATTTTATAGGTATATATACCCCTCATTAAATTTTATTTGATAGTATTTTATCATCATTAAAGATATTTTGGGAGATATTTACAAAAATAAAACCCTTTGATTTAGTATATAATTTATAGAAAAGATTATTTTCAGAGAAATGGATTTATATTTTATGAAAATAAGTTTAACATTATTGATTACCTTTAAGGATAATGTTATTTTTAGGTTGATTTATGTATGGATTATTATGATAAAAGAGTTAGTATATTTCTAGAATATAACATATAGAAAACTAAAGTGGTTAAAAACTTATTTGATGAGTAATATTATTTTTATGTATATTCATCATATTTTTAATAATATTATTGTTTTAGAAAAAGGATAACCCACATCCCAAGTGATAACCTATCACATCCAACAAGGTTTTGGGGATTGAACCCACAACTGAAGGGCGACAAGGGTGCAGTTCCAACCACTGACCTACATAATATCCTGGTTAGTATAAAATTTTATTTACTTAATATATTTGAGGGATAAATATAATGTCAATCAATTATTTTTTATTTTTGGGTACTTGAGGTTATTTAATATATTTTGAGAGATATTTTATTGGTTTTATTTATATATAACATTTAGTATCAACATAAATGATTATTTGTTAAGAATACCTATTATTATTATTTTGGATATGAAAAATAAAGGGTATGATATAATAGTTTATCAAAAAACATTATTTAATATTAACATAATTGAGTTTATTTGAGATATAAAATTATTTATTTATGGAATAATCATTGTCATACTTTTATAATTTTCATGTTTTGAATTTTAATGTAATATATATTCGCGTGAATGTTTAATCATTTTGGGTATTATCTTACATTGTGGAAACTATTTTAGTTTTACTAAGGATAATAGAAATTACTTATTATCCTTTTGTGGATTATATGATTAGTTAGAAGTTAAATTTAGTGCTTTAGGGATAAATAAGTTATACTCATTATTTGAAAAAAAATAAAGATTGTGGTGGAAATATATTAAAAAATGAAGTTCTACATGTAAAGTATGTTTATTTCTTAATCTACAAGAAAATAATATTGAAAGAAAAATCTTATCCTATTATAATTGTTTCTAATGATTCATTGGTCTTTTCACCCATTAAATATTTATGGTTTTGGGTGTTAACTTTAACATGATCATTCACTTTTAATGATCAATGATTTATATCAATTTCCCTGATTATTTTGAAATTATGTTTTTCTTCTTTTTCCATATATTTAATTTTAACTAATGATATCCTATTTGGAATCCTAGTATGTGTTATTCCAGATAACCTTCATATTTCTTTTTCACTCTTTTCAAGAGTATGTTTTATTAACCCTTTTAACAATATAGGTTTTCCATAAAGTATTTTTCAAATATCAAACCCATGATTAATGATCAGATGTTAAAATTGGGAGGATTCAATCTATTGAAGGAGGGGATAATGTAATTACCTATGATATTAAAGGAATTTCTAATATCATATACAACAAACCCCAAAATATTATTATTTAAATATGATATTTATAACCAAGCTGTTAAATTGGTGGGTATGAATTGTATTGAAAAAACTATGATATATATATATATAATACCTACTAAATAAAAATTCATTTATTATTTCTTATGAAATAAGTACTCAATTTTTAGTAATGTTTTTCTATACTTCATTAATATTTTTTCCTCAAAAAAGAATTATATTACTTTTTGAGAGAGAATATAATAATTAATTTCTGGAATATATAAAATTTTATTTTATAAAAATAATATAATTTTTAAAGTAAGAATACAAAATTATTTTAGGGTGAAATTTTTGGATTTTTTTGAAAATATTTATTTTCTAATGAATTGTGGAAAATAACATTTATATTAAAAATTGAATTTTTTTTCAACCATTTGAGAAGATAAATTTTATTATAAAATGGTTTCAAAGTAAAAATAGTTGTAAAATATTATTAATAATACAATTATGATCATTGTAATTAATTTCATAGTTAAAATGTTTATAAAAATAATTTTTAACAAATGGGAATTTTTTGGAAAAACTATTTTTTTTTCTAAAATGCGGTTTTCATCGAATTTTGTACAAATATTTTAAAATTAATTTATTCCTATTATAGATAATGAATTTTATAAAATTAAATATATATTTTTATTCAGGATTTAAAAATTAGGTAAATATTTACCATCAGTTTTTGGTCTATATAAATAATAACTCTCGTAAAGATTTTCACCTCAGTAAAGGGTAAATTAAAAAAATCATGGATAGAACTAAGTGATAATGACATAAATTTTCAGTTTTATTATTATTAGATGAATTTAGTTCGACTATTAACACCTTAGTCTTGAAACTGTGTTGTTTTATGTTCACTTGTCCAAGAAAATAAATTATATATTATTTAAATCAAAGAATGTTGCAAAAGGACAAACTGTTTATTATTAATATCTCTTTTGTGTCCACTTTGGATAAAATGAAGATAAGAACGAAAATAATTGTATATATTGAGATAAATTAAATTATTTTAATAAAAATTTATTTATAATTTATATATATATTATAATTACATTAAATGGTCCTGAAATGCTAATACATTAATTATTTAATTAACAAAAAATAAAGTAATTGATTTTAAATATACTAAAAGTTATATAATTTAATTGGGAAAATGTGTCACAATATTTTTATGAATATAAATGACATAATAGTTATGTATAGATGAATTATATTCAAAATAAATCTTCATCTATATGTATTTTAAGTCAAAAGAAATGAATAGTGTCAAAATTGACATTAACGATACTTTATCAAAATAATATTTTATTAAATTATTTAAAAATTATGAAAATATTTATGGTGGAAAATAAGGGTAATATATAGCACAAAAATTTATAACATTTACATTTATTGGTTGATATTTACCTTATATTTAAAATAATTATCATTTCATAGTAAAAAACATGTTTCCAGAGTTAATGATAAAATAAGTTCACCAATGGGTTAATAAAAAAGATATTGATTAAAATGATATCAAAATATTTATAAATATAATTGAATTATTTAATTTTAATCCTATCCTATTTTTTAAATTCAAGTCCATTTGGAATATCTTCAATCTAGAATTGTCTTTTTGTATTTTAATTTTTTAACCAATTCCAAAAGTGTCGCCCACCTATATTATGAAAGGACACCTACTCTTCCACTTCATTACACCACATTGATCCATTTAGACTTCACCAAACCATGAACATTAACATTTTATACATCATTAATCTCAATCAATATTTTTTCTTCATCCCATAATACCAAATATAGGATACCTAAGAGGAAATACAAAGGAGTTTATTAAAAGAAGATGTAATCACTCTAACCAATAAAATTACTTTTAATTATTATTTTAACTCATCCCAAGTAGTTATTTTTATCATAAAATTTTTAAATAAATATAATATATATATACATATTATAATGATTATGAACCCACCAATATCCACCTTGTTTCCCATTAAATTGGAAGTAAAAGTTTCATCTATGCGTTTGTACGACTTACCATATCCATATAGTGATAAAAATCATTTTTCATTAACATATTTAATGGTTGGTATTTAGTATGGGTTTAATATTTATATTTAATATTTATTAAATAATTATACCTCTATAATGATAATATAATATCTACCTTCTTACCTTATAAATTTTTGTGGAATGATAACATCGCCTGTGTGTATGTGTGGACTACCACCATCACAAAGCGGTGTGAATTTTTTTAATTTCTATATTAATTGAAAGTAAATAAGTGTTTGTATTATGAGTATATATGATTTATATAAAATAATAATAATAATATAAATATGAATTATTATTTACCTTTCTTTTATTCCAATGGACAAAATGTGATAACATCATTCATGAATACATACAACCAACTATCTTCTTGAATGGTGTAGTTAATTTTTATATCTATATGTTTTACAAATTAATTTAAATAAATATATAATGAATATATATCATTTTTATATCATTTTAAACTTTTTTGAGATAATTATAATTTTATCACGGAATATAAACAAAAACTACCAAACCAAAACATGCATGAAAAATATTCTTTTTAAACCAAAACTGTTTTTAAAAAGATTGTAAATAAAAAGTGATTATAGATTATAATAATTTCATATAGGGTATGATATATAATATTATAGTACTGTTATATATTGATAATAAATATATATTTATTATACAAGATGTTCAAACATATAAGAAGGAAGTTAGACACTAGGTAAGGGTTTCTAATCTCGTTTTTACATCTATGATACAAAATTATTATTCACCACTTGTTTATTTTTGTGTGGTGTATATACTACCCCTTTGATATATTATATCATTTATAAATTTTTAATCATGGTGTTTACATTTTTATTTTATGTTATTTCATTCATAGATCATACAATTCAAAAGAAACCAAAGTGGTAAATGTTTAATTCACCATCTCACCATTATTTGAAATTGTTTATGTTTAAGTATATACTGGGAAATATTTATCTTCCATAACTATATTTTCTAAAAATGTCTCCATTTTTTAGTAACCTAATATTATTGTTAAAATTAATTTTTACCCTAATTTATATTTTTGAAAAAAAATTTTGAATCAAATCTTCATGTCATTTTACGAATGAGGTATATTTTAACTTTTCAGAAAAAAAAATAATGAAGTAATGCGTAATAAAACATAATTTCATGGAAATATTTTCCATTAATCATTAATTATTTCATTTGAATATTCCTTTATAATTTTACAAGTATAATTTCAATTAATTATTTTTTATCATATTTTCATAGTATTTTTTAAAAAGATATTTTCAATGTAAGAAAATGTATTTTACTCAAGAAATATTTTAGTCATCTTAAGAAAGTGTTTTCATATCTATAAACATTATTTCCTCAATATTTTGTTGATAATTTACTCACATGTTACCGTTCATCATATTATTCTGATGGTTTTTCATCAATTTTATTGGGGGAATTATCGATATTTTTTATGATTAGTTGTTCCAATACTGATTTTTATTGATTGTATTTAAAGAATGTTTGATTATATTTTTTTTTCAATACATATGAGGAATATTTTTGAATTATTAAGTGATCATAATATATCACTATGTTCCCTCTATTTATTGGTTTGTATCATGTGACAAACTATCTTAGGTGTGACGGCCCAGACCGAGATGCCACTTGACAGGTTCCCATGGATCGGTGGGCCACATGGCCTCAAGCGCATCTCTCCAAATGCCAAAGGATGCTGACTAGTAACGAGGGCCTAGGGTGTGTCTATGGTGAGACTATGATCTCATTACCAAATTGTAGTGTAGTGGGTGAAAGTAAACATAGAAATGTAGTAGAGTAAGTATATGTAAATAGAAGGAACAATAGAGAATTGAGACAACAATGAAAAAAATGAACAAGAGGAATAATATTCAACAACTAATTATATGTCATGTTAAAAGAGAAATGGAAAACATGGATACAAGATAACAGGAATAACATGTTCCACATAATCATAAATGAAATCAAATACTATCCCAAGTAACCCAAGCTCCAGCTCAATCATCTACTATCAAGATCCATCCTAAACAACAATCAATTAAGTGCTTGAATTCGTACACTTCCCTTTATCAACACCTGCATTCATGTAATCTACTCCAAGTACCAAACGGTGCTCGATGAGTGTGTGAGATAAATCTCAATGGGATACCACCAACGGTTTCTACAACCTCCAGCCCGAGTTATGGAAATGTAACAATGTGAAAGCATTTATTTATAATGTGAATGAGTACAATGTATCAAAATTGACAAGTACCTACTTTTTCCATTGTATGGCGTCTAACCATGTACAAAGATCATTTAATTTGGTCATTACAAATTTTATATTGTTAGGTCTCGTGAAGCATATCCCACACTGACATTATCTCATGATATTATAAATAGTTAAGGTTGAAATAAGTAACAAGGAAACCGTGATCAATGACATTTAATATTGGATTACCAAGGTAACAGCCTAGGTGACATAGACCTCAAGGGTCTCCAAATCAGTAATAACTATTTCTTGGCATGGGTTAAGTGTGTAATCCATGGATCATAGTCTGAGGCATTCCACAATGAGGTGCCTACTGAGTCCAAGGTGATCGACCAAGGTAAACCAAGGATAAGAAGAGATAGGGCCAAATGGGCTTTGACAATGGCACATACTTTTCAATACTGTATCCAATGATTTTATCCAAGGCATCCGATAATTATAATGAAAGTATCTTATGGTGTCATGCTAGGAACCTAAGAATATACAATGATCTGGATCTAGGTGGGTTTCAACATAAGAAAGTCTTATCCTTGAATCAAAATGGGGCTCATGAGTCCTCATGGAATTATCTTATCAGAATCCAATGAGAACTAGAGTTAGTTCATTCCTATTTGATTATGAATTCATGCAATATCTCCTTCAGTTTAATCCTTTCCATTTATTATTGGGATAAGGTCAAGTATCATGTAAACTTTTTATCAAGTCATTTGGATCAAGACATTACTTTTATTAGTGTGACAAAGAAAAGTTGCATGAAACCATTTTTTCCATTTAATACATATTCAATATTCATGGTTCATTCCGCTACAATCCATTAATGTTGTAAGGGTTTCTACATATATAAAACCAATTGATCATTCACATTTAATTATCAATTTTAAGTACTTACCTTAGGTGGGTCAAGTTGTGAGCACACATGGTACATTCCATTGTTCTTTTCTCATTACTAAAATGACATTTAATATATAAATTCTTACACTTAGGAAGGTTATGAAAAGGCATGCCCAAACGGTGGCTCAAACGTGTCAAATCACTAAAACAACAATTTGGGAATAAAATTCTACATGGGATGAATGGAGTTGTTTTAATAACCACCAAAAATTTATCACATATATGGAAAGAGTATAATGATAAAGTTATAATGATTATAATAAAAACATAAAAATTTAAATAACGTCATCTAATGAAATAGGTGGTCCCCACACGACAAATCAAAAATCAACGAACATGAGGGATGAGTTATAGACCACTAACCATAGGGTTGTAAGATCCTTTTCCTTTGATATTGTCCCTTGGTATGACTCGGTACAGATTAGATTTAAAAAAGTGAAAAATACTGACATCGTGATATTTAGGCTGAGAGTAAAAGAGAAGGAGAATAGATCGAGAGGACTCGAGTACTTACTACTGCGCATCTAACGTGTTGAATAGAAACATGAATGGATAATAGATGAAAGAGATATTTTAATCCCTAACTTTGATCTTCAAAAATCCCCAAATTGAGAGAGAAATAGTTTAATCCCACTAAAATATAGATTTAGTTGGAATAGGGGTTCTAATATATCATTAAGGGAAAATTGGGAATTTTACCTAAAAAATGTAATGTGCATGGTTTGGAAAACCATGAATGAACTATAAAGAGTTACTTAGGTAGAAGGGTACATGGCATGGTTCGGCCGCATGTTCATGAACCAACCGTGAGAGGTTGCTCCGTATGGAAAAACACAATATGCCTAATTAGGAAAACTGTGTACCAATCGTGCAACTTGGACCATTTACCCAAATAGATGGGTTTTGTGTTATAAAAATTCTCAAGAAACCCCCGAGACCATTTCCAACTCATTGGTCATCTATATTAGGTCTAAAAATATTTAAATGGAAATTTATTGGATCCATACATGTGTGAAAAACTGGGTTCTTACAGTTTTCTCCCCTTAAAAAGCTCAACCTCGAGTTCAACTTCCAAGGTTGTAGAAATAATTATCAGAATAAATCTGGCCACTAAAAATGTATGGAGACTTAACTCTCCCAATTATCATCCTATACTGAGTCGTGCTTCCAAAGAACCCATTCTAGAGGGATAGACCTGCCTCAAAAAACCTTCGTGCTTCGATCAACTATGTGTACTGGATACTCCTAAAAGGTTGAATTTCCATCTATCTAAAATTCCTCCATATCAGAAGTATGAGACGAATTAGCATGATACTGGATAAGTAGTGAAACATGATATAAATAATGCATTAAATAGTACCTATGAGGTAGTAGCAATCGATAGGCTACTAGACCAACTCTTTTTAGGATCTCAAATAGACCTACACAACAAGTATAAAACATCCCTTGATTATGAAACCATTTATGCCCTATCCTGGGTGATACCCGAAAGAAAGAATGGTCCCAAAACTAAAACTCTATAGGTCATTCATGGTGATCAGAATGAAATTTTTGTATAGAATTATTAGTATTCATATGATTTCTAATTAGATGTACCTACTTTGAAGTCTCCTGATCGAGATGAGGACCTAGTAGGGATGTCTCACCTCCATCTAGCTAGCATAGGGGAAAACAACACGGCCTACCATACAAGGCTTCAAAAGGAGAAATATGAATTGATTCCGAAATGATATTATTATAGGGGATCTCTTTTAGAGGGATATTTTTTTCAAGAACAACTGAAATCAAGGACACATGCTCATAGAATATCCTCTAGAACTTGTGTCGTACATTTTGATTGTCCATCTGTTTGATAGTGAAAATATGTGCTCAGAAGCCCCTGTGTTCACATATCCTTATGTAGTCCCTTCTAAAACCATGATGTAAAATGAGAATCCCAATATGAAACAATAGTATGAGGGACCCCTTGGAGTCCTATGATCTCATGGACATATAGTTTTCTATTCTCATCAAATGAAAAAGTATCCTGAATAGGAATGAAGTGGTCTACTTTCATCAGTCTGTAAATGACAACAAATACAGTGTCTCTAACTATAGTTGACCTAGGTAAACTGACTAAAAATTACATAGCAACATCCTCCCATTTACATTATGAGACTATAATGGATTTAGTAATCCCACTGGTCTCTAGTGCTCTACATTCACCTACAGATAGGTGGAACACCAAGCAATCTGATATCTAATCCAAGGACACCAATACTAGCATCACGTATCTTGATACATATTCTAGGTTCCTAGATGATCTCCCACTAAGAGGCATGTGGATCTTTCATCAACATATCTCTCATATCTATAGGTACCCACACACATCCCTAAATATCTAGGATGTCGTTTCTATCTGCAGATCAATCTGAAGGTGGGTTATCTCTTGGTATACTCTCCTGGAGAACCAATCCTTTAGGATCTGAAAATTATCTACTCATAACCTTCTCAAAAATGGAATAATAAACTATCAATTATGACGGATAAGATTTATTGTGACTATCATGATAATCCAGATACAACTTAGAAAAGAGGGCCATTAAATTCCATTCATCACTACATTCTCGTACGTCTTGTGCAATATTTTTCTGACTCAGTGCATCTGTGACTACACTTCCCTTCCTAGGAGTATAAGAAAGCTCAAAATCAATGATTGTAGATATTCAACCCATCTCTACTATCTGAGGTTTATGTTATGTTGGGAAAATATATATTTGAAGCTCTTGTGGTTTATGTACACCACAAGGTTCTCACCCAAAAGATAGAATCTATAGAAACGTAAGGCATGGACAAATGTTTGTAGCTATAGGTAATGTGTTGTGTAATTTCTCTTATGAGGCCTCAATTGATGAGATCCATACGCAAAAAATCATTATTTAGGCATTAGTAATTATCCTAATCCAATGCCCGATGCATAAAAAATATGGTATAACCTATACCCCTGTCCAAAATAATTATAATAGGTGATTAGATAAGAACCCCATCTCCCGAAAGGTTTTCTCACATTATTTTGAACATAGAAACATCACTCCCTTCTTTTTAAGTATAGTAAGATGTGAAGAAAGAGG
The DNA here is from genome assembly GCA_963277665.1 of Viscum album. Classification (NCBI taxonomy): domain Eukaryota; kingdom Viridiplantae; phylum Streptophyta; class Magnoliopsida; order Santalales; family Viscaceae; genus Viscum; species Viscum album. Next base: position 108,431,354 of record OY728126.1, on the reverse strand, counting down.
AAAAAATATTTTATGAAATTCCATCAATATCCATCCATCCCCATGAAACTCTGTAAATCAAAAATTTTCTGCGGATTCTCTTAAGAAACTGAAGCACTCTCCTTTTATGGGTTAACAGATACTCCAAAAATCTTATATATTATGACTCAATAAGTGGACTTTGTCGATCTAGAAGTGGAACTTAGAAATCCTGGAGTAAATATGATGCTCTCTCAGTGTACTCAGAATGATCTGAAGATGTTTGGAATTTTCGAAATGAGTCTGAGAATACACCAATATGTCATCCCTAAAGAGAAAGACAAAAAAATTTAATAGGGGTGGAATTCATGTTCATCTGAGCCAAGAATATGGTAGATGCCTTTGTAATACCAAATGAAATAACTAGATACTCATACAGAGCATACCTACTATAGAAATCTATACAAGGTTTGTCTGATGGTATGACTCGTAATTCATGATAACCCAATCTTAGGATGATCTTGGAGAATACCATTTATCCTGATATTTAGTCAAAGAGATCATCTATTATAGGCATTGGATACCCATTATTGACCGTAATCGGGTTCAACATTCCATAATCCATGCATAGACGTAAGGTTCCAACCGCCTTCTTTGAAAACAGCATCGGATAACCCCAAGAGGATGTACTGGGCCATATAAAACATTTGGACTCTAAATACTCTAACTAACTCGTCAGCTCTCAAAGATCTATTGGTGCCATCAATTATGGAGTAATGGACACTGGAGGTGCTCATGGAACAATATTAATTGTAAACTCTACATCTATCTTAAGAGGGAATATAGAAATATATCCAGGAAAGACATCCCTAAAATGGTCAAATATTGGGGGAAAATCATCTTGTCGTAAACCCTAACCCACCATGAAGAGATTTTCAATTTGGGTGATCACTCCACCTAGCCTATGATGCTCGTGTCCAACTCTACAAGCCAGGATATCCCACTCACCCTTATATAGATAACTCCTTCCCTCTTGTGATGTAAAAGATTCCCTACCTTGGTAGTAATCCAAAAAGTGTGATATGGAACCAACGATTCAATCTTGAGAATGATATAGAAGCCATCCATCTCGAGAAAAAATAGATTCCATAAGAAAGGGTAACTTCTTACCTTAAGGGGATAGTCATTACACTGGCATATTCCCTCTCTCTATACCCCTAGCGGTGTATCTAGGGTCATTACACCATCGTAATACTGGATCTCTAGTCCGAGGATTTCCATGAAGGATACAAAGATAAAAGAGTTTGATGCATCCATATCAAATAAAGAAGATACTATAGTAGAGGATACTCGAATAGTATATCGTACTCTAGAAGGTCATGTAGTCAGATCCTTGGGCATTGTTTGTAGTGAATTGAACTAAACTGATCCATGTATTGATGCATCAGATGGACTAAAAAAATTATAATTGCAATGTTGGTGTTGTAGGTGATTAGGGGTCTAGCTTCTATGGCCACAACCACTTCCTTGACTAGACATAGTAGTGTTATTCCAACTCCCCGCCTGACATAGAAAAAAATAACCCACTTTTGAAGGTGGATATGGTGTTGATCCTTTTAAAATTTAGGTTAGTGATAAGTTCCTACATAAATTTTGGAGATTCCCCAAATGACACCAAGCTCAACACTCCTGTGGGTCTCCATCACACTGAGGCTTCAAATTCCCCCATTGTCCACACTGATGAAACATATTGGAGAGATCGAAGCAGATACTATTGTAAAGACCCCTAAAATTCAAGGGAAATTTTTTCTTAATTTTCTTTGAGATTTAACAAGAATGCAGTTTCTGACGGCACCTAATTTCAAGGCCCGGTGTGCCCGGAATCAATTTCTGAAGTTTAGCTCGGGTACGTTCAGTGAACGAACGAGCGGATTTTCCTAACTTTTGAACCGGTGCTCGGAATTGAAATCCAAGGGCACCGATGAAACTTCAGCATTGGTAAATTCTTAGGAGCACCTTTTCCGAAGGTGCATTTTCTCGAGAGAGGTTGTTAATTTTGTGGTTTTAGTAAGGAATAAATAAAATTTTATTACAATTTTATTTATTTTCCTCTAGGTAGTTATAACCTAAGTAATGGAGTTGGGGGTGGGACCCACATGTTTTTAACCAACCATGAGAGGATAAAGGTGGGGTGGGGCCCACATGATCCCAACCCCTCATATTCCTTAACTCCATAACCCCCCCTTTAATGTGATACCACTCACCTCCCCCTCTCTCTTCTTTAATCATGCCAACTCACTTAATTAATTAAGTGAGTTATGTGTTGGGATTTTAGAAATTGAAATGCTTGGCTTGATGTAATAAAATAAGATAAGTCTTATTTTATTCGGGAGGGTTGGTTGTTTAGTGAGGATATTGGGGAGAGAGAACTCTTTTCTCTGGGGAAGAACTTCATCCTCCCGCGAAGAGCTTCAATCCTTCTGTGAAGAACGTCATCTCTTCAACAAAGAATGACTCAATGACTCTGGTATCTCCATTCCCTTTCTCCTCCATGACAAGGGAAGAGACACCAATGTGGGAGTTCTCCAACGACACGTAATCATCCTATTCTCTCCGTGATAAAGAGAAGACAATGTCTCCTCAGACGCTCTCTGTCAACGTCTACGGAACCACGCCCCGCGACGCCACTTTCTGCGACGCTCTTCGAACATCAACTCATTATCAAGGTAGGGGTTAATTACTTTTTGTTCGTGAAATATCCTTTTCTATTCATTGTCTTTATTTTTTGGCCGCTTGATATCAACTTATCGGTAGGAGGTCATACCGCACGAACACGGCCAACTCTCCTCCCCCTTTTGTTGTTGTGTTGTTGCGGTTCGAAAGAAGGAGGCGCGGTGCAATGGCACCGCGTGGAATCATTGAGAAATGTGGAAAAGATGTGCGGCGCTGTCGCGCCCCGCCGGAGAACCACAAAGACACCGCGGCCGGAGCGGGGCCGCGGCGCCGTCGCATCGTGTCAGTCGGACAAGGTCGCGGCTCAAAACTGCGACGGTGCAAGGTGGAGCGGCCAGAACCGCCGACCGCCGGCACCTCGGAGGGCGGGACCGCGGTGGGTCCCACAGCGGCAACACCGGCCAGCCGGACCGGGCCGGCTGTTTCAGGGGAAGACAGGGGGTCGTAACCCCTGGCTGGCCAAAGGTGTGCCCCCCCCCCCCACGTGGGGGCCGCTGTTACTCAAACAGGGGGGCAGTGCCCCCCCTTCCATTCATCTCGGCGTGGCCGAGCTGGCCATGCGGGCCACGAGCGCGTGCCAGGCTGGGCCGCCCAGGCCGGGCTGGGCCACACCCTAATGGGCCAGACCTGGACCCGGTTCGAGTCGACCCGGTTCGGGCCGACCCAGGGGGGGGTCTCGGGCTGGGTCGGTCTGGGCCCAAAACCCCCTAAAACTGACAGGTACGTTCATTTTCCCATATCATGGGATACAGACCTCTGATCGACACACTATCAGCTGCAATGAGATCATTGGATCGGGACGGACGTTTTGGTATATTACACTCAAGGTTTCGAAGAACTTTGGGTACGGCCGGATTGGTTCGAACACGACACCAATCAGACCCTCAGAGCGGAAACACTTATAACTTGAGCTTCGGATGCCCGATTGATGTGCCGTCAACTTTGTTGGTTTCCTCTTAGTGAGACGGACCTTTTGGCTTACTATGACCGAGGTTTGGATGCAGTTAGAGTGTGGTCGGGTTGGTTTGACTTAAAAACCAACCAGGCCCCTGGAACGAAAAAGCCAAGAACTCACAGACCGGGCGTCCGATTGACGCGCCGTATGTCACGATGAGTTCCTATTGTTGAGAAGGAACTTTGAGATAAATCAATTCTGGACTATTTTTCAGTGGATTTATCGACCCCCTTGGATCGTGGAGCGGACCCTCTCGGAATCGAGAATGTTGTGTGCGGGAACCCTAGAGCTGGCTGCGATGATGAAGATCATACTGAAATCCTCTGTGGGTTCGACGGCAATGAAGACTGCACTGAAATCCTATTTGGGTTCGGTAGTGATGAAGACCGTACTGAAATCCTCTGTGGGTTCGACGGCGATTAAGAATGCACTGAAATCTTATGTGGTTTCGGCAGCGATGGAGACCATACTGAAATCCTCCGTGGGTTCGACGACGATGACTTCTATTTTTGTATCCTATGTGGGTCTGGCAGTGTTTGACTCTGTTCTTGCTATCCTAAGTGGGTCTGGAAGAGTAGTTGGTCTGTATCCTATGTGGGTCCGACAGCTTAGCTGGTTTAGTATCCTACGTGGGTCCCAACATAGATGAATCAGTGGCTATATCTGATCATCTCAATCACCATACGAAGAAGTATCCCTGTATGAGCTGAGTCATGACTTCAATAAAGATCATCGATATGATTGACTTGCTTTCCTATGTGGATTGAGTTGTTTTATCCTGTGTGGATTGGTTTGTAATCCTACGTGGACGTGATCGAACTTGGGTATGGATACTGGAGCCGAGAAGGAATTGATGACCTAGGTATATGTATGGGCATATACCTAAGTAGTGTTGGATGTTACTTTGTTATTGTATCTTTCCTTTGGAATTATCCTTTGTGGATTATAGGAGACCTTCGGGGGTCTCGGGGTCCCTACTGAGTAGCGTATACTCACCCCTGCATGGGCTATGCCCGCACTATGTTGTGTTGGTTGTAGACGATGGACAACGTTGATCATGGTTGAGGCTTGTGGAGCAACTCGGTACGTGGCGGTGGACCACTGGGCAGGACGTACTCGGAGCGGACCGCTGGACCCGAGGAGCTGAGGAGGCTATCTGTACCCACCCTTCAGGTTAGACTTCCAGTGGATGGATCGACGTTGCTGCTTTACTATCAGTTGGTGTACTTTCTTTCAGTTGTACTTTACTTTCAGTTTGGGTTTGTATTCTGGCCCATTTACTTTTCCGCACTACTTTTATACCCAGATTTACTTAGTGTTTACTTATGCTTTCTTACTCTGTGATTTTTTTACTTTATAAAGGCAATTCCTTCCCCTTTTGTCGGGATTTATGCCTTGGTGCTAGTCGCCAGCCCCTGGCCTATGGGAGGCGGTCTTGGGGTAGTCACGGGATGGGTCCCGAGGACGGATCGTGAAAAATTGGTATCAGAGGAGTTTGGTTCTACCGCAGAACTCAGGAATCTGATCTTTCATTTATATGAAGCAATAGTGTTAAGGGTATTGAGTGTGGTTATCAGTCCAGGGAGTCCAGTGTTGGTGCGGCGGCCGACGTATCCGTACACCAGGACCCTGACTTCTGATTTCCGACTCAATGCACAAAAACATTGATTGCATGTGTGTTTCAAAAGTTTTCTATGTGACTACTTCATGTCAGCTCACCCGGTATACTTTTTGACCATGACACACCGGTTTCTTTTCAGGATGGCCCCAGGACGGCATCCAGCTAGGTTTCTGAGTTTTGTGCGAGCCAACAGCCCACCGAGCGATGAGGCCTCAGTGTAGGGCCCTTTTTCAGCGAAGGCACCGGCGGTACCACTACCCGCCGAGCCACCGATGCCACCAGCCCTAGCCGCTGAGAGTGCACGTCACCTTAGTGCACTGCATGAGATTCAGCGTCAGAGACCACCCAGGTTCCGCCGGGAGATGAACCCTCAGGCAGCCGAGGATGGGATGGAGGCGGTTGTTCAAGTTTTCAGGTTAGTGGGGACACCAACTAACCTCATGGTGATCCTCGCAGTGAGCCTCCTGCATGCAGAAGTAGGCAGATGGTGGAGCTTGATGCTCTAGGTGCACGACGAGGCATCACTCCTCTGGACGTACATTGAGAGCCTATTTTTCTTGGAGTTCGTCCCAGCCACCCTTCGTGCGGTGCGCATCCAAGAGCTTCTACAGCTACGGCTGTGAAGCGTGACGGCTGCCCAGTACTCGACGAGATTTACCGATCTCTCGCGATATTCGATGGACATGGTACGGGACTAATTCTTCCGGGCCTGGACCTTCGAACAGTGACTAAGGCATGAGATCAGGGAATCAATGATCTCCCTTAGCATTCTGACATAGGCAGGAGTACTGGAGCGATATCTTCTCATAGAGAGATTTCTTACTGATCCTACGCTAGCAGCGAGACCTACTTCAGGGCGGCACGTAGAAGAGTCGTCTACAGTTGGTAGTCAACGGATGTCACAGGGGTCCAGGCATACCGGACCATTAGGAAGACGACCTCAGGACACCGACTCAGAGGTTCAGGGCAAAGGGCGCAGAGCCAGCCTTCCGAGGAGCAGGCAGTGCTACGCATGTGCCGGACAGGGCCACATGGCTCGTGACTGCCTGACCCGCCATGCAGAGGAGCAGCAGACGGTTGAGGGGCTACCCAGGCAGAGGCAGAGGGTCGACCATGGCGGTCTGCCGAGAGTAGGAAGACAAGGTAGGGGATATGGTCGAGCAACAGTTGGTGGGAGATACTTTGATTCTTTGCCACCACCACCACCAGGAGGTCCACCCCGACCACAGGGAGCTGGAGGGAAGAGACAGGCTCAGCTTCAGGCAGCAGAGGCCTACGACCACGGTGTTCTAGAGATGATTCGAGGTACTATCTGTGTCTACTCTACCCTTTCTACAGTTCTGATAGACATAGGAGCGAGTCATTCTTTTATTTCTGCTACCCTTGTTCGGAGCTCAGAGATTCCGACAGAGCCGTTGACTCGATCCTTAAGGCTAGAGACTCCTACGGGAGCAGACTCGAAGATTACGCACTAGTTCTGGCAGTGTGAGCTTACTCTAGGAAGTGAGAGCTTCGGCTGGGATCTTCTTGTAGCGGAGTCGAGCCCTTACGATGTCATCTTGGTCATGGATTGGTTATCTATACTCCACGCTCAGATCGACTGTATTAGGCGCATGGTGCGGTGTGTACGCACCGACAGGAGCATGTTCACCTTCACCGGTGAGAAGGGAGCCTTTATAGCACAGGATGGACTCACACAGAGGAGAGGATAGCCCATCACTCATCAGTTGGCTAGCCTCATCCTAGGAGCAGTTGACGTGCGGAGTCCTAGTTTTCCTGTAGTGGTGGATCAGTATGCAGACGTTTTCCCTGACGACGTTCTAAGACTACCTCCTCGTAGAGAGGTAGATTTTTTATTGACCTATACCCCAGGACAGCCCCGATATCCACTCCAACATATCAGATGTCCCCCACTGAGCTTCAAGAGCTATGGGTACAGTTGGAGGACTTTCAGGGCAAGAGATTCATCTGACCCAGTGTTTCACCCTGGGCTTCCCCGATATTGTTCACCAAGAAGGCGAACAGAAGCTTGCAACTTTGTGTCGACTATCTTCGCCTGAACTAGGTGACCGTGAGGAACATGTATCCGCTACCAAGGATTGAATACCTCTTCGATCAACTCAAGGGAGCACGATGGTTCTCAAAGATAGACCTCAAATACAGTTATCATCAGCTCAGAGTTCGGGATGAGGACGTACAGAAGACAGCCTTCAGATGTCGGGATGGCCACTATGAGTTCTTGGTTATTCCTTTCAGCGTAACCAACACTCCAGCAGTGTTCATGGGTCTCATGAAAAGGATATTTCAGCCATACCTCAATCGATTTTTCGTGGTCTTCATCGATGACATTTTGATATACTCGACCACTGAGGAGGAGCATGCCTACCACTTGCGGGTTGTACTAGACACACTCTGAGAGCACCAGCTTTATGGTAAGATCTTGAAGTGTCAGTTCAGGTTACATGAGGTCAACTTCTTGGGACATGTCATCTCTGAGGTGGGAGTTGCGGTGGATCCTGCGAAGATCGAGGCAGTGCTAGCTTGGGAGCCACCCCGGAGCGTGACGGAGGTGCAGAGTTTCTTGGGGCTAGCTAGGTACTACCAGAGGTTGGTTCCAGACTTCTCCAGTGTTGAGGCACCACTCTCAGCTTTGAAGAAGAAGGGGAAACCCTTTGTGTGGTCAGACAGATGTCAGTAGAGCTTCCATGAGCTGAGGCAGAGATTGACCAGCACACCTATCTTGAGGCTGCCAGAGGAGGGAGTAGGGTACATAGTCTGCTGCGATGTATTAGGGACCGGACTCAGATGTGTCCTGATGCAGGAGTGGGCAGTGATCGCCTATGGATCATGTCAGTTGAGGTAGCATGAGCAGAACTACACTACCCATGACCTGGAGTTAGCAGCAGTGGTCTTCGCTCGGAAGATGTGGTGACACTACCTGATGGGCGATCGATTTACATTATACTCTGACCACCAGAGTCTCAGGTACATCTTCTCGCAGAAGGACCTGAATTTGAGATAGCGGCGATGGCTCGAGTTCCTCCAGGATTATGACTTTGAGATAGTCTATACTCCTAGAAAGGGGAACATATTAGTCGATGCCCTCAACAGGAGGACGGAAATTCAACTACTCGGTGAGGAGACGGAGCAGCTATCTGCTTTGCAGATATCCTTTGTGGATATAGATGGGGCAGCCTTTCTTCAGTCACTCATAGTCACACCTCCACTACTACAGCGGGTCAGAGAGGCACAGTGTGGTGATGCTGACTGTGAGACGCGGCGTGTGAAGATATCCTCAGGACAGGCACCTGATGGATTTTCTGTAGGAGGAGAGCACATCGTTCTTTTCAAAGGACATACCATGGTACCGGTTTCTTTACAATAGAAGGTGCTGATAGATTTTCACAATTCCTCTTTAGTGGTGCATCCAGGAGTGGAAAAGATGTACCAGGATCTCAAACAGTAGCACTGGTGGTCGGGTATGAAGAAGGTTATAGCTGATTTCGTTTCTCGATGCCTCACCTATCAGCAGGTGAAGGCAGAGCACCAGGTACCAGCAGGCTTGGTACAGCCCTTGGAGGTCATAGTGTGGAAGTGGGACGAGATATCTATGGACTTCATGACTGGACTTCCACGTACTTCCAGAGGTCACGACTCCATTTGGGTGATTGTCGACCGACTCATCAAGTTGGCTCACTTATTAACCATCAAAGATCAGGGATCAGTGGAGAGCTTGGGACACCTCTACATTCAGGAGGTCGTATGGATTCATGGTGTGCCATCATCTATCGTCTCCGATCGAGATGCATGCTTTACTTCCCGGCTTTGGAAGGGGTTGCAAGAGGCATTCGGGACACAGCTATGTCTGAGCACTGCCTTTCACCCTCGGACAGATAGTCAGAAGGAGAGGACCATTCAGAATCTTGAGAACATGCACCATGCATGTGTCCTCGACTTTGGTCACAGCTGGGAGGACCAACTGCCCTTGGTGGAGTTCGCTTACAATAACATCTACCACTCCACCATCGGGATGGCACCATATGAGGCATTGTACGACCGACTTTACAGATCACCTCTGTGCTGGACAGACCCTAGGGAGTCAGCACTGGTGGGACCAGAGATATTCCAGGCCATGACAGAGAAGGTCCAGGTCATCCAGGAGCAGATGAGGATAGCTCAGAGCCGGAAGAAGTATTATGCTGACAGGAGGTGGAGGCCATTGGAGTTTGAGGATGGAGACCACGTCTTCTTGCGGGTCTCACCTCGACGTGGATTAAGGAGATTTGGCCGGGGCGGAAAGTTATCTCCGCGCTTCATCGGACCATTCCAGGTCCTCAGTAGGATAGGCGAGGTGGCTTATCACCTGGCTCTACCACCTCGGTTGCACCGGGTGCATGACGTCTTCCACGTATCTCAGCTGAGGAGATACGTGCATGACACGACGCATATCATCGACCATGGGGAGTTGGACATTGACGATGGGGTGACTTTTGCGGAGGTCCCGGTGGAGATCGTGGATCAATAGAAGCGGTTCCTACGTGGACGGTTGATACCTAGAGTGTGCATCATATGGCAGCATGGGAACCTCCAGGAGAGCACTTGGGAGTGGGAGGCTCAGATTCATGCTCGGTACCCACATTTGTTCCCCTAGTTTATGATGTATCTTTATGGGGATGTAAATCCCTGAGGTGGGAGTAATTTAAAGACCTATAAAATTCAAGGAAATTTTTTTTAATTTTATTTGGGATTTTTCAAGAATGCAGTTCTTGACGGCACCTGATTCCGAGGCCCAGTGTGCCCGGAATAAATTTCTGAAGTTTAGCCCGGGTACGTTCAGTGAACGAACGATCGGGTTTTCCTAACTTTTGAACCAGTGCTCGGAATTGAAATCTGAGGGCACCGATGAAACCGCTGCGTCGGTAATTTCTTAGGATCACCTTTTCCGAAGGTGCGTTTGCTCAGGAGGTGTTGTTAATTTTGTAGTTTTAGTGAAGAATAAATAAAATTATATTACAATTTTATTTATTTTCCTCTAGGTAGTTATAACCTAAGTAAGGGAGTTGGGGGTGGAACCCACATGTTGTAAACCAACCATGAGAGGATAAAGGTGGGGTGGGGCCCACATGAGCCCAACCCCTCATATTCCTTAACTCCATAACCCCCCTTTAATGTGAGACCACTCACCTCCCACTCTCTTTTCTTTAATCATGCCAACTCACTTAATTAATGAAGTGAGTTATGTGTTTGGTTTCTAAAAATTGAAATACTTGGCTTGATGTAATAAAATAAGATATGTTTTATTTTATTTGGGAGGTTTGGTTGTTGTGTGAGGAGATTGGGGAGATAGAACTCTTTTCTCTGGGTAAGAACTTCATCCTCCTGCGAAGAGCTTCTATCCTTCCGCGAAGAACGTCATCTCTTCAACGAAGAACGACTCAACGTCTCAGGTATCTCCATTCCCTTTCTCCTCCACAAAAATGGAAGAGACACCGACGTGGGAGTTCTCCAATGACACATAATCATCCTCTTCTCTCCATGATAAAGAGAAGATGACGTCTCCTCAGATGCTCTCCATCAACGTCTACGGAACCACGCCCCGCGACGCCGCTTTTCGCGACGCTCTTCGAACATCAACTCGTTATCAAGGTAGGGGTTAATTACTTTTTGTTTGTGAAATATCCTTTTCCGTTCTTCATCTTTATTTTTGGGCCACTTGATATCAACTTATCGGGAGGAGGTCAGACCGCACGAACACGGCCGAATCTCCTCCCCCTTTTGTTGATGTGTTGTTGCAGTTCGAAAGAAGGTGACGCAGTGCAATGGCACCGCCCGGAATCATGGAGAAATGCGGCAAAGATGTGCAGCACCGTCGCGCTGCACCGTTGAGGCCGAACGATCCCACGGCCGGAGTTGGGCCGCAGCGAAGGGGCGCAGCGCCGTCGCACCGCCCCGGAGAACCACTAAGGAACCGCAGCCGGAGCGGGGCCACGGCGGAGGGGCGCGGTGCCGTCGCGCTGTGCCGGTCGGACAAGGCCATTGCTCAAATCCACAGCGGTGCATGGCGGGGCGGCCGGAACCGTCGGCACCTCGGAGGGCGGCACCGCGGCGGGTCCCGCAGCGGCAACACTGGCCGACCGTTTCAGGGGGAGACTGGGGGACATAACCCCCGGCTGGACAAAGGAGTGCCCCCCCCACGTGGGTGCCGCGTTTACTCAAACATTGGGGGTAGCCCCCCCCCCCCTTCCACTCAGCTCGGCGTGCCCGAGCTGGCCACGCGGACCGCGCGCTCCCGGCCGACCCGCCCAGGCTGGGTCGGGCCATGCCCAGGACGCGCCAGGCCGCGCCCTAATGGGCCAGACCCAGACTCGGTTCGGGTCGACCAGGTTCGGGGTGACCCAGGGGGGTCTCGGGTCGGGTCGGTCCGGGCCCAAAACCCCCAAAAAAACGGACAGGTACATTCTTTTTCCCATATCTTGGGCTACGGACCTCTGATCGATGCACCATCAGCTGCGATGTGATCCTTGGATCGAGACGGTCGTTTCAGTATATTACACTCAAGTTATCGGAGAACTTTGTGTACGGCCGGGTTGGTTCGAACACGAAACCAACCGGGCCCTCGGAGCAGAAACACTTATAACTTGAGCTCCGGACGTCCGATTGACGTGCCATCGACTTTTTTGGTTTCCTCTTACTGAGACAGACATTTTGGCTTAATCGTCTCATGTTTTGGATGCAGTTCGAGTTTGGTCGGGTTGGTTTGACTTAAAAACCAACTGGGCCCCTGGAACGAAAAAGCCAATAACCCGCAGACCGGGCGTCCGATTGACGCGATGTCTGTCACGATGATTTCCTCTTGTCGAGATGGAACTTTTAGAAACATAAACTCCGGACTATGTGTCTTTTGATGTATCGACCCCCTTCGCTCGTGGAGCGAACCCTCCTGGAATCGATCATGCTGTGTGCGGGAACCCTAGAGCTGGCTGCGATGATGAGGACCGTACTGAAATCCTCTGTGGGTTCGACGGCAATGAAGACTAAACTAAAATCCTATGTGGGTTCGGTAGTGATGAAGACCATACTGAAATCCTCTATGGGTTCGATGGCGATGAAGACTTCACTGAAATCCTACATGGCTTCGGCAGCGATGAAGACCGTACTGAAATCCTCTGTGGGTTCGACGACGATGACTACTGTTTTTGTATCCTATGTGGGTCTGGCAGTGTTTGACTCTGTTCTTGCTATCCTAGGTGGGTCTGGCAGAGTAGCTGGTCTGTATCCTATGTGGGTCCGACAACTTAGCTGGTTTACTATCCTATGTGGGTCCCAGCATTGATGAATCAGTGGCTATATCTGATCATCTCTATCACCTTACGAAGAAGTATACATGTGTGATCTGACTCTTAACTTCAATCAATATCTTCAATATGATTGACTTTCATTCCTATGTGGATTGAGTTGTGTAATCCTGTGTGGATTGTGTTGTACTAATATGTGGACGTGATCGAACTTGGGCATGGATGATAGAGCCGAGTGGGAATTGATAACTTAGGTATATGTATGGGCATATACCTAAGTAGTGTTGGATGTTACTTCGTGATTGTATATTTCCTTTGGATTTATCCATTGTGGATTCTGAGAGACCTTCGGGGGTCTCGGAGTCCCTACTGAGTAGCGTATACTCACCCCTGCATGGGCTATGCCCGCACTACGTTGTGTAGGTTGCAGACGATGGACAGTGCTGATCGTGGTTGAGGCTTGTGGAGCAAGTCGGTACCTGGAGGTGGACCACTGGGCGGGACGTACTCGGAGCGGACGGCTGGACCCGAGGAACTGAGGATGCTATCTGTACCCACCTGTCAGGTGGGACTTCCAGTGGATGGCTCGATGTTGCTGCTTTACTATCAGTTGTTTTACTTTCTTCCAGTTGTACTTTACTTTCAGTTTAGGTTTCTATTCTGGCCCATTTACTTTTCCGCACTACTTTTGTACCCAGATTTACTTAGTGTTTACTTCTGCTTTCTTACTCTGTGGTTTGTTTAATTTATAATGGCAATGTCTTCCCCTTTTGTCAGGATTTACGCCTTGGTGCTAGTCGCCAGCCCCTGGCCTATGGGAGGCGGGCTTGGGGTAGTCACGGCACGGGTCCCGAGGATGGGTCGTTAAAACTATGGTTATCACTACTCTGATGTGAAAATTCAAGAGAACCTTTCCTACCACTGTAAGCTCTACTGGCCCGATGTGGCCATGTTTCTTTATGCTCAGTACTATTGACATCCCTTTGGTTGTTCTCAGTAATAAGAGACTATTTTAATATCTTATAAAAAGTAGGTAGGAGAAATACATTGACCTACATACGGGTGATGTACTATAACCCATCCTTGAAGAATCTAGCACATGAATGCTCATTACCAGATAGAAGCAGTGAAAAGTGTTGAAACTCCATGAACCATGTTGAATACTGCATAACTGACATATAAACCTGCTCGAGATGAATGAACTCTCTAGATCTATCATCTCTCAGCATTTGAGGAAAGAATAGATCTTCGAAGGTAGTCTAGAAATCATCCCATAACTTGCCTTGATGATGACAAGACTAGGTAATCACATCCCATCGGTGCTTGGATGAATCAAAAAGCATGTATGTTGAAATATTGACCCTTCACATTGGAGGTGTATTTGTATGATAAAAGATATATGGGGTGGCTTCTATCCAAGAATCAGTAGCATGAGGTCCGCCATCCCCTGAAAAGGTAGGAGGACGGTGCTGCTAGAACTCACAAGGAAGATCATCCATCACAGGTAAAATCCATGGAACAACATGCATGTACTGCATGAGATGTAGGAAACTATCATGAATTTGGTCATCAGTGACCAAATCAATTACAACATGTGGTACCTCATATGGCACACCTGTAGGTAAGAGTGGCAGCCCAGGGCCTACCACATCTTGAGCAAGGGCATTTCCAGCGTCCTAGTTTATGATACGAGGACATTTTGGTTACATTGGTCTAAAAATGCCAATAACACACCTCAGATAAATATTAAGAAGAAAGATATCATCACTAGAAGAAGATAAACTCCAGAAAACTCTCTACCCAAGGTACACTACCCAAACTACCCACTTATACATCTAGGTATCACTAAGTTCTCATGTATAAGATTCCTTAAATTTTACATTTAATATCCATGTTCACTCCTTTACATTTCATAAATATGATAGTTTCGGATAAGGATATGTAACCATTTTATATTATAATTCATATTCCAACTTATAATGGATATTCATTCCCATTGAATCAATTTTCATTTGCCTTATCAATGAAAACGACACCCATTTATTTATATCATAATGGATCGACTCAGTAAATTACTCATCCCAATCCATGAGGTCCCATACTCCCCGTGATTTGAGATAGGAAATCACTCAATCACATCCAAGAGTAATACAAGCTTAAGATAACTATCAAAACATCTCTCAAAAATCACAGGCATATCAAGAAATTAAAATCATTTAAATGAACATATATATCATGGAAATATACAATACTTGAGAATTATAGGTTCCTATAATGATTCTTGTAACAATTCTCCTTGCCCCATATCATCAGGTCAAGGATGAAAGAAAACACTCCAAAATATTAATAATGAAAAACACCACACATCATTTGGGTCACCCAACACTGATATAATGTCAATTGTAACATGAAAAGGCAGAACAATAATTATATTTTGGGTAGCATGGCCATTACCCCTAACATGGCTTCACGACGGCCAAGCACGACTTATGACCAAGTCCAATTTTTTCATAATCTCCAATCTATTGTCTCCAAATAGAATAGAATGAAAATGAAACTACATCTGAGACCACTTTGTGATTACCCAAACCGAGATTCCACTTGATATGTGCCTCGAGCCTGGTGGGCCACATTGCCTCAAGAAAATCTCAGTAAATTCCAAAGGTTACCGACAAGTAGCAAGGGCCAATGGTGTGTCTATTGGGAGACTATTCCCTCATTTCCAAAGTGCAGCATAATGAGTGATGGTAAAAATTGGTAAATAAAAGAAGTAATATAAGTAAACAGAAGGAAAAAATGGAAAATTGGGACAATAGTAACAATAAACAAACTACAAGAGTAGAATTCGACAACTAATGATATGTCATGTTACTAGAAAACTGAAAAACATAGATACAAGATAGCATGCATAACATTTTCCACATAATTATAAATGAAACCAAACCCTATACCATGCATCCTGAGCTCATTTTTGGTCATATGTTGTCAAACACCGTCTTAAACGACAAGCAACCAAGTTTTCAAAGCTGTATACTTCCCTTTATCAACACCTACAGTCATGTAATCTACATCGGGTACCAAACGATGCCAAGAGAGCGTGTGAGATAAATATTAGTGGGACACCACCAATAGTGTCTATAATGCTCGGCCTATGTAATGTAAGAGTAATAGTGTGCTAGCATATATATATATATATAAAGTAAATAAGTACAATGTAACAAAATAACCAAGTACCTTCTTCAGCCCTCTCTCATGTTTGACCATGTAAACAATTCATTTAATTATGTAATTACAAATATTATATTTTTAGGACTTTTTAGGAATATCCAACATTGACATCACCTCATGATAGTATAAATATTTAAGGTTACAAGATGTAACAAGGAAACCATGATCAAAGACATATAATAGTTATGTCCCAAGGTAAAAACAAAGGTGGCATAGACCTTAAGGGTATCCAACACATTAATAACTATATCCTAGAATTGGGTAAGAATATAATCCAAGGAGCATAGTCTAAATCATTACACAATGAGGTACCTATCGAGTCCCAGGTGATCGACCATGGTAAAATGGGCATAAGTAGATAAAGGTCCTAATGGGATTTAACCATAGAACCTGCTTGTCAATGTTGGATCCAAGGAGTGTATCCCAAGCATCCTATAATGATAATGAAAGGATCCTATGGTTTCATACCAGGAATCCAAGAATAGACAAGGATCAGGGTCTAGGTGGTTTTCAACCTAAGAAAGTTGTATCCTTGAATCACAATGGGGTTCCTAAGTGCTCATGGAATTCCTCAATCATAATCCAAGGAGAACTCGTGTTAGACCATTCCTATTTGATTATGATGTCATGTAATATTTCCTTCAGTTCATGTCTTACCTTTAATTAGTGTGTTATTGTTAGGTAGCATGAAACCTTTTTATCTGGTCATTTGGTTGAGGAATTTATTTTCATTCGTGTGATAATGACAAGTAGCATTCTACCATTTATTCCATTTCAGACATATTGCATATTCAAGGTTTATTCCACTACCTTCCATTAATGTGGTAAGGGGTGATACAAATAAGAAACCAATTAATCATTCACATTTAACTATCAATTTGAAGCACGTACCTTGGGCAGGTCATTTGGTGAGAACACATGGTACATTCCGTTATACTTTTCTCATACAAACAGGACATTTAATATTAAAACTCATACCCAAAATAAGTTCAATAAAAGGAACACTAGAACGGTTGCTAAAATGTGTCAAAATAGTAAAATTATTAATATTTCATTACATACTACTTAGGATGAATGGATTTTAGGGAATAACAACCAAAATTTAATCAAATATATGAAAATAAAATAATGATACAGCTCTAATTTTTTAAATAATGACATATAAATTCAAATAACAGCATCCAATGAAATCGGTGGGCCACACACGACAAATCCAAAATCAAGAAACTTGAAAAAATAGTTATAGACCACCCACATAATTGTTTAACAGTCCTTATCCTTTTATATTGGCCCTTTATTTGGCTTGGATCATAGTATATCAATGAAAATGAGAAAAACAGTCACACCATGATATCTATGCCTAGATTATAAGAGAAGGAAAATATCTCAATAGGTCTCAAATGCTTACTGTTGTGTATCCAACAAGATGAACAGGTTCTTGAATGGATCCCAGATGAATAATATCATTGAATCCCAAAATTTGATCATCAAAAAGCCTCCAATTGATATTCAAATAGGTTAATCCCACAAAAATATGGATTAGGGTGGAAGATTGGTTCTATTAGATCATTAAGGAAAATTTGGGCATTTTACCAAGAAAAATGGTCTGTGCACTATTTGTCCTCATGGTTTGGAAAACAATGCACAAACCATGCATGGTTACCTGGGTAGAAGGGTAGTTTTCATGGTAAGGCCACATATCCAAGTAGAAACTATGTGAGGTGGCTCTGTCCAGAAATAAAAATCCACAGGGTGTTGAAAACCGTGTTCCAACTATGCGACTTGGACCATTTTCCCAAAATGATGGGGTTGAAGCTCTAAACATTCCCCAGACACCCCATAGACCTTTTCTAACACATTGGGAATATATATTAGGTCCAAATTAAAAATTTATACTGAAATATAAATGATCCATACTTGAGTGAAAACCGAGTTCTTACCTTGGGTTTTGGTGGAGGCCTTACCATTTTTTGTAGATGTCATGGAACATGGACTTGATGAAATTTTCAGATGTCTTGGCCAAGGCCTAAATGGTATGTTTAAAATTTTTGAAATAATTCATTACGTCATTAATAAATTTTTTATTATTTCTGTTTCATTATTTAATTAGTTATAATATCAGCTGTTAATTTCCATGCTCATGTTCTTTTTTGGATTATTTGATCAACCTTTATTAATATTATATAATCCTCATGTTATTGTCTAAATTTAATGTATTTTAGTTAATTACCGTTCCATATTTTTTATGCTTATATATTAATTATTTCTTCCATTTTACACATGCCCTAATTAAGTATATGATCTCACCCTTTTAATTTTCTTATTTTCTTCCAGATACCAGGAAGTGTTTTATGATTGATATAAAGGATTTTATAAAGTTGACACTAGGTTTATCAAATAAAATACTATATATTATTTTATGTTCTCAAATGTAATGTGAAAATCAAGTATACATATAGTTTTCCAATAATACTAAACTATTTGATCCTTTGGAATGTGATCACCTGTCTTTTATAATGATGTAATAATGTAATCACTGACTTTGGACTATTGGAGTTAAAATCTTTATGAAATTTTTATTTGATACTCTGAACAAAACATGTCACTCAATGAATGTACAAAAATAAAAAATATTAAATTTATTTATTAAATGTTATATATTTTTCAAAAAAAAAATAATTGTTCAGAATTCCACCCACCTCATAGCCTATATTAAACACCATATTCTAGGTAAAACATAGTGTTCATAAAAAATAGTTAGGATCTCCTGATAAAGAAAATTACTATTCTTCACCTCAGACACCACTAAAATGAAAAAAACTATAATTTAACTTTTTTGTCTCAAATCTTCACAATGTTGATTATTAAAAACATTACACTATAAATGGTTCTCACCCCCCATGTGGTCTTTTTTGTCAATAGGCTACCAAGATTAACCCTAAGTGTTGATGCTTCTAACACTACAATGAATTTCCACTAACTCGTCTCACAAAGCCCATGACTCTCCAAGCATTATGTGAATTCAACCATGAAAAATCTATTTCTCCCCACCATAGGGGTATCTTTATCATCACCCCTCAACAAAACACCAAACTTTATAACCCGTGATTTATCCATAGCTGAATGCAATGTTTAGATGTGGCCAAACCACTAACACTAGAGCACCGACATGGAACACCAGCCACCACCCATTCATATTTCACCAATAACAACATCCCTACACTATACTAACCACATAAAATGAGAACCAAAATCTCTAATGGCCTATGGTACACTCCTGACTATAATTATTCACTCACAAAATAAGGATTTCTCTTAAATATCCACTCCAACCACTAGTCTCCCCTCAATAAAAAGTTATTATTTAAATAATATCTCATAGCTCTTCTTGGTAAAATGATCAAAAACCTATTGATCCTAGGATAAATCCCTTAAAACCACCTACCATGCTCATCACATATGAAACACCCAAAAATATATATCACCCTCAACGAACCTTTTCAAAACGGAATCTCCCATGTGCCAAGACCCACCACACAACCAAACTCCACTCGAACATCGATCTAAACCCACTACCTCAAAACCAAGCTGTCATCATATGAACAAAAAAAATAGGAAAAAAATCTATAAATCCAACCAAACCCAGCCTATCTAACAATTTGAGTGACGACAAGCAAACTCAGTGCCCCAATTAATAACCCTAATGAATCCTCATACCTAACCAAAAAACATCTCAAGGATACCGCAACATCAGAGTAACAAAAAAATTGGAAAACTAGATCCCAATCCAAGAATCTTTGAGTCATCCTTGTATTAATCGATTCAACAAATAATATAATGGAATCACAATGTCTACACCAACCCACAAGGGTAAATATGTGTCTCTTGATGAAGGACATCATCCTCACCACTAGATATAAAATCTTCATAAGATTCATATGACCTATCATCATAAATAAAATAATTGTGGTTCGGTTTAGTAGAATACCATGAAGATTATATATGTGAGAACAAAATATAGGTTATTTTAGAAAAATTAAAAAAATAAACCTCAATATTTGGTAAAAATAGTAAAAGAAATAAAAAAATTTGGAGGTTCATTCATTCATATCATGATGCATTAACACATGGATCTTGCCACCATGCCATCATCCAAACAACCATAAATCAGAAAACCCACAAGAATATGTCTATCAATATAGGTGAAAACCACACAACTGTAACATCAAAAACCAGGAATAATAATCTGATATCCCTAGTAACATAGAAATCATATCAGAATTGCTTTTCATGACCCACATTCAAAAAATCCATCACAAGCTCTGATATATTCCTTGATATCTTTTTTACCAACTCCCCAAATAGTAATATAATGAATGACACATATAATAAAATTTTATCATGAACTAGCCTTGTTTAAACCAACTTATAACCCTATATTAATCGATGAAAGGCTGGATTCATGAATTCATATATGCTAGAGGTTGTAGAATAGCAGAAAGGGTCTAAAATGATATCATGGGGATAATATTCCCTTAGATCAAAGAGAAATAAATTTGTAAATAAACTGAACACATACACATCTTTTAACATAAAACTATGAATAAATAAATGACTGAAACAAAATTAAACTATAATAAATAAAATGTGGCATGTATACTCAAAGAAAATACATATAAACCGTATTCACCCATTAGGCCAACTACATTCAGAATAAAAATAAAAATAAAATATATACACAAGGACCTACTGTTACTCTGAGAAAAACCACATAACTGATCTCTATAACTATTGAAATTATCCAATTTATTCCAATTACTCTACACAAGAGGATTCAATTTATTATTCATCACTAGGACTCTTCTTAATACACTAAGGATTATTCTCATTCAAAAATTTGATAAAAAAATTTCATTCATACCGTGGTGCATGTATTGGTTGAAAAAAATAAATCTCATTAAGAAACACAAAAAAGTGATCCTAACAACTGCTTTCATAACATGGTCATGAAAGACATGATATTAATCCTAGTTGAATAAATAATACTAGCATAAAAATAAAAAAAATATAGAAAATAAAAAAAGTGATAAAAATTAAGAAAATTTTGAACCTTGGGGTCATGGATGATAGATGAGGTATATAAAACCCCACTCTAAACTAAGACATATGAACTATAGAATATGGGTCACCAGAAAAAAAAATCAGCCTCATATACCATATCAAAAGGGAGCTCCATTTACTAAAACAAAAGAATGCATCCCTCCATGGAATCTAATTCAATTAAAAATATATATAGGGAATTAAGACTACAATTGTATGATTTGAACGCATGGTAGGAACACCTATCAACCCAAATATAATATTTCATTATCCCAGAAGGTCTAATGTACTAACTATGATCACTTTACTGTCTCCAAATTAATTACTATTTGGGACAAAACTCATAAACATTGACTCATGTGTGTAACACAATCCACACTCTACTATCCTCTTGAAAACTAGATCAACTAATATAGGGTAGATACACTCATCTATATCATCCATGTTCTCCCTCCACCTCCATAATCACATCCATCTAGTAGAGGAGAGAAACATAATCAGTATTTGGAATAATTCTCAGTTGAGTACAGTACGAAACGTCTCCTCAGTCATCTAGTCCAAAACAATAAAACCGTAAAACCACCAAGATAAATATCTAAAACCATGGGTGGTTAACACCTGAACCCACTAACCAAAATTACTAAAAATAGCACTGGAGATCTACCTTCACAAAAATGAACAATGAAACCTCAACATTTTCCAAAACTTATTCTCAAACAAGAAATTCCATAAGGGGATTCTCTAGAAAAATGAAACCTTGGGCCAAGCCCACCAAAAGAAACCAGAACTTATCTCCGGGTAAAAAACACAAATATCACCACACCGAAAAGGGAAAACTCAGGAAAAACCAAAACCATATGGCATTACTAAAATATATCCCTTAGACCTATCAAAAAATCCAATCAATAGAACCCATTTGTTCTAAACTTCCCAATGTGTCATCCCAACCTGAAGGATCCTATTAGTACATACCTTAAATGACCAGATCTAAACCTCGATAAATCGAACTAATAATCTCTTCCAAGAACTGATTGATCCTACCTACGAGAATCGATCTAAATAACCTATAATTGACTCACCTAGAATCCTTCATCTTAGGGTACTATAACTAAACATCCCTCACCCGAGGGTCACTACTCACCAAATAATCCCTAATAGGATTATAGAACCACAACCTCAATGGAATCCTCTTTGGAATCTCTATTTTTCCATAACACCATCCACAAGGCCTCTAAATTCCAAAAGGATTACACAACTGTTATCTATATGGATAAACACTCAGAATAGTCTCCCTACCAGTCTGATTCCAACACCAGGGTGAAAAACATGCAATGGAGATCCAAAATTCCATCTGGACCATGTATCCAAGCCTAACCTACCATGTACATTTAATATTACACAGGGTTCCTATGATATAAATGGGGTGCACCATTCATGTGGTACCTATCCATGCACCTCAACCCAACATGGCATATAAAATTTTGTATTACACCCCATGTTCCAAACATACATGGAATGTATCCCACATGGGGTACTCATACATATACCCTACATAATGTCTGGATAAGTACCCTACACAGGTTCTATAAAATTACCCTACATTCCCAATAGTTGTGCACTACAAAAAATATATGGTCATGTACTATACATGACCATGATTCCTAGCATTGGGAGTCAGTTGTGCCCTCAGCCATACCTCGATTCCCCAACACATGACATATAAAAAACACACATATTGTGTGACCTGTCATCTCACACCTCTCATAAAAGGAATTAAAAAAGTGTGTTTTCATATAACTATACACTGTTTGGTCATGTCTTCCCAAACAAAAAAAACCCCACTATCCTCAAGAACACGTGATCCACCCCAAAAACTCACCGGATCAACCTAATTGGGGTACCCAAAAATCTATAAACAAGAATAAAATGTAAAAACAACTTATTTATATTTATTTTTTGTGAGAATATTAAAATGTTTTACCTTTTTGTGAAAACATTAAAAGATTAGATCCAATTAGTGTTTCGTTGTTTCTATACGATGATATGACTCCTCATGAGCTTTGTGGTGATACCTCCCTCTCCCTATACCTCCCTCCCCAAATACTCTCATAGAAATGATGAAGATAATCCACAAGGGGAAATATTCGATAAGTTAATGGTAAATAATTGAAAATAAAGGTATAAACATGATAATTAATGAAGAAAAAGAAAAATGAAAAGAATAAGGGGAATAACTCCATCCATTCTACCTAAAAAAATGTTATTCCATATCTAGGTAAAACCCCCCATTATGTACTCAACTATGGAGTAATAATTCCAATTAGATACTCCAAATAAAATATATCATTGAACAAACATTTCAAAATAAATACTATTCTTATTTTTAATTAAATATTAAATATTCCACTAAAATTTGAGTGACTCAAAATTTTGACAAAATCATAACCTTGGGTAAAAAACATATTCAGGTCCAATAGAGTGGACCAGAAAAAATATA